>CM044115.1:10045613-10094590 GCA_024174645.1 Lemna minuta | reverse complement strand
TAACCTCTTCTTCCTTTAGCACTCACGACTGCTATAAATACACATGTATCTGCTGCTTCATCGTTACGGAAATATCACTCTCGTTTCTACACTACTCTTTACTCTCTCTACTGTCTTGCTTTCCTTTTTTACACCGCTCTCTCGCGCACGAGTGGACGGAAGAAAATTTCTTCCATCGCGCCAAGGTGCCTCCCTCTTCTTCGCCAGCGAAGTCCGTCCCCGGCGATACAGTGACGCTTGGTGGGAAGTTCGTCCCCAGCGTGGCCTTCAGGTGCGGGCACGACAATGAGGGGGTCTTCGTCGGTGCGGCTGGGCTCCTAGGCCTCGGCGGCGGGGTGCTCTCGTTCCCCAACCAATTTACGTCGTCGTCCTTCTCCTACTGCATTGTGGATCGGGACTCGACTTCATCATCCACGCTAGAATTCGACGCCCCCTCCGCCGCCAGTGCCGTCACCGCGCTGCTGCTTCGCAACGGTAAGCAGTCGACATTCTACTACGTCGGCCTTGCCGGCATTAGCGTCGGCGGGCGGATGCTATCAATCCCCCCAACGGCCTTTGCCATGGACGAGAGCGGTCAGGGCGGCGTGACCGTCGACTGTGGCCCTGCCGTCGCGCGACTCAACAGCGACGTCTACGCCTTGCTGAGGGATGCCTTCCGGCGGGGCACAGGGACCCTGCCGTCAGCCATGGGAGTGGCACGAGGACCCTGCGAAACAACTGTGACCATTCTTGTTTCTCTTCTTATCCAATTGAGTTCTCTCTCTCTCTCTCTCTAAGCTTTCTCCCGTCCTCGCTCTGGGATAAAATAAGCTATTTTCTCAAAAACTAATAAGTAACTCCTTTTACATTTAGGTTGTACTTTGCTCTTCTTTCTCTGTATACCCCAGAAAGACTACCCTACTTTTGGTTACCCTTCTTTCTCCCTCTCTAGAGTTTTCCTGTTGAGCAGAGACTTCTTGATCCGTAGGAAAAATAGGTAAACACCTCTCTCCTTCTCTTGTTTGTCGGGCAGGCTTACTTTTGAAGGATGCTTCCAGAAAGAGAACCAAAGGCCACCTTCTAGAAAGTTACTTGTTCACCACAGATGTGTCATCCCTTCTTCTTTTAAGATTGTTTTATCTTTCCAGGATGAAGTGGATGGCATATAATTATGAGCACGTTGATTACTACTTTGGAAATTTCACCTGCAAATCTATTTCACTTTTTTATTCCGCCGGCATCATAGACACTGGCAAGGAATTTCTCTCTCTCTCTCTCTCTCTCTCTCTCTCTCTCTCTCTCTCTCTCTCAGACACACACACACAAATATTCTATCATTGTTTCCATCGACCCGGAAAAAATCTTGCAAAGAATGCATTCTTTCATCCATGATATTGAGAGATGAATGTGCACAACTGATCTGATCTCATAAACTATTCAATATTATGCTGGGTTTTGAGTAAGATGTTAATGTGGACAATGATACTGAGTGAATGGGTTTGGGTAAACGGAGAGCATGTTGGAAACATACATCAGTGGTCCTTGTAGAAGATCAACAGATTATGGGAGGGAGACAAGCATAGAGAGATCTACAAGGATCCGGCCCCATAAGACTTCCACACTCTTCTCTTCGTCATCCCCCTCATCCTCTCACATGGATAGAGACATGATCAGCTTGTTGCACGCCAAGATACAGGGAGATATCAAGCCAGCTATGCTAATTACTTGAAAACAAGATTAGTTGGTCGCACAAGCTGCTTGTCATGTGATGCTGGAAAGCTAGCAGTGTTGTCTGCTTAGAGAGTCGATGGCGCATTGGACAAGTAGATCGTTGCATGCTGGAGGATGCACTCGCTCGTTAATGGCAGTATGTTGGAGCATGCATGCACCGAAGTAGATGGCGGCACCCAATGGCGTATGGTTGTAGACCATGGCAAACCAGTATGATGAGAGAGGAGAGGGTAAGAGTGGGGGGTTAGGACCCTCAGAGAACGAAGGGTAAGTGCACTGGGACCATAAGTTTGGATGGCCATGACATGTTGCTGGCCCATTTAGGAAAATAATCTCATAAATCTTTTTTTTGTTTGAAATACAATATTATCCAAAAAAAATGTAAATTCCTTAAAATTTTTTCTAAATGTTAAAAGATTATTTAAATTGAATTTAATGTTTTAAATAAAAATATGGTGTGAATATATGTATATCAAATGCAATTAAAACATTAAATTTTGAACAAATGAATTCAAAAATGTTATATGTTATCAACAAAAGCAATTTTCAACAAAATTATTGGGATATTCAATAAATAATTGCTTCAAAAAGTAACTAATCCATGAGGCTTTATGAGGCTTCAAAAAGAAATTGGCATGTGTTCTTCATGAGGCTTCACGTGGACAATCCATGAGGCTTCAATTGCAAGAGTTCATCAACCTTATGACCACACCTATAAAGGATCATCTGTTTGTGTTGATTTTTAGTGTTTGTGATGAGTGTTGATCCTTCATTTATACCGATGGCATCTAAATATATTAGACATAAACTCACTTCATAGATATTTCTAAATATGTCATTTTCCTTGAAATTTGAAATTTTCATTATCCAATTCATCAAATTTGTCCCAGTGTCAAAGATTATCGTGTATACATCTAATCCTCCATGGATCCAACATGTACTCAAAATTATCCATCATTAATCTGAATATTATGTGATTAAGAATTATTTTTTTATCTAGGATGATGTGTATTAAATGATTCCATTATTTTAGCTCGTCAAATAGCACTTACATCTAACTAGATAGCGAACATTCAACCTTATTTCATAGATTCCCTTTTATGGATTTTTTTGTAATGGAGATGACAAATGCAAGATTTCCTTCTAAGAATATGTGGAAAAAGTGTGGCCCCCAAAAAAAAGGTGGATCGGGAAAAAGTAGAGCTAGAAAGAGGTTGCACACACATTGATTCCTCCAATTTTATACAATTTTTTGCTCTCTTTTTGGATCAGCAAAAAAATTTTATTGAAATTCTAGGACAAAACTTTAGAGTAACTTTAACCCAAAATTTCCAAGAGCTTAAAGTAGATGACATGGATTGTACAAATGGCGAGCACAATAAATTTGAAGACCAATTTTTTTTCCTTTTTCTGAACATGAAACAATACTCAAAAGCATAATACTTGACTTGGCATCTCAAGTCCATATGAATGATCATTGGTCGTAAGATTGAAGATGATGTTGTCACCACCATTTATGGCAGATAACAAGATGCCAAAAATGGTTGTGATGCTTGAAGATGATGTTGTGATGCTCAACAACATGACGAAATGATTGATCAACTGATGTGTGTTTTTTTGAGATGCAAACGATAGCCATGTCCATGAGGACCAAGAACATTTCATTGATGAACCAATAAAGATGAATTCTTTTTTTTCCCAATAAAATGTATACAATAAAGGCCCCAAATTGATGAAGCACATTATATACATGGCCAATAAATGTATGCAAAAAATATCACCATTGACCATTGATAGGATAAAGTTGGTGATTGACATGAAAAATCAAGGAGAGGATTCTGGATTAGAAATAGCTCTCATTGGGGATACACAAGGGTGATGACAAAATGAACTCAAGATGTAGAGTAAAAACATAATGGAAAATGAAGATGAGCTGTCTAGAGAGATGGGTGGGCTAGTGAGGAGTCGTGACCTCCTCGGGTTTGAATAAATATGTTTAACTTTATTGAATATAGGCTTAACCTTCTATAGAAAGTTACATAAATGAAAAAATAGCCAAGATAACCCTAAACAAGGTAATGGCCAAAAAATCCCTAAATCTAACTTAGGAAAATACATGTTAACGAATGGTTGTTGACCATTTATTTGTAACCCACGCTGATGTTCACTACTAAAGTTAAATATCTAGTTGATAAATAAGTTTATATATGGAAAAAATATTTAAATCATTTTTATATGGCTCAAAATTTTTATTAAATTGATTTTTATTAAAATGAATAAATATGTTTAACTTTATTGAATATAGGCTTAACCTTCAATAGAAAGTTACATAAATGAAAAAATAGCCAAGATGTGATGAAATCCTAGGCCAAGGTAGTAGAAATATCAGATAAGGAGTTCCTGATGATTTTTATACACATTAGTACTAACTTGAGTGACCGATTAGGGTTTGACACTTGACCGTACCCTAAGTCATTCATCAGTCTAATGTGGATGAAGGATTATACAAACATGGTAATATATGACGGGAAGGTTCCATAAGTGAGTTCTTACATACTCCATATCTCCTAGTGTACGTGGTGTAGCTTGGCACCCAACGAGCTAGCAACTCAACCTATCAATTGGGTTAAATCGATCCTCGATTAATTAATCTATATGTAGATGTGGATAATTAATTAAGGTTGATCAATAAGATGTAATTTGGTCTATAGAGTTATTAACTAGTGAGATATATAGACATAGAGGGTCACACACATAAGGTCTATGGATGTTGGTAGATATAAACATAATTATAAGGGTTTTTATAAAAAAACCTCATACCAAATGTCTATAAATAGAAAGAGAACGACCACAACTCAAGGTGCCCATGCAAACCTTGTGGGAATTATCTCCTTTCTTCTCTTTCTCTCTCGGTGAAGAGCTTTGAAGAGGAGATCCAACTATCCAAAGACCGTGTGGATACCGCTAGAGGCTAGACACTTGAATAGCTTCATGAACTCTTTTAAGGAAACCCTGTAAGTATGTTTTCTCATTCATACTAGATGATAGGATCATCTATTCTTGGTGGCTTGGTGTTTTGAATATCTGATTGAATGTTTTTCTACTGCATTTGATGGTTTGATCAAAATTTTGAAAGTTTATCGACATCAGAACCCAACAACCCCCCCCCTCACGGAACTTAAGTGAAGATCGACGGCTTAGATTAAATATGTGAATTAGACGCTTCCCGTCACACCAAGTCATATGAACATAAAAAGAAATATAAATAGCCCCAAATGGAAAAAATAAACGCAAATCGATGTATATATAACAGTCTGTATATAGCGGGTTAACAAAAATCCGTAATGGATGCTTAACCCACTAACACACACACACGCACACACATGCACACATTAGCGTCACGTGGCATGTATATGATAACATGCAATCTTAACATGATAAAACATGATTATTCATGCAAATTAAGGCATAAAACATTCCATTTTTATGCATGTTATCATACTTTGAGTGAATTTCTATCATTTCATACAATTTTAAGTTATAATCTCAAAATGCTTTAATTTAGGGTTAATTATGACGAATTAATGATAAATGATTTCATAACCTATCTTTACTTGAGATTATAAGTGGTTTTTCAAGTTAAATAATAAGAGAGATCATTTTTATGAACATTCATTTAATTTTCTAAAGTTAAAATCTTAAAGAAATGAATGTATTTTTGAGATAAAAATTAAATCTCTTGCTATTTAAATAATTTGACTTTTATAATGATAGATAATTGAATTTCAGAGCCAATGAAAAAAATCTGAATTAATTTGGAGTTGTATTTTGAAAGTTATGAATTTTCTAATTTTAAGGGAATTTTCTAGAATTTTCCGAATTTATTTTCGATTTTTAAGGATTAAAAAAAATTTAAAAAGATTAAAAAGGGGGGTTAATTTTCGCGCGGGTCCCACGTGGGTGCGACGTGGCACGCAAGGCCACGTGGCAAAGCCACGCGGGCCCACGCGAGCGCCTGCGTGGCGCGGAGGTGACACGTGGCTGCTATTTATATTTATCATATATAGAATTTATAATA
The DNA here is from genome assembly GCA_024174645.1 of Lemna minuta. Classification (NCBI taxonomy): domain Eukaryota; kingdom Viridiplantae; phylum Streptophyta; class Magnoliopsida; order Alismatales; family Araceae; genus Lemna; species Lemna minuta. The sequence goes on along the minus strand of CM044115.1, from coordinate 10,088,802 downwards.
TATATAGGTCTTCCGATTATCGGAAGACAAATTATTACCCCTCATATCCGCCTTATCTTTTAAACCGAATCGTTTCTCTTATTTTTACCGTGTGGGACTATGTTCCACGTTTTGTTTTAAATGCAGGCGACGTGGATCAATGCGAGGCGTCAGATCAAAGGCGCGACGATTGACACGCGTGGATCCCATGAACCAAAAGTCCACCAAAGCATCAATCGCGCACGTGTCTTAAAGGCGTAATTATTGATAAGCTCAAAGTCGTCGTGTTTTTAAGCCCATCAAACTTAAAATTTATAAACTAGGAAACTCCAAAACAACAGGGATAATTGGGGTGTATAGGTTTCCTGGTCGATCCACAGGGATTCTAGGGCCCGAGAATACCAATAACAGGAGTAGAGATGAGAATACAGATGAGGGATTGGTGGTCAACTCTATGAGTTGACCATGGGAAGAAGGAATTTTGATGGATGATTTAAGTGAACCTACTGATATAAAGATCCCAAATCCAGAATACAGAAAAGTATTAGAATAAATAGTTAAGGAAATCTAAACTATATAGAAAGGAAAGAAGTAAGAGGGGAAGAAGAAAGAGAGAATGAGATGAGAAATTGGCAATCGGGAGAGAAAGATAGTAGGAGGGAGAGGGAAATGGATAAAATAAAGAGTTAGAGAGGGGGTGTTTTTAGGAGAAAGAAATAGAGAGAAAGAGTGATAAAGGAGAGGAAGAGAAATTGGGAACGGAACTAGAAACAAGAAAGAAGAAGAAAGAGATGGGTAAGAGTTCAGAAATGACAAATTCGGAAGAGGGAAAGAGAGGGAACTAATGTGAGAAGAGAGAAAGAGGAAGTCAGAAAGAGGAATAGAAGAGATAGGAGGGAAGATGCGGCGGAAGAGACGAGAAACGGAAGGTAATAGAGGGTTGACCGTGTAAAAAGTGTTAGGCAGAAAAGACGAAACTGAGAGAGGGAGAAAAGGAGTGCGCGAAAGACAGCAGGGCAGGTGGGAGAGAAGACTTGAGGAGAGAGAAGAAAGAAAGTTGATGGTGAGAGAGAGAGATTGCGGAAGAAATGAGAGAGAGAGTTCGTGTACAGAGATTGCGGAAGAGCGGAATTGTCAAACTCGGAAAGGAGTGGAAAAGGGGGAAAGAGACGATTGCAAATAGAAAGAGACTATCGGGAAGCACGGAATTTGATGGGAGAAGGTGACGGAGGATGAAGTCGTGGAGAGGGAGAGACGCGGAGGTGCGAAAGAAGGGAAAGAAAAAAAGGCGTGGACAGAGAGAGAGAGAGTTTGCGTGAGGGGGAATTCGGAGAATAGAAAAGTGAGATCGCGAGGGTGAGAGAGGTAGCGAGAGCGGTAGATAGGAAGGAGAAAACGGAGAAAAATTGCATGAAAGGAGAGAGAACGAAAGAAGACGAAATTTTGAGAGGATAAGAGAAGGAATAGAAGAGAGAAAAAGGAAGAAGAAGATTGCTCGTGAACGGAAACGATATGGGACGGGACAGAGGGAGATAGAAAGACATGAAAACGAATTTGGGAGAGGAAGGAGAAATCGAGATTCGAGAGATCGTTAGAAAACAAAGAAAGCGGAAAGGCAGGGAGATAAAAGGATCGAGAGAGGAAAAGAGAAGAATGAGAGAGAGAACGATAACGAGAGAGAGAGACGGGGGGATTTCGGGAGAGGTAGAGAGAAAGAGGGAGAGGAAGAAAGAATGCGAGGAAGAAGGAGAACTTGAAAGAGCGAAAACGGGGAAATTCCTGGAGTACGAGAGAGAGAAAAAACGGGAAAACAGGGAGTCGGAAGAGAGGGTTGCAGAGGAAATTTTGGAATAGAAGAAGGAAAGAGGAAGATTCGTGAGGGGAAATCGAGGGAATGAGGGAGATGAAGGATAGGGGAAGGAGAGAGAGAGGCAAAGCAAACGGAATAGGAAAAGAGAAGAATAGAAAAATTCCTGAGAATCGAGAATGATAGACGAATAGAAAAGAGGAAGAACGAAGAGATAGATTGAACAGGACGATAGACGAGAAAGAGAAGGTGAGGGAAGAATCCTACAACGCTGAAAAGAACTTACCGAGAAAAATGGGATTGGATGGATAGAGATTGTAAGAGGAATCGTAAGGAAGAAAACGAGAAATAACTTAAATTAAATTCCATTAAACTTCAGCATCAGTCGGGAGAGGAGTTACAGCGGAGGAACACCTAAACCTAGGAAAGAGAAAGAACAGCAGAAGAAGAGGGAGGAAGAAGAAGGTTCGGGGAGAAGCTAAAAAAAGAGAAGGGAGAGACTCCCGAAACCTCTTTTTCCCTTTTTATGCTCCCGAGTCTTCACTTCGGGTGGGCTCCTATTTCCTTTGACTGGGCTTGCAATTGATTGCCTTGGACAGCCCATTAAACACTTCTATTTGTGAGGATATTGCTGCTCATTCCTCTTGTATAGTTCCTGAAAATCAGAAAAGCAAAAGGCATATAGAATAAACTCTTTTTGATGCACTAGTAGTGTACAATATCAAGTGATAAAGTGGTAGAGGAGATGGTGTATTCAGAGTTTAATGAAGTTAATTAAGAGCAATAAATGGGTGGTTATAAGTACATTTCATGTTCTTATCACACCCCCCAACTTAAGGATTGCTAGTCCCTAGCAATGATTAAATAAAGAAAAATATTAAGCCTAACTAAGTAGTAAAGATATCTCTGCCATCATTCACTCCAGCAACCTACACTTCAAGTGGGTGGGGAATAGGCATTGAGTTAGATTCCTCCTAAGCACCGAATATTTGCCACAATGAGGTGTAGAGTCTCATCCATTAACCATGTGTCCTTTGAAAGGTTTCAGCTGAGATTCCATAATTCTTTTTGAATACTCATCCCCCTCGTCCCCCTTTTCTGTCCAAAAGGTACGCAAGGCCTTGGTCATTGCTATAAGGACTGGGGTAGGCAGATAATGAATGATTATAATGATGCCTTGAGGCTTGATTTACAATACATGAGGTTCACATAACTTGCCTTTGAGGTTTTCCTTGAATATTAAGACTTTAGCATTGTAGCTTTGAACTTTACATTTTTTATGCTAGCTTTGCACTTTGAAAAACTTTGAAATTCATACTTTTTCTACCCCGCTCTTTTATCCTTGCTCCTTTTTCTTCTAGGAGCTTCATACTTTTTCAGCTACCTTGGACTTACAAGATAATATACCTTTAAGACTCTTGGGGGTGAGGGTCTTTAGCATCTCAAGACTTCTGAAATCTCAGCTCTCCCTAGCAGTAGACACATATCCATAAGGTTAATGGAATCATTGAATCTAATCTTAGGAGGATATGAGTATAAATAATCACTGCCACTTCCCCACAAAAGAATATCTTGAGCTTCTACACTGAAGTGGAGTTTCGAAGAGGATGACTGAGATGTCCATTCTACTAAGATAGGTTTGTGGTGCTAATCTACTTCAATTCATGCATTTAAAATTTTCATGCATATGCTAGCTATATCTCAACTACAGCTATCCCCCCTTTCTTTTAAGGCATTGTCCTCAATGACATGTATATATAAAAGTATGGAAAGATGCCACCTGAATATTTGAAGGGCCATGAGGAAAGACTTCAGATTTGAACCTTCTTTTATGCTTCATATTTGAGCCTTCCTTTCCTTGTGTTCTTTCACCACCTTCCACTTTCTACTTTCTGATTTTGCTGTCATGTTCATCTTTGAGAATTTCCGTAAAACAAAATAGAAAACAAAAATAGAGAGGAGAAGACAAAAAAAAAATTAGTGTAAGTTAGCTTGGGTTGCCTTTCAAGAAGTGCTTAGTTTATAGTCTTTAGCTAGACATTCAAAAAGGTCAATTTCAAAATGATGAATGATTTTGGAATCCACAATTCATGGGTTGCAATCTGCCAATAATTATCCATTATGAATTTTGGAATCCATACCTTTTTCTGCAGCTTTTGATTTCCTCCTTCAAAGCTACCTTCAGCCTTTGTTTTTCTTTTCCTTCCTTTGTAGCTGTGGATTCTCAATTTTATCTTGAGATTTTCATTTTCCTTGGTCAATTGCTCAACTCTATCATGCATCTCTTTTTCTCTTTCTTTTAAGGTTATAAGATTCATCTTCAGTCTCTCATTTTCCATCTTTAGTTCATAATTGCCTACTTCTACTCTTCTAAAGAGATGAGGTGAAGGATTGGGAAGTAGAGGAGATATGCCATGATTTTGTGAAGGAATTCTAGGAATCTCACTAGGATCATGCTCAATAGTAATAGTGTGGCATTCCTCAATATTTTCTTGCTCTTCTATATCCTCAAAACTTTTTGTCTCACTGAAAACCTTCAAAGGAACCCTCTTTCCACCATACGACATTACTACTACCCCTGTTTTACAATCAATATTAGCTTCAGCAGTAGCTAAAAAAGGACGGCCCAGGATGATGGTGGAATCCTTAACATTCTCTGGTGAGGTCATATCTAATACAATAAAATCAACAGGAAAACAGCAACCTTTTACTTTCACAATGACATCTTCTATCATTCCTCTAGGATACCTTAATGATTTATCTCCCAATGATAAAACAATAGATGTGGGTTTCAAATTCCCTAATTTCAGACTCTCAAACAGATGAGTGGGCAGAATATTAACACTAGCCCCAAGATCTAACAATGCTTTTCTAAAATTGAGGTTTCCAATGCTACAGGAAACAAGCGGGCTACCGGGATCCTTTTGCTTTCTTGGAAGTGTGTTAGAAATGAAAGCACTTACCTCAGCTGATAGAGTTATGGTTCTAGCTTCTTTCTTGGGGTTGCACAATGATGTTTTTGGTTTAAGCTTAGGGATGAGAGCTGTAGGAAAGGGTAAGGGTGGATCATATGTAAAGTCTACAAGTTTATTTGATGTTTCATTCTGTGGTGACTCTTCTTTTTCAGTCATTGAATCATCCTCATCACTAAAAGAATCTTCCTTCAATATAATTTTCTGTTTACCCTTTTCCTTTTCTTTTTGCTCATTACTGTCCCCTTTCTCCTCCTTATCTCCCAACCTAGGAAGCACTCTTTTGGGCTGGTTCAATCTAGTGATTTCCTTAAATTCCTCTATTTGAGGACCTTGACTTGAACTTGCTTGGGTATGAACCATGGAAGCATTAGGAAGAGTATTAAAACTTGGTGGGTTATGCTTAGGATTGGCTATTGGTTGGCTTGGTAGTTGACCCCTAGGATTTGCTTCTGCACTTTGTCCTTGAGATAAACCCTTACACAATTGAGAGAGTTGATTTTGAAATAACTGTCCTTGGTTTTGAATGATCTGATTTTGAGCTTGTATTTGGGACATCATTTGTGCTAAGGCTTGCTGCTGACCAACTAGTTGTTCTTTCAAGGTTTGGATGGAGGGATCCATGTGAGGATGAGATCCTAAAGGGACATTTTGAAGAATTGGAGGATTTTGAAATGAGGACTGTTGAGGCACTTGATGGTTTTGAAAATTAGGGAGACTATGAGAGTTTGGCATACTGTGAGGGTTTTGTATATAAATAGGATTTTGAGATGCATGAAGGTTTGGGAAGTTTTGATTATGGAGAATGGGAGGGTTTTGAAAATTTAAGTTAGATTTTGGAAATGTAGCCATTTGGTTGGACTGATTTTTCCAAGAATGAGTTGGTGGATTCCAGCTAGGATTATGAGGATAAGGTTGGGAAAAGGCATTAACTTCTTTCTGAATATTCATAAAAGCTACACATTGAGCCTCACTATGATCTTGACTAGAGCAAAAGGAGCATACGGAATTTTTCGGAGAGGGATTATGTGTTTGGGCTGATAATAGTTTCTCTAATTTCTTACTGATTTCACTAACTTCATCCCTTAATTCTTTATCAGCATGTCTCACTAACTCATATATTCCCTCTTTCTTGAAGGAGACATTGGCTCTATCATATGTGGAGGAAGTAGTGTAATTAAAAGAGTTTTGACTTAATTCCTCAAGAATTCTATATGCTTGATCTTCACTTTTACTTGCTATAGAACCTCCACAAGAAGCATCTATGATTTGTTTATTTTGGTAATCCATTCCCTCATAAAAATAGTGAACTAACTGCCAACGGGAGAAACCATGATGAGGACATTTCCTTATAAGACTTTGATATCTACTCCATGATTCATGTAATTGTTCACTGCCATTATGGGAAAAACTCATAATCAACTTCCTCATCATATTAGTCTTCCCATGAGGATAGAATTTGGTAATAAAATCATTGAAAAGTTTAGTCCAAGAAGTGACTTCTAAATTTGAGAACCAATAGCTGGCTTCTCCTTTCAAAGAAAATGGAAAGAGGGCTAACCTAAGAGCATCATCAGCATCTTTAATAGTAGCACAAATCTTGGAGAACTCTTGAAGATGATCATAGGGATCCTCATTAATATTTCCATAAAAATTTGGAAGGATTTGGAAAATTCCTGGTTTGATATCATGGCTACAAGAAGGTTTATCAAATAATTCCACTCCAATTGAAGGATTCAAGTAATCTTTAAGGAGTTTGGGTTGGTTGGCTAGATTAGGCTGAGCAATAGGGTTGGGTTGATCTTGAGGATTCATAATGGGATGCTTGGCTTTGGAATAGGAATGCTGACCTAGATCAAATATTTGAGGCTTTAATGATCTTCTACCGTGCATGCACAGAGTTTAGGCTTACCTCTTGATCTTGATCCTTGCGATAGATTGGAGATGACTGACCTTTTCCTTTGATATTGTTGACCTTTCTGATTTTTTTCTGATATATATTTTTTTTTACCTGAAATAAAACAAGGAAGAGAACAGAAAAAAAAGGAAAAAGAATATTGATATTTTCACGCACCTAAAATCCCCGGCAGCGGCGCCAAAATTTGATAAGCTCAAAGTCGTCGTGTTTTTAAGCCCATCAAACTTAAAATTTATAAACTAGGAAACTCCAAAACAACAGGGATAATTGGGGTGTATAGGTTTCCTGGTCGATCCACAGGGATTCTAGGGCCCGAGAATACCAATAACAGGAGTAGAGATGAGAATACAGATGAGGGATTGGTGGTCAACTCTATGAGTTGACCATGGGAAGAAGGAATTTTGATGGATGATTTAAGTGAACCTACTGATATAAAGATCCCAAATCCAGAATACAGAAAAGTATTAGAATAAATAGTTAAGGAAATCTAAACTATATAGAAAGGAAAGAAGTAAGAGGGGAAGAAGAAAGAGAGAATGAGATGAGAAATTGGCAATCGGGAGAGAAAGATAGTAGGAGGGAGAGGAAATGGATAAAATAAAGAGTTAGAGAGGGGGTGTTTTTAGGAGAAAGAAATAGAGAGAAAGAGTGATAAAGGAGAGGAAGAGAAATTGGGAACGGAACTAGAAACAAGAAAGAAGAAGAAAGAGATGGGTAAGAGTTCAGAAATGACAAATTCGGAAGAGGGAAAAGAGAGGAACTAATGTGAGAAGAGAGAAAGAGGAAGTCGAAAGAGGAATAGAAGAGATAGGAGGGAAGATGCGGCGGAAAGAGAGCGAAAGCGGAAGGTAATAGAGGGTTGACCGTGTAAAAAAAGTGTTAGGCGAAAAAGACGAAAGCGAGAGAGGGAGAAAAGGAGTGCGCGAAAGACAGCAGGGCAGGTGGGAGAGAAGACTTGAGGAGAGAGAAGAAAGAAAGTTGATGGTGAGAGAGAGAGTGCGGAAGAAATGAGAGAGAGAGTTCGTGTACGAGAGATTGCGGAAGAGCGGAATTGTCAAACTCGGAAAGGAGTGGAAAAGGGGGAAAGAGACGATTGCAAATAGAAAGAGACTATCGGGAAGCACGGAATTTGATGGGAGAAGGTGACGGAGGATGAAGTCGTGGAGAGGGAGAGACGCGGAGGTGCGAAAGAAGGGAAAGAAAAAGGCAGGGACGAGAGAGAGAGAGAGTTTGCGTGAGGGGGAATTCGGAGAATAGAAAGTGAGATCGCGAGGGTGAGAGAGGTAGCGAGAGCGGTAGATAGGAAGGAGAAAACGGAGAAAAATTGCATGAAAGGAGAGAGAACGAAAGAAGACGAAATTTTGAGAGGATAAGAGAAGGAATAGAAGAGAGAAAAAGGAAGAAGAAGATTGCTCGTGAACGGAAACGATATGGGAAAAACGGGACGAGAGGGAGATAGAAAGACGAAAAACGAATTTGGGAGAGGAAGGAGAAATCGAGATTCGAGAGATCGTTAGAAAACAAAGAAAGCGGAAAGGCAGGGGGAGATAAAAAGGATCGAGAGAGGAAAAGAGAAGAATGAGAGAGAGAACGATAACGAGAGAGAGAGCTGAGGGATTTCGGGAGAGGTAGAGAGAAAGAGGGAGAGGAAGAAAGAATGCGAGGAAGAGGAGAACTTGAAAGAGCGAAACACGGGAAATTCCTGGAGTACGAGAGAGAGAAAAAACGGGAAAACGGGGAGTCGGAAGAGAGGGTTGCAGAGGAAATTTTGGAATAGAAGAAGGAAAGAGGAAGATTCGTGAGGGGAAATCGAGGGAATGAGGGAGATGAAGGATAGGGGAAGGAGAGAGAGAGGCAAAGCAAACGGAATAGGAAAAGAGAAGAATAGAAAAATTCCTGAGAATCGAGAATGATAGACGAATAGAAAAGAGGAAGAACGAAGAGATAGATTGAACAGGACGATAGACGAGAAAGAGAAGGTGAGGGAAGAATCCTACAACGCTGAAAAGAACTTACGAGAAAAAAATGGGATTGGATGGATAGAGATTGTAAGAGGAATCGTAAGGAAGAAAACGAGAAATAACTTAAATTAAATTCCATTAAACTTCAGCATCAGTCGGGAGAGGAGTTACAGCGGAGGAACACCTAAACCTAGGAAAGAGAAAGAACAGCAGAAGAAGAGGGAGGAAGAAGAAGGTTCGGGGAGAAGCTAAAAAAAAGAGAAGGGAGAGACTCCCGAAACCTCTTTTTCCCTTTTTATGCTCCCGAGTCTTCACTTCGGGTGGGCTCCTATTTCCTTTGACTGGGCTTGCAATTGATTGCCTTGGACAGCCCATTAAACACTTCTATTTGTGAGGATATTGCTGCTCATTCCTCTTGTATAGTTCCTGAAAATCAGAAAAGCAAAAGGCATATAGAATAAACTCTTTTTGATGCACTAGTAGTGTACAATATCAAGTGATAAAGTGGTAGAGGAGATGGTGTATTCAGAGTTTAATGAAGTTAATTAAGAGCAATAAATGGGTGGTTATAAGTACATTTCATGTTCTTATCAATTATAACGGTCCAAATTTCACGCGATCAAACGCATCCGAAGCGTCAGATCGCAATCCAACGGACGCGTTTTTATACGTTTAATAACGCATAAAATGCACGACATCATCAGAGCGTCCATCCGCGATCCAACGATGGAGATTTCTTCATGATGGAGATAAAATGTTCGGATGCGTTTAATCTGGACCGTTGATGGAGATAAAACGCATCCATTGGACAGTTACGCCCAATTCGCCTATAAAACAAGGCGTTCTTCGATTTTGTAAGACATTCTCGGATGTATTCATCAAATGGACCTATCTACACCCCTCCATCCTTGAATCTCTCTCCTCTAATCTCTTCTAGACTCGTTTCTGCGTCCACTGAGTGATTAAAGGTGAGATTTTGTCGATCGATCATGGAGAATTTGTCTCTTGAACATCGATGCTCGCGTTTGAAATCTCGGAATGAATAGATGTCGATCCGGCGATCAATTGGATCGTTTTAATCACTATCTCAGGTTAGAAAACAAGTTTTCCCTCTAATCTATCGTTGTGTATCATCAATTTGTAATTTAGGATTATAATTTAGTTTAATTTCGTTTTCAATTTCGGTTTATGTTCTTCCAATTTTCGGAAATTTTATCCCACTTCGCTCTTTGATTTCTCCGCGATTACTAATCCAAATCGAGTGATTTTTGATTCTGTGGATACGTCTTTGAGTTATCTTTCTAAATCCACATTTTCCCTAATTTCTCACCTCAATTCATCATCCAATTTGATCGATTTCTAAAAGATCTCTCGAAAATACCTTAATTCCCTGTGGATTCGACCCTTATTTACCATTATACCCCTCTATTTGTTATTAAATCTTTAAATTGGTAAATTTGGTTTTATTTTTGACACGAGACCGCGTGAAATCAACGACCTCACGGTCTCGTCTCGTCAGTATACTCGTCGTCACATGACAACAAGTCATTTTGCTTGCCATGCTCGCACACAATTAAAATCAAATTTTAATATTTTTAAATAGAAATAAATTTAAAATAAATCAAGAAAAATTTGGAAAAATTACATAAAAATCACTAAAAATTAAAAAATTCATAACTTTAAAAATATAACTCCACATTAATCCAAATTTATCTTTTTTGATCAGAAATTGAATAATCTATCACTCTATAAAGTTAAATTTAATAAATAAAAAGAGAATAAATTTTTGTTTAAAAAGTAACTCATTTATTTTAGAAAATAAAGCTTGAAAAATAAAAATGAGTGTATATCAAAATATTTTACCTTATTGTTAATCTTTAAAATCCAATTATAATCTCAAATATAAAATGTGAATAATGTAATCTTGATTAATTCTCTTTAATTATTCAAAAGAAGAAAAGAATGAGAAAAGAAGGAAAAAATCCACTAAACCACTCAAACTCGCATACAACCCTTTGAAGGAATAAAGGATTGCTTAGATATGTTAAGGGACAATCTAGGGGTGCCTATTTGATAGGCTTACAAGGAGAAAAACTTGAAAATACACTTGAAATTCATTGTGCCCATGTCTCATCAAATGCACGCTATGCCAGGAAAGTGGCGTGGATCTTGGTGAGTACAACAGTAACCGCCAAGATATGCATGTGCGCTCGCTTGGCGAGTGCTACAGTAACCGATGAGCGGCCTATTGCGGGCGCCCTCTAGCGCTTGTCCTCGTGTGCCACTGCATGCCACGAGGCGCCACCTCAGTGAGTGCTATAGTACCTACCAAGTGTGCACCATCTATACACATTGGGGGCTCTCTTGCGCTCGCCACATCGATGCATAGATTCAAAGTTGTGATTTCGAAACGGACGTATCGGTGGGTACAGATGACTTTTAGCTCTTGATAACATGTAATTTCATGCATCAATATCATGGGAGAGAGAGAGATCAGAAGCGAGAAAGAGAATAGGGAAATCGAGAGAGAGAGAGAGAGAGAGAGAGAGAGAGAGAGAGAGAGATTTCAGGAGAGAAAGAGAGAATGATTGAAAGAGAGGAAGACTACGGAAGAGAGGAAGAGGAGAAGAAGGAGAAAGAGAAAGAGGAGGAGGAGAAGAAGGAGAAAGAGACAGAGGAGGAGGAGAAGAAGGAGAAAGAGAAAGAGGAGGAGGAGTGCAACCCTCCTCGCGACGGAAGGAAAGCAATGATTGATCATTCTTATGTGTTGAACATCATTCTCAATGATTTTCTTCTCTTTTCTATTCATTCTTCGTGTTGGATGCAAGACGCCAAGTCCGAGCAAAATATATGGGCTCTCAAATATATGTTTTGATTAGGGAGCATCACTGGATTTTGTTTTTATCATAAATATTTATATTAGAACCATTTTCTATCTATATTTTCTATTTTATCATCTTTCCATCCACATTTCCCTATTTACTAACCCTAAAAACCACTTTTCCAGCATCGATCAATGGTTTTTAATCTTTGAGAGGAGTTTGAAAATATTTGATTGGTTCATTTCATTTACGTATACATCTTCCTTTCACCGGTCATTTTTGCTTTCTAAAACTAAAAATACTGAAAAATCTATTTTGATTTTACTCTTTTAACCTTCCTCACTATGGATTCCACCTCGACTCACCACTATTCTAATTTAAAAATCAGATTTGAGGAGTTGAGTATAAATTTTTGGATACGTAAATTTGCACATTCAACGACCATATTTTTACACATATCAACCCTCTATCAGTCAATACCCCGAGATTAAAAATGTGAGCAGGAAAAAATGATTTCAAAGATTAGACTTTTACCCCTCTTTATACTTAAACCCTAGGAACCCGCTTGTAAAAATCTTCATTTCTCTCTTCTCAAGTTTTTTAGCTCTCTCATAGCATTTGGTTAAAAAGGAAAGGGAGAGGAGGTCAAGCTCAAGAAGTAGCATTATATGATGCTCAATCTTGTCATAGAGAAAGAAACAAGTCAAGATCAAGCATCACTCAACTTAAGACGGCCACACCAACAAGGTTTGTGCGTCAATCTAGATTTGATATTGGCTTGTGAACATCTCCATAAATAGTAGATATGTGTTTTATTTTTTTTTATTTTTTTTCTTTTTTTTTTTGAATGTAGAAGCTTTGACATCATTGCATAAGTGCATCTCTCCCTCTCACCCTTGCCGTGCATCGATCCATCACTCTTGCTAATTATATTCTCTCTCATTGTCATTTCCTCATTCCCATTTCATCTCTCCTCATCTGAATTTTCACTTTAAATTTTAGTTTCTACCTTAATTCTAAAATAAACTCAAAATTATTGTTCACACTCACGTCCAGGTGCTCCATTATCACTTATACTTATTCTCCGATCTTCGTCTTTCTTTTGAACACCTAACTGATAACATACAATCTATACGTGTAATTATATGATTATTAATACAAATTAAGGCATAAAACATTCTGTTCTTATGCATATTATCATGTTTTGAGTGTATATCTATCATTCTACAAAAATTTAAGTTATAATATCAAAATGTACTATTTTTAGGGATAATCATGAATAATTAAGATAGATACTTAAGATTAGATTATTCTCACTTTATATTTAAAATTATAATTAACTTTTAATGATTAATAATAAGATAAAATATTTTTATATACACTCGTTTATTTTTCTAGCTTTATTTTTGAAAAGAAATTAGTATAATTTTGAAATAAGAATTCATTCTCTTTTTTTAAAAAAATTTGAATTTTTATAATGATATATTATTTAATTTCTGATGTAAATAGTATGCACCGGTAAGCACCACTGCGAATTTTACGAGGACCACTGCGAATCACCGGAAAGCACCGGGAAAATGAGACTAACCGATGTCGGCGTCTGTAAACCTGGGAATATATAAAAAATAAAACAAAAATGGCCGGCGTCTGTAACCGATCGGCTGGGGGTCTGCAACAGATCGGGAATATATACAAAAATAATTCCCGACGGGGAATAAATAATACCCGAGGACCTCATAGCTCTCTATCTCTCTCTCTCTCTCTCTCTTTCAATGTCTTCTGCCAGCATCCTTCCCATCAGTGATCCCATAGGAGCTTCAGTACCTCCACCTTCAGCAAGCAGATCAACGCTCCACCGAATGCTTTCTCAGCTTCTAATCGGGGTTCTAATTCCCGTGGCCTATAATCTGCTCTCCGACAAGCTGGATCTTCCACCGTCCAATAGTCTGCATCTATACGAGTTTTACGAGGCTCTGGTCATCTCCCTGCTGTCGACCGCCATCCTCCTCTGTGGGATCCTCTCTTCCGGCGAAATATTCCCAGACTGGCTGGTGCACTGGGTTCACGCGAGCGCATGCTGTTCGCTCTTCGTCGCGTTCATACTTCGATTCTCCTTCCAGGTACCCAAGGACTACTTCGTTCGTTCTTGTCTCATATTTGCGGGTATCCTACTGGTTCAGGTGTTGCCCCCTCTTCTCCTGTGGACCTTCCCCGACTTCTTCAAGCTTCGGTTCCATCGTATCCGTGCCAGGCTAAACCTCTGATAATACTCGCTTAAATGACTGCCAGTGACTCGTAGAAATTGCGCGATGTTCTATCACTTAATAATTCCCCAGTGTTTATCAAAATAAACTATCCATTTCTTTGTAGATTATTCGTGAGAGTTTGCATCTGTAATGAATAATTCGTGGTGTAGAATACGGGAACATGTCTCGATCATAAAGATACTTTCAAGAAACAGAAATAGATTCAGATATCACGGGCCCTTTTCATTTGCTTTTTACAAATATTGGAAATTCTACGCGGCCTTACACGTTGAGAGAGGACCTGCCGAAGCAACGGAAGTTTGGCCCAGTAGCCAGCCAACTCTTCCTGTAGATGCGCCATGTCGTGGAGGCGACAGTAGTCGTAGACGGATCATTTTATGCGGTCATTAAAACACACAAACGTCAGTCAAACAAAATTTATAACTCCAAACTCACAATAACAAAGATATAAAATCAAGTATAGTGTAAAGATCGGGTCGATCTACAGAGAACACGGTTGACTTTGATCGTAGAGTTGACTTGGTCAAACTTAGGTTTAATTAAGGTTTTTAAGAAATGAATTTACAATACTATTAATGGAAATGATAGACAAATATCATAGAATATATTTTAAGACATTAGAAACTGATTTTTAAGAAGAAATGTCAAAAGTCAAGGTCACAGCATTGACTTTGACCAATAGTTGACTTTCTGAAAAAATCAGAGAATACAAAGAGCTTAAAATATTATGAAAATTATATATTTAGAAATTAGAAAGAAAATGGAACTTATTGATATAAAATTCGTAATTTTTCAAGAAGAATTAGATTTATTGTGAATTATTGAAAATCAAATATCAGAACAATCCCGAAATGAACACTTCGGTGTAAATCTTCAAATTGACTAATCAAATGATATCCAAATATTACAATTTATATATCAATACAAAGCTAAGAACCAGAAGATTCTAAAGAGACCAAAATCGTCAAATTCTAACTTATATTTTAAGAGTAATTGATCCCGCAAGTCAACGCCCAAATTCAGATTGAAAACGAATAGTGTTCGGTCAAACGTTAAATTGAGGGGTCAATTGATCTCGGAATTTAACTAATTTTCTATCCACGGAAAGCTGATAAAATAAGGAATCAAGTGATTCAGAATTATAATCAAAGAGATATCCTATTTTCAAAATTGGCAAAAATTCGGACTGAAATTGGGTAAAATTGAAGAGCACAATGACTTAAAACATAAAATTAACGATCTAAAACTAATAAAAACTCAAATTACCATCAGATAATCGATTGAATCTCACTACTAACCTGATTGTCATGAAGATGGGGCTTCAATTCACACAGATTGAAGCGAATTTGCACAGTTTCTTCCTCACGGACGTTCGGCGTTCAAGGGGAAAATTCGATGAAATCCAACGATTAATCACGACGAATCCTGCTCCAATCAGATCGCGATTGAGTCTAAACACAGGAGAATCATGATGAACTCAAGATTTTGCTCCAAATTCGCTTAATTACTTCACGAATCAATCAAGAGTTCAGAAAAGAAGAGAAGATACATCAGTTTTTAAAGGGAATTTTCTGTGAGAAATCCGGGCCGTCTGATGCGGTGACGACCGATTGATGGCCACGATCGCATGATGATCGTGGGCCATCAATTGTGCGGCGATCGTGAGCCACGATCGCGTGTCGATCGTTCGCCACGATCGCGCGACGATGGCGAGTGGGAGCCACGATCGTGAGCCACGATCACTTGAAATTAGTTCCGTCGTTTGATAGCCATCTTCACGTCCAGGTAAGTCCAGATGCGTCCACATGTCCTCCCATGATGATCTTCAATCGGATTTAATCTTGGCCATCTGATCGCGATCAACCGCTTCATTTAATGCATTTGATCTGATGAAGATCGGGAGCTCCTCGTGACGCCACGTGTCGTAAGGTAAGACGTTGATCAGGCTCACTTAAATCTCCTTTGACACACGTGCTCCTGATTGCAATCGCGTGGACTCGAGTCCACGCAATCGACGCCACCGATGCCGCCACATCGTCTGCAAAAGGAAATCTCCCAGGAACTGAGTCCCACACAGAGGAAATGAGCAAAAATCTCACGTATAAAAGCTCGGGCGGTTTAACCCTATTGTGTTACCGCGCCAATACTCTAACCAGGGCCCCCTAACCCGTGGGCCCTTCACCTGCCAGCCCCCCTGCCACGTGTTGCCACCCGAGCGTCCGCATGGACTCGCGTGGCCCCTGCCACGTGTCTGTGCCACCTGCGCGCCACCTGCGCGCCGCGTGGAATCACGCGGCTCTACCACGTGGCCTTGCGTGCTGCGTCACATCCGCGTTGGTCCCGCGCGCCACGTGTCATCCACGGGTTATGCGGAAAATAAACCCATTTTTTTATTTTAATTAAAGAATGAATTCGATACAAATTTAATAAAAATTTAAATTAAAATCCAGAAAAATCTAAAATGTTCAGAAATTCATAACTCTTAAAATAGAACTCCTTTTAATCTCAAATTTTCTCCCTTTTTAATATCATGCCTTCTAAAATATAATTAAAACAAGAAAATGAGATGGATTGAAAATAATATCAAGTCTTTCATTAAGAATTCCTTCTTTAAATCATCCAATCATTCTTTACTTGGAATTAATTCTTTAAATCATCTCCTAAAGTCAAAGTAAATCAGGGAAAATACTTAATTCATATTAATTTAACCTTGCAAAAGACTAATCATCAATAAAGCACAATTAATCCTAATTTATACATAAATATGAACTTTAATAGAATGGCATACCAATGGAGAAAATTCATAAAATTAAGATAGCATGCATCATAATTACCTAAAATAAACATGAATATGAGTCAAATAAGATGAGAATTTAAGTTATAAATGCATGTTATCAGATATTCCAAAAGGACATCGAATTATCTAGAAAGAATAGCGCTATCTAATCCAACTCATATGATGAGCATGGCTGATCTTATAGCCATCGATGTGGAGACACTAAGGATAGATAGTGGGTGCTCTTTGGAGAAAGAGTTCACTGAATTGATCTGTATGAATCCCTAAATGTTATTATACCTAACTGTCAATCAGGTTGATTCATGGCATGGTTGTGTATGTGGTCCTTTGACATGAGACACCAAAGACATCTTGTGGATGGATGATAGTGTTTTGATTATGACTTACAAATCCCTAGCCACGGGATATTGATAACATGCTAAATCGACATGATAATACATGATTATGAATGCATATTAAGGCATAAACGATTTCATTCCTATGCATGTGATCATATTTATGAGTATTTATCCATCATTCTATGAAAAAGTCATTATAATCTCAAAATACATTAATTTAGGGTTAATTATTATGAATTAAAGATAAATTAGTTTACAACCTATCTTTAATTGAGATTATAAGTAGTTTTTAATGTTAAATAGTAAGAGAAATCATTTTTATAAACATTCATTTAATTTTCTAAGTTAGAAAATTGGATTTTAAATTAGAAAAATCAATTTTTAATTCCTGTAAATCCTTAGAAATTCAGTAAAAATTCAAAAAAATTCTATAAAAATTCATAGAAATTGGAAAATTCATAACTTTCAAAAGATAACTCCAAATTAATCCAAATTTCTTTCATTTGATCCGAAATTTAATTATCTATCATTTTTTAAAAGTTAAAATTAATAAATAACAAGAGATTTAATTTCTATTTCAAAAATACATTCATTTTAACTTAGACTCAATCGCGATCTGATTGGAGCAGGATTCGTCGTGATTAATCGTTAGATTTCATCGAATTTTCCCCTTGAACGCCGAACGTCCGTGAGGAAGAAACTGTGCAAATTCGCTTCAATTAAATGTATTTTTGAAATAGAAATTAAATCTCTTGTTATTTATTAATTTTAACTTTTAAAAAATGATAGATAATTAAATTTCGGATCAAATGAAAGAAATTTGGATTAATTTGGAGTTATCTTTTGAAAGTTATGAATTTTCCAATTTCTAGGAATTTTTATAGAATTTTTTTGAATTTTTACTGAATTTCTAAGGATTTACCGGAATTAAAAATTGATTTTTCTAATTTAAAATCCAAAGGAGTTCCCGATGATTTCTACATGCATCAGTACTAACTTGAGTGACCGATTTGGGTTTGACAGTTGATCATACCATAAGTCATTCATGAGTCTAATGTAGATGAAGGATTATACATACATGGTAATCGATGACGGGAAAGTTCCATAAGTGAGTTCTTACATGCTCCATATCTCTTAGAGTACGTGGTGTAGCCTGGCACACAATGGGCTGGCAACTCAACCTATCAATTGGGTTAAATCGATCTTTCATTAATTAATCTATATGTGGATGTGGATAAGTAATTAAGGTTGACCGATAAGGCGTTATTTAGTCTATAGAGTTATTAATTAGTGAGATATATGGACCTAGAAGGTCACACACATAAGGTTTATGGATGTTGGTGGATATATTGATAACATGTTAAATAAACATTATAAAACATGATTATGGATGCATATTAAGGCATAAATGATTTCATTTCCATGCATGTTATCATAATTATGTGTATTTTCTATCATTCTATGAAAAAGTCATTATAATCTCAAAAATACTTTAAATTAGGGTTAAATATAATGATTTAAAGATAAATAATTCATAACCCATCTTTATTTGAGATTATAGAGGTTTTTAAAGTTAAAATAATGAGAGAAAATATTTTATAAACATTCATTTATATTTTCTCAAGTTAAAATCCTTAAAAAATAAATGTGTTTTTGAAATGGAAATTAAAAACTCTCATTATTTATTAATTTTGACTTTTTAGAATGATAGATAATTAAATTTTGGATCAAATGAAAGAAATTTGGATTAATTTGGAGTTATATTTTAAAAGTTATGAATTTTCTAATTTTTAGGGATTTTTTCGTTTTTTTTCTTAATTAATTTTGCGGTTTTTATGTTAAAAACGATTTAAAAAATGACAAAAAGGGGTTAATATACGTGCGGGGCCACGTGGATGCGACGTGGCACTCAGGGCCACGTGGCAGCGCCATGCGAGCCCACGCAGCACCTACGCGGCGCGATGTGATGTGTGCATTATTTATATTTATCATATATATCTTGGTTATAGTACATATAAGCATCCGATAGTTCGGATTTAAGCTAACCTTATAAAATGTCGCATGTTATAAACCCATCTTCTTCTCTTAATTTTTTTCGTGTGGGACTAATTCCCGCACATTTTCTAAGATGCAGGTGACGTGGCTGAATGAGGATAGCTGGATCAAGATGAAGCGCGATCGAAGTGCGTCGATCGGGTGAGCTCGTGGTCCACCAGATCGCATCACAAACACGTGCGTTTTAAAGAGGATTATAACGGCTCAGATTAAATGCGCAAGGGAGCATCTTGATCATTGGATCGCGATCTAACGACGGCAATCTCACGCGTTTTATAACGCTCATCCACACGGCTCATCCAGACCGTCCATCAAGATCCGACGGCTGCGACTTAACTGAAACGGTCCACGATGGACTGTTCCATCGTAACTGTCGATCGTTTCAATCGGACGGTTACGCCCAAATACCCTATAAATAAGGCATGTTCTTCCGATTTGTAAGCATTTGAGTTAGAAATCAATCAAATTAATCTGTTTAGACACCTCCCTTCTCGAATCTCTTGATTCTATCCTCTCCTACACTCATTTCCGCACCCACGGAGGGCTTGAACTCGAGATTTGGTTGAGAGACGAAGGAGAAATCGAAGCTTCAACTCCACGATAGTGTTCTTTCCGTTTTCGATGATTAAGAGGTTTAATCGTGTTAATTTGATCGCTATTTGGGGTTAGTAGAGTCGGTTTTTGCTAATATATCATCTAATCATGTTTAATTTTGATTTAGATTAGGATTTCAAGTTCAATTTACTTTAATTTTCGTTAATTTTACGATTTAAACGTTCAAAAATTTCTCTCTACTTCGAACTTCAATTTCTCCGCGAAATCAGAATCAATTTCGATGATTCTTGATTCCGTGGAAGCTATTTGAAGTTATCTTTCATAATATACCATTTTCCTCAATTTTTACCATTGATTTATCATCCGATTTGATCAATTTTGAAGAAAACATCATAAATTTCCTTATTTCCCTGTGGATTCGACCCTTATTTACCATTATGCCCCTCAATTCGAGTTAATTTCATCAAATTGGTAAGTTCAGAATTATTTTTGACACGAGACCGTGTGAAATCGACGACCTCGCAGTTTCGTCTCATCATATATACATAATTATGAGGGTTTTCATACCAAATGTCTAGAAATAGGGGGGAGAACGACCACAACTCAAGGTGCCTATGCAAGCCTTGTGAGAATTCTCTCATTTCTTCTCTTTCTCTATTGGTGAAGAGCTTTGAAGAGGAGATCCAACCATCCGGAGACCGTGTAGATACCGCTAGAGGCTAGACACTTGAATAGCTTCAAGAACTCCTTCAAGGAAACCATGTAAGAAAGTTTTCTCATTCATACAAGATGATAGGATCATTTGTTCTTAGTGGCTTGGTTTTTTGATATCCGATTCAATGTTTTCCACTGTATTCGATGTTTGATCGAAATTTCAAAATTTTATCGACATCAGAACCCAACACCCTCCCCCACGAGACTTAAGTGAAGATCGACGGCTTAGATTAAATACATGAATTGGACGCTTCCCGTCGTGCCAAGTCATATACACGTAAAAAGAAAGAAAAATAGCCCCACATGGCAAAAATAAACGCAAATCGACGTATATATAAGTAGACTGTATATAGAGGGTTAACAAAAATCCTTAATAGATGCTCAACCCACTAAAACACACACGCACACACACATGCGCGTACACATGCACACATTAGTGTCACGTGCCATGTATATTCGTCGCCACGTGACGACACGTCATTTCGCCTGCCAAGTATGCACACAATTAAAATCAAATTTTAATATTTTTAAATAGAAATAAATTTAAAATTAATCAATAAAAATTTGGAAAAATTACATAAAAATCAATAAAAATTAAATAATACATACCTTTAAAAATTCATAACTCCAAATTAATCCAAATTTATCTTTTTTGATCAGAAATTAAATAATCTAACATTCTATAAAGTTAAATTTAATAAAAAAAGTGAATAAATTCTATTTAAAAAATAACTCATTTATTTTAGAAAACAAAGCTTATTGTTAATCATTAAAATATAATTATAATCTCAAATATAAAATGGGAATAATGTAATCTTGATTATTTCTCTTTAATTATTCAAAAGAAGAGAAGAATGAGAAAAGAAGGGAAAAAATGGACTAAACTACTCAAAACTCACATACAACCCTTTGAAGGAATAAAGGAATGCTTAGATATGTTAAGAGACAATCTAGAGGTGCCTATTTATAGGCTTACAAGGAGAAAAACTTGAAAATACTCCCTTGAAATTCATTGTGCCCACGTCTCAATGAATGCGCCCTATGGCAGGCAAGTGGCGGGCATCTTGGTGAGTACTACAGTAATCTCCGAGATATTTTTGCATGTGCGCTCGCTTGGCGAGTGCTATAGTAACTTCTGAGCAGCCTATTGCGGGCGCCCTCTAACGCTTGTCCTCCCGTCCCATTGCATGCCACGAGGCGCCACCTCAGTGAGTGCTATAGTACCCACCAAGTGTGCACCATCTATACACGTTGGGCGCTCTCGTGTGCTTGCCATGTCAATGCATAGATTCGAAATTGTGATTTCGAAACGGATGAATCTATGGGTACAGATGACTTTTAGCCCTTGATAACATGTAATTTCATGCATTAATATCATGGGAGAGAGAAAGATCGGAAGCGAGAGAGAGAATAGGGAGATCTAGAGAGAAAGATTTAGGGAGAGAAAGAGAGGAGGACTACGGAAGAGAGGAAGAGTAGAAGAAGGAGAAAGAGAAGGAGGAGGAGCGCAACCCTCCTCGCGACAGAAAGAAAGTAACAATTGATTATTCATATGTGTTGAACACCATTCTCAGTGAGTTTCTTCTCTTTTCTGTTCATTCTTCATGTTGGGTGCAAGGCGCCCAGTCCATGTGAAATATAAGGGCTCTCAAAAGTATGTTTTGATTAGTGAGCATCATTGGATTGTGTTTTCATCACAAATCTTTAGATTAGAACCATTTTCCATCTATCTTTTCTATTTTCTCATCTTTTCATCCACATTTCCCTATTTACAAATCCTAAAAACTGCTTTTCCAGCATCGATCAAGGGTTTTTAATCTTCGAAAGGAATTTGAAAACGTTTGATTACTTCATTTCATTCACATATGAAATGAGTGTATATCTATCATTCTATAACAATTTAAGCTATAATCTCAAAATGTATTATTTTTAGGAATAATCATGAATAATTAAGAGAGATAAGATTAAATTATTCTCACTTTATATTTGATATTATAATTAGCTTTTAATGATTAATAATTAGAGAAAATATTTTAATATATACTCATTTATGTTTTTAGCTTTATTTTTGAAAAGAAATGATTATATTTTTTAAATAAGAATTTATTCTCTTTTTATTTATTAAATTTGAATCTATAATGATATATTATTTAATTTCTTTCAAACGGACTGCAATGGAATGGGATGGGACTTCCTAAAAACTTCCTAAAAGCCCCCGCGGGAGACTAACCAATAGGAGAGCACCGCCCGGAGACTACTGATGGGGAATATATAAAAAAATAATTCCGAACGGCGAATATATAAAAATGGAGACTAACCGCATGTCCGGGCAAGCGTCTGCAACCAGCGGAGCCCGTCTCTCTCTCTCTCTTTCTCTCTCTCTCTCAATGTCTTCCGCCAGCATCCTTCCGATCAGTGATCCCAGCGGAGCTTCAGTACCTCCACCTTCAGCAAGTAGATCAACGCTCCACCGAATGCTTTCTCAGCTTCTCATCGCGGTTCTAATTTCCGTAGCCTATAATCTGCTCTCAAACACGCTGGATGTCCCACCGTCGAATAGTCTGCATCTATACGAGTTTTACGAGGCTCTGGTCATCTCCCTGCTGTTGACCGCCATCCTCCTCTGTGGGATCCTCTCTTCCGGCGAAATATTCCCAGACTGGCTGGTGCACTGGGTTCACGCGAGCGCATGCTGTTCGCTCTTCGTCGCGTTCATACTCCGATTCTCCTTCCAGGTTCCCAAGGACTACTTCGTTCGTTCTTGTCTCATATTTACGGGTATCCTACTGGTTCAGGTGTTGCCCCCTCTTCTCCTGTGGACCTTCCCCGACTTCTTCAAGCTTCGGTTCCATCGTATCCGTGCCAGGCTAAACCTCTGATAATACTCGCTTAAATGACTGCCAGTGACTCGTAGAAATTGCGCGATGGTCTATCACTGAATAATTCCCGTGTGTTTATCAAAATAAAATTATCCATTTCTTTGTAGATTATACGTGAGAGTTTGCATCTGTAATGAATAATTCGTGGTGTAGAATACGGGAACATGTCTCGATCATAAAGATACTTTCAAGAAACAGAAATAGATTCAGATATCACGGGCCCTTTTCATTTGCTTTTTACAAATATTGCAAATTCTACGCGGCCTTACACGTTGAGAGAGGACCTGCCGAAGCAACGGAAGTTTGGCCCAGTAGCCAGCCAACTCTTCCTGTAGATGCGTCATGTCGTGGAGGCGGCAGTAGTCGATCTTGTTCCGTACCGCTCGTAGCTGTAAGAACAGAGAAACTGCTGTTCTTTCAATGTAGAACAGAAATAGAAAGAGAGGGAGAAGAAGAAGAGGAAGAGGAATGACGAGATTCACAGAGTAGTAACAGAGTTCTTGAACTTCTATTGATTGTATTTTTAGTACAGAAGGTGAGATATTTATAGAGATTATACAAGGGAAAAGATCCGTTGGAGAGACCGGAAGCAATTGCCGTTAATGACAAAGATGTCATCGGATTGGTCCACGTAACGCGTTGAGCTGGCGACCGTTACGCGGTTCACTTAACCTCCTCGAACCGGCCGGGTGATGAGCCGGTAAGTAACGCGTCGTGAGCCGGTTCTTCGTTTGAACCGGATGACTGATTCACACTCCCCCGCAAGTCCAAGGTAGGATGAAGATGCAGTTTGGACTTGAGAAAGAGAAACCGGCCCTTCGGAAGAGCTTTGGTTAAAATATCCGCTGTCTAATCCTTGGTAGCAAGATAGCCAATGCGAAGATTCTTCATTTTGACTTGTTCTCGGACGAAATGATAGTCTATTTCGATGTGCTTCGTACGGGCATGAAAGACGGGGTTGGCTGCGAGATAAGTCGCACCAACATTATCACACCATAGAATAGGTGATCGTTGTAGCGGAATGCCCAATTCTTGAAGAAGAGATTTTATCCATATTAATTCAGCAGTGGCATCGGCCACCGCTTTGTATTCAGCCTCTGTGCTGGATCGAGCCACGGTCCTTTGTTTTTTACAGCGCCAAGAAATAAGATTTTGACCCAGATAGACGAGATAGCCACGTGTAGAGCGACGATCAATAGAGCAGCTAGCCCAATCTGCATCACTAAATAATTCTAGAGATATATCAGAGTTACTGGAATAAAAAAGACCGTCCGAGATTGAATTTTTTAAATAGCGCAGCAGGTGTTTCACACTGGTCCAATCGGAGTGTGTGGGTGAATGCATTACTTGGCAAGCTTTGTTAACAGAAAAGGAAATATCTGGTCGAGTAATGGTGAGGTATTGAAGTGCCCCAACAATACTTCGGTAGAGAGTGGGATCATGGAATTTTGTAAAATCCGTGGATTTGGAGAAGGAACATGGATTAGAAGTAGGTTTAGCTTTATCCATATGTGCTTTTTGCAGGATTGATAGAAGGTATTTGGATTGAGAAAGAAAATAGCCAGTTGGTGTAGAGATGAATTCAATGCCAAGGAAATAATGAGCAGGACCTAAATCTCGCATAGAAAAGGTCGAGCTCAGAGAACTAATGAGATTTTTAATTCCGGCTGAGTCTGGACTGATAAGGAGAATATCATCAACATAAATTAAAAAGAAGTAAGGAATATTATTATGATATTTAAAAAACAAAGATGTGTCAGTTTTGGAAGCAGAAAACCCGAGAGATAATAAGTATGTAGATAATTTTAAAAACCATGCTCGAGGTGCCTGTTTAAGACCATATAACGATTTATTTAATTGACATACATGATTAGGAAGAGCTGTATTGACAAATCCTGGGGGCTGTTCCATGAAGATGGTTTCTTGCAACTCACCATGTAGAAACGCATTGGAGACATCTAGCTGATGGATGAGCCATCTTTGACTGATAGCTAGAGATAATAGAATACGAACAAAGTAGTGATTTTAATAACCTAGGACTAAATGCTTCATCATAGTCAAACCCATCCTCCTGTTTGAAACCTTTGGCTACTAGCCGTGCTTTGTAACGTTCAATGGATCCATCATATTTATGTTTTAATTTGAAAACCCACTTACAATTGATGACATTCATGAATGTTGATCGAGGAACTAGCTTCCATGTTTGATTATGCTGTAGTGCAGTGAATTCAGTCTTCATTGCTTGTAACCATTGAGCATCTTTCATAGCCTGTGAGAAGGAGATTGGTTCACATGGAATAGTTGTATTAGTAAGAAAACACTCAGGCAGAGGGTGATTGGTAATCGGTTGAGTTTTGGAGTAGATCTCACTAATGGATTTGGTTTTTAAAGGAGGAGTGGTATCGGGTGAAATTGGATCAGCTGAATGCAGGTTCTGATCATTTAGAAAGGAGGTGGTATCGGGTGAAATTGGATCAGCTGAGGGTATGTTTCGATCATTTTCTTCTGAGTCAGTGGACTCAGGTGAAGAGGTAATTGTGTTTTGATCAGGAGGAATAGGTTCAGTTGCTGGTAAAGATGTACTGATGGGAGTGTTTTGAACATAAGGCTTTGCAGTAATGGAAATAGGTGTAGGATGAGTTCCTAATATTCCAGTAGATGTGTTGTTAGAGGAGGTAGATGAGTCAGAGTATGGGAAAATAGATTCTTCAAAGATCACATCTCGAGATATAAAAAGTTTATTGGATGATATAGATAAACATCTATATCCAAGATGAATGCTACTATAGCCAAGGAAAATACATTTTTCAGATCGTGTATCTAATTTATGAAGAGAGTAAGGTCGAAGGTGAGGATAACAGAGACATCCAAAAGTCCGTAATAACTTGTAATCAGGTAAGATATTGAAAATTATTTCATATGGAGACTTGTTGTGTAAAAGTGGTGTGATCATCCGATTGATGAGATAAGCAGCTGTAGAGACAGCTTCATCCCAAAACTTTTCTGGTAAAGAAGCATTTTTGAGTAAGGCTAAGGCAGTTTCTACAAGATGTCTGTGTTTCCTTTCAGCTGTCCCATTTTGTTCAGATGTGTATGGGCAAGAAACTCTATGATGAATGCCATGCTCTTTTAGATAGGTAGTCAATGCCTGATATTCTCCACCCCAATCAGACTGGAAGGAAACAATTCTGGTTGAGAATTGATTTTCCACTTTCTTTTTGAATTCAATAAAAGTAGACAGAACATCACTCTTTTTCCATAGAGGAAAAAGCCAAGTGTATTTAGAAAAATCATCTATAAAAACAACATAATAAGAAAATCCAAAATGGGAAAGAATGGGTGCTGGACCCCAGACATCTGAATGAATTAATTCCAGAGGTTTGGATGACTTATGAACAGAGATAGTAAACGGTAGTTTATGAGATTTGGAAGTTCTACACGCGTCACAGTATAAGTGTGACAATTTATGAATAAGGGGAAGGCCATATTTATTCAAAATGTTCTGTAGAACACGAAAGTGAGGATGGCCAAGCCGATGATGCCACGTATTAGGGGATGCCTTTTCTCCTACATATGATGAACAATTTTGCAAGAAGTGGAGTAGATAAAGTCCATCTTTATGCTCCCCTCTCATTAATGGTTGACGAGTCTGTATATCCTTCACAACACAGAAGTTAGGATGAAATTCCACATATACATTGTTATCTCGAGTAAATTTATGAATGGAAAGTAAATTTTTTTAGTTATTGATGGAACATGCGAATATTATTTTAACTTAAAATGAGCAGAATTCGAATGGAAAGAAGATGAACCGGTAGATGAGATATGCAAACCTTGTCCATTACCAACATAAAGTTGATCAGGTCCAGTGTAGATAGCTGGATTTTGAATGTTATTAGGATCATTTGTGACATGGTGGGTTGATCCACTGTCAGGATACCAGGTATTGGGATTTCCTTGATACGGGCCCATGTTTGCAAGGTTAGCCTGCGGTTGGACATTTCTGGATTGTTGTCCAAGAACAGTTTCTTTGTAATTTGGTTGCAGGAAATCATTATTGAATCTTTCATAGAAATTTATCACTCTGTGCCCCTGTTTAAAGCATAACTGACATCTAGGTACAGTTCTCTGTCCACGACCTCTACCACGGTTATTTCTTCCTCCTCGATTATTTCTTTGATCTTGATTGTTGATGTGAGTAAAATGAGCGGATGGAGGGAATTCACCTGTGGTATGATCGTTGTTCTGTCTTGCTAGGTGTGAATCAAAGGTAATAAGATTCGCCACAACATCATCGAATGTTAGAGTATGAAGGAGCTGACTTGTGGATGCATAAAATGCATTGTATTGCTGATCTAGTCCCCTGAGTAATGCAAAAGACAGATCATGCATGTTGATATTGCTGCCATTTGCACGGAGTTCATCTCCAAGGGTCCGAACAATTTGAACATATGCTTCGACTGACATTGAGTTCTTCCGTAGATTATGCAATTTTGTCTGAAGCTCCATAATTCTTGATTGCGATTTACCTGCAAAGTTTCGGATGATAGCATCCCAAGCTTCTTTTGCAGTTTCTTTGCCAACAACAATAGGCATGGTAGATTCTGTAAGCGAGGAATTAATAATCGCTAGGACTACCTTATCCGTTTTGAACCAAATTTTATAAGCTGGATTTATACATGCATGTCCATCTTTGTTCAGACTCGACATCTCAGGAGGATCTTTTTCAATATGATCTGTAACTTCATAGGCAGCAAGAACTGGCAAGATTTGCGTGCGCCATAGTATTTCTCTCGGTTAGTTTGAGAGAGACAGTCAAACCCGAATGATTGATACCGACGGCGGAGATTTGCTGCGGAATAGTTGTTCCGACAGCAGACTTCTCAATATGCTCAGCCATTCTTGATCAATGTTGTGTAGCTTTTTGGCTCGATACCATGTAAGAACAGAGAAACCGCTGTTCTTTCAATGTAGAACAGTAAATAGAAAGAGAGGGAGAAGAAGAAGAGGAAGAGGAATGACGAGATTCACGAGTAGTAACATGAGTTCTTGAACTTCTATTGATTGTATTTTTTAGTACAGAAGGTGAGATATTTATAGAGATTATACAAGGGAAAATATCCGTTGGAGAGACCGGAAGCAATTGCCGTTAATGACAAAGATGTCATCGGATTGGTCCACGTAACGCGTTGAGCTGGCGACCGTTACGCGGTTCACTTAACCTCCTCGAACCGGCCGGGTGATGAGCCGGTAAGTAACGCGTCGTGAGCCGGTTCTTCGTTTGAACCGGATGACTGATTCACAGTAGCAAGTAAGAGTCGCCGATGGAGCTATCGCAGGGACTGGGAGGAGATCATGTCACCCGTAGGATTCGATCCCTAGACCTGCCATTCCCTACTGTCTGGAGATTATCTTGGTGAGGATGTTTGCGTTTTTCGGTCAGCCAGAGAGCCATTGACCGCGTGGTTCGTCCCAGTCAGAGATCTTGGGACCCGGTTTGTACGTTAGATTCTTGAGATCTATTGAAATCCGGGGTAACGGCTGCGCTGGAATTGGTAGAAAGATTGAATCTCCGGTCGTCGAGGTCGGAGTCGGAGTGGATATCATGGAGGATGCGGTCGATGTCTTCGACGGCCTTGCGTTGTTCTTGGTTGGGGTCGGATCCGCGGAGCCCAAAATCACCGATGCCGGTGGTGCTCCGGAGGAAAAAATGGCGGCCCAAACGGAGAGGAGAGTGATCTACACGTTGAATAACGTATCTTATGTCTTCATTTTTTATATCCTTAATTTTAATATCCTTGACTAAACCTTATCTTATGTCAATTATGAATAAAACTAATCAAATAAAATTTTGATTAATCAAATAAAATTTTGATTAAGAATATTTTGTTGTTAACAAATAGCAAGCATTAGAAGGCCATCCTCTTCACCAATTCAAAAATATAGAAATAAAATATCCTTCATTGCAATTCAAAATTAAAAATAGGACTCTGCTATCCGGGCAACCTGGTTGTCCCGAAGGAATCTGGGGCAACCAAAGGAATCTTGGGAAAAATTCATTTCCCGCCTGGGCATCCAATTAAACGGGAACCCGACCTCTCTCTCTCTCTCTCTCTCCACTATGGCTCTCTCTCTCTCTCTCTCTTCCATCGCCCAGCCCGGCCGAAGCCTCCATATCGCGCCAGGCTCCCGCCGAGGCCACCGCCCCGGCCGCCTCCTACTGCCACAACCAGATCTCTCTCTCTCTGTCTCTCTCTTCCATTCCAGCCGGCTCGGTGAAATCCTTTGTGGACTCTGCGAAGGGGGCGAAATTCGGCTCGGCGAAATCCTCTCGCGAAAATGCAGGAAAGGAGAGGAGAGGTGAGTATCTTGTTCATATATCTTGATGCACGAAATGCAGGAATCGTTAAATTTAGTTTTTCTCAGTACAAATTTGTTCTGCATAATCGCTTGATTATTTACGAATCCTCTCTTTACTTTGTCTTCGTCAACTCTTGTTTTTTTATTGACCACTGCTGGCATCTTGGACGCGGACCTTGAATCCACTTTTGTACCATCTTTTCTAATTTTTATGTCCACCACCCTCCTCCGCAAACCGTACAGAGATTCTGAGAAAGAAGTATCTGGAGAAAAACCATGTGATTTCATGAAAATACAATGGCAATCTATGTTTTTTAGTTGCACCTCAATCTCCTAGTACTCTATAATTCAGGGAAAAAGTGTGTGAATGAGAGAGAGAGAAAGAGAGGTTCCACCTGTCGTTCGCAAACTGTGACTTTCAAGAACCAGCATGAGTAAGGCAAAGAACTCATCTTCATAGTCCAATATTTTATCAAAGACCTCCTCAGTGCAAAAACCTGCGGGGTCAACCAATTTCATATCTACGAAAATATCAAGATCCTTCTCAATAAATTTTTCCAAGATTCAGCACTATTGTTTGCCTATCTCAATGATGGGATCGGATGCCGATATTGGGGCAGGTATTGCTATCGGATACAGTCAATGGGTCAAGTGGTATTGGGATATATCCATCTTGGATATAGGATATCTGATAGAGTGGGCTGTCATCTCGTCATTGACGCTCCATCCCGTTATCGCATCCACTTACATCCAAGTCATTCGAATGCCGATAATGAGTATCGTAGGTGGATATTTCAGATATGGATATTAGATATCCAATATCCACATCCAATATCAAAAAAACATTTTTTTCATTTTAAGTTTTTTTAAATTTCTACATTGAATGGGATGGATGTTGATAGAATTAGTTTGGTAGATAGAGGCACCAATAGATGGATGGATGGGAATTGCAGATTCAATGGACAAGTAGAAATGCTTTAATTGTTAAAT
Organism: Lemna minuta; assembly: GCA_024174645.1. Classification (NCBI taxonomy): domain Eukaryota; kingdom Viridiplantae; phylum Streptophyta; class Magnoliopsida; order Alismatales; family Araceae; genus Lemna; species Lemna minuta. Next base: position 10,058,388 of record CM044115.1, on the reverse strand, counting down.
TGAAAAAGGGATGGATGAATTGGAATTTCAGATGGATAAATAAATTAGCTGATTTAGATTGAGGGAGAGTTGGATGTATAAGTTGAACATAGAGATTTGAATCATAGGTAGAGAGAGATCAATGGATGGACGTATAAGTGGATGATAGATTTTTAATCGATAGATATAGAGATACAACCGATGGGTGAATGAATGATTACTTTTTGTCTCGATGGATTAAGGTGGAGACAGCTTGAATGGATGGATAAACAAAGTTGATAGATTACGATTAATGGAATGAGAGAGATACGTAACTAGATAGACCATGACTGATGGGTAGAAAGAGATGGATAAGAAATAGAATGGGAGAGAAATGTAAATAGATAGACCAGGACTGATGGGAAGAAAGAGATGGTTCAATAAATAGATAGCTTTTGATTGAAAGAATTGACTTCGCCAAATCAGTAAATTTAGATTGAAAGAGTGATGGATGTCCACATATGTATAGATATAAAGAGAGAGAAATGGATGGATGAGTAAACATACGGATAGAAACATAGAGAAGCATTTAGACAATTAGGTAGATTTGAGAGAGAGACACTGGCCAATAGAATGTTGCATGACGGGGGTGTAATCCATATCTTCATGTATGGTTGCCTTCAGGCCTACGACTGGTGGGGTCACTCCGGCAAAGGCCTCCGCCGCCGCCACCGTTCCGGCCACTTAATCGCCATCTTAATCAGGCGGGTCAGGAGATTGATTTAGATTTCCGTTAGAAATTATAGTATTCCATAAAAGACTGGGGAGATGTCACTTTTTTGGTTCAGAAATTTGGGTCCTCGGAGAGGAGATTGAGTTGGCAATTGATGCCATGGAATAGGCCTTTGCTTTTCTTTTTTCCCTCCCTCTAGACCCCTTCCCTGGACGATTGACAGAGAGAGAGAGAGAGAGAGAGAGATTTAGAGAGAGAGAGAGCCTTTCTGGGTTTTTACGGCATTGCTCCCAGCCTTTCTGGGGACGTCTCTTCCCTCTATCTTCTAAGCTGAAGAACAGAAAGACTTTCAGTCCTTTTTACCCATTTAATTTCTTCAACGAATGACATTAAAAGCTGAAGAATGGATGCTTCATGAATAAAAATACAGGATGAAACGTGATCATTCTTTCCGCCGATTGAGGTGGATATTTCAGATATGGATATCAGATATCCAATATCCACATCCAATATCAAAAAAACATTTTTTTCATTTTTAAGTTTTTTTAAATTTTGGATACCATCATCTCGATATCTCGCTTTCCGATATTGATATCCACCGATATCTGTCATTGGCTCCGTCATCTGGGCCAGCATCCATTATCGACATCCCTCATCCAATGCTCTGATATTGATATCCACTGATATCTGTCATTGGCCCCGTCATCTGGGCCAGCATCCATTATCGACATCCCTCATCCAATATCTGCTCTGATATTGATATCCACTGATATCTGTCATTGGCCCCATCATCTGGGCCAGCATCCATTATCGATATCCCTAATCCAATGCTCTGATATCAAATATTGGCAGTCCTGATATCGAATATCAGGACTGATATCGTTGGGCAATCACAATTCAAGAACCTACTAAAACACGTACACTTAGAAATATCGTCTCTCGTATTCGTGCACCTAGAAGCTCATGCTAAATAAAGCATATGGAATTAGGATGATGACGAAAGAGGCATGTCTCAGAGTAAAACTCAATATGCCTATAACTCTCCAATATTCAAAGGGATCCGTATAATTGATCCTACTACTGTGATATTTCACTATGATTTGGTGCTCTTTACCTCGAAGCATTAAAATGTTTTGAGAAGTTGTTAAATTGTTTTTGAAAGTTCCAAGTGCTTATGTTTATACATAGGAACCAATGCTGGTTACCAATAGCTCCTTGAATGAAGATGTTGACTGCGCTAGCAAGGCAGTAGAAGCTAGTCCTGATTTCGAATCGACAATTGCTGATGATTGTCCATCCTTATCTATTGTAGAAATTCAGAGAGTAGCTATTGGATCTTTTTTTGAAACACTCCAGGAAGCACGTGAGAAGTGTACCCAGTACGCCAAGTGCCCCCTTGGTCAGAAGAGTTCCAAGAACTTGAAATTCACTAGGTTTCTTTGTTTTCGCGGTGGTCAGGCATCGGTGAAGCAGTCCTCAGTACCCACCAAGTTCCAAAGAGAGAATAGGACAACGAAATGCCAGTGTCCATTCGTAATTAAGCTGCAATTAAATCAAGCCTCGAGCTTCTATGAAGTCTACCAAATGAATGATCAGCACAATCACGATCTTTTTACTGAAGTTGAATTGGCCCAAATGTCACAAAATCGTTTTATTCCGGAGAAAGTCAAAATAAAGATGTCGGAGTTAAATGAACTTGGCGTGCTCAACTCGTCCCAAATAAAGACATTGGTAGAGCAAGAGCATTTCAGAGATGTGCCCGTTACATGGACAGTACGAGACGTCCAGAATTTATTACAAAAAGCTTCCAATAGAGCGCACGAGACTAATGAGTTTGTCAAACTACTGAAAGAGAAGTGTAATGACGGTTGGTCATTCAATTTCCAATTGAATGATGACACCCTTCGCTTGGAGAGAGTTTTCTGGATTTCAGCTAACGGCAAAGACAAGTATCAACATTTCAATGATGTTTTACAAATCGATGCTACATACAAGATGAACTGTTTTGCCATGCCTCTAGTCCTGTTCACAGTGATCGACAACCATGGTTTAACGGTACTGATTGTTGGTTCTTTGCTGTCCAACGAACAATTTGAATCCTATTGTTGGGCTCTTCAAGAATTTCGAACTTATACGAATGTTAATCCCATCGTCGTGTTTACAGATGGCGATCTAGAATTGGCCCGAGCCATTAAGGACACTTGGCCCACTACAGTCCATCTACTGTGTCGATTCCACATTTCTCAGAATATCACTCGTGCTCTAGCTGGCTCTTTGAGGGCCAGTCTCTGCGAATTCACAAACGACTTTTGGCGGGTCGGCTTCATTGAAGATGTTGCTGAATTTGAGATGGAATTTTCAACATTAAAGTCAAAATGGCAAGCAGTAGAATCCTATCTTCGAGTTCTCGAGGAAAAGAAGACACAGTGGGCATTTGCTTACACACACAACTACTTTGTGGCGGGTGTTTCCTCTACGCAACGGCAGGAGATGGTCAATTGTCAGATCAAATATGTTTTAATGTCGAATTCGTCTCTCTCACGCATTATTGATGGTTTTGATGCTGTCGATGGACGATCACGAGATAAGTTATCCCAAGCTACTCTGTTCACCAAGTTTGCCGTAACAACAATGGATCCCCTAATAACTGATGCTCTTCAAATACTCACACATGGACTTCTCAGAGCTGAATCAGGATTATCGCTTTCATATACATGTGTCGCAGATCAATCCAACAACCAGGGATATTTTCGAATTAGTCACAAAGACAACCCACACAAATTCCGTGTTGTGAGGATATCCCTTGGCTCGGTTGAGCAAAGTACATGCTCCAGTAGGAAGCAGATATGGCTCAGTTGAGCAAAGTACATGCTCCTGCAGACACATATTGTGTTGTTTTCGTCACAATAACATACTTTCATGCCCTGTATCAATGTTTAATGAGCGCTGGAGAAAGGACTTTGAAACTTTGGGTATCCAGTCTGTTGTCATTGATACTGCGTTGGCTACGCGACCCAAATCCTATGTCGGGGGTACCCAAAGATTGAGTGAAGATCAGCGTCTATCTGAACTAACTTCTCTGACAAGGCCTATATTACACCGTTCAATTGGATCTGAGAGCACATTTCAGCTATACAAGGCTTCTATGATCGTTTTGGGAGAAACTATCAAAAGGAACCTACAGACATCGCAACATTTTGCGTCTGATTTAGAGGAAGATATTGTTAGAAATCCATCAAAAACTCGTTGCAAAGGACGGCCCAAAACAGGGCAGAAGCGCTACGCAAGCATGACAGAGACATTGCAAAGTAAAGCGAAGAAGCCGAGGGGTGTCAATTGCTCCACCTGCGGGCAGCAAGGGCATAACGCCAGAACTTGTAAAACTGCCTCCCCATCGGGCATCGAGGTATGCACAATACATTCCTATCATGGGACCCATTTTGTTTTTTCTCAATTAATTCTCCCATTAAATGAATTTTTGGTTTATTTCAGATTGCAAGGTGATGCCCTCGTGGTTGGAGATCCATGAGATTTCCATTGCTGTATTAAGTAGTGCGTTGAATTTATCCATGTGAAATCTTTAATTATTTCTTGAATTGAGGATTTTATTTCAATCTATCATCTTTCGTAGGGGTGCCCATTGATAAGGTGGCCTTGGTCGATCAGTAAGTTTGGAATTATTTTGGGAGGAAATTACTCGAGCTGACCCTAAATGAACTCTTCATCTTCCGGTTCATGTACGCATGATTCATTAAAATTTACTTCTGAAGGCTGCCAATGACTTCTGCCAATGACTTCTGAAGCAGATTTCAAGCGCCGACGGGAAGATTCCAAATATCTTGGAAGAAGGTGGGGAGGCGGCGGCTGAGGCGGAGGAGGTGGCGGAGGCAGAGGCTGAGGCGGAGGCAGAGGCCGAGGCGGAGGCTGAGGCGGAGGCCACTTCTTCTACTTCCCCGGAGGTGGGGGCGGATGCGGGAGCCGAGAGGGGGAGGCAAAGGCGTCGATTTCTTTTTTTCTTTTTTTTTTTTGACGTTTGGATGGCTGAAAAACTTATTATTATTGAAAAACTTATTAAATTGTGCAAATTCTCCGCCAAACTCAGAGGTCGCCCGCATGTTCAGTGAGAACAAGCGAGAGTATAATCGTAGAGTGCGGGAGATTGTTGAGCAGAAAACAAGCGAGAGTATATCTATTCAGTATCATTTCACTTCTGAAGAAAACTGTTGTATCTTTGTCTCGGTCTTCATCAAAATGAGAAAAAAGAAACGCCGAATGGCATTTGATACACTTCAAAATCATCAACATCATTAGTTGGACGGCGTACATCAACATCATTCCTAAGAAACAGATTAACGAGCAAGGTGAATTACATTAGGAAACAGATTTGCCAGAGGACTGGTCCTGGACTTGGACGGCGTACTGCAGTTTCTAGAGCACGTCGTCGATCAGCGGCCGACTGCTGAGATCGTCCGACGTGCAGCCGAGTGCCAGCTCAGCTGCCATCTTCATAGAGTCAATCGAAAAGGTGCCAATGATAGTGGGGTCCGCTACCTCGTTGAGCGATGACCCTCCGTCTTCTTCTAGGGCCTTCTCTAGCTGCCACGTGTCTGAAAGTGAGGATCCCTCCGATAATCGACAGTCAACACCTGGACGTACTTACCCGGGAATTAAGGCGTTTGATCCATATGCAAGCTTTTGCTGCTGTAGTGTTTTGCTGCTGCAGTCGGAGCTTAACTAACTCCTGCATAAGAACAAAAAACATTCTTAGTGACTTTCGTATCTGGTTGACCTGTTTTAGTAGATGCAACATCGTAAAAATTTATAACAAGATATTACAATATATTGAGTTTAACTCTCACAGATACTAGAAGTAAAGAATACCGCATCAATATTTTTTTAGGACTCGCTGATATAAATAGAGAACCAGCTAGACTAAATTTTGATTGACCATTTCTTGAACTGATTTTTACAATATACTCGAGACTAAATATTGAGCCTCAGTGACCATTTCTTGAACTGATTTTTCCTTCGTGCATCATTGGCATAAAATAAATAACTTCATATCAAATAAAAAAATTATTAACCCAACTTATAAGAAGGTAAAGAAGAAATCAATGCCGAATTTTTCTCAATAAAGTTGTCGGCGCCCCAAACATTAATTTTCATCACGACAAAGAACATGTCAGACTCTAAATTAACATTTTAAAGTGGGATTGATCTGTTACCTGAACCCTGAATATAATTCCTCTTTCTAGTCCTAAAAGGGACCTGTTGGATCCTCGGGGTTCACAAACCCTATTTCACCACTTTCTATATGTGCCAGAGAATGAGAACATTGGGGTTCTAGAAAATCACTGCACAAATTTTAAGAATAATCCAAAGTGTACGATTTTTAAAAGTAGAAAACCACCATTTTGTGAATCGAAATCAGGAAGAATCCAATTTCGAAAGTTTTAAAGTAGAAAACCACCATGTTGAGCTGTTGCACGAAGCTGGAGAAGTTACTGTGTTTGAAATACTAGGGTAGAAGCAGACTCCAGGAGACCATCGTGTCGGTGGAGGGATCGTCGACCACGTCGTAGCATTTGCTCAGGAACGGAGGGAGCAGTGGGTAATCGAGCACGGCGGCCGCCAGTGGCACGGAAGGCGCGGGGACGAGGGAGAAATTTGAGGAGGTTGATTCTCCTTTCGCCATTCAGCAACATCAAAGCATTTGACTTCTAACGCAGCTTTTTTCTTTGCCAGATCCTCGCCAGATGCGGATAGGAGGTACGGGCGGATGCGGGAGCCGGGAGGCCTCGATTTCTTTTTTCTTGTTTTTTTTTTGGCGTTTCGATGGCTCATGGCTTAAATACCGGTTGCCCCAGATTCCTTTGGGGCAACCGGTTGCCCGCGTAGCAGAGTCCTTAAAATTATCTAGGAAAAGAAAATCAGTCATCATCGTCACCGAGTATTTCCATTGCATTATTGGTTTCAGCCTTATAACTCAAAGACTTTTAAGTCATCAAAATTGATATAGCTCTTGGAGATTACCTTACCCTTTTGTATAATACAATCCCATGTATTGGTGAGAAAAGACACTTTGATGGAGAGCTCCATATACAAATTGAGAGAAGCCCCTTCACTAGTATCGCAAGTAGTGGATTTTTTAAACCCAACTTTATACTGCCATTGCATACCATCAAGATGAGACCCCTCGACTTGAGAGTCATATAAATAATCAAATATTTCATCGGATATTGGAATTTCTAATAAGATGTTCGTGTTACTCTTTCTTTTGCAGTTTATCAATCCAACTATTAATTTTGAACAAATTGTAGAATTATTGAGCGATGCCTCACTTTGGGTGCAAGTGCTCGGTGTTGGCAGGGTAGGCACCAATTGAAATAAATGCTTCAAGTTCTTCAAGATGTACTCTTGCTCATCTGTTGGAATATATTCAAGTTTCAAAGATAGATTAAGCACTGTAGCAATAGGGAAGATTGACTTTAGTTTCACTTGTCGCTCATACTTAAGTAACTTCACCTTTATCATAGTGTATGCTCCTTTGATCGCCATTGATTGCTCTATGCTCATTGGTGTTCTCACTACACCTTGACAAGGGTTATCCAAGGCAACAATTGACGTGTTTAATTGATTTTATAAAATTTCAAAAATTAAAGTAATATTAGGCGATGGTATGGCCTTTGAATTAAAAAATATCTTGGTGGCCTCTTGAAAAGCTAAAAGTTCATTTGCAAACATCTTAAGAAGATCTCACTCTTTAGATGAATTGGGTTTTGAGGTCAACAAGCCTTTCAAAATTTTAATTAAAACATCGAATGTAGTGGAATACATTGAATCAGATATTTAAAACATTGAGGCACTAAGAGCATATGATAAAATCATCTAGGATGTATGAGAAAACATGAAAGTCCCGATAGGGTGGTGGTTTAACCTAAGAGGGGGGGTGAATTAGGTTGTAAGTTAATTTCAATTGTTAATCTCTACTTTTTATGTTTACTAGGATTCGTTAGTTAAGCACTCAGTTCTTGTCCTCTCGATGCACCAAATATTATTATACTGGTTGGGGGACCTAATGTCCCTTAATCTAGTCCCAAGTACTTTAGACTCGGAGCCTCAATCCTCACCAAATGAAACCTAATCCTCTCACCCCTCAAATGGGTGAAGGACAATGTTCAAATATAAAGATTTAGATTTGCCCCCAACGGCAAACCTAACACTCACCTTTACCTGTCCCTGCGGCACTACCCTCTAGGCCTCGATCTCCTCGGCTCCTAGACGCCCTAACTCCCTCAAGCCGATCTCCACACGATCGCTCGCCCCTTTACGCCTTGGCGTGCCTCTTCCGTTAGTACCGCCGACCACCGGTAAATTGAGATCTCCGGATGTCTAGCCTATAGTGGTATCCGTATGATCTTCGAATGGTTGGATCTCCTCTTCAAAGCTCTTCACCAAGAGAGAAAGAGAAGAAAGGAGAGAATTTTCATAAGGCTTGCATGGGCACTGACGAATCAAATCGATGCAGTCGTTAATTGCACACCGATTTGCGTCAAAATAAAGTCCAAACTTACCAATTTAATGAAAATATCTTGAACTGAGAGGTATAATGGTTAATATGGGTCGAATCTACATGGAATTAGGAAAATTTCTGATGATCTCTTCGAATTTGGTCAAATCGGACAATGAATTGATGATAGAAATTGGTGAAAATGATATTTTATGAAAGAGAACTTCAAGACGATTCCACGGAATCAAAAATCATCGAATTTGACTTTGATTTCGCAGAGAAATTGAAGATTGAAGAGAGGGGTATTTTCTGAAAATCAAAATCGTGAAATTAACAAAAATAAACTCAAAATTACTTAAATTAACAATTCTAAACAGAAATTAAACACTAAACGAAGATAGATTAGGATAAACCGCGATCACTAACCCACAATTGTGATCGAATTGATCCAATTAATCACCGGAATCAAGGCTATTCATCAAAATCCGAAAATCACGATTTGTGGAATTCAAGCATCGATTTTTTCCTCATCGATCGTCAAAATCTTGATCTTAAGCACTCCTCGGACGCGGAAATGAATCTAGAAGCGATTGGGATCAACAGATTCAAGAGACTTGGTGTCTAAACAGTTCAATTTGATTGAATTACTCTTGAATGTTTTACATATCGGAAGAACATCTCAATTTATAGGACATTTGGGCGTAACCGTCCGATTAATCGCATCAACAGCTCTAATGAAACGCATGATCGCGAATCATTACCGTTAAGTCATGATCGTTGGATCGCGATCGGACGCTCAAGATGAAGCCACGTCGCCGCACGTTATAAAACACATTGAAATGTCACCGTTGGATCGCGATCGGACGCATCAGATGCGTTTTTTCGTGATTTAATCTCGACAGTTATAACTCTTGCGATCAACGGTCGAGATTAAGACGATCAGGTGAACCCTGATTTTGCCACGTGTTCCCATCGATTAAGTGAAGATCGACGGTTGATATTTCACATGCGATCGGACGCTCCACATGCAGCCATGTCGCCTCCTCATCGCGATCGATTGGACAGCTCTGATCGTGCCACATCACCTGCGCGTTATAAAATATTCAAAAAATTGAGTTTTAATTAGAAATTTTGATTTAATTCCGTAAAATCCTTAGAAATTCATTAAAAATTCAGAAAAATTCAAGAAGAATCCCTAAAAATTAGAAAATTCATAACTTTCAAAATATAACTCTAAATTAATCAAAATTTCTTTCATTTGATCAAAAATTTAATTATCTATCATTCTAAAAAGTTAAATTTAATAAATCAAAAGAGTTTTAATTTCTATTTCAAAAATACATTCACTTCTTTAAGATTTTAACTTTATAAAATTAAATTAATGTTTATAAAAATGATTTCTCTCATTATTTAACTTTAAAACCCACTTAGAATCTCAAATAAAGATGGGTTTTAAAATTATTTATCTTTAATTCATCATAATTAACCCAAAATTAAAGTATTTTGAGATTATAATGACTTTTTCATAGAATGATAGATAAATACTCATAAATATGATAACATGTATAGGAATGAAATCTTTTATGCCTTAATAAGCATTAATAATCATATATTATCATGTCTAATTATCATGTTATTAGGCACCCTAAGTTGTGGTCGTTCTCCCCCTATTTTTAGACATTTGGTACGTGGATTTTTCATAAAAACCCTCATAATTATGTTTATATCCGTCGACATCTATAGACCTTAAGTGTGTGACCCTCTAATTCCATACATCTCACTAGTTAATAACTCTATATGTGAAATAATACCTTATTGGTAAACCTTAATTAATTACCCACATCAATCTATAGATTAATTAATCAAGGATCAATTTAACCCAGTCGATAGGTTGAGTTGTCAGCCCGTTGGTGCCAAGCTACACCACGTCCTCTAGGAGATATGAAGTAGGTAAAAACTCCCTTAAAAAACCTTTCCGTTATCGATTACTATGTATATATAATCCTTCATACTCACGAGACTCATAAATGACTTGGGGTATGGTCAAGTGTCAAACCATAATCAGTCACTCAAGTTAGTACTCATGCGTGTAGGAATTCATCAGGAACACCTTCTCCGATATTTTCACTACCTTAGGCAAGGATTTCATCGCATCTCATTCCTTGAGTTAATCTCATTAAATACCGAGGGAGAATGATCTCATCTTGATCACACAATCATCTTCGTAAAATTATGCCACATCTAATATATGATGTTTTCGATATCCTGTGGCTAGGGATTTATGAGTCATAATCAAAACACGATCATCCATTCATAGATGTCTTTGGTGTCTCAAGTCAAAGGATCACATGCATAACCATGACATGAATCAACCTAATTGACATTTAGGTATAACTACCATTCAGGGATTCATAGGGATTAATTCAGTGAACTCTTTCTCCAAAGAGCACCTACTATATATCCTTAGTATCTCTACAATGATGGCTACAAGATTAGTCATACTCGTCATATAAGCGGGATGAGATAGGACTATTCTTTTTGGATAATTTGATGTCCCTCTCGAATATCTCATGAATAGGAATGTTTAGAACATATGTTTAAACACTAGTGATCACAGTATTATGATCTCATCATTATTCACTTAGTCATTGCATATGCTCATGGACTTCATTGCAAACATCACACAAGAATGACAATAAATGAATTTCATTTCAAAGAACATAAACGAGATATATGGAAGTGTGATTAGCTTATCAGCCACATAATATTCATCATAATCTATGTCATTACTTGACATAGCCCCCACTATCATTGCTTTCCCCAAGTTATGTTACGTGGGAAAAATTTTCTATTCTCTTTTTACTTTTTCTTCATCTTCTCAGCATCAAAGATTTCATCTCCTTCCGCATCTGTATGATTGCGCAATTTTGGGAATTGATAATTGGGAGTAGAAATCAAAAGCTAGTTTGCAGAAAGGAGATAATTTTGTTCATCTAGCAGAAGGAACAAACTTGATTGTACATACTTAGAGAATTTAGGAAATTCACTTTTATGAAGTAAAAGTAGATAATTTTTAAAATTTTATTTCACATGTTTTCTCTTATTATTTTCATACATATAGATATATTACTAATAATTAGTATATTTATTACTAATCTTTAAATATTTATTCTATATAATATTATTCAAGGAATATTAAAAAAGGACATAAAAATATCCATAAAGAATAACACTATTTGATTTGACTCAAATAATGAGTAATGTTTGATTTGCAGCTGTCGATGTCGAGGCATAAAGGATAGATAGTGGATGCTCCTTAGAGAAAAAATTTACTAAATTGGTCTATATGAATCCATGAATGATATATACCTAACAATGAATTATGTTGATTCATGTCATGATTGTTTCTGTGGTCCTTAGACTTGATATACGAAAGATATCTTGTGGATGGATGATCACATCTTAATCATGATGTACGAATCCCTAGCCATAGGATGTCTAAATTTTAATATATTTGGATAAATTAGAAAGACCTCAAAGATGATTATGTGATCAAGATGAGATCATTTGTCTTAAATATTTGAGCACATTAAATCAAGGAATAATGTGCAGTTAAATCTTTGGCCAAAGTAATGGAAATATTAAAGATGTTCTCAATGATTTTCTCTGTATATCAATACTAATATGAGTAATTGATTAGAGATTTGATAATTGATTTTATCTTATATCATTCACGAGTCTCGCATACACTAATTGATGACTTAGGGAGTTTTATGCACTCGATATCTCTTAGAGCACATGGTGCAGCTTGTTAATCAATTGGCTAGCAACTTAACTTGTCTATTACGTTCAATTGTTCACAAATTAATTAACGTATGTGTTAATATTTTTCGTTGATAAGATTGATCGATAATTGTTCTTAGATCTATGGAGTTATTCACTAGCCAGATACTTGGATTTAGACTATCAAATACATAATAATCTCAATGGATGTAAACATAATTTTGAGGGTCTATAAATAAGGGGATAATAACCACACCTAAGAGTACCCATACAAACCTTCTTGGAAATTCTTAGCTTTAAGAACTCTTTCAATGAACCCTATAAGTATGAATTTTAATCTAGATTGGATATTATGATCATGAATTATTTTTGCCTCAATTATTTTGAATTTCGTATACTACCTTCAATGTTTTGATCAGAATTTTGTGTGCTTATTGAGCCTTGCATCCTAGAAATCATAACAAATATGCAATAAATATGGAAAAAAATTTCCCACAATCTTTGATTTATACTCCACATTTGAAAAGATCATTTCTAATCAGTTCTCCAAAATTAGACGATGAAATTCAAAACTTGTATTTATTTAAAACTTGTATGAAATTCAAAACTTGTATTTATTTAACGTTTTATTGCTTGAAATTCTCTATTCCTCCCTCTTCTCTATGCCCCCTTTCTCCCTCCCACAAAACCAAACATGATCATCACTATGCAAGGAGTATATCACCCCATATCTTCAATTAGTTCTCTATATTATAACAACTTGTTTATAATAACTGATAACACACAAATTT
>CM044115.1:10024287-10045113 GCA_024174645.1 Lemna minuta | reverse complement strand
CGCGACTGATAACATGCATTTATAATATAATTTCTTATCCTAATTAACTCATATTCATGCTTATTTTATGTGAATATGATGCATGTTATCATGCTTTTTAGGAATTTTCTCCACTGGTATGTCATTTCATTAAAGTCGATATTTATGCATAAATTAGGGATAATTTCATGCTTGATAGATGATTACTCTTTTTTAAAGTTTAAATTAATAGAAGTTAATCTCTTTTCTTGAATATTTTGACTTTAGTACATGTTTTCAAGGATAATTTCAAGATGAAATTATGATTAAGAAGATTTATTAAGAAATGAGTTAAGTAATTTTTAATTCATCTTAATTTCTTCTTTGAAAATATATTTTAAATGGCATGATGTTAAAAAGGAAGAAATTTGTGATCCAATGGAGAAAATTTCGATTAAAAAGGACTTGTATATTTAAAGTTTTGAATTTTTGAAGTTTATGCCCTTTTTCGGATTTTTAATTTGATTTTTAATTTAATTTTTATTGATTTTCTTAATAAAATCACGAAAAAGGGGTTATTTTATTCCACAGACCTCGAGCTGATGTGGCACGCGGAGCTGACGTGGCGCGTGGAGTTGACGTGGCACACGGGATCCGCATGGATGCGACGCGGCACGCAAGGCCACGTGGCAGAGCCGCGCGAGCCCTACGTGAGGCACAGGTGGCGCATAGGGCGCGAACACGTTGCAGGGGGCCACACGGTCCACGCGGACACTTGTGAAGGGTGCCACATGGCAGGAGGGTTGGCATTTGGAGGGCCCACGGGTTAGTGGGCCCTGGTAAGTAATTTGGGGCGGTGACGCAAATGCGTACCGCCTCTCTAGCTTATATAGTGGAAACTCTTATTTTTCTGTTCCGTGTGGGACTATGTCCCCATGGAAACTTACCTTTGCAGGACGCGTGGCTGCATGAGTGCCGTCGAAAATCAACGCAAGGGTGTCGATCGCGTGGACCTGAGTCCACTCGATCTTCATCAAGGCACGTGGGTCAAAAAGGATTTTTAAGTGAAGCTTTAGACGGGGCGACACATGCCGGTTCGAGAAGGCATCAATCTTCATCGGATGATCAACGTGATCAACGTGATCGTGATTTCGGAACTCAACGCGGGCGACACGTGGCTTTGCTGGAGACTTCAATTCCACATCGGACAATCACGATTCGTCGAGACTTTGGTTCACTATGAAGACGCGTGGACGGCTCGAGAGTTTCTGATCTCCATCAAACGGACCACGATCTCGCAAGATCAGACGACAGTAGGCTTCGCGGATAGTTGGCAAGCGATCACAGTTCGATCGCAGTTTGATCGCACCGTGATCGTGGTTCGATCACACCGCGATCGTGGCACGCTTGAGCCACGATCATGTCTCCTACGTGGCGAAATCGTGGCACACGATCTCCTCACCTTGGTGGGCCACGATTGTCATAAAATCATGGCCACTAATCGGCTCCCGACCGGATCAAATGGCCACGATTTTTGGGTTAAAATCCCCTTAAAAAAGATGATGTATCCCTTTGTTTCTTCTCAACTTTTGATCGATTCATGAAGGTAATTAAGCGAATTACGAGGAAGGTTAAGTTCTTCGTGATTCTCCCTCGTTTAGACTCAATTGTGAAGCAATTGGAGCGGGATTGATCACAAATTTCCCCTTGATTTCAACGAATTTTCCCCTTGAATTCCGAACGTCCGCGAGGAAGAAATCGAGCAAATTCACTTCAATCCATGAGAATTGAAGCCCCATTCTTCCGGAAATTGGGTTATTAGTGAGATTTGATGGATTATCAAGAGGTAATTTGAGTTTTTATTAGGTTTAGATCTTTAATTTTGCAAATTAGTTCTTAGTGTTCTTCATTTTCCACAAATTTTTGTCCAAAAATTCACTGATTTTAAAAATAGGATATCTCTCTGATTATTATTTTAAATCACTTGATTTTGGTTTCATTGGATTTATCTTTTCATCAGCTTTCCGTGGATAGCAAATTCATTGAATTCCGAGTTCATTTGATCCTTCAATTTGACATTTGACCGAGCACTATTCATTCTTCATCAGAATTCAAACGTTGACTTTCGGGGTCAATTACTTTCAGTATACAAATCAGAATTTAATCATTTTGGTCTCGTTAGATTGCTCTGGCTCTTAGCTTTCCATTGATATATAAATTTTAAGATTTGTATTTTATTTGACTGGTCAATTTGAAGATTTCCTTTGAGGTGTTCATTTCGGGGATTTTCTAATATTTGATTTTTAAAAATTCATTGTAAATCTATTTCTTATCCAAAAATCACGAATTTTATATCAATAAATTTCTTTTTATCTCTAGTTTGTAAATAAATAATTTTCGTAATTTTTTGACACCTTTTGATTCTCTGATTTTACAGAACACCTACTATTGGTCAAAGTCAACGCTTTGACTTTGACTTTTGACTTTTGACTGTTCTATGGCAAATAAAAAATTTCAATTCTTAAAATTTCTGGTTTAGTATATTTATATCGTTTCCAGTCATGAAGTCTTCTTTCCACTTCTTTAAAAAATTTTTAAACCTAAGTATGACTTAGTCAACTCTGCAATTAAAGTTAACCTTGCTCTTTGTGGATTGACCCGATACTTACACATTACTTGATTTTCTATTTTAATTTTGTGAGTTCGGTTTTATAAATTTTATTTGACCTACGTTTGTGTGTTTTAACGACCGCACAAATAGTACGTCAGCGACCTCTGCCACGACCTCGCCCACGGCCTTTGCCATTGGAAGGATCATGGTCCTTCTCCTTGATGAAAGCTTTGGCCAATAAAGCTTTTTCTTCTCTCGTGACCATGTGAGCTTTAAGCTTATCTTCATGCACTTTTAGAGTGCCAATCACTTCTTCAAGAGTGATCGTTTTAAGATCCTGAAATTGCTCAATCAAAGTAGTTATAGCGTCAAACTTACCAGAGACGGAACGTAGGAGCTTTGCGGCAACTTCCGCGTTGGTAATTACTTCATCGAGGCTCCTTAGTTCATTCACCACACAGGAGAGTTTTCCAAAATAGTCAAGGAAAAGGTCGTCATCATCCATGCTAAGACTCTCATAATCCCGCTTCAAAGATTGAATCCACGCCTTGCGAATCCGAGACACGCCTCCGCTCTTGACTTTCAGAGTAAGCCATGTTTGCTTGGCAGGTTTCTCGACATCAAGTTCACGCGTGACCTCATCTGAGAACGTGCTGAACAAGATCGACATCACTTGCCGATCTTTCTTCCTTACCACATTCTTGGATTCGATGGCGTCCCAAAGCTCATGCCCTTCAAGATGTAGGTGCATCCGTGATGCCCATACTTGATAGTTGAGTTTGTTTAGAATTGGAAAGGTTCCGATTTGAGTCGGTTGATCGGCACCTTTCAATCCTCCCGTAAGGACGAGTTCTTGAGATGAACTCTCTCCTCATCGTGGCGCCATACTTTGAATCGTTGGATCACAATCGCTCTGATACCAACTGAAGAAAAAGAAACCCCTTCTGGAGCGGAAGAGAACAAGGATGGGAAGGAAGAAGAAACTCAATACTTAGATTGAACTAGAAGAAGATACATGATGATTTTTTCGGGAGGAAATCCCGTTCTTTAAATAGGGAGAACTAAGAAGATTAAAAGTTGCTACATCAGGAGTGGGCGCGTCTATTGACAAACGGATGCCTCTTCACGACTCAGAGAATTCAAATCGCTTGAACTCCTCACCGATCCCGTTCCATGCAGCTGCTTTATGGAAGAGATCAAATTTCCAACAGGAGAGCCACTATCAGGTAGTCGCTATGGAGGAGGGGCACTCAATGGTGTCATCCATGGAAGTGACGACATTAGAGCCACAAATGTTGTAGGGCAGCGCCAACAAGGTAGCAAGGAGGTGCCAAGGAGGCACCGGGATGGCATCAACATAAATAATTTGGAGGTGACAATAATGCGTTACTCCAGGCAGCAACAATAGCTCAATAGCAATGACAACAACATAAACTCGCTCGCTACGGCTTTCCCGGTTAGCTAGATAGCCATGGCAATGGTACCATGCCAAATAGAGAACCCTGCCATTTCATTTACCATATTGAGAGATTGTATGAGGTTCTATTGCGAGCACAAGGCTAGAGAATCTGAAAGAACATGGGCCTGGAGGGTCGTTGTAACACATGCCTCTTGCATGGCGTCAAGGGATATCACAAACAAAATTTCGTATAGAGAAAATAAAATGATGAAGGCTTCTCTAGCTCTCTTAGATATTGCCTTTCAAAAATGGGGACTTGTGTATTCTAAGGAGGTATCTAATCATGATGCTGCCTTTTTTGTTTCTTGGTGTAAGGTAATCACTCTCCCTTTCATGCCAAAGTAGAGAGAGAGAGAGAGAGAGAGAGAGAGAGAGAGAGAGAGAGAGAGAGAGAGAGAGAGAGAACTCCGTTGGTCTTCCGCTTTTGGCAGTAATCCTAACCAATGCTGGGAAGACACAGCGGCCTTCTCTTTCTAAAACCAGTGAATGGAATCTTTCTTGAATGCTGATGAAGAGCATAGAGATTCCCTTAGATGAACGAGGAAAGAAATCATACTCAAATCAGAGCGACGCTTGGGCCTGTCTCTCTCAACTCTCCCTTATCTCATACTCTCTCTCCTTCGCTCTCTTACTCTCTAGTCTTTCCCTCTCTAATTCTCTCTCCCCCCTCACTAGTTTCATACTCTCTATCTGTCCCTCTTTTCCTCTCCAGTCTTCTCCTGTCTAACTCTCTCTCTCTCTCTCTCTCTGACTCTCTTAATTTCTCAATCTCCTCTCTCTCTCTCATTCTATATTCTCTCCCCCTCTCTTAGTCTCTCTCTTTCAACTCCATCAGTATCTAGACCCGGAAGACCGGAACTACCACTAATAATGTCATTTCCGATTGGCCTAACAAGTTTCCGTTGAAAATCGGGCCAAATTGTCAAATAAACGACAGAAAATAGCACATCTCACCACTCAAAATTCTAGAGAGAAACGATTTTTTGGAGGAAGATAAGAGGCTCAGTTCTTAGACCCTCTTCATCATGCCCGTCTTCCTCTCGGCGCCGTTGACTATTCTTTGAAGCTTCACCCTCCTCTCCATGGCTGCAATGCCATGATGGGTAGTTATTAATATTGCCAATTACGCTGGAAATCTGAATAATTTACAAAAAGAAAGGAAACAATGCCCTTGTATGCCTGTCTTCCAATTTGACCTTTAATCTATTTCCATATTCATCCATATTGGCATCAGCTGTTGACTAGTTTTTGCTCTGGCAAATAACCCTAATGCTACTTAAGGCGCACACACATAGAGATTGTTTTACCAGCCACCAAAAAGAGGTGAATTTCCCAAAAGAGAAACCTTCTACATATCAATGAAGCATTTGTTCTACAAAGGAACATGGCATCAAAAGATTCTTCATGAAAAAGAAAGCCAATTGAAACTTATGAGAAGCTAATGCGAATCAAATACATGACTAGATTTAGAAAACTTTTGCTAGAAACATCAATTCTCCTCCAAAAATGGCTAAGACATATCATGAACGTCAATAAATGGTTTAAGAGGATTCTTGAAGTCATGTTTCTTTCAGATAATGAGTATTTTCCCCCCTAAAATATGGCCACTATTTAATCTCACTTGTAATAATCTTGTTGAGGATGTTTATAATAAAGGAGTATAAAGTATGTATCCAAATAAGCTTAAGTATCCACCAAGAGTGTAGGGATGAGTTTAGACAAAACCCACCAACAAATTGGAGAAAAATGACCTTCTTAAATGAGATGACAAATGTTCATAATAGAGGTCCAAAACAGCTAGAACAAAAGGAGAAAAGAGATCAAGTTTAATAAAAGGACTAACCAACAAGAAGAGCCAAAGTTAGTGTCACCTCTTCACAAAGCTTCTTTCAAAGATGCTATGTTGCCCTCTCTATTTTCTCCAACTATCCAAGTAGCTTGACCCTTCCTTCACAAGGGTTTCACTCCCTTAGGATGCTCTTGAGTTGTTTCCTTTTGGGTTGCTCCAAGCTTGGGGTGAGCTCCTCCTTTTAGGTAGCTCCTTAGAAGCTTCAAGAGACCCTCTCTCTAGAAGATGTCCATAACTCTCTAGAACATCTAAAAAGTTCCACAAGCTTTTAAAAAAATCCATAATCTTCTAGGGTAATTTAGAAGACTCCAGAAGCTTTCAGAAGAAGCATAAAAGATTCTAGATGATTCTAGAAACATCCAGAAGATTCTAGAAACATTTAAAATCTTTTATGATTCTTCTGTAAACATCTAAAATCTTTTATGCTTCTTCTAGAAGCTTGTGGAGTCTTCTAGATTACCCTAGAAGATTATGGATATTTCTAAAAGCTTGTGGAACTTTCTAGATGTTCTAGAAAGTAATGGACATCTTCTAGAGAGAGAGTCTCTAGAAGCTTCTAAGGAGCTCTATAAAAGGAGGAGCTCACCCCAAGCTTGGAGCAACCCAAAAGGAAACAATACAAGAGCATCCTAAGGGAGTGAAACCCTTGTGAAGGAAGGGTCAAGCTACTTGGATAGTTGGAGAAAATAGAGAGGGCAAAATAGCATCTTTGAAAGAAGCTTTGTGAAGAGGTGACACTAACTTTGGCTCTTCTTGTTGGTTAGTCCTTTTATTAAACTTGTTCTCTTTTCTCCTTTTGTCCTAGCTGTTTTGGACCTCTATTTTGAACATTTTTCATCTTATTTAAGAAGGTTATTTTTCTTGAATTATTTAATGGGTTTTGTTTAATCTCATCCCTACACTCTTGGTGGATACTTAAGCTCAGTTGGATACATATTTTAGACTCCTTGATTATAAAGATCCTCAACAAGCTAGTATCAGAGCTGCTTAGAGTCTATTCTTGAGGTATTCCTTTGAGCCTAAGATGTCTACCAAGTTTGATATTAAGAAGTTTTATGGCAATATGAGTTTTAGCCTTTAGAGAATTAAAATGAAGGCAATACTGACTCATCAAGGCCTTCAAAATGCACTCTTGGGGATTGAGAATATGCCCAAGACTATGTCATTGGAGGAAAAACAAGAACAAGATCAAAATGCACTTTCGGTTATTGAGTTGTGCTTGTCTAATGGGGTGTTAAGAGAGGTCGCTCAAGAGAAAACTACAAATGAATTCTGGTCCAAGCTGGAGTCATTGTATATGACTAAATCACTCACGAGAAAGCTTCATTTGAAGCAAAAGTTTATAATGTTGAGGATGTCTGAGGGAGGTTCTATCAAAGGTCATATTGAGGAATTCAACTCCATTGTCACAGACTTAGAGAATGTTGACATCAAGGTAGATGATGAAGATCAAGCTCTCCAACTACTTTTTTCATTACCATCTTCGTACAAGCATTTCAGTGAAACTTTACTTTATGGAAGAGAGTCCATCACTTTGAAGGATGTGAAAGCAGCCTTATTGTCAAAATATATTTTGAATAAAGGACTCACAGGTGGGAGTGGTGAAGGGCAAGATCTTGAGGCTTTTATGTCAAGAGGGCGTCCTAAAGAAAGGAGCCATAATGCAAGAGATAAAAAGGTGTCAAGATCAAAATCAAGAAATAAGGATAAGTCATGCAATTATTGTAAGAAGAAAGGACACATGAAGGCCAATTTTTGGAAGCTTCAAAAGTAGCAACAAAGCACGGAAAGCAATTCCTCAAAAAGACTTGAAGGCATGGTAGAGGCAAATGTGGCCAAGGAAAAGGAGGTAAGTGAGTTTGTTCTCTCAGTAAGCACTATTAGATCCAAAGATGATTGGATTTTGGATTCGGGGTGTACACGTCATGTGACACCTAATAGAGAAGTCTTCTCCACTTATGAAGCTATTAATGGAGTTGTCTTGATGGGGAACGATGCTCCATGCAAGATTATTGGGATTGGTTCAGTCAAAATCAAGATGTATGATGGTGTTGTGAGAACTTTGATAGAGGTCAGGCATGTCCCTAAATTGAAGAAGAACCTCATTTCCTCGAGCACACTTGATGCAAAAGGCTATCGATACTCAGGTGAAGGTGGAGTCTTGAACGTCTCCAAAGATGTGCTAGTTGTCTTGAAAGGCCAATTATCTCGTGGCATATATACTCTTATGGGCACTACATGTATCGGTGAAGTTGCTGTTGCAACTACTCTTATGGTAGAGGAGGACATAAAAAAAATTATGACATATGAGGCTTAGGCACATGAGTCAAAAGGGATTGGAATTGTTGAGTAAGAGAGGCTTGCTATGTTGTCAAAGCATTAGCAAGGTGGAGTTCTTTGAACATTGTGTTCTTGGGAAACAAAAACGTATTACCTTTGGTACTGAAATTCTTAGAACTCAAGGCACACTCAACTATATCCACTTTGATATGTGGGGTCCTTCTCGAGTCCCTTCGAAAGGTGGTTCTGATTACTTTATCACCTTCATTGATGATTTCTCTCGGGAGGTGTGGGTATATATGTTAAAGCATAAAAGTGAAGTTTTCAAGGTCTTTAAATAATGGAAGGCGCTCGGTGAAAATCAAACGAGAAGAAAGTCAAGAGGTTGCGTAATGATAATGGTATGGAATTTTGTTCATCTGAGTTTGATGAATTTTTTAGGGATGAGGGCATTGCAAGGCATCGAACAGTGCGTCACACGACAGAACAAAATGGTGTAGCTGAACGAATGAATAGAACTTTGCTTGAGAGAGGATGTTGCATGTTACAAAATGCAAGCCTTAGTAAGGACTTTTGGGCAGAAGCTGTCTCAACAACTTGCTACCTTGTGAATCAATCACCTGCATCTGCTATTGACTTTAACACTACAAAGGAGATATGGTCAGGTAATCCTCAAGACTACTCTAATTTAAGAGTATTTAGTTGTCGTGCATACTTTCATATTGATCAAGGCAAGCTAGAGCCAAGAGTAAAGAAGTGCATCTTCCTTGGTTACGCTTCAGGAGTCAAGGGATATCGATTAAGGTCACTTGATTCGAAATCTCCCAAGCTTATAATTGAGAGGAATGTCACTTTTAATGAATCTGCTCTTTTGCGAAAAAAGGAAGAGATTACTTCCAAAATTGATATAAGTATTCAGGACAATGTATCAAATAAGGTGGAGTTTGAAGATATGGGGACCCAACAACCCTCACAGATGTAAGAAGACACTTCAATACTTGATTCACATGAGACAAGTATAAGTTCTCCAAGTTATTGTATCGCACGAGATCGTGGAAGAAGAGAAGTAAGGCCACCATTGAGGTATGGTTTTGATAGCATGGTAGCGTATGAACTTTCTATTGCAGAAGAAACTATTCAAGATGAACCAAAAAGTTATAAAGAAGCCATAACCTCTCGTGAAGGTGAAAAATAGTTATTGGCCATGAAGGAAGAGATGGAATCTCTTCACAAGAATCACACATGGGATCTTGTCATGCCTCTAAAAGACAAGAAGATTGTTAGTTGCAAATGGATCTATGAGAAGAAAGGTGAAACTTCAAGCATAGAAGGTGAAAAAATATAAAGCACGTTTGGTTGCAAAGGGTTATAGTCAAGTGGAAGGGGTTGACTATAATGACGTCTTTTCCCTTGTGGTAAAACATACCTTGATATGTGTCTTGTTGGCACTTGTTGCATTGCATGACTTGGAGTAAGAGCAGATGGATGTCAAAATTGCCTTTCTTCATGGAGATCTTGATGAGGAAATTTAGTTGCAGCAACCAGAAAGTTTTGAAGTCAAAGGTACGGAGAACCATGTGTGTTTGCTAAAGAAATCTCTATATGGACTAAAGCAGTCTCCAAGACAATGGTATAAAAAATTTGATGCATTTATGATAAGAGCCATATTTACAAAGAGTTAATATGACCATTGTCCCTACCTTATGAGGTTATCAAATAACTCTTTTGTTTGCTTGCTGCTTTATGTGGATGATATCTTAATCGCAGCAAAGGAGATAATTGAAGTCAACAAGCTTAAAGAGAAACTTAGCAAGGAATTTTAGATGAAAGATTTAGGAGCAACAAAGAAGATCCTTGGAATGGAAATTGAAAGGAATAGAAGAGCACGTAAGTTATATCTATCCCAATCAAAGTACATTGAAAAGGTTTTAAAATGCTTTGATATGTGGGATTCAAAGTCGATGGCCACACCTCTCGCTACTCACTTTAAGCTTTCAAGCTCATTAGCACCACAGACTATTGAAGAAGAGAGTTATATGGCAAAGGTCCCATACTCTAGTGCAGTTAGCAGCTTGATGTATGCAATGGTATGCACTTGTCCAGACATTTCTCATGCAGTGAGTGCTGTTAGCAGATATATGGCTAATCTCAGGAAGGCTCATTGGCATGCAGTAAAATGGATATTTTGATATCTACAAGGCACCATTTATACTTGTTTAGAGTTTGGGAGATGAGAAGATACTCTCTGTGGTTATGTTGATTCAGATTATGCTGCAGACCTTGACCAAAGATGGTCTCTTACCGGCTATGTGTTCACCATTGGAGGAGGTGCTGTTAGTTGGAAGGCTACTTTACAGCCTACAGTTGCCTTATCTACCACCTCGGCTGAATTTATGGCCATCACAGAGGCAATAAAGGAATCAATATGGTTAAGAGGATTGGTTGGTGAATTGCACTCATGTCAAGGGGCAACTATAGCGCATTGTGATAGTCAAAGTACCATACATTTAACTACAAGATCTGATGCACCATGAAAGGACTAAACATATCGATGTACGTTATCACTTTGTTAAAGATATTTGTGGCACGAGGTGAAATTATCATGCATAAGATCAGCATCAAGGATAACCCAGCCGACATGTTGACCAAGACTCTTCTAGCGGCAAAGTTCAAGAAATGCTTGGATATTCTTGGAGCTAAAGGATCTTGTCCTTTTGAAGCCATGTTGAACAAGCCAAAGGTGGAGATTTGTTAGGGTTGACTTGGTCAACTCTATATTTGGTATCATAGCTTCCGGAATGTTCTAGAGTTTTCTAGAATCTTCTAGAATATAGAGTTGACCAAGTCAACCCTCACAAACCTCATATAGTTTTTTTTAATCTTTCTTAATAACTGATTGAGCATATTCCTCTTCTCTCTCTCTTTCTTTCTCCCTCTTCCATAAAATACAGTGATATCTGAAATCCATTATCAGAGGAATTTCAAAGATCAATGGCACAATACTAACAAGGGAAAATGAAATCACGATTAGTCCTAAGGCTTGAGTCACCCTTATGGATATCAACAAACTAAAAATTATGTTTTTTTCTAGTTCTAGGATACTCTCCACAATTTACTTTTTAAAAAATTGTCTGGATTGCACAAAAGTGGAGCAATGCAAGATTTCAAATTGGTTGCAGGATAACCCTATTGACATCTTGCTTTGATATTTTACACCCTTGACATTTAGAGTGTAGCTGGACCTTGACCCCCAAGAAATGTTTGATTCCTATTGGGATGAAAAAGTTCCCTTAAACAAAGCAAGATGAGATTATGTGATCATTCTATAAGAAACAAACATTGTCTTAATTCCCAAAATAATGACTATTGAATCCCTATCTATTTTTTTGAGACTTATTATTTTAATTCTCCTTAGAGTTGTTTTTTAAGGCTATTATATTTGTGAGGGCTGACTTGGTCAACTCTCTATTCTAGAAGCTTCCAGAAACTCTTAGAATTTTCTAGAGTTTTCTAGAATCTTCTAGATGTCTAGAATCTTCTACGCTTCTTCTAGGAGGTTGTGGAGTCTTTTAGATTACCCTAGAAGCTCGTGGATATTTTTAAAGGCTTGTGGATCTTTCTAGATGTTCTAGAAAGTTATGGACATCTTCTAGAGAGAGAGAGTCTCTAGAAGCTTCTAGAGAGCTCTATAAAAGGAGGAGTTCACCCCAAGCTTAAGGCAATCCAAAAGGAAGAAAATCAAGAGCATCTTAAGGGAGTGAAACCCTTGTGAAGGAAGGGTCAAGATACTTGGATAGTTGGATGAAAGAGAGGGGGGCAACATAGCATCTTTGGAAGAAGCTTTGTGAAGAGGTGACTGAAGTGTGGCTCTTCTTGTTGGTTAGTCCCTTTAGTAAACTTGTTCTCTTTCCTCCTTTTGTCCTATCTGTTTTAGACCTCTATTGTGAACATTTGTCATCTTATTTAAGAGGGTTGTTTTTCTCCAATTTGTTGGTAGGTTTTGTCTAATCTCATCCCTAGACTCTTGGTGGATACTTAAGCTTAGTTGAATACATACTTTAGACTCCTTTATTCTAAAGATCCTCAAAAATATTAATGGGCCTTGTTGTTTACGTAGGTGAACTTCTCATGTTCTTTAGGGGATAGCAGAGAGACCCTCTGCAAGGATTTTCCTATTTTTTCAATAAAAACCTTATTAGGTAAAAGTAAAGTCCCATTTTGTTGTTGATTTTTGTATGCATTTTGAAACCACCACAGTCCAGGTGAATGATCATCATAATTAATGGATAGATATAAATATAATTTTTCACGAAAAAAATCTAATCAAAGAGCTATCATAATGAATTTGTCTTGGAGTAAAGAATTTGGAATGGATGCCATTATTTTCAAACTGTGGTGGTTTTAAAATTTAGTGTTTGCATAAGGCATTTTCATAATAGTAGCTCTGTGTCATTTCTCTTTCATGCAGATACATGAGTTTCATTTACAAGAAGGTAATAAAAAATCTTGAAGTCTAGAAATCAAGGGATGATTAGTGTTGCATTGGATATGAGGTTTTCTAATGTGTAAATAATTTCACTTTTTTGCGGACCCATACTCTATCCATGAATAATTACATAATTTTTTTCATCTCCTGAAATTTTTATAAGTCATAATATGTGATTTGTTTTTTGAACATCAATTCGTTTGGTTCATGTGTATTGTGAAAATAAAAACCCAACATATGGCCTCTTTTTTTCCTTTTCAGACTAATTTTCATAAATTCCTGATGATTGAATGACAAAGTGTTTTATGCGGTCATTAAAACACAAAAA
Source organism: Lemna minuta (assembly GCA_024174645.1). Lineage (NCBI taxonomy): Eukaryota > Viridiplantae > Streptophyta > Magnoliopsida > Alismatales > Araceae > Lemna > Lemna minuta. The sequence goes on along the minus strand of CM044115.1, from coordinate 10,032,142 downwards.
CGTCCGTCAAATAACATTTATAATTCTGAACTCACAATAACAAAGATATAAAATTAAGTATAGTGTAAAGATCAGGGCGATCCACAGAGAACACAGTTGACTTTGATCGTAAAATTGACTTGGTCAACTTTTGTTTTAAAGAAGTGATAGTGATATATAATCAATAGAAATGATATAAATAGATGAGAGAAGATATTTTAAGACTTTAGAAAACTGATTTTAAGAAGAAATGTCAAAAGTCAAGGTCAAAGCGTTGACTTTTGACCAACGATTGACCTTCTAAATATCAGAGAATAAAATGAGCTTAAAATATTACAAAAATTATTTATACAGCAACTAGAGAGAAAATGGAATTTATTGAAATAATATTCGTGATTTTTCAAAAAGAATTGGATTTATTATAAATTATTGCATATCAAAGATTAGAAAAATCCTGAAATGAACACTTAGCTGAAAATCTTCAAATTGACTAAACAAATGATATTCAAATTTTGCAATTAATATATCAATAGAAATATACAAACTAGAGGATTAAAAAGAGACTAAAATTGTCAAATTTCAATTTCTATTTTAAGAGTAATTGATCCCGCAAGTCAATGTCCAAATTTAGATTGAAAATGAGCACTAGTTGGTCAAACGTTAAATTGAAGGGCCAAATGATAATGAAATTTCACGATTTTGCTTCCACGGAAAGGTGATGAAATAAAAAATCCAACGAAATTAAAATCAAGTAATTTGGACTTAAGACCAGGGAGAAATCCTTATTTCAAAATCAGCCAAAATCCGAACCAAATTTGGGCAAAAATGAAGAACAAGACGAATTTTACAGCAAGATTAACTACTAAATCTAATCTAAATATAAATTATCGCAAGATCATTAATTGATTCACACTAATAACATGATTGACGTGAAGATTTGGCTTCAATTCACGCAGATTGAAGAGTATTTATGCAGTTTCTTCCTCGGCATACATTCGACGTTCAAGGGGAGAATTCGATTGAATCAAGCAATGATTCGTGATCAATCCCGCTCCAATTGGATTGCAATCAAGTCTAAATGCTCCAATTGGATCACAAGGAACTCAAGATCTTGCTCAAAAGTTGCTTAATTCCTTCACGATTCAATCAAGAGTTAAGTTTACAAAGAGGAGAAGAACCCGTTTTATAAATAAAGGCAGCGAAAATCGCGGACCATCCGATTTGGTGAAGACCGATCGACTGCCGCGATCGCATGATGACCGTGGGCCATGATCCCATGATCTAGTCGTCTTTGGCCCGTCTGATGAAAATCAGAAGGCCCTGATGCATCCATGGGTCACTCCACAATCGCACGATGAGGACCACGCTGTCCGCTTATTTCGCCTGTCCAATCTTGATAGGAGCCTCCTCACGAAGCCACGTGTCGCAAGGTGAGATGTCGATCACGCTCACTTAAGTCTCCTTTAGTGCATGTGCTTTGATGGTGATCGCGTGGACTTGGGTCTACGCGATCGACTCACTTTATTTAGCGTGAACGCATCTGACGTCCACAGCGCTGCCACCTCACATGCAAAGGAGAAATCAAGAGGGAACATAGTCCCACATGGAGAAAATAGAGGGAAACTCGAGTATATAAGGTGGGGCAGTGTAACGCATTTGCGTTATTGCCCCAATTATCTAACTAGGGCCCACTAACCTGTGGGCCCTTCACCTGCTAGCCCCCTCACATTGCCACGTGGCGCCACTCGGGCGTTCGCGTGGACTCGCGTGGTCTTGCCACGTGTCCGCGCCACCTCCACGCGTAAGTTTGCATGGCTCAGCCACGTGGCCTTGTGTGCCATGTCGCATCCGCACGGGTCCCACGGGCCACGTCAGCTCCGCGGGTCCTGTGGAGATAAAACCCCCCCTTTTTTGCATTTTTAAAGGAATTAAAAATCAATAAAAATCAAAACAAAATCTGGAAAAATCTAGAAAATTCAGAAATCTATATCTTTAAAAATATAACTCCTTTTTGACTCAAATTTTCTCATTGGCTCAAAAATTTATTTCTTTTTAATATTATGCCATTTAAAATAAATTAAAAGAAGAAGACTATAAGGTTGATTCAAAATAAACTTAAGTGATCCTTATAAGAAATGTATTTCATATTATCCAAATATCCTCTTCTTAAAATTAATTCTTCTAATCATCAACTAAAGTCAAAGTAAATCAGGGAAAGCATTTATTTAACCTTGCAAAAGATTAATCATCAATAAAGCACATAATTAACTCTGATTTATGCATAAGTGTGGACTTTAGTGAAATGGCATATCAATGGAGAAAATTCATAAAACTAGAATAATATGCATCATAATTACATAAAATAAGCATGAATATGAGTGAAATAAGATAAGAATTTAAGTTAAATATGCATGTTATCATTGAACTCATGGAGAAGTTTCCTTTATTTCTTTTTAAACATCACTCTTCTGCCAAAATCAATTCGACATGAAAAACTTGATCTAGCAAGTATATTAGTGATTTTGTTGAGGACTTCTAGTTCGTGAGTATAGGGATCTATCATCATGAATCCTTGTATATTTGTTTTGATCAAGTGCAAGAGTAGGATTTTATTGAATTTTGATGATTTATTATGATTCTTTTTTATGATTAATATGACTTCTTCCTTCTATATCATCCTCGTTTCAACACTCATTACATCGGGGTTTGATTCATTGATTCCCTCTCTTATCCTCTTTCAAGATCATCAAGTATCTCTATTTTCTCACTCATTTTCATCCTTTGATTTTGAAAAATTCAATTGAGTTTTTGTCTATCATTGTTATCAACCCGATTCTTTGTGGATTATAGCCATATTCATCATTTTCATTCAAGTAGATTGAGTTTTATTTTTTGATGAGTAAACATTAGTGCTTACTCAATGGCACCACTTTTTGCTTATTGAATGGCATCATTTCCAAATAATTAGTGTTTTGATTTCAACAAAGCTGATGTCGAGCTTTGATTGTTGCCTTGATAATTGGTTTAAGTTGTCCTCAACTGTGATAATCTTGATTGCTGTATCCTTTTGGATATTGTAAAGAAAGAGAAAGGCTCATCAATCAGAGGGACATTAATTTTCTTCTTCGAATTGTAATCTCTTTCTCACTTACTAAGAAAAATAGTTAAGCAAATATCTAATTTGTTCTGGAAATATTCAGGGGATTTATATGGGATAACAGGAGTCATATTGTCATACGTGATGAAAGGCTATGGCGAACAGAAAATTCAGTATTTACATGTAAAGAAATCAGACAGATTACAAAAGATTTTGAATGCAAGATTGGAAAGTGGGCATATGGGTCTGTTTATTTGGTAATTTAAGTAATGGAATGAAAGTCGTAGTTGAAGTCTTGTCCTCGTCATCGTCGCATGGAAATAGGGAATTCGATGCAGAGGTTTTGAAGACGTAATTTTATAATTCACAATATGATTTTTGTTAAGATTTCACTGTCTCTATGCTAGAACATGAGCAAAGGTTGGAAGGCGTTTCCTTGAAGAGATGAATACACATAAGAAGAAAAGACATAAGGAAAATTCTTTCCTCATTTATGTCTTTGAGGATTATTTAGATAAGTATAGGTGTCGGTTACAGCCCAATGGTCACATTTCTCACGGTAAATAGCGATAGGATACAAATGTACATAAAGAAAATATATAAGTACAATTACAGAAAATAGAGTGAAATATTGGTAATGTCTTCCATTCTTCAGTAGTTTTAAGTAGTCTGCTAGTTTCACCGATTCAATTGCTAGCATGAGTGCACTATAAAAACTTTGTGACGTTGAATGGATATTGTGATGATGCCCAACATATATGTCTTGTCCATGAATGCATGGACAATGGAACACTCCAAGAACATCAACACGTTTACAAATTCAGAATTCGTTGATAGAATTTACTAGATCTTTTTTTAACTTAATCCAAGAGATAACTTAAGTCTTACTTGAAATTCTTGGACATATTTATGATGTAGATTCATTGAAAATATATTATTCTCCCTCTTTGTGAAATATCGTGTATGAATCAATTAAACAGGAATCAGAGAGTTAGTATTTCTCTTCAAGCTGGCCAAGGTATTTATTTATATAAGTGAATATAATTTGAGTGCTATTTTCTTCTAGAGAGTATTTTAATTTTTTTTATATTACCAAAAAAAGATATTTCAGGGTTAGATTACCTGCATGATGGATGTAGGCCGCCCATTATTCACAGGGACATAAAGAGTGCAAATATTCTTGTAACTAGGCATTTAGGTGCAAAAATAGCTGATTTTGGACTATCTAGAACATTCAAACTCACACACATAACTACTAAAATTTCTGGAACACCTCGATATCTGGATCCTTTGTAAGTATCTAACTTATCATATTTCAATAAGTATGCATAATATGCAAAATGTATTCATGACAATTTTCAAACATAGTGTATGCACAGTAATGGATCAGTAAGAAAAGCGATGTATACAGTTTTGGCATTGTCCTTTTGGAGATAATCACTGGTCAGCCACCTTATATCATATCAGCAGAAAGGATACACATTGTTCAATGGGTTTCTTTGAAGCTTCAGGCTGGCAATATCAGAAATATTATTGACCCCAGTTTGCAAGGAAATTTTGTCATCAGTGTGGCACGGAAAATGATAGAAGTTGCCATGCCATGTACATCAAATAATGCACAAGAGAGGATAACAATGAGTACTGTTGTTGTGCAGATGGGATAATGCATGGAGATGGTTCTATCGCAAAATGCATTAGAACTTGCAAGCACCTCGAATTTGAGTGATTTAAATCCTTTTCTATCATACGCTCAACGATCTTTATCAGCCAGGTGATTTAGCAACTTCAGACTTGGGAAAATCTAAAAAAACTAAAGGCCAAACATTTTACTATGTATGAAATTCCATTATTTATTTTCAAACCTTTTTAATGAAGCTTAATCAATTTTCTTGGCACATAATGTTTCATTTATGAGAATTTATGTTTGACTGTCTACTATTCAATAATTTTCATCTCCTGATAGACATTAAAATTATCTAGAAATATTCACAGATAATCTTGAGTTTTTCAACGAAAATTCATATTTTTAACTAAAAAATGTACATGCTCCATCCCAAAATTAACCATTTATTCTGATCTATTAATTCAATTTTCTGAGGAATAGAGTTTCATTAAGTGACTCGAGACATATAGCAATTTAGTTTATCCATTTTTTGGTATGTGTTAAAAACTCGTAGCAAATAATTGTGAAATAATTATCTCTATGTTTCTCAAGTACTCAGCCCCATAAGAAACTTGAATTAATTAGGCTTGCATGGAAACAAAAAGAAAGTTAAAGATTCCTAATTTTTTTTTAAATTTTTTGTGCTTGGTCATGTTCCCAACTGTTTATCATCAGATCCCATGAGACTGTTCCTCTTGATGTTAAAAAACATGTCAAGATAGTGATTTAATATTAAAAATAAAAAAAATCAATAAATTTAAATTACAAATTCCTAATGTATTTTATCGAGAAAAATTAGGTGACATAGATGCCTTTAAGAACCTACAAAGATTTCTACCATGATACCCCTAAATGATGCAAACATTTTTATTCATTAGGGCTGATAAAAATAAATGAGTTAAAATTTCATTCAGATCTTAATATTCTCAAAAATAATTTACATTGCAAATATGTTAACACAATATGTTAAAAAAAAAAGATAGAAACCAATTTGTTTTATGAACTGATTTAGAAAAGTGGGAGAAAAGTGATATGAACATACGTAAGCTGTGTGATATGTTGAGAAAATATTAGGATACTGCATAAATTTTCATAGAGTAAGTCACATTGCTTCCTCAAAAGAACCTACATAACTATGTCAAATATATGCTCCCCCTATTATACATGATCAATCCTGTTTTTAGGTCCTATTTTGTAGAGAAATTGATACTCTTTAGAATGCTTAAATTTGAAATTTTATTCATCCCAACCATATCTTTATCTTTAGTTTTTTTTCTTAGGCGATGAAGAATAGAGGCCATGATTGGAGGCAAAGTTGTTTCTTCTAAGCCCGTGATTCCACCATTTTTAGATAATTTTTCATTTCAGGAATATTTATTAATTGTGTGGTCGCCTATGCATGAGTATTTCATAGAGTACAATGAAATGTTTAAGCTAGGGATGAGGGCTTTAGAAAGCCTCTAACTTTCTAATGATTTTATTTGTGTTTAATTAGAGAAAAAACATTTCTTTTTTTGAAAAATTTATAATTTTTTTACCATTTTTCAAACCTTTTCAAACCTTTTCAATATTTTATCATATGTTTTTCATTGGAACCACTATCCTTTAAAGCATGAAAATTTAAAACATATAGTACATCATAAGGCCCCAAGGTGTATTTTGAAGATCCATGGTATAGGCAACCTCAAAGTGTTGCACTAACATTTCCAGGGTCACTGATGTTGTTGATTTAGGTATTCCCTTGGGAGGTTGGACTCTTTAGAGGAGGTAGAGCTATATATTCGTGAAGATTTTACATGTGTTTCAAAAGTTCACCAGTAAAGGAGTCATGCATGAAAAAGTCTTGTGTTTATAACCCTCATAAAAATGGACTAGCTTGGAGGGAAACATATAAAAATGGAATGTCATATAATGGATAGAGTTAGAGCTTTCATTCTTCAATGTTGTGCTCCAAAAACTTAGGAGAGGTTGTTTAATACTGCTCAATAAATGAAGAGATTATACTTTTTACCATAGAGAACTTGAATAACCTATTCGATAATATAAATTCTTTCTCAACTAATTTCTATACAAAAAAAATTTCCTCCCTCCAAAAAGTCACTAGGTTTTTATGCTACAAAAACATTACCTAAGAAAATATCCATTTTTTAAAGAATATTCTAAGATTGCAGGTGACGTGGCGGCTTCAGAATCGTCCGATCGATCGCGATTGATTATCGCGATAAGGAGGCGATGTGGCAGCATCGTGGACGTCCGATCGCACGTGCATTGTGGACCGTTGATCTCCACTTAAGATTGATGGACCACGTGGCTTAATCGGAGCTCACCGACCGCGTCTAATCTTGACCATTGATCGCGATAGTTATAACGGTCAAGATTAACATGCATGGAAACGCATCAGAAGCCTCGGATCGCGATTCAACGGCAGCGGTTTCGACGCGTTTTATAATGTGCGACACGTGGGGACATCTCGCGCATCCATCGGCAATCCATTGGACGCGATTTAATTGTAACCGTTTCATCAAAAAGTGTTGATTAAATCGATCGGACGGTTACATCCAAATACACTATAAATTGAGATGTTCTTCCAATTTATAAGGCATTCGAGAGCAAATAAATCAAATTGATCTATTTAGACACCAAATCTCTTGAACCTCTTGATCCTAATCTCTTCCAGACTCAATTCCGCTTCCACAGAGTGCTTAAGATCAAAATTTGGGCGAAAGACGAGGAAGAAATCAACGCTTGAACTCCAAGATCGCGATTTTCTGACTTGTTGATGAAAAGCCTTAATCCAGCGATTAATTGGGTTAATCCAATCACAATATTGGGTTAGTGGAAGCAGTTTTCACTAATCTTTCGTCTATTCATGTTTAATTTTTGTTTAGATCAGTAATTTCATCTTAATTTTGTTTTATTTTAGCGAATTTTGTTCTTCTGATTTTCGGAGATCACTCCCCACTTTGATCTTCGATTTCTCAGCGAAATCAAAGTCAAATTTAACGATTTTTGATTCCGTGGAATCGTCTTGAAGTCCTCTTTCATAGTTTACATTTTCCCCAATTTTTATCATCGATTCATAGTCCGATTTGATCAAATTCAAAGAAAACATCACA
>CM044115.1:9884287-10019287 GCA_024174645.1 Lemna minuta | reverse complement strand
GTACCTGCCAAGTAAAGAGACAAAACGAGGCTGATAGTATATATAAATTATGAAATCCCAATGGCAGTCCAAATGGCTTAGACTATAAGGACCCAGAAGAATACTCAATACCTCATCAATAGCGTAAAATAAACAAATGTTGATAATTATGGCTCCGCAGAATGTTAGAGAAATCAGCAGATACAAAAAACCCAAGCAGAGCAAAATTCCTAGGCAGAATGCTCCTTGTCTCCTTTGCGTGGCTTCTTATAGGGAACTCCCAAGACCAATAGCGGGCCTCTTCACCTTCAGAGATATCCTCTGCAGCCCATTGCCTCACCTGGAGGAGGTCCTGGGTGCTCTCGCCGTTGCCTGAAATAAAAAGACCGTGAGTTCCACCTGAAATCACGGCCTCAAATGTCCTAGTAGAGCATTTGCGCCCTAAATGGGCTATCTTGGCCCCATCGCGTCTCAAAACATATCTGAGCATTCCTTTCTTCTTCAAGAGGGTTGTAAGGGAGTTTTGAATGGGTTTGGTGAATTTCTTCACCTTTGGTGGAGTGTGCTCATCACCTTTTGGGGTGCCCCTTGAGGTGATCAGCAGCCAACAGTCTTCTCCTTCTTTTTCTTCCTCGTCTTTACTTATTCATCTAAATATCATGAAAAAATGAACACGTGTGCTCTTGGGTAGGGTACGGCGATCAGTGATTGGATCGAGCAGATGTAGTTAGCTCGATGTGATCGAATGCATCGCGCCGATCACTGATCATGGCATACGATCTCCAATCGCTGATCATATCATGGATCACTCTTTAAAATAACGATCTGATCGTCGGGGGTATTTTTAAATTTTTAAACTTTTAATCTTCCATTTTATTGTCTCATTTTGAAGGGGTTATAGCCGATCAGATCGAGGATCACATCAATCGTTCGTGATCGATCATAATCGATCTGATCGATGATCATCTATAAGATCGACGATCAGATCATTAGGGTGATCGATGCTTATCAATCAGAACACGATCATCATAGGTAGATCGATCGAATCAATCGAACAAACAGTTAAGGATGACGATCTAATCCCTGTTCGCTACTCCTGCGTCCACTTCTTCCAATTGTGAATAGAACAGTAAAGAATTTCATAAATGCAGGTACCCCGATGACACTTACGACCGGATCTGGTTCGGTCTCACCAGCCCCTTTGACTTATTAAATACCACAAGTCAGATAGAGGTCGGATCTGCGGACGCATTTCAAGTGCCCCCAAAGGTTCTGAGAACGGCTGTTACTTACTCAAGAACGGATTATCACATGACCATCAATCCACTTAACGGAAGTCCCGGAGAAAAAATATACATAGTCATGCACTTTGCTGAGCTTATTCAACCAAGCTCAACCAATATAAGAGTTATGAACATCTACGGAGGGGACAGCGAAACTCTCTTGTTTGGAAACTATGCACCTCCTTACCTGAAAGCAGACCACAAAGAAATCTCCACTGCTGTCGTAGGCAGATCCGGGTATTTTAATATGACCATCAGTGTCACAGCCTCATCAACACTCTCCTTCATGATCAATGCCCTAGAGAGCTACATTGTGAGACCCAAGAACGAGTCACAAACCGTTATCCGCGATGGTGAGACCTCTACAGAAGAACCCTAATTGAATAATCTCCCTTCTCGTTACAGACACAAACCATAGGAAAATAATTATCGAATGGAATGTTTATGTAAATTATCATCATTGTAATCGACATGCATGAGATGCCCACATGAAAGACAATACCATCAACTTTAGAGTTTCCGGTCGGTATGTTCTTTTAATTTACATTTGTCCCGATCATCCCGGCTCTCTTTTCTTGGTCACCAGTTTCTGCGATGGAAGATATCAAGGGAGGATTCAGACTCACAAGAAACTGGTAAGTACGCATGGGAAGGAGTCGGCTGCAACTATGCCTCCGGAGTTGCGACGGTTATTTCTTTGTGAGTATCAACCAAATGTCTAATTGATGTTGACGATATTGTCTCTGACCTGTATAGTTCAACTACTTAGGAACCTCTCATCAAGCGGGTTGAATGGTACAATCCCATCATCAGTGGGCCAGTTGACAGATTTAGTGACCTTGTAAGCATTCAATTCGTGCTATTTACAGGAATAAAACTCACTAGTATCACTATCTTTCTTTTATAATCACACCTGGAAAATTACCTCTATGCAACTCACTTGCAGAGATGTCTCCTACAATAATTTGAAAGGAAATATACCAGATACCCTTCGAGCTCTGTCATCCCTTAAAATCCTGTACGTGACCTTCGAAACTGATAGAAGTCCATTGTCGCCTCCGTTCTTTGCATTCCCTAATCAAGTATCGTAATCTGATCTTGTAGAAATATTAGTGGAAATGAAGCTCTAGGAACCATTCCGTCGGCTCTTTGCCAAAGAGCATCAAAGGGTGATCTGCTCATAAGGTTAGTCCATTTAACCAAAAGATCTTATGCAGTTGTTTGTTTAAGTCAGATTTAAAGAGCCCGAACCCTTGTTAGACCTCGCTTTGATCTGAATAACCATGACAAAACAATCCACACAGACATGGCCATGTATATATTATAATATTTTAGTCCAGAGTCCCCAAAAGAAACTGATATCATGATTATTCAAACTGTAATAGGAATTCTAATTTAATATGTTCAATATTTGTTGATATTATATTGGCCCTTTTGATACGAAGATTTTTAAATGACAGTAGCCAGGACTGGTCAAGCAAATGTTCATCTAGCAAGAAAAAGAAGATCGTTATTCCCGTAACTGTAGCAGTATCCGTTACTATGATAACGCTGATTGCTGTTTTTTTTTGGATATTCGAAAAAAAGAGGAAGGCTCATTCTAACAGAGGTACACCATTCTAGAGCTTTCCATGATACTCTATTTATCACTTGACAAGCTATGAAAGTATTTCTAAATATTTCAGGTAACTCTGATGTGAGATCGGTTAGGTGGGATTTGGGCCTGTTTATTTGGGTTGAGAAACGGAACACGAGTTGCGGTCAAAGTCTTGTCCTCATCATCATCGCAAGGAAACAGGGAATTCCATGCAGAGGTAACTAACGAGACGAGACTGCGAGGTCGTTGATTTCACACGGTCTTGTGACAAAAATAATTCCAAACTTACCAATTTTATGAAAATGTATCGAATTAAAGGGTATAATGGTAAATAAGGGTCGAATCTACAGGGAAATAAGGAATTTCTTAATATATTCTTCAAAATTGACCAAATCGGACGATAAATTGATGATAAAAATTGAGAAAAATGGTAAATTACGAAAGATAACTTCAAATCGATTCCACGGAATCAAGAATCATCAAATTTGGACTTGATTTCCTGGAGAAATCAAAGATTGAAGTAGAGAGAAATTTTTGGAGTCATAAATCGTGATTTTATCTAAAATTCTACCAAATTGAACCTTAAATCCTATTCTCAATCTAAATCATTGTGTAATTCTAAATCCGGTGCTCCTGATCAAGCCACGTCACCTGTAATTTTAACGCATTGTGTAGATTAGTCCCACAAGAAAACAATATAGGAAAGCATCGGGTTTATAACATACAAGGTTTAAGAGGGTTAATAATCTTCTCTCCCGATAATCGGAAGACTATATGTACTATAATGAAAAAATATCTATAAATATAAATACAGCCTACGTGTCACCCCCGGGCCACGTGGTCCGCGTGGCTCTACCACGCAGGCGCTCGCGTGGGCCCGCGTGGCCCTGAGTGCCACGTCGCATCCACATGGCTCGCGCAAATATTAACCCCCTTTTTTGATGTTTTCTTAATTATTGTAAACGCTTTAAATCAAAAATAAAAGTTCAGAAAAATCAGAAAAAATCCCTAAAAATTAGAAAATTCATAACTTTTAAAATATAACTCCAAATTAATCCAAATTTCTTTCATTTGATCCGAAATTTAATTATCTATCATTCTAAAAGATAAAATTTTATAAATAATGAGAGTTTTAACTTTTATTTCAAAAACACATTTATTTTTAAGGATTTTAAACTTAAGAATAATATAAATAAATGTTTATAAATCGTTTTCTCTCATTATTTTCACTTTAAAAACATTTATAATCTCAAGTAAAGATGGGTTATTAATTATTTGTCTTTTAGATCATCATATTTAACCCTAATTTAAGGTATTTTGAGATTATAATTACTTTTTCATGGAATGATAGAAAATAACACATAATATGCATGGAAATGAAATCATTTGTACCTTAATATGCATCAAAAATCATGTTTTATTATGTTAATATAGCATGTTATCACACCCCCCAACATAATTTATTGCTAGTCTCTTAGCAATTTACTATATGATCTCCCTAGAAAGTCTTTTCATCCTTTGATCCTACTACTAAAAATGTGAAGTGTATAAAGGTATGATCACGTTTTCCTCATAGTGTAGGCCATAATGATCTAGATTCCATCTCTAGGTTGACTTCTTTAGTGCATGTTAGGGTAGTACTCCTCGGCTAATGCTCAAGTCTAATTCTTGATTGTAATCAAGGTGACCTATCGAAGGTATGATGCTATGGTGCTGAAAATATACTCACTCTCTTATGAGTGGATGTAATTCCTTACCCTCTCCATAAACACATCACTCCTTCCCTCGAATTGGAGGCTACTTAGTACTTAGAATTCCCCTCAACTCGCTTTCCTCGTTAAAAGAGTGCAATTCAAAAGGATTCCTATCTTTGGATGCATCGTGTGAGGAGGTTGAAGGAAATAAAAGATACTATTTTTAAGGGTATGACTTGGCTAAAAGCAAACATGTGAATAAAACAAAGTGGATTATAAAATCAAAGAAGGTACCACTTATGATGATTATTTTCCCAAGTGAGGTGGATGGTGATGGATAGGGTAGATGATGGAGATGATAGTGGAGGTAGAGATAGAGGTAGAAGATGTTCCCACTTTTTTCCTTCTTGTAACTTCTTATTTCTCTCTTTCTTTTGACTTTTCTCCTCTTTCTTTTCTTCTTCTTCTCCTATTTATTTATTTTTTTATTTTAACGTATTTGAGAAAACTAGAATGATGATGTAGAGGAGTTTTAGGATTTCTGAAGAGAGTGTGTAGCGAATGAAGTGTAGTTAAGGTATAAGTACATGTGGGAAGAAAATGGAAGGTGAGATGGATATGTGATTCACTTGGGAATGTTCATCATCAAAAGTGAAGTTTTAAAACAAATTGGTGTAACTACTTGACTGCTTTGGAAGAGAAAACTACATGCCTATAAGGAAAGATAGGTGCTACAAGGATTATGGATCATTGCACTCTTAAAAGGGGAAAGTCTAGAATCAAGAAATTCCTCATACTAAGCAGTTTTGGCTAATAGTAGGTAAATGATGGAATTATTTTCTCTCAAAATACTCTCCTTTTCAATCCCATAGCATTTCAACCTCTGATTACTCTTTTTCCTTGGTGCCTGTTAGGTACCCAATCCCAAAGAAGTCAACCACTAAAGCTAATCCATTGGTCTCTCTAGATCATTTGGTTTAATTACTCAAAATGTAATCATATGGACTATAAGGTCTTCACTTCTACATCTCTAGTAGGTCAGATCTCTAGATGAAAAGACTTCTAAGGTGGGGTATATTAGATCAAAATTTTTGAAAAATAGGAGTTTTTAGAAGGTAGAATTTTAAAATTTTTGAAAAATGGTAGAGATTTTTCTAAATCCTCACCCCCTAACTAGAATCTTTCATTGCCCTCAATGAAAACTACATGCTCATGTGAAAAAAACTCATCAAATCATGGCATGAAAACAATAAAATGTGCGGTGAGATGGGTTTAGAAAAGCTCATTAGTCCGTGATGCTCGTGGGATTTCCGGTGCAGGTGCGCCCTTTCCTAATGTAGTTCTCTGATGTCTAAAAAAAACTGAAATCGAAACATAAAACTAAAAAGGTAAGATAATCTTGGGGTGCCTCCCAAGAGCGCTAAGTTTAACGTCTTCAGCCAAACTAAACAAAAATAAAATCTATGACTACTGATGGGTCAAGGGTGATACCGTCACGTCCTCAAGTGCTAGGGAAGATGCAGATTTACCTTATCTGCTGGTGCGGGTGGCTCTGAGGTCATGTACGGCTTGAGACGATGGCCGTCTACCTTGAATTGTTGACCGGTCTTAGGGTCGGAGATGAGTACCGCTCCACCGTCGAACAATTCCAGAACCACATAGGGACCATCCCATCTGGAGCGCAACTTTCCAGGGAAGAGTTTGAGGCGCGAGTTGTAGAGCGAGACCTTATCGTTGACCTTGAATGATCATCGGAGATGAGCCGGAAGGGGGACATCTCGATGGATGTCTTATATACCGTCCGGTATGCCCATAGTGCGTCGGGGAGTTTGTGTGCCCAATCTTTCCCATCTGGATGAATTATCTTTTTAAGTATAGACTTGACTTCTCCATTACTAACCTCTACTTGCCCATTCGCTTGGGGGTGGTATGACGTGGTGATGCGGTGGTGTACTCCGTACTTCTTCAACAGCGCTCGGAAGTGCGAGTTATTGAAGTGTGAGCCGCCGTCGCTGATGATGGCTCTCGGACAACCGTATCGGGTGAAGATGCATCGTGTGATGAATCGCATAACCTCTCGATGGTTGTTTGTCCTAGTGGGGATTGCCTCGACCCACTAGGACACATAGTCCACCGCCATTAATATGTACTCTTTCCCGTCAGAAGGTGGGAAAGGTCCCATGAAATCTATCCCCCAAAGGTCAAAGATTTCCACCTCAAGGATCGGCCGCATTGGCATCTCGTCTCTCTTGGAGATGTTAATCGCCGCTTGACATTGTATGCATTCAGTGTAGAAACGTTGGGCGTCCTTGAAGATGGAGGGCCAGTAGAAGCTGCTCTATAGGATCTTGTCCGCGGTCTTTCGTGCCGCGAAGTGTCCTCCGCACGTCGATGAGTGACACATCGCCAGTATGTCTCCTTGCTCTTCCTCCGGTACACATCGTTGGATGATCTGGTCGTATCCTAGGTGGAATAGAAGCGGTTCTTCCCAGAAATAGTACTTAAGCTCATAGAAGAACTTATCTTTTTGGTGCCGGTTCCAATGCTCCAGGATCGATCCAGTGACGATGAAGTTGACGATGTGTGCGTACCATGGGGCATGACTTGAGATGGCAAGGAGATGCTCGTCTAGAAATGTATCTCTGATGTCCTCTCCTCCCGAGATGTGGAGACGCGATAAGTGGTCCGCCACCGAGTTATCGCTGCTCTTCTTGTCTTTAATCTCCAAGTCAAATTCTTGAAGGAGCAGCACCCATTGTATAAGTCGTGGTTTGGCCTCTTTCTTGGAGAGCAAGTACTTCAAGGCCGCATGATCAGTGTAGATGATGATCTTGCTCCCCAAGATGTAAGGCCGGAACTTCTTGAGAGCGTAGACCACCGCAAGAAGCTCTTTCTCCGTAGTCGTGTAATTAATTTGAGCTTCAATTAGGGTCTTAGTTGCGTAGCAGATGGCTGTCGGCTTCTTGTCCAGTCGCTGCCCCAAGACCACTCCCACCGCGTAGTCTGAAGTGTTGCACATGATCTCGAAGGGTAAGTCCCAATTAGGACTTTGTAGAATCGGTGCCTCGATCAGTACTTGCTTCAACATCGTAAATGCGCGCTTCCCTTCTTCGTTGATGATGAAGTCCTTGTCTTTGCAAAAAAGGGTGGTGAGGGGCTTGGAAACTTTCACGAAGTCTTGGATGAATCTTCGATAGAGGCCGACATGCCTGAGAAAGCTCCTCAAATCTTTCACGGTTTTTGGTAGAGGGAGGTTTTGGATGACCTCTATCTTGGCCTTATCCACTTCGAAGCCTTTGCCTGAGACGATGTGCCCGAGCACTACTCCCTCTCGTACCATGAAGTGGGATTTCTCCTAGCTGAGCTAGCCATTTCCTGACGCATACCTCCAGTATCTTTGTCAAGTGAGCAAGAAAACTTTTGAAGTCATTTCCAAAGACGGAGAAATCGTCCATGAAGACTTCTAAGCTGTCGCCAAAAAATTCGGAGAAGATAGCTGTCATACATCGTTGGAAGGTTGCGGGGGCATTGTACAGTCTTAATGACATGTGTCTGAAAGTGAAGGGGCCAAAAGGACAAGTGAACGTGGTCTTCTCTTGATCGTCGGGGTGGATAGCAATCTGATTGTAGCCAGAATATCCGTCAAGAAAGCATAAGTAGTTTGATCCTGCCCAATCGGTCCGAATCTGGTCGATGAACGGTAGCGGGAAGTGGTCCTTCTTGTTCGTAAAGTTTAGCTTCTGATAGTCGATGCAGACCCTCCACTTCGTCGGTAGGCGCGTCTGGATTTCCTCGCCTTTCTCGTTCGTCGTGACCGTTACTCCGGCTTTCTTTGGAACGACATGTACCGGACTCACCCATTGGCTATCGGATATGGAGTAGATAATTTTTGCGTTTAGCCATTTAAGAATTTTTTCTTTTACGGCTTCCCATACCCTCGGGTTGAGTCATCTCTGGGCCTCCCTGACGGGTCTTGACTCATCCTCTAGGAAGATGCAATGAGTGCATAGTGAAGGGTCTAACCCTTTTAGGTTCGTCAGGGTCCATCCGGTTGCTTCTTTATTTTTCCTTAGCACCTCCAGTAATTGCTTTTCTTGCTTTATGTCCAGCTTGGACGAAATAATTACTGGCTTTGCTTTCTATTCATCAAGGAAGGCATACTTGAGTGTAGACGGGAGAGTTTTGAGCTCCAAAGTCGACTTGTCCATTGGAAGCGCCTCATATCTTGCTTCCTCGTCGATCATCATAACTTCTTCTACGCATGCATCAATGTCTTGATTGTCGGCGAAGTCGATGGCTCCCAAGTCTTCGGAAGCTCGTAAAGGGTATTTCATTAACTTGTTGATGTCGACCTTCACGGTGTGCTCTCCCACCTTGAGAATTACTTCTCCTTTCCCCCAGTCAGTTACAGCTTTGGCGGTATCTAGGAAGGGTCGTCCTAAGATAATCGGGGCTTGGCTCAGCTCCTTAGTCATTTTCATGTCGACCACTAGGAAGTCTATCGGGAAATAACAATCCTCTATTCTTACGATGATATCCTCTACTAATCCATGGGGTTTTCTAATAGATCCATCGGCTAAGCATAGTTCTACTAGGAAAGGTTGTAATTCCCCTACATGATGACGATCAAATACTGCTTTGGGGAGGATGTTGATACTAGCTCATGTATCTAGTAGGTATCTAGTGAAGGACATTCCTACTATTTCGCTCGTGATCATGGCTGCTCCCAGATCTCTCTTTTTTATGCGTAAGGAATTCATCATAATGGAGCTTACCGTCTCACTAAGTTGGATCCGTTTAGGGTTTCTATGGGGAGTACATATACCTTTTAGGAATTTTGCATAGGAAGGGATATGCTTGATGGCATCTTTTAAAGGAATGGTTATTGTCACCTTTTTAAAGGAGTCTAGTAGGTTGTCATCGGTTTCGTTATTCTTGGCTTTTGGTCGGTTTAGGGCTTGAGGATAACGCACAGGGGGCTTGTATTTTTCAAGGTCCGGTTCAGCCGTAACCTTTTCCTCCTCGTCTTTCGAATCAGTGTCTTGCTCGACGATAATTGGTGTTTCTTTTTCCTCATTTTGGCCTTGGTGGAAAGGGTGATCCTTGTATGGATCCGGCAAAGCTTTCCCACTCCTAAGGCTTGATATGGCAAGGGTTGATTCTACGGCTTCCTTGTTGACGTGTACATGGATGATATTGTGAGTCTGGGTCGACGAAGCTCCTTGATCTCTTGGATTTGCCGTGGCCTGCGAGGGTAATTGGTCAGTAAAAGTTACTAGCTTACCCTTTTTGTCTGTCGTCGATTGGACGTTCATCTTGACGAAGTCTTGAATTTCGTCCATGCGTGAGTTCATCCTCGTCATTTGCTCCATTAATTGCGAGATCGCGCCGAGGATCGGGTCGGATGCCAGCGTGGTTTGGCGTGGAGCTTGCGTGTATGCTTGTGGTTGAGCTGGCGGGACGAATGACGACTGTCTTTGATTAGGGTAATTTTGCTGACCGTTATATTGTGGAGGATAGGGTTGATCGTTGTCCCTCTTATATCCGTTATTCTGCAAAGAATTGTTAAAAACATGGGTATTATACTGGTTAGGATAATTACCTGGATAATTGGGTCGTCCCTGTTGACTCGGTCCTCGTGATGGACCTTGTCTATACATCCCTTGCCCTTGGATTACCATCACGGGGCAATCTAATTCGACGTGGTCGAGTGAGACGGGGGCGAGTCCTTCGGAGCCGTTGCGGATGTCGAGTCGGTCCAGTAGTAAGTTCTGGACTTCCGCCTTTTTATCGATTCTTTCAAGGAGCATCCCCGTCTCCGCTGATTTGGCGTCGAGAGCTTTCGGCATTGCACCTCTTCCAAATGGTTTCGCCACATTATGGTGACTATTTTCCGCCATCGTTTCGATGAGATCCATCGCGTCGTCTTCGTATTTGCTCATGAAGGTGCCGCCGCTAGCTGCATGGATGATATTGTGAGTCTGGGTCGACGAAGCTCCTTGATCTCTTGGATTTGCCGTGGCCTGCGAGGGTAATTGGTCAGTAAAAGTTACTAGCTTACCCTTTTTGTCTGTCGTCGATTGGACGTTCATCTTGACGAAGTCTTGAATTTCGTCCATGCGTGAGTTCATCCTCGTCATTTGCTCCATTAATTGCGAGATCGCGCCGAGGATCGGGTCGGATGCCAGCGTGGTTTGGCGTGGAGCTTGCGTGTATGCTTGTGGTTGAGCTGGCGGGACGAATGACGACTGTCTTTGATTAGGGTAATTTTGCTGACCGTTATATTGTGGAGGATAGGGTTGATCGTTGTCCCTCTTATATCCGTTATTCTGCAAAGAATTGTTAAAAACATGGGTATTATACTGGTTAGGATAATTACCTGGATAATTGGGTCGTCCCTGTTGACTCGGTCCTCGTGATGGACCTTGTCTATACATCCCTTGCCCTTGGATTACCATCACGGGGCAATCTAATTCGACGTGGTCGAGTGAGACGGGGGCGAGTCCTTCGGAGCCGTTGCGGATGTCGAGTCGGTCCAGTAGTAAGTTCTGGACTTCCGCCTTTTTATCGATTCTTTCAAGGAGCATCCCCGTCTCCGCTGATTTGGCGTCGAGAGCTTTCGGCATTGCACCTCTTCCAAATGGTTTCGCCACATTATGGTGACTATTTTCCGCCATCGTTTCGATGAGATCCATCGCGTCGTCTTCGTATTTGCTCATGAAGGTGCCGCCGCTAGCTGCATCCAAAAGATATCTATCTTGCGGGCCTAACCCGTCATAAAATATTTGCATTAGTTCATGGTTAGACACTCCATGGTGTGGACACTCCCTCGTAAGATCTCTTAATCGTTCCCATGCCTCGTGGAAGGTTTCACTTGAGCCTTGGGTGAATTCTCGGATGGCTTTTTGGACGGAGGTGGTTTTTCCTACGGTATAGTATTTTCTTAAAAACTCTTCCTCCATCTGGGTCCAACTTGTGAATTCTTTCCCTAATTTTAAAAACCAATATTTGGCTCTATCTCTAAGAGTAGCGGGAAAGAGTTTCATCTTCACCGTATCGGCGGGGACATTTTGAAGGTGATTTATTTCACAAATCTAGGAAAGCTCATCTACATGTCTATAGGGATCTTCGGAAGGCTTACCATGGAAGATAGGAAGCATGCTCATGACATGGGAGTCTATTCTAAAATTTGCCCCTCTTCCTAGGGGTGCGTGAATTCTTGTGACCGGTCGCTGAAGGATGGGCCTAGCATAGTCACTAAGGCGTTTCCTGGCATTTCCCTCATCGTTCTGAGCCATTTCTACTGGTTCGGTAGGTTCAAAGCTTGAATCAGTCTCGGTAGTGTCGGTCTCGGTAGCTTCGGGAGTTTGCGAGGATTGTTCAAAGAGGTCTATTTCTAGGGGATTATTCCGTACTCTCCAAGCTGTTCGTCTTCTCATGAAGAGTGGATCAGATATTTAGATGGATAATATCTTATAAATACTTAAAATATATTAGAAATTGAGATCAATCATTTTTGAATGTCGTTATCCGTGAGAGTGACGCGTTCTCAATGCAATTTTGACGAAGTGATTGCCCGTAATCTTTAGAAAAGGGGCAAAAATTACTTAATCTTGTCGAATTAAGAATCTCGAAGATTGATTTCTACTTTGGATCACTCAAAATACGATTGAATTGCGTGAATTTCAAGAAATTAAGAGAAAAATTCGAGTTGACCAAGTCAAAATTGACTTAATTTGATAAAAAATTGCCTTCATTCCCCGGCAACGGCGCCATTTGACGAGGCGAGACCGCGAGGTCATTGATTTCATACGGTCTCATGTCAAAAATAATTCTAAACTCACCAATTTTATGAAAATGTATCGAATTGAAGGGTATAATGGTAAATAAGGGTCGAATCCACGGGAAATAAGGGAATTTCATGACGTATTCTATAAAATTGACCAAATCGAACGACAAATTGATGATAGAAATTGAGGGAAATGGTAAATTACGAAGGATAACTTCAAATCGATTCCACGGAATCAAGAATCATCAAATTTGGACTTGATTTTGTGGAGAAATCAAAGATTAAAGTAGAGAGAAATTTTCGAAGTCATAAATCGTAATTTTATCTAAAATGCTACGAATTGAACCTTAAATCCTATTCTAAATCAAAATCAAACTTGAATAAGCTAAATTTTAGTAAAAACCGCTTCCACTAATCATGATTTGTGATCGGATTAGCTCGATTAAACTGATTAATCGACGAAAAAGCCGAAGAACGCCTTCGCGAGTTCAAGCTGTAATTTCTACAGATCTACACGATGAAATCTTGATTTCAAGAGCTCCAAAGGTGCGGAATTGAAGGTAGAACACGTTGAGATCAAGAGAAATGAGAGGGGAGGTGTCTAGGCAGCTCAATTAGATTATTTCCAACTCGAATGCTTACAATCGTTGAAGAATATCTCTCTATATAGGCTAATTGGGCGTAACCGTCCGATCGTTTTGATTGACGGTACGATAAAACGGTCCATCGTGGACCATTTCAATTAATTCGCGATCGTTGGGTTTGAGATGGATGGTTCGGATGAGAATTTTACGATGCGTTTATTAAACGCTTTCGATCGCGTGCTTTGAATCTTGATTCGACGGTCCGGATGCTCCCCGCGTGGTTCAATCTAGACCATTATAATGCGTTTTAATTGGCACGTACGCTTGATGGACTTTGGTGGACCGCGCGTCCATTCGATTGACGCGCATCGATCGATCATCCATTTGATCCGGCGCTCTCATCAAGCCACGTCACCTGCACTTTTAACGCATCGTGTGGATTTGTCCCACACGGAAAACAATATAAGAAAGCGTCGGGTTTATAACATACAAGGTTTAAGAGGGTTAATAATCTTCTCTCCCGATAATCAGAAGACTATATGTACTATAATGAAAAAATATATATAAATATAAATACAGCCTACGTGTCACCCCCGCGCCACGTGGCCCGCGTGGCTCTACCACGCACGCGCTCGCGTGGGCCCGCGTGGCTCTACCACGTGGCCCTGAGTGCCACGTCGCATCCACATGGCCCGCGCGAATATCAGCCCCCTTTTTTGATGTTTTTTAAATTATTTTAAATACTTTAAATCAAAAATAAAAATCCGAAAAAATCAGAAAAAATCCCTAAAAATTAGAAAATTCATAACTTTTAAAATATAACTCCAAATTAATCTAAATTTCTTTCACTTGATCCGAAATTTAATTATCTATCATTCTAAAAGATAAAAGTTGATAAATAATGAGAGTTTTAACTTTTATTTCAAAAACACATTTATTTTTAAGGATTTTAAACTTAAGTAAAATATAAATAAATGTTTATAAATCGTTTTCTCTCATTATTTTCACTCTAAAAACATTTGTAATCTCAAGTAAAGATGGGTTATTAATTATTTATCTTTTAGATCATCATATTTAACCCTAATTTAAGGTATTTTGAGATTATAATTACTTTTTCATGGAATGATAGAAAAATACACATAATATGCATGGAAATGAAATCATTTATACCTTAATATGCATCAAAAATCATGTTTTATTATGTTAATATAGCATATTATCTGTAACTGAATGCAAGATAATGATATTTCGACCTACGTTACAGCATCTGGTGCCCTCATTTTTATTTTTCAGGTTTAATTGCTTGCACGAGTGCACCACAGAAATTTGGTGACATTAATTGGATACTGTGATGATGCTCAAAACTTGTCTCTTGTCTATGAGTACATGGAGAAAGGAACACTACAAGATCACATAACAGGTACGACAAATCAGTGTTCCAGGATTAGCGTCTCACATTTTAGAAGCCCTTCCAGTATTAACGGAACTTGGACCACTTCAAGATGGAAATTAATCTTAAAATCTGCTATTCTTTCTCCAGGTCGAGTGTCGAAAGTCAAACCATTAAATTGGAGCCAAAGAGTAAGTATCGCTCTTCAAGCCGCCCAAGGTATTCTAATTTATATTGGTTAAAAAACATTTTCTTAAGTGACATGCACCAAAAAAGAATGAACATATCACCTCAAACAAGAAGATACATTTTAGGCTTAGATTACCTGCACAATGGATGTACGCCCCCCATTATCCACAGAGATATAAAGAGCTCCAATATTCTTTTAACCAGTGATTTCACTGCAAAGATAGCTGATTTTGGACTATCAAGAGCATTCAAAACGGACAATTGACGCACGTAACGACTAAAAGTGCTAGTACACCTGGATATCTTGATCCTTTGTAAGTATCTAATTTATCTTGATCCTTTTTATGTAATATGCATAATATATTGATAAAATTTTTTGAACAAACTCCAGGGAATTCCACAATTATGGATCAAATGAGAATAGTGATGTGTACAGTTTTGGTGTTGTTCTCTTGGAGATTATCTCTGGTCAGCAACCCTATATCATATCGGCAGAAAGGATACACAATGTTAAGTGGGTTTCTTCGAAGGTTCAGACGGGTGATATCATAAATATTATTGAACTCAGATTGCAAGGAAATTTTGACATCAATGTGGCATGGAAAATAGTGGAAGTTGCCATGTCATGCACATCAGATAATGCAGAAGAGAGGATAACAATGAGTAATGTTGTGGTGCAGTTGAAACAAGGCTTGGAAATGGATGAATTTCAAAATGCAGTTGAGCGGTCAAGTCCCCCATGGATGACTGACGTAAATAGCTTTCCATCATACACTCAACATTCTCCATCTGCAAGGTAAGTTGGCAACTTCAAACATTCGAAAATGTGAAATAAATGGAAGTCAAACATGTACTATGAATCAGTTTTCAGTTATTGATTTTCAAAACAATTTAATGAAACTTAACGAATTTATAATGGCATGAAATGTACCGTTTATGAGAATTTTTTTTGACTTGTTAGTATTCATTATTTCTTTCATCTCCTAGTAGAAACTAAAACTCAAAAAAATAAGTCATAGATTTATGTGCTATGTACTCGAGTTTTTTTTATGAAAATTAAAATTTAAATAGGACACAAATTTACTAAAATATGTTAAGATTGTTGCCCAGCCTTTTTAACAGATTCCTTATCTAATTTTCAAAAGTTTACTGCAATATGTTAAGATTGACTAGGGATCAGGGTAGAAGGTCAAACGACGAACATGGGTCTATTGGCCGTTTGGATCCATCCGACAGACCGAACAGGGATTCAAACAGATGTCCCTGATTGATGTTCGTTTTGGGTCTGACCCCGTTGACCTTTGGCTTATGTGGCGCATGTGAATAAGTTTTCTGTGTCTATCTGCCGGGGATAGTAAATTGGTTATCCCTCCTCCAGGAGAGAGAAATCCGGATGACTGGATAGCGGATGGAGAGAAATTTGGATCTCTCCCTCTTTCTCTCTTAATGGATAAATAACTTCAGAGACATAACGAAAGTAGGGGAAAGTATGGAAGAATTAATTTATAATAATATAACATATTAAATTTTATAGAGTATAAATATTTAAAATAGTGGAAGAAGTTTCATTCTTTCCTAATCTCTTAAATAAATATTGGTATTATATTTTCCCAAGAAATATTTGACGACATCAGAAGCCTTCAAGAACCTACAAATATTTCTACCATTATACCCTAAAATGGTAAAGACATTTTTATTCACTAGGATGATGCCAAAAATAATATGGTAACTATAATAATATATTAAGGTTCAGAAAAGATAACTTATGTAAAACACATTGATAACTTAAGAAAATGATAGATTCAATTTGTGGTGATTTTTTACAAAAAATTAGGGAGTGTTAGTAAAGTGAGATGAAGAAACATAATTAATGTGAGATTTTTATCATTTTTTATGAATCATGTTCATAAAAAAGTACCCTTTCTAGCTATTTTAAACATATGCTCTTATTTTTGTTGTAGATCATATTTTTAGCAACCCATTTTGTCAGGAAGTTGATATTCTTTATTGTGCTTCATTTTAGGACTATTGAACTTTTCTCCATGAACTAACAATGATCATTCTCTTTTCCATTTTTCAAAAGTCAATGACATTCATCTCCATTGTAATAAATAAATGGTCTTAATTTATCCTCCTTGGTTACGACATATGGTTCATCTCTCTCTTAGACCACTCAAGCTTCTACATCATTTTTTTCTTGAACATAAAAAACTAAAGACCATTATATAATCTCCTTTTTTCACTTGGTAATTTTCATATAAATTCTAAACAATTTATTTCAATGACTGTTAGGAATATTTTCACTAATTTATGCATTTCGCCAAAAAAAAAAAATTTGAGTCACATGGAATTTGGTCATTGATATTAAAGTAATGATCAGAATTCACAGTTCAAAATTCTAAATCATGTCATAACAGTTCATAAATCGATTAACAAGACATGATTATTAGACACCTATTCTCGAGCATTAGGGGAGTGCAAAAAGATATCTTTGTGGATTTATCTTTTGTAGTTTTGTTCTTGACATTTTAGTCTTTATTGGGCCTAAAAAAGACAACCACTTTGTTGTTTATAAATAGAACTCTCTCTCTCTATATGGGTTAGATAATCATTTTCCCTCATTCTCACTTCTTCCAATATCCATATGATTTTTGAGTTATGTACTTAGCTATTATGGAAGAAATGTGATGTGATGGATGTGTATATCATTTGGGAGTATTATTATCATGAGTGAAGTTTAAAACAAAATAGTGTAACTACTTGACTGCATTGGAAGAGATAAAACTAAATGCCTAATAGGGAAAGACACGAACCTCAAAAAAGTATGGAGCATTACACTTTTTTAAAGGGAAAGTTCGGAAGCAAGGAATTCCCACACTAAGAAGGTTCAGCTGATATCAGTTAGGGGATAGGAATTTGACATTAACTTCTCTCAAAAACTCTCCTTTCAATCCCATAGCAGTTCAACCTCTGATTACTCATTTTTCCTTGGTGCCTGTTAGATACCCAACCCCAAAGAAGTCAACCACTAAATATCATCCCATGGTTTCTCTTGATCACTTAGCTTTATTACTCAAAATATAATAATATGGGCTATAAGGCCCTCACTTCTCCATCTCTAGTAGGTCGAATCTCTAGATATCAAGATTTCTAGGGTGGGATAGTGGGTCAAATTTCGAAAATAGGAATTTTTTAGAATGTAGAATTTTAAAATTTTTGAAAAATGATTGAGTTTTTCTAAGTATTTATCCCCCAACTAGAACTTTTCATTGCCCTCAATGAAATTTTCATGCTCATGAAAAAGATAGCGATAAATACTGAGTATGGCATGAAAATATAATGAGAAGATAAAGGGTTAGAAAAACTCATTGATGCATTGATACTCGTTCATGAGATTTCTTGCGCGTGCGCTCTTTCTGTAGTGTAATTCTTCTTCAACATATACAAAAGAGAAAACTAAAAAGTGAGATAATCTTGGGGTGCCTCCCAAGAGTGCTAAGTTTAATGTCTTTAGCCAAACGAAGCTCTACTAAAACCTACGACTGCTGATGGGGTGAGGGTGATACTGTCGTCACGTCCTTAGGTATTCGAGAAGATGCAGATCTACCTTATCTGCTGATGTAGGTGGCTCTGATATCAGGTACGGCTTGAGACGATGGCTGTTTACCTTGAATTGTCGACCGGATTTTATGTTAGAGATGAGTACGGATCCGCCGTCAAAAAACTCTAGAACCATGGATGGACTATCCCATCGCGAGCATAGCTTCCCAAGAAAGACCTTAAGGTGGGAATTGTAGAGCCAGACCTTATCGTTAACCTGAAAGGATCTTCTTCTGATGTGTCGGTCATGAAAGGCCTTCATCTTTTCTTTGTAGATCGCCACGTTCTCGTACGCGTTGTGCTTTTGCTCTTGTAATTTATGGAGCTGGAGAAGTCATTGTTTCCATGTTTCGTCCAAGGATAGGTTGAGCTTTTTGATTGCCTAATAGGCTTGATGCTCTAGCTCAACTGGAAGGTGGTAGGCTTTCTCGAAGATGAGCAAGAAAAGAGACATCCCGATGGGTGTCTTGTAAGTTGTCTGGTATTCCCATAGCATGTCAGGAAGCTTGTGTGACCAATCCTTCACATTTATTTGAATAATTTTCTTTAAAGTATTTTTGACTTATCTATTACTAACCTCTACTTGCCCCATTGCCCGATGGTCGTTTGTCCTAGTGAGGATAGCCTCAACCTACTTGGATACATAATCTACCAATACCAATATATTCTCTTTCCCGCCAAAAGGTGGGAAAGGTACCATAAAATTTATCCCCCATAAATTGAAGGTCTCAACTTCAAGGATCGAGCATATTGGCATTTCATCTCGCTTGGAGATGTTCAGTGCTACTTGACATTGTAGACACTCCATATAAAAACCGTGGGCATCCTTGAAGATGGTGTGCCAATAGAAGCCGCTTTATAGGATTTTGTCCGCAATCTTGTGTGCCGCGAAATGTCCTCCGAACGTCAATGAGTGACACATCACTAAGATGTCTCCTTGCTCCTCTTTTGGGATTGCATCGCCGATGATTTGATCGTATGTGAGATAGAATAGAAGTGGTTCTTCCCTGAAGTAGTACTTGAGATCATAGAAGAACTTTTCTCATTGATGATGACTCCAATGCTCTAGGATCTATCCAGTCATGATGAAGTTGACGATGTGGGCAAACTAGGGAGCATGGCTCGAGATGGCAAGGAGATACTCGTCGAGGAATGAGTCATCGATGTCTCCTACACTTGGACTGTGGAGATGCGATAAGTAGTCTGCCACCGAGTTTTTGCTGCCCTTCTTGTCTTTAATCTTCAAGTCGAATTCTTGAAGGAGTAACACCCATCGTATAAGTCGTGGTTTGGTCTCTTTCTTGGAGAGCAAGTATTTTAAGGCCGCATGATCAGTGTAGATAACAATCTTGCTCCCCAAGATGTACGACCAGAATTTCTCAAGTGCGTAGACCACCGCCAAAAGCTCTTTCTCTATGATCGTGTAGTTTATTTGAGTTTCGACAAGGGTCTTACTTGCATAGCATATGGCCGTCAGCTTCTTCTCCAGTTGTTGCCCCAAGACCGCTCCCATTGTGTAGTCTGAAGCATCACATATGATCTTGAATGGTAAGTTCCAATTATGACTTTGAAGAATCGGTGCCTTGATCAGTGCTTGCTTCAGCATCACGAATGCATGCTTTCCTTCTTCGTTGATGATGAAGTCTTTGTCTTTGCAAAGAAGGGTAGTGAGTGGCTTGGAGACTTTTCTGAAGTCTTGTATGAATCTCTGGTAGAAGTCGACGTGCCTGAGAAAGCTCCTCAAATCTTGTATGGTAGCCTATAGAAGAAGGTTTTAGATTACCTCAATCTTGGCCTTATCCACTTCTAATCCTTTGCCTAAGATGATATGCATGAGCACTCCTCCCTCTCATACCATAAAATGTGATTTCTCTCATCTTAACACTAGTCGTTTCTTGACAGAGACCTCGAGGATCTCAGTCAGGTGAGCTAGATAGCTGTTGAAGTCGTTTCCAAAGACGCAGAAATTGTCCATGAAAAACTTCTAAGTTTTCACCAAGAAAATCGGAGAGGATTACCGTCATGCATCATTGAAATGTCACAAGGGCATTACATAGTCCAAATGACATGCGTCTAAAGGTGAATGTGTCAAAAGAACATGTGAACGTCATCTTCTCTTGATTGTTGGATGGATTGTAATCTGGTTGTTGCCCAAATATCCATCCAAAAAGCAAAAATAACTTGATCCTACCAAACGGTCTAGGATTTGGTCAATGAACAATAGAGGGAAGTGATCCTTCTTCGTTGTGGAGTTCAGCTTCCGATAGTCGATGCAAACTCTCCATTTCATTGGAAGGTATGTCTGCATCTCCTCACCTTTCTTGTTCATCATGATCGTTACTCCAACTTTCTTTGGAACAACGTGCACCGGACTCACCCATTGGCTATCGGATATGGGGCAGATAATTTCTACATTTAGCCATTTAAGAATTTCTTCTTTCACGGCCTCCCATACCTTCGGGTTGAGTCTTCTTTGGGCCTCCCTAATGGGTCTTGACTCATCCACTAAAAAGATCGATGAGTGCATAGTGAGAGGTCCAACCCCTTTAGGTTCATCAAGGTCCAACCAATTACGTCTTCATTCCGCCTTAATACTTATAGTAATTGTTCCTCCTATTTTATATCCATCTGAGGCGAAATAATCATCGGTTTTGCTTTCTCTTCATCAAGGAAAGCATACTTGAGTGTTGATGGGAGAGTCTTGAGCTCCAAGGTAGGATCATCCAATTGTAGCCCTTTAAATCTTCCTTCCTCGTCGATCATCATCACTTCTTCTATACAGGCATTGATATGCTGGTCGTCAGAGAAGTTGATTGTGCCCAATTCCTCGGAAGCTCATGAAGGGTATTTCATAAGCTTGTTGATGTCGACCTTCACAGTGTGCTCTCCCACTTTGAGAATTACTTCTCCTTTCCCGCAATTTGTGACAGCTTTTGCGGTAGCTAGGAAGGGCCATCCCAAGATGATCGAGGATTGGCTAAGCTCCTTGGTCATTTTCATATCGATGACTAGGAAATCTACTAGGAAATAGTGATCTTCTATTCTCATTATCACATTTTCTACTACTCCATGTGGTTTTCTTATTGATCCATCTACTAAGCATAGTTCTATAAGGAAAGATTGCAACTCTCCTACATGATGGCGATCAAATACGGCTTTAGGGAGGATGTTAATACTAGCTCCGGTATCTAACAAGGATCTAGTAAAGGTCATTCCTCCTATATCACTCGTTATCATGGGTGCTACCAGATCTCTCTTTTTAATTGGCAGGGAATTCTTCGTGATTGAACTCAATGTTTCACTAAGTTGGATCATTTCAGGGTTTCTATGGGGTGGGTATGCATATACCTGATAACATGCATTTACAACTTAAATTCTTATCTTATTTAACTCATATTCATGCTTATTTTATGTGAATGTAATGCATGTTATCATAGTTTTTATGAATTTTCTCCATTGATATGCCATTTCACTAAATACCATATTTATGCATAATTTAGGGTTAATTATGTGCTTTATTGATGAGTAATCTTTTGCAAGGTTAAATTAATAGAAATTAATCACTTTCTTTGAATTACTTTGACTTTAGTGGATATTTTGAAGAATAAATTTCAAGAAGAGAATGTTAGGATGATATAAAGAAGACTTCTTAAGAGAGTGTCTAACTTTATTATAAATTCATCTTATAATCTTCTTTGAAATTATATTTTAAATGTCATGATATTAAAAAGAAATAAATTTGTGATCCAATGGAGAAAATTTGAGTTTAAAAAGAGTTATATTATCAAAGTTAATGGATCTCGAATATTCTAAATTTTTCACAGATTTTAAGTTGATTTTTATTGATTTTTTATTGATTTATTCCTTAATTAAAATCTCAAAAAGGGGTTAATTACTGCAGGACCCGTGGAGCTGACATGGCACGCGAAGCTCACGTAGCGCGTGGCACCCGCACGGATATGACGCGGCACGCAAGGCCACATGGCAGAGCTATGCGAGTCCATGACGAGACGAGACCGTGAGGTCGTCGATTTCACGTGGTATCGTGTCAAAAATAATACCGAACTTACCAATTTTGAGAATTTAGAATGAATTGAGTGGCATAATGGTAAATACGGGTCGAATCCACAGAGAATTAAGGAATTTCTTGACGTAATCTTCAAATTTGATCAAATTGGACGGGAAATTGATGGTAGAAATTGGGAAAAATGATATTTTAAGAAAGAAGACTTCAAATCGATTCCACCGAATCAAAAATCGTCGAATTTGGACTTAATTTCGTGGAGAAATCAAGATTCGAAGTGGAGAGAAATTTCGGACGATCGAAATCGTGATTTTGGATGAAATTTAACAAAATTAAAGTGTAAATCCTAATCTAAACACAAACTAAACGTGATAGGAGGATTAGGAAGCAAAAACCGCTCCTACTAATCCCCGATTGCGATCAAATCGTGCCGATTAAGCCTCTTAATCATGAAGAACACGAAGAACGCGATCGGTGGATTCAAGCTGCGATTTCTCCTTCGATACTCCACCAAATCTTGACTTCAACCCCTCCGTGGATGCGGAAATTAGAGAGGAAGAGGATGGAATCAAGAGAAACGAGAGAGAGAGGTGTCTTGACAGTCAATTGGATTGAAATCTCACTCGGATGCTTACAATCATGAAGAACTAGTCTTTTTATAGGAGGGTTGATCGTAACCGTCCGATCGTTTTGATCGACGGTTACGATGAAACGGTCCATCGTGGACCGTTTCGATTAAGTCGTGACCGTCCGATCTTGATCAACAGTCCAGATTGGATCCCTCGAGATGCGTTATAAAACGCCTTGAATCGCGTTCGTTGGATCTTCATCCGACGATCCAGATGCTTCCTCCGAGATCTAATCTGGACCGTTATAACGCTTCCGATTAAGCACGTGCGTTGATGCGGTTGATGATCCGTGTTCCACGCGATCAACGCGTTTGATGCTGCCACGTTGCAGGGAATCGGACCGTTATAACTCGCCTTAAAGAAACACTTGTTTGATTTAGCTTTACCCTCCGATAATCGGAGGGTTATATGTACTATAACCCATACTATATAGAATATGTAAATAATATCTAACCTATGATATCGCGCCACGTAGGCGCTACGCGGGTCCGCGTGGCGCTGCCACGTGGCCTTGCGTGCCACGTCGCATCCACGCAAGGCCCGCGCTAAATAAAATCAATTTTTTTATTTTTTTTCTCATTTAAAACAGCTAAAAATCGAAAATAAAATCAAAGAAAATCCGGAAAAATTCCCTAAAATAGAAAATTCATAACTTTTGATATATAACTCCAAATTAATCGAAATTTCTTTCATTTGATCCAAAATTTAATTATCTATTATTCTAAAAGGTCAAATTTAATAAACAATAAGAGTTAAAATTATTATTTCAAAAATACATTTATTTATTAAGATTTTAAACTTTAGAAAATAAAATGAATGTTTTTAAAAAAATGATTTCTCTTATTATTTTTACTTTAAAAACACTTATAATCTCAAGAAAAAGATGGGTTATCAAATTATTAAATTCTAATTTATCAAAATTATCCTAAATTAAAGTATTTTGAGATTAAAATGACTTTTTAAGAGAATAATAGAAAAATAGATATAAGTACGATAACATGCATGAAAATGAAATCATTTATACTTAAATATGCATCAAAAATCATGTTTTATGATGTAAATATAGCATGTTATCACACCCCCCAACTAAAATTATTGCTAGTCTCTTAGCAATTCACTATATGATCTCCCTAGAAAGTCTTTTCATCCTTTGATCCTACTACTAAAAAGTTCAAGTGTATAAATGTATGATCACGTTTTCCTCATAGTGTAGGCCCTAATGATCTAGATTCCATTTCTAGGTTGACTTCTTTAGTGCATGTTAGGGTAGTGCTCCTCGGCTAATGCTCAAGTCTAATTCTTGATTGTAATCAAGGTGAGCCTATCGAAGGTATGATGCTATGGTGCTGAAAATATACTCACTCTCTCATGAGTGGATGTAATTCCTTACCCTCTCCATAAGCACCTCACTCCTTCCCTCAAATTGGAGGCTACCTAGTACTTAGAATTCCCCTCAACTCGCTTTCCTCGTTAAAAGAGTGCAATTCAAAAGGATTCCTATCTTTGGATGCATCATGTGAGGAGGCTGAAGGAAATAAAAAGATACTATTTCTAAGGGTATGACTTGGCTAAAAGCAAATATACTGATAAAACAAAGTGGATTATAAAATCAAAGAGGGTACCACTTATGATGATTATACTTCCCAAGTGAGGTGGATGAAGATGGATAGGGTAGATGATGGAGATGATAGTGGAGGTAGAGATAAGGGTAGAAGATGTTCCCACTTATTTTCCTTCTTGTAACTTCTTATTTCTCTCTTTCTTTTGACTTTTCTCCTCTTTCTTTTCTTCTTCTTCAAGTTTTTTTTAAGCATTTCAGAAGACTAGAATGATGATGTGGAGGAGTTTTAGGATTTCTGAAGAGAGTGTGTAGCAAATGAAGTGTAGTGAAGGTATAAGCATATGTGGGAAGGGAAATGGAAGGTGAGATGGATATGTAAGTTCACTTGGGAGTGTTCATCATCAAAGGCGAAGTTTAAAACAAATTGGTGTTAGTACTTGACTGCTTTGGAAGAGAAAACTACATGCCTATAAGGAAAGATAGGTGCTACAAAAATTATGGATCATTGCACTCTTTAAAGGGGAAAGTCTAGAATCGAAAAATTCCTCATACTAAGCAGTTTTGGGTAATAGTAGGTAAATGATGGAATTATTTTCTCTCAAAATACTCTCATTTTCAATCCCATAGCATTTCAACCTCTTGATTACTCTTTTTCCTTGGTGCCTGTTATATACCCAACCCCAAAGAAGTCAACCATTACTCTAATCCATTGGTCTCTCTAGATCATTTGGCTTTATTACTCAAAATGTAATCATATGGACTATAAGGTCCTCACTTCTACATCTCTAGTAGGTCAGATCTCTAGATGAAAAGACTTCTAAGGTGGGGTAGATTGGATCAAAATTTTTGAAAATAGGAGTTTTTAGAAGATAGAATTTTAAAAATTTTGAAAAATGGTAGAGCTTTTTCTAAATCCTCACCCCCCAACTAGAATCTTTCATTGCCCTCAATGAAAACTACATGCTCATGTGAAAACTCATCGAATCATGGCATGAAAACAATAAAAAGTGCGGTGAGATGGGTTTAGAAAAGCTCATTAGTCCGTGATGCTTGTGGGATTTCTAGTGCAGGTGCGCCCTTTCCTAATGTAGTTCTTCAACGTCTAAAAAGAAACTGAAAATAAAACTAAAAAGGTAAGATAATCTTGGTGCCTCCCAAGAGCGCTAAGTTTAACGTCTTCAGCCAGACTAAACAAAATGAAACGTACGACTACTGATGGGTCGAGGGTGATACCGTCACGTCCTCGAGTGCTCGGGAAGATGCAAATATACCTTATCTGCTGGTGCGGGTGGTTCTGAGGTCAGGTACGGCTGGAGACGATGGCCGTTTACCTTGAATTGTCGACCGGTCTTAGGATCGGAGATGAGTACTGCTCCATCGTCAAACAATTCCATAACCACATAGGGACCATCCCATCTTGAGCGCAGCTTTTCAGGGAAGAGCTTGAGGCGCGAGTTGTAGAGCCAGACCTTGTCGCCGATCTGAAATGATCGTCGTCGGATGTGTCGATCGTGGAAGGTCTTGGTCTTCTCCTTGTAGATTGCTGCATTCTCGTATGCGTCGTGCCTCAACTCTTGTAACTCCTGGAGCTGGAGAAGTCGTTCCTTGCCTGCTTCGTCCAGTGTGAGGTTGAGCTTCTTGATAGCCCACTAAGCTCGATGCTCTAGCTCAACCGGAAGGTGGCAGGCTTTTCCGTAGATGAGTCGGAAGGGAGACATCCCGATGGGTGTCTTGTATGCCGTCCGGTATACCCATAGTGCGTCAGGGAGCTTGTGTGCCCAATCCTTCCCGTCTGGACGAATTATTTTCTTAAGAATAGTCTTGACTTCTCGGTTACTAACCTCTACTTGCCCATTCGCCTGGGGTGGTATGGCATAGTGACGCGGTGGTGTACTCCGTATTTCTTCAACAGCGCCCGAAAGTGTGAGTTGTTGAAGTATGAGCCGTCGTAGCTGATGATGGCTCTTGGACAAACGTATCGGGCGAAGATGCATCGTGTGATGAAGCGTAGTACCTCCCGATGATCGTTTGTCCTGGTGGGGATTGCCTCGACCCACTTGGACACATAGTCCACCGCCACCAAGATGTACTCTTTCCCGTCAGAAGGTGGGAAAGGTCCCATGAAGTCTATCCCCCAAAGGTCGAAGATTTCCACCTCAAGGATCGGCCGCATCGGCATCTCGTCTCGCTTGGAGATGTTGATCGCTGCTTGACATTGTAGGCATTCCGTGTAGAAACGGTGGGCGTCCTTGAAGATGGATGGCCAGTAGAAGCCGCTCAGTAGGATCTTGTCCGCAGTCTTTCATGCTGCGAAATGTCCTCCGCACGTCAATGAGTGACACATCGCCAATATGTCTCCCTGCTCCTCCTTCGGTACACATCATCGGATGATCTGGTTGTATCCTAGGTGGAACAGAAGCAGTTCTTCCCAGAAATAGTTCTTGAGCTCGTGGAAGAACTTATCTTTTTGGTGTCGGTTCTAGTGCTATGGGATCGATCCAGTGACGATGAAGTTGACGATGTGCGCGTACCAAGGGCGTGACTCGAGATGGCGAGGAGATGCTCGTCTGGAAATGTATCTCCAATGTCCTCCCCTCCCGAGATGTGGAGACGCAATAAGTGGTCCGCCACCGAGTTTTCGCTGCCCTTCTTGTCTTTTATCTCCAAGTCGAATTCTTGAAGGAGCAGCACCCATTGTATGAGTCGTGGTTTGGCCTCTTTCTTGGAGAGCAAGTACTTCAAGGCCGCATGATCAGTGTAGATTATGATCTTGCTCTCCAAGATGTAAGGCCGGAACTTCTCAAGAGCGTAGACCACCGCCGAAGCTCTTTTCTCTGTAGTCGTGTAATTAATTTGAGCTTCAATGAGGGTCTTACTTGCGTGGCAGATGACCGTTGGCTTCTTATCCAGTCGCTGGCCCAAGACCGCTCCCACCGCGTAGTCTGAAGCATTGCACATGATCTCGAAAGGTTAAGTCCCAATTAGGACTTTGTAGAATTTGTGCCTCGATCAGTGCTTGCTTCAATGTCTTGAATGCGCGCTTCCCTTCTTCGTCGATGATGAAGTCTTTGTCTTTGCAAAGAAGGGTGGTGAGGGGCTTGGACACTTTCGTGAAGTCCTGGATGAATCGTCGATAGAAGCCGACATGCCCGAGAAAGCTCCTTAAATCCTTCACGGTATTTGGGAGAGGGAGGTTTTGGATGACCTCTATCTTGGCCTTATCCACTTCTAAGCCTTTGCCCGAGACGATGTGCCCGAGCACTACTCCCTCTCATACCATGAAGTGGGATTTCTCCCAACTGAGTACCAGTCGTTTCCTGACGCATACCTCCAGTATCTTCGTCAGGTGAGCAAGACAACTTTCGAAGTCGTTTCCAAAGACGGAGAAATCGTCCATGAAAACTTCTAAGCTGTCGCTAAGAAAGTTGGAGAAGATTACCGTCATACATCGTTGGAAGGTCGCGGGGGCGTTGCACAGTCAGAATGGCATGCGTCTGAAGGCGAAGGTGCCAAAAGGACAAGTGAACATGGTCTTCTCTTGATCGTCGGGGTGGATAGCAATCTGATTGTAGCCCGAGTATCCGTCAAGGAAGCAGAAGTAGTTTGATCCTGCCAGTCGGTCCAGGATCTGGTCGAGTAGCGGGAAGTGGTCCTTCTTGGTAGCGGAGTTCAGCTTTCGGTAGTCGATGCAGACCCTCCACTTCGTCGGTAGGCGCGTCTGGATTTCCTCACCTTTCTCGTTTATCGTAACCGTTACTCCTGCTTTCTTCGGAACAACGTGTACCGGACTCACCCATTGGCTATCGGATATGGGGTAGATAATTTCAGCATTTAGCCATTTAAGAATTTCTTCTTTTACGGCCTCCCATACCCTTGGGTTGAGTCATCTCTGGGCCTCCCTGACAGGCCTCGACTCATCCTTTAAGAAGATGCGATGAGTGCATAGTGAAGGGTCTAGCCCTTTTAGGTCCGTCAGGGTCCATCCGATTGCTTCTTCATTCCTCCTTAGCACTTCCAGTAATTGCTCTTCTTGCTTAAGGTCTAGCTTGGACGAAATGATTACCGGCTTTGCTTTCTCGTCGTCAAGGAAGGCATACTTGAGTGTAGACGGGAGAGTTTTGAGCTCTAAAGTTGGCTCGTCCATCGGAAGCTCTTCATATCTTGCTTCCTCGTCGATCATCATGACTTCTGCTACGCATTCGTATATGTCTTGATCATCGGCGAAGTCGATGGTGCCCAAGTCTTTGGTAGCTCGCGAAGGGTATTTCATTAATTTGTTGATGTCAACCTTCACGGTGTGCTCTCCCACCTTGAGAATTACTTCTCCTTTCTCCCAGTCGGTTACGGCTTTTGCGGTAGCTAGGAATGGTCGTCCTAAGATAAGCGGGGCTTGGCTCAGCTCCTTAGTCATTTTCATGTCGACCACTAGGAAGTCTACCGGAAAATAACAATCTTCTATTCTCACGATGACATCCTCTACTAGTCCATGAGATTTCCTAACAGAGCCATGGGCTAAGCATAGCTCTACTAAGAATGGTTGTAACTCCCCTACATGATGACGGTCGAATACAGCTTTAGGGAGGATGTTTATACTAGCTCCTGTATCTAATAGGGACCCAGTGAAGGACATTCCTCCGATTTCATTCCTGATCATGGGTGCTCCCGGATCTCTCTTTTTAACGGGTAAGGAATTCATCATAATGGAGCTTACCGTCTCACTAAGTTGGATCCGTTTAGGGTTTCTATGGGGGGTACATATACCTTTTAGGAATTTTGCATATGAAGGAATATGCTTGATGGCATCTATCAAAGGAATGGTTATGGTTACCTTTTTAAATGCGTCTAGTAGGTTGTCATCGGTCTCATTATTCTTGGCTTTTGGTCGGTTTAGGGCTTGAGGATAAGGCACAGGGGGCTTGTATTTATCAGGGTTAGGTTCAGCCGTAACTTGTTCTTCCTCGTCCTCTGAGTCGGTGTCTTGCTCGACAATAATTGGTGTCTCTTTTTCTTCATTTGAGCCTTGGTGGAAAGGATGATCCTTGCATGGATCCGACAGAGCTTTCCCACTCCGAAGGCTTGATATGGCCAGGGCTGATTCTATAGCTTCTTCGTCGACGTGTACATGGTTGATGTTGTGAGTCTGAGTCGACGAAGCTCCTTGATTTCTTGGATTTGCCGTGGCCTGCGAGGGTAATTGGTCCGTAAAAGTTACTTGCTTACCCTTTTTGTCCATCGTTGGTTGAATGTTCGTCTTGACGAAGTCTTGAATTTCGTCCACGCGTGAGTTCATCCTCGTCATTTGCTCCATTAATTGCGAGATCGCGCCGAGGATCGGATTGGATGTCGGCGCGGTCTGGCGTGGAGCTTGTGTGTATGCTTGTGGTTGAGTCGGCAGGACGTACGACGATTGTCTTTGATTAGGGTAATTTTGCTGACCGTTGAATTGTGAGGATAGGGTTGATCGTTGTTCCTCCTATAGCCATTATTCTCTGAAGAATTGTTAAAAACAAGGGTATCATATTGATTAGGATAATTACCTGGATAATTAGGTCGTCCCTGTTGACTTGGTCCTCCTGATGGATCTTGTCTATACATCCCTTGCCCTTGAATTGCCATTACGGGGCAATCTAATTTGACGTGGTCGAATCTTGAGCAAGTCGCGCATGGTGACGCCTCTTGGAGTGAGACGGGGGCGAGTCCTTCAGAACCGTTGCGGATGTTGAGTCGGTCTAGTAGAAGGTTTTGGACTTCCGCCATTTTGTCGATTCTTTCAAGTAGCATTCCCGTTTCCGCTGATTTGGCGTCTAGAGTTTTCGGCATTGCACCTCTTCCAAATGGTTTCGCCGCATTATGGTGGCTATTTTCCGCCACCGTTTCAAAGAGATCCATTGCGTCGTCTTCGTATTTGCTCATAAAGGTGCCGCCGCTAGCTGCATCCAAAAGGTATCTATCTTACGGGCCTAACCCGTCATAAAATATTTGAGTTAATTCATGGTTAGACACTCCATGGTGTGGGCATTCCCTTGTAAGATCTCTTAATTGTTCCCAGGCCTCGTGGAAGGTTTCACTCGAGCCTTGGGTAAACTCTCGGATGGCTTTTCGGACGGAGGTAGTTTTTCCTACGGAATAGTACTTTCTCAAAAACTCCTCCTCCATCTCGGTCCAACTCGTGAATTCTTTCCCTAATTTTAAAAACCAGTCTTTGGCTCTATCTCTAAGAGTAGCGAGAAAGAGTTTCATCTTCATCGTGTCCACGGGGACATTTTGAAGGTGATTAATTTCACAAACCTGGGAAAGCTCATCTATGTGTCTATAGGGATCTTCAGAAGGCTTACCATGGAAGATAGGTAGCATGCTCATTACATGGGAATCTATTCTAAAATTGGCCCCTCTTCCTAGGGGTGCGTGAATTCTAGTGATAGGTCGTTGGAGGACAGGCCTAGCATAGTCACTAAGGCGTTTCCTAGCATTTCCTTCATCATTCCGGGCCATTTCTACTGGTTCGGTAGGTTCAAAACTTGAATCGGTCTCGGTAGTTTCGGTCTCGGTAGCTTTGGGAGTTTGCGAGGATCGCTCAAAGAGGTCTATTTCTAGGGGATTATTCCGTACTCTCCAAGCGGTGCGTATTCTCATGAAGTGTGGATTGAGTATTTAGATGGACAATAATTTATAAATACTAAAAATATATTCAAAATTGAAGTCAGTCGTACTTGAGCGTCGGTATCCGTGAGTTTTACACGTTCTCAACACGATTTCGAAAAAGCAATTGCCCGTAATCCTTAGAAAAGGGGCGAAAATCACTTAATCTTATCGAATTAAGGATCTCAAAGATGGATTTCTACTTCGGATCACTCAAAATACGATTGAATTGCTTGAATTTCAAGAAATTAAGAGAAAAATCCACGTTGACCAAGTCAAAATTGACTTAATTTGATAGAAAATTACCTTAATTCCCCGGCCACGGTGTCATTTGACGAGACGAGACCGCGAGGTCGTCGATTTCACACGGTATCGCGTCAAAAATAATACCGAACTTACCAATTTTGAGAATTTAGAATGAATTGAGTGGCATAATGGTAAATACGGGTCGAATCCACAGGGAATTAAGGAATTTCTTGACGTAATCTTCAAATTTGATCAAATCGGACGGGAAATTGATGGTAGAAATTGGGAAAAATGATATTTTAAGAAAGAAGACTTCAAATCGATTCCACGGAATCAAAAATCATCGAATTTGGACTTAATTTTGTGGAGAAATCAAGATTCGAAGTGGAGAGAAATTTCGGACGATCGAAATCGTGATTTTGGATGAAATTTAACGAAATTATAGTGTAAATCCTAATCTAAACACAAACTAAACGTGATAGGAGGATTAGGAAGCAAAAACCGCTCCCACTAATCCCCGATTGTGATCAAATCGTGCCGATTAAGTCTCTTAATCATAAAGAACACGAAGAACGCAATCGGTGGATTCAAGCTACGATTTCTCCTTCGATACTCCACCAAACCTTGACTTCAACCCCTCCGTGGATGCGGAAATGAGAGAGGAAGAGGATGGAATCAAGAGAAACGAGAGAGAGAGGTGTCTTGACAGTCAATTGGATTGAAATCTCACTCGGATGCTTACAATCGTGAATAACTAGTCTTTTTATAGGAGGGTTGATCGTAACCGTCCGATCGTTTCGATCGACGATTACGATGAAACGGTCCATCGTGGACCGTTTCGATTAAGTCGTGACCGTCCGATCTTGATCAACGGTCCGGATTGGATCCCCCGAGATGCGTTATAAAAGGCCTTGAATCGCGTCCGTTGGATCTTCATCCGACGATCCAGATGCTTCCTCCGAGATCTAATCTGGACCGTTATAACGCTTCCGATTAAGCACGTGCGTTGATGCGGTTGATGATCCGTGTTCCACGCGATTGACGCGTTTGATGCTGCCACGTTGCAGGGAATCGGACCGTTATAACTCGCCTTAAAGAAGCACGTGTTTGATTGATCGAGCGGTGGTCCACGGCGCATATGATCGACGTGTGAGATCGACGCGTTGACCCGATCCGACGCCTCTCCGTCAGCCACGTCACCTGCATAATACATAAGGTGTGTGGATTAGTCCCACACTGAGCTAATTTTAGAGTTTCGTCGGGTTTATAAGACTCGACGAATAAGCCAGCTAGCTTTACCCTCCGATAATCGGAGGGTTATATGTACTATAACCCATACTATATAGAATATGTAAATAATCTCTAACCTATGATATCACGCCACGTAGGCATTGCGCGGGTTTGCGTGGCGCTGCCACGTGGCCTTGCGTGCCACGTCGCATCCACGCGGGGCCCGCGCTAAATAAAATCAATTTTTTTATTTTTTATTTTATTTAAAACAGCTAAAAATCGAAAATAAAATAAAGAAAATCCAGAAAAATTCCCTAAAAATAGAAAATTCATAACTTTTGATATATAACTCCAAATTAATCCAAATTTCTTTCATTTGATTCAAAATTTAATTATCTATTATTCTAAAAGGTCAAATTTAATAAATAATAAGAGATAAAATTATTATTTCAAAAATACATTCATTTATTAAGATTTTAAACTTCAGAAAATAAAATAAATGTTTTTAAAAAAATGATTTCTCTTATTATTTTTACTTTAAAAACACTTATAATCTCAAGAAAAAGATGGGTTATCAAATTATTAAATTCTAATTTATCAAAATTATCCCTAAATTAAAGTATTTTGAGATTATAATGACTTTTTAAGAGAATAATAGAAAAATACATATAAGTACGATAACATGCATGAAAATGAAATCATTTATACTTAAATATGCATCAAAAATCATGTTTTATGATGTAAATATAGCATGTTATCAGTCCACGCGGCGCCTAGGTGGCGTGAAGGAGGCGCAGACACATGGCAGGGGCCACGCGAGTCCACGCGGATGCCCAGGTGGCGTCACGTAGCGGTGTGAGGGTTGGCAGGTGAAGGGCCCATGGGTTAGTGGGCCCTAGTTATAGTGTTGGGGCGGTAACGCATTTGCTTAATACCGCCCCACCTTATATACTCACCAAATCCAGTCATTTTCTCCGTGTGGGACTATGTCCTGTTACATCTCTTAAATGCAAGACACGTGGATGCTTCGCACGCAGTGGATGCAAATCGCATCACGTAAGGCGCGTCAATCGTGTGGACCAAAGTCCACCCGATCGTCATCAGCAGCACGTGTGCTAAATGGAGCCGTTGATTGCGTAAGTGAAACATCGAAAGCTCTGGATTGATCGCGAAATCGGCGAGTTGAGGGGCGACTCATGGAGACATCACAGCAGTCTGATTGAAATCCAACGGGAAAAATGAAAGGAGGAATGTGGGCCGGCGTCGTGGGAGTCACTTAACTTTGAATCACTTTGATACCAGTTTCACTGGATTCTTTGGTTCATGAGCTTTCTTTGAATAGAAAATTCGTGAAATTCCATGATCATTTGGCCTCTCAATTTAACGTTTGACCAACCACTGTTCATTTTCAATCGGAACTTGGGCATTGACTTGTGGGATCAATTACTCTTAAAGTATAAACTGGAATTTGACAATTTTAGTCTCTTTGGAATGCTCTGATTGTTATTTTTCTATTGATATATCAATTTTAGGATTTGGATATCATTCGGTTAGTCAATTGAAAAATTTACACTGAAGTGTTCATTTCAGGATTTTTGTGATCTTTGATTTTCAATAATTCATAATAAATCTAATTTGTATAGAAAAATCACGAATTTTATATCAATAAATTTTATTTCCTCTATAGAGTCTGAATATATAGTTTTTGTAATCTTCTGGCCCCTTTAGATTTTCTAATTTTACATAAAGTCAACTGTTAGTTGAAGTCAACGTTTTGACCTTTCCTTTTGACATTTCTCTGTCCAATTAGAGGCCTAAAATCTTAAAATATCCTAAAATCATAAATCTAGTATATTTATATCATTTTATTGATAAAATTTCATTTCCACTTCTTCAAAACCCTAATTAAACCTAAGTTTGACTAAGTCAACTCTGTAATAATAGTCAACTGTGTTCTCTATGGATCGATCCGATACTCACAATTTACTTGATTTTATATCTTTGTCATTGTGAGTTTAGAATTATAAATTTTTTTTATCAACGTTTGTGTGTTTTAACGACCACATAAAATGCTTCGTCAATACCTTTGTGAAATTTGAGATATGTTGAGATATGCTTGATGGCATCTATCAAGGGAATGGTAATGGTTACCTTTTTAAAGGCTTCTAGTAGATGATCATCGGATTCATTAGCATTGGTTTTGGGGCGATTAAGTGCTTGAGAATGAGGCACAAGGGCCTACCGCACTGCATTCAAGACACACATCGGGATGTCTCCATTTAGGCTCATATATGGCGAACCTTGCCACCTCACCGTCAAAGTAGAACATAGGGCTTTTTAGGCTATTAAAAAGCTAAATCTCTCCCTTGAGCAAGCCGAGAAAGAAAGACTTCTAGAACTTCAAGAGCTCTAAGAATTACAGAATGAGTCATACCAAAATCCCGAGATTTATAAAGCCAAAAACAAAGCCTTTCATGACAAGAAAATTAATAGAAACACAATTAATGTCCATGACAACGTTTGGCTTTATAATTGTCACCTTAAAGTCTTTCCGGGGAAGTTGCGCTCTAGGTGGGATGGTCCATACAAGGTCCTTGAAGTATTTGAGAATGGATCGGTCTTAATTTTAGATCCTAAGATTAATAATTCCTTCAAGCTGAATGGGCATAGATTGAAATCATACATTGGTGAAGAAGGACCACCACCTCCCATTATCAAGAGCTGCAACTTCTTGAAACATCAACCACTAAATAGTCGCTAGAGTGAGTTAGATCCGGCTGAAGACGTAAAACTTAGCACTTGTTGGGAGGCAACCCAACCTTATTTTGGTTTTTGCATTTTTTTAACTTTATTGTTATTTTTCTACTTGTTTTCACCTTGCTTTTGCATTTAATTTTACTTTTATTTTTGTATTTATAGTTGCTGTTTGTTTTTATGTTTGCTTTTTTTTTTCTATAGCTTCTATATACGCTATGGAGTAGAGAACAAAAACAGAAGAAACTTCATCCAAAAAGACTTCCAAGAATGAAGAGAAGAATGCAACCAACGCAAAATACTCGCTAAGTTTTCTTTTAGCTCCTTTGTCTCATTTACTATTTATTTATTTTACACGCCATGTATCAATAAAAGGACCAAGTTTCGGGGGAGTTTTCTAGAAAACTTAAAATTTTAAAATTTTTGCATT
Organism: Lemna minuta; assembly: GCA_024174645.1. Taxonomy (NCBI): domain Eukaryota; kingdom Viridiplantae; phylum Streptophyta; class Magnoliopsida; order Alismatales; family Araceae; genus Lemna; species Lemna minuta. The sequence continues at coordinate 9,983,669 of CM044115.1, read as the reverse complement.
CCTTCATTTGGTACTCTATACCTGAAATGATTATAAACGATGTGAACTGACGAGACGAGACTGCGAGGTAGACAATTTCACACGGTCTTGTGTCAAAATAAAGTCTAAACTTACCAATTTGATGAAAAGATCTCAAATAAAGGGGTATAATGGTAAATAAGGGTCGAATCCAAAGGGAAACAAGGAAATTTATGATGATCTCTTTGAATTTGATCAAATTGGATGATGAATTGATGATAGAAATTGGGGAAAATCATAAATTATGGAAGAGAACTTCAAATCGTTTCCATGGAATCAAAAATCATCAAATTTGACCTTGATTTCGCGAAGAAATTGAAGAAGTAGGGAGAATTTTTCGAAAACGTAAATCGCGATTTTCACTAAAATTAAACATAAATGGACAAAAGATTAGTAAAAACCGCTTCCACTAACCCAAGATTATGATTGGATTAACATGATCATCGAGTTCAAGCATCGATTTCTCCCTCTCTACTCGGCCAAATGTCGATCTCAAACACTTCGTGGGTGCGGAATTGTGTGTAGAAGAGGATGGGATCGAGAGATTCAAGAGTATTGGTGTCTAAACAGACCAATTGGATTGATTTGCTCTTGAATGCTTTAGAAATCGGAAGAACATCTCTATTTATACAAGTTTTGGGCATAACCCTCCGATTGTTTTAATCAACGATTACGATGAAATGGTCCATCGTGTACCATTTCAATTATATCGCAGCCGTCCAATTTTGATGGAGCGTCCAGATGAAGCCGTGTGGATAAGCGTTATTAAACGCATTTGATTGCCACCGTTGGATCGCGATCCGACGATCAGGATGCTCCCCCCGCACGTTAGTTTGAGCCGTTATAACTCTCTTTTTAAAGCACGTGAACTTTGATGAGATCCAGTTGACCACGAGTCCACTCAATCCACGCGCGACGATCCTTCAATCGGTTGATCCAGCGCTCCTCCTTTGACCACGTGTCATGCACTTAAAATACCTTGTGGAACTTAGTCCCACACGGAAAAGATTAAAAGAGACGCGCGGGTATATAATGTGTAGCGTTTAAGACGGTTAGCGTAGTATGTGAAATATCGAATGCTTATATAACCCTATAATTATGATAAATATAAATATGCACGTCACATCCACGCCACGTAAGCGCTAGCGTGGGTCCGCGTGGTGCTGCCACGTGGCCCTGAGTGCCACGTCGCATCCACATGACCCCGCGCGAATATTAACCCCTATTTTTTCCCTTTTTAATTACTTTTTAATCATTAAAAATCGAAAATAAATTCAGACAAATCTGGAAAAAAATCTCTTAAATTTAGAAAATTCATAACTTTCAAAATATAACTCCAAATTAATCCAAATTTCTTTCATTTGATCCGAAATTTAATTATCTATCATTTTAAAGAGTTAAAATTAAGAAATAATGAGTGTTTTAATTCCATTTCAAAAATACATTTATTCTTTAAAGTTCTTAACTTAAGAAATTGTAAATAAATGTCTATAAAATGATTTCTCTCATTATTTTAAGTTCAAAGACCTTTATAATCTCAAATAAAGATGGGTTATTAAATTATTTATCTTTAAATCATCAGATTTAACCCTAATTTAAAGTATTTTTGAGATTATAATGACTATTTCATGAAATGATAGAAAAATACACATAAATATGATAACATGCATGGAAATGAAATCTTTTATGCCTTAATATGCATCAATAATCATGTTTAATAATGATTATATAACATGTTATCAGATTCCAAACTTTAAAAATTTAAATGAATGTTTATAAAATTATTTCTCTTATTATTTAACATTAAAAACTAATTATACTCTCAAGTAAAGATGGGTTATGAAATTATTTATTTTTAATTCATCATAATTAACCCTAACTGAAATTATTTTGAGAGTATAATGACTTTTTCATAGAATGATAGATAAATACTCATAAATATGATAACATGCATAGAAATCAAATCTTTGTGCCTTAATATGAATTAATAATCGTGTATTATCATGTTTAATTAGCATGTTATCAATTATCCTCTCATTCAGGCTTTATTAAAGGATATTATCCTCTCATTTCGGCTTCCATGGTGATGAGAAGAAGACAATCTTTGCCTTGTCTCCTTCCTCCCGTGGATGGAAAGAATAATATTATCCTCTCTCTCATGCTTCGTAAAACCATATTATCTACTCATTCACGCTTCCATGGTGATGAGAAGAAGAAAAAAAATCCTTGCCTTGTTTCCTTCCTACCGTGGATGGGAAGAAGAATCCTATCCTCTCATTCAGGCTTCCGTGGTGATGATAAGAAGACAATCCTTTCCTGGTCTCCTTCCTCCCGTGGATGGGAAGACGGATATTATCCTCTCATCCAAGCTTCATAAAAGGAGATAATCCTCTTGATGAATTGAGACCGGGCGGTCACTGAAAACACACAGTCAATAGTCAAAACAATTACCAAACTCACCAATTCTATCACGAATTGTGGGGTACAGTGGTGAATAAGGGTCGAATCCACAAGGAATTAAGGTACTTTTAGAGATCTTTTAAAATTTGATCAAATAAAACGTGTGGATAGAAGTTAGGGGTCTTGATATTTTTGAAAAGAAGACTCGAAGACAAATCCACGGAATCAAAAATCAATGAATTTGGCTCAAGATTCGCGGAGAAATCATCAAATGAACAAGAGAGAAATTTCTGAAAAATAAAATCACAAAAAGTTGAAATTAAAATTGACTCAAATTATGATTCGAAAATGAAATCTAAAGCTATACGAAGAAAGATTAGGATGAAACACGATCCCTAACCCAAGATTGCGCTCGAATTGATCCAATTAGTCGCCGTATCAAAGGCTTTTCATTCTAAATTTGAAAACACGATCGGTTGTGTTCAAGCGTCGATTTCTTCCTATTCTCTCAACAAAATCTCACTCTCAAGCACTCCGTGGATGCAGAAATGAGTCTAGAAGTGATTGGAAGCAAGAGATTCAAGGGATTTGGTGTCTAATTAGTCCGATTACTTGAATTGACTGGGAATGCTTTGCAGTATCGAAGAACATCTAAATTTATAGCGCAAATTGGGCGTAACCGTCCAATCGTCATTTAATCTTTGATCAACGGCTCTGATGAAACGCACGATTGCAAATTGTTATGATTAAGTCGTGGCCGTTGGATCTCCGATGGATCGCTAAGATGATGTGATGGAGAATTATTTTGAAACATGAACACAAGGGTTCTAAGTGAACCATCCTCCTCCTCCTCCTCCTCCTCCTCCTTCTTTTCCACCAATTTAAGAAATTATCAGTTTAGTAAATGGATGAAGAAGACCTCTCTAAATAATTAAAGAGAGTGTAGATCTTAAGGGAATTAACTTCCCTCCTTTCCCTATTCTATACTGATCTAAAGATTGACTTGGTCAAACATTCAATCCTTATCTTTAGAAACCTAGAATTCATTGAGTGGACCAAGTCAACCACCTTCTACCTTGATATAGGAACCTTAATTTTCCACACCATATCCACTATATCATAGGTAACCTTGTATAGTTATAATTATTGATCTCAAGAAACATCAATAGGAACATATTTGATTTCCAATCTCTTCTTTCTTTGAAAACCTCCCTTAGTTAGAATTAGAAGAGATCTATATGTGATAACTTGTGGAAGAAAGCTATCTTCTTGCTCTAAAGCAAGACAAAGCCTTTTGCATGACTAACCTATGCAAGTATGAAGATAGATCAACAAGAAGAGTCATTAAATGTTGATAGAAGCCTGAAGAAAGATGCCACTAGAGAAGATTACAGCAAGGAGAGCTGTCCAAGGACCATTCTCCTCATTATCCAAAACTTATAACACATCTCCAGGCCGTCTAAATACATTACTAAGTAAAGAGGACAACAAGCTCATTTAAAAGAGCTCTCGGGCTCTAAAGACCTTGAAGAGAAAGCTGGTGAAGATAGAGTATACCCTAATGGCTGTTGGATCATATATCTATCGGGATCAAAGCTGCCCACGGTGTTGTCATTACTACTGTGAAGAAGCTACCGTCAGTCCTAATGGATGAAGAATCGCCAGAGGCAGGTTATTGAGAGGAATCGTTGAGCTCGCAGCGATGAACGTAGCAGAAGTTTTGCGGAAACTCGTCGCCAATAGCACGGGAGCGGAAGACCTGTAGAAGTCAACGCATATTCCTGGTATCCAACCGTTGACGCTCCCCAAGAAAGAAGCCCGTTGAGGAGAATTTCTCGCCAAACACCCCGCCACCATGCGACACGCAGCTGACGGCCATCGCGGACTCACTAAAAGACAAAATGGAAATTCTCAATAAGCGACTATCGTCGTTAACCTCAGCAATGCAACATCCACAATCGACGGGCTATCCTCTCACCTTTCATCATCACGAAATAATGAAGATTATCGTGGCGTTGACCTGCAGGAAAGACCAGAAGCCTCCTCGGTAGAATTCCGAATAACCGGAAAGTTAGTTCCGGGCGCAACGGTTCATTTGCGAATGGAATTCCCGACTGCTAGCGCGTACGACGTTTTCCAGAAGAGAGGATTGGAGTCTCCTGCTTCAACTACGCTGGCATCAATGTTGGTTTTGGCTGGATTACGGGATTGCAACCTTTGTTAGAGCACATAGAGAGAACGCCGTCAACTTCTGTCACTTGGATATTCTCTTGGAGCTCGAGACCCAGGAAGAGAAAGGCAGGAAGCTGACGGACGACAAAATAATCTCCATCTGCTCCGAGATTCTCCACACTACCGTTTCGTTTCGATTTACTTCCCGCGCTGGAACGAACCATCCTCTCACCCACATTTCAGTGATAACCTCTGACCGGGACTTCAACTGACGTCAAAAGAGAATCTAGTCAATCCAACCAAACTCCGCAACTAACGAACTCATCACAGACCGATGGAATCACTTTTAGTCAACGATCGTGACGGAATCCGCGTAAGAAACTTCCGCGAACGCTGTAACCGCTCATGCGTGGAAATTCATATCGACGCGACTTTTCATTCCTCCTCTTCGTATTCTTTAAATAGAGAATTGTAAGAAGAGAGAAGGATGTTGAATTTGATAAATTTGGATACTACTTGGTTCGTTTTTTTACCCATGTGTTCATCGTCTTCCTTGTGTCTGTCCCACCTTCTCCCATCTCTAAGTTCTATCCCTCTATCTAATCTCCCTCCCGCTCTGTCGTCTTTCTCCACTTCACGTCCGAAGCCTGTCGAGGAAAATCCGGTTCAGTGAAGCGATTTGGGAGCATCGCTTCTTCCTTCCATCTCAGGTATCATCCTCAATCCTAACATCGTGATTAATAGTTTCGGATATTATATCTAAGTCCAACGTTGACCCATCTGAAGTTTAATCCTTCTTCGCCGCATGACTGTTATCCGAGATTCCCCTTCAAAAACCTTTCCTATTTTACATTATAATAATTACATATTATATATATTATCTTCCTATTATTCCCGTCTATTCCCGTCCATTACACGTTACACCATCACCTTCTATCTTATCTCTCTTTCAACGCATTCTCTGTCATCCTCCTTATCCTACGCATCTTTTCCATTATAACACCCGCATTGTCATCTCTCTTTATCTCCTTCGGTCATCAATTATATCTTTTACCCAAATTAATATCTTCCTTAAATATTTCCCATTACATCTTCTTTTCTCTCTTTCTCTATCTATTATCTCTACTCTCTAATTTCTTATCATCCAATCTATCCTCTCCAACGTTATTTCTAATCTCTCCATTCATAATCCTACCAGTTATAAATTATTTATTCTTAATATTCACTGATATCAATTCATAGGTCCTCCCTAATATTGTAGGATTATTTATATTTATATATCAAGGAGATATTCCTCTCACCTCAATCACTTAACCCTCACATCTCCCTCATTACATCATCGTATTTCCATATTCATCCTCTTTCTAAAATATCCTACATCATGATGCCCTGTCGCATACATGATAAATAGTGCATTGAACCGCCGCCGTTTGATCAAGGTGAGCATATCTGAGGTTTGATGCTATGGGGATGAAAAGATACTTACTCTCTCATGAGCACATGTAGATTCATCACTCTTTCCCTCAAAATGGAGGCTACTTAGTGTATTAGAATTCCCTCAACTCATCTTCCTCCTAATCAGAGTGCAATTGCAAAGGGATTCCTATCTTTGGGATGTAACGTAGGAGGTGGCTGAAGGAGATAAAAAGAAACTATTTCTAAGGGAATGACGTGGTTAAAAGCAAATATGGAGATAAACAAAGTGGATTTTAAAACCAAAGAAGGTACCACTAATGATAATTATACGCCCCAAATTATGTGGATGGTGATGATAGGGTAGATGATGGAGATGATGGTAGAGGTGGTAGAGATGGTTGAAGAAGATATTTCCCAACTTATTTTCCTTCTTTTCACTTCTTATGTCTCTCTTTCCTTGATTTTTCTCCTTCGTTTTTCCTTCTTTTTTTTGTTCCAAAATTTCAGAAGAATTTACATGAAATAAGGATTTGGAGTTTATGGTTTTTTGAAGAGAGTATGTAACAAGTGTGAAGTGTGATGAACGAAAACTCGGTTTGATTATATCGTTGTTGTGTGTTCTAATTCATGCAATACATTTATAATACCTCACTTAAGACAGTAGTAAACAAGGGTCGATCCTCAGGGAATCTAGGTAATGAGGGTCGAGACAAAAGTAGAAGAAGGGATGAATTCCTATAGTGGAGAATATTAGAAGTTAGAAGAGGAATTTTTTAGAGATAATGGATGTAATTGGTTAGATTATGTTTCTGTAGCTCTAATTAGAGGAGAGGATATGAGAATTAGAAGGGTAGAGATTGATTGAAGGTGGAGAAAATGATGAAGGGGAGAGAAGAGAGGTATAATAGTATAGAGATGAATGACGATTTGGGTAGGATTTATGAAAACAAATGCAATAACCTACGATTTAAGTAGAATAAAGTCCTACATTATCCATGGAAAAGCATACAAGAGAATCCCTCATCAGAATCTTCCCACAAACCCCGTGTTGGTGCCAATCCTAGGCCGGGTGGTGCTTGATTCGCTACGACGTCGATCTCCTCTTGTTCTCCTTCTCTAGATCAAACTCAAGCATCTGATGATGCCTAGCTTGGGCCTAAGCTTCTCTCCCTTTCTTGCTGGTGACCTGGTGTCAATAGAGAGCCAAAAGACAAGAAAATTCAAAGTGGAGGAGGAGAACTTTTAGGAGTTAGGGCTTCCTCCCAATCCGACGGTTGAGATTGATTTTCGAGAACTTCGAGAGTACGATGGAAAGTTCAATCGTGCAGATGGGAAGAGCACGGTGAGATTAGCCTATCTTCAAAATTTCACCCTTATTGGATGGCTAGATTGTGAGATATCAACCTTTCTCTTTCGAGCATTTCTAGCCATCGATCGGGTGTCCTCCAGCGTCAGCAATCCTCCGTCACCCAGCTCCTGAGAGGTTAATTTGTGTATAAATCCCAGATAACTAAAAGGATAAATTCATAAACCTGACTAAAAATTTCAGATAATTACCTTAATGCCCCTGACGCTCATAATTATCAAATAATCAGTAGATTAATTAGAAATATGCTCTAAATAATCATTTAAATCACTTATAAAATCCAAACAAAAATACATTTTGCTTTAAAAATTCATTTCATTGCCAATTTATAATCGAAAAGAGATATTCAACTATTATAAAATCCAGGAAATACCATAAAATCATAATGAAGCAAAATTAAGCAATTTTAAGTATATTAACACATAAATATATTCCTTTTAAGCCAAATGTTCATGAAAAATACAGAGTTAAAGGTCATAGATTTCTGTGTTATCAAAGTGTAATGTGAAGGGATACGTACATGTGAGGGAAATATGGAAGAAATGTGATGGATGTGTGAATCACTTGGGAGTGTTATGATCATGAGTGAAGTTTAAAACAAAATGGTGTAACTACTTGACTACTTTGGAAGAGATAAAACTACATGCCTAATAGGGAAAGATAGGTGCCTCAAAAAATTATGGATCATTGTACCCTTTTAAAGGGAAAGTTCAGAAGCGAGGAATTCCCACACTAAGCAAGTTCGGCTGATGTCAAATAGGGGATAGAAATTTGACATTAACTTCTCTCAAATACTCTCCTTTTCAATCCCATAGCATGTCAACCTCTGATTACTCATTTTTCCTTGGTGCATGATAGATACCCAACCCCAAAGAAGTCAACCACGAAATATCTTCTATTGGTTTCTCTTGATCACTTTGCTTTATGACTCAAAATGTAATCATATGGGCTATAAGGCTCTCACTTATACATCTCTAATAGGTCAGATCTCTAAATATCAAGACTTCTAAGGTGGGGTAGAGTGGATCAAATTTGGAAAATAAGAGTTTTTAGAATGTAGAATTTTAAGTGTTTGAAAAATAACTGAGATTTTTCTAAGTCCTCACCCGCCAACTAGAACTTTTCATTGCCCTCAATGAAATGCTCATTCAAAAGATTCAAAAACCCCAAAAATTGCATGAAAAATATACAAAAATGTTATGAGAAGATAAAGGGTTAGAAAAACTCATCGATGCGTTGATGCTTGTTCACGGGATTTCTTGTGTGTGCGCCCTTCCCTATTGTAGTTCTTCTTCAACATCTACAAAAAAATGAAATGAAGTAAAAAAACTAAAATTTAAGATAATCTTCGTGTGCCTCCCAAGAGCGCTAAGTTTAACGTCTTGAGCTAGACGAAACTCTAATTAAACCTTCGACTACCGAGGGGGTGAGGGTGATACTTTTGTCATGTCCTCGTGTACCTCGAAAAGATGCAAATTTACCATGTTAGTTGATAACATACATTTATAACTTAAATTCTTATCCTATTTAACTCATATTCATGCTTATTTGATGTGAATATGATGCATTTTATCATAGTTTTTATGAATTTTCTCCATTGGTATGCTATTCTACTAAGTTCATATTTATGCATAAATTAGGGTTAATTATGTGCTTTCTTGATGATTAATCTTTTTGCAAGGTTAAATTAATAGGAATTAAGTATTTTCCTTAATTTACTTTGACTTTAGAAGATGATTAGAAGATTTAATTTCAAGAAGAGAATGTAGGATGATATAAAATCAACTTCTTAAGAAATTATCTATGTTTATTTGAAATTCATCCTATATGATTCTTTTAATTTGTATTTCTTCGATGGCATAATATTAAAGATGAAAGAATTTGTGATCCAATGGAGAAAATTTGAGTTAAAAATGAGTTATATAAATGAATTTATGAATTTCTTGATTTTTTAGGATTTTTTGGATTTTATTTTGATTTTTCAGGATTTATTTAATCGAGTGAGACCCGCGGAGGTGACGTGGCGCAATCGGATGGTCGGGATTAAATCGCACAATCGGATGGTCGGGATTAAATGGTGCAATCGAACGGTTGAGAGTAAATCACGCAATCGGACGGTCAGGATTGAATCACGTAATCGGACGATCGGGATTAAATCGCGCAATTGGACGGTCGAGATTAAATCGCGCGATTGGACGGCTTAAATCACACGGAGTGGAATCCGCGTCATGGGCCACGATCCCACTAATTTCGTGCACAATTTTGTGCTATCCGACTGCTGAAATCACATGGAGTGAAATCCGCGTCGTGGGCCACGATCCACCAATTTTGCACAAACTTCTCTATAAATAGATGTTCTCTCCCTTTGTAAACTTAACTTTTGATCGATTCGTGAAGGAATTAAGCAAATTTCGAAGAAGATCTCTAGTTCATCGTGATCCCCCCGTGTTTAGACTCGATTGCGAAGCAATTGGAGCGGGATTGATCGCGAATTTCCCCTTCATTTCATCGAATTTTCCCCTTGAATTCCGAACGTCCGCGAGGAAGAATCTGAGCAAATTCCCTTCAATCCATGCATATTGAAGCCTAATTCTTGTGGCAATCGGGTTAGTAGATAGATTCAATCGATTATCAAGAGGTAGTTTGAGTTTTTATTAGATTTAGAAGTTTAATTTTGCAAATTAGTTCTTAGTGTTCTTCACTTTCCCAAAATTCGAGTCTGAAAAATTTCTGATTTTTAAAATAGGATATCTTTCGGATTATAATTCCAAATCACTTGATTCTGGCTTCAATGGATTCCTCTTTTCCTCAGCTTTCCGTGGATGGTAAATTCATCAAATTCCAAGTTCATTTGACCCTCTAATTTGACGTTTGACCAAGGACTGTTCATCTTTCATCAGAAGTCAAATGTTGACTTTCGGGGTCAATTACTTTTAATTTAAATATAAGAATTCGATAATTTTGGTCTTGTTAGATTCCTCTATTCTTAGCTTTCCATTGACATATAAATTGTAAGATTTGGATTTCATTTGGCCGGTCAATTTAAAGATTTCCTCCGAGGTATTCATTTCGGGGATGTTCTGATCTTTGATTTTCAATAATTCATAATAAATCCATTTCTTATCCAAAAATCACGAATTCTATATCAGTAAATTCCATTTTCTCTCAAGTTTCTGAATATATCATTTTCGTAATCTTCTGGCTCTGTTTGATTCTCTGATTTTACAGTACACCTACTACTGGTCAAAGTCAATGCTTTGACTTTGAGTTTTGACTTTTCTCTGTCAAATCCGAGATTTCAATTCTTAAAACTTCTTATTTCACTTATTTTGATCATTTCCATTCCTTAAATCTTATTTTCTCTTATTTAAAACTCATTTTAAACCTAAGTTTGACCAAGTCAACTCTGTGATTAAAGTCAACCCTGCTCTCTGTGGATTGACCCGATACTTACCCAATACTTGATTATTATATCTTGTCTTTGTGAGTTTGGTTTTATAAATTTTGTTTGACCATCGTCTTTGTGTTTTAACGACGCACGAAAACGACACGTCATTAGCTAGTGTAGGTGGTGCTGATGTCAGGTACGGCTTGAGACGATGGTCGTTTACCTTGAATTGTTGGCCAGATTTGATGTAGGAGATGAGTACGGATCCACCATCAAACGACTCTAGAACAGCGTATGGACTATCCCATAGAGAGCGTAGCTTCCCAAAAAAGAGCTTAATGCAAGAGTTGTAGAGGTAGACCTTGTCGTTTACCTGGAAGGATTGTCTTCTGGTATGTCGGTCGTGAAAGGCCTTCGTCTTCTCCTTGTAGATCGCCATGTTTTTGTACGCGTCGTGCCTTAGCTCTCGCAAATTCTGGAGTTGAAGAGGTCATTATTTCTCTGCTTTGTCCAAAGATAGGTTGAGCTTTTTGATAGCCCAATATTCTTGATGCTTGAGCTCAACCAGAAGATGGCAGGCTTTCCCGAAAGTAAGCTGCGAGGAAGAAATCCCGATGAGTGTCTTATATGCCATCCGGTATGCCTATAGTGCATCGGGAAGCTTGTGTGCCCAATCCTTCCCATCTGGTCGAATTATCTTCTTTAAAATATTCTTGACCTCTCTATTACTTACCTCACCCAATTCCTTGGGGGTGGTATGGTGTGGTGACGCGATTGTGTACTCCATACTTCTTCAAAAATGTCAAGAAGTGTGTATTATTGAAGTGTGAGTCTTCGTTGCTAATGATGGTCCTCGAACAACCGTATCGAGTGAAGATGCATCTCATGACAAATCTAAGTACCTCCCAATGATCGTTTGTCCAAGTGGGGATTGCTTCGACCCACGTGGACACATAATCTACTGCCACCAAAATGTACTATTTCTCGTCTAAAGGTGTAAAGGTCCCACGAAGTCTCTTCCCCGAAGATCAAAAATTTCCACTTCAAGGATTGGTCTTATCCTGTTCTTCCTCATCCTCCAAATCGCTATCGTGCTCGACGATAAGTCGTGTTTCTTCATTTATTGAACCTTGATTAATTGGATGATTCACGGTACAATTTAGTGCAGTCCTTGAACACACACGATCACAGGACAAAAAAAATTTGTAATTCCTAACTCACAATGACTAAAAATATGAAATCAGGTATAGTGAAAAGAATGTGTCGAACCACACAAAGCACGGTTGACTTTTTATCAAAGGGTTGATACGGTCCAACTTAGGTCTAATTAGGGTTTTTAAGATTGGAAAATAATATATGATTAATGAAATTAATACTAGTATATAAGAGAAAATATTTTAAGAATTTTAGAAAATATTTGACGAGGAAAAGTCAAAAGTCAAGGTCAAAGCATTGACTTTGACCATCTATTTGACAATCTATAAAATCGAAGACGAAAAGGGTGAGAAAATATTATGAAAATTATATTTTCAGAAACTGGAGAGAAAATGGAGAATTTTCATATAAAATATATGACTTTAGGGAAGAATTGGATTTACTATGATTTATTGAAGATCAAGGATTATAAAAATCCAGAAATTAAGATCTCGGACAAAATCATAAAATTGACTAATCTATTGATAGCCTAATATTGCAATTCACATATGAATAGAAAGACTATTAGAGGATTCTAGAGAGATCCAAAATTGTCAAATTTGACCATATATTTAAAAAGTAATTGCCCTCGAAAGTGAACGCCCAAATTCGGATTGAAAATGAACAGCAGTTGGTCAAACATTAAATTGAGGGGCCAAATGTTGATGAAATTTTACGAATCACATATCCACGGAAAGCTGATGGAAGAAGGAATGCAATGAAACTACAATCAAATGATTTGAACTTAAGATTAGGGAGAAATCTTTGAAAATCAGCAAAAATCCACGATCAAATTGGGGCGAAATGATGAAATTTCTGATTTCTAACTTTTAATTACCTATCTAAATCTAATCTAAACTGCATAAATTTCAAGGACTACGAAGGAAAAACACTACTAACCCGATTGACGCGAAGATTGGGCTTCAAATCGATTCTTCTTCGACGTGCGTTTGACGATTAAGGAGAGATTTCGATCGTTTCTCGCAATCATTCATCATCAATCCTGCCTCAATATGATCGCAATTGAGTCTAAAATGCAGAGGGATCATAAAGAACTTAAGATTTTGCTCCAAAAATGCTTAATTTCTTCACGTTTCAATCAAAACTTAAGTTTACAAAGAGAGAGAACATCAATTTATAGAGAAATCATCGCAAAAAATGTGGGCCGTCTCATTTGCTGAAGGAGCTTTGGATGGCTGAGATGGCGCAAAATCGGTGGGCCACAATCTCACGACGCGGATTCCACTCCTTGATTTCAGCCATCAGACTTCATCAGAGCGTCCTTATGCGGCCATTTGCCAGTCCATGGTTTGCCGAGTGTGTGATTAACTCGCGATCATCTGATGTGACTTAAGTGAGTGACGGCTCACGATTACACATGTGCTTTGATTGTGATCGGGTGGACTCGAGTCCACGCGATCGACGCGCGTCGATTCACGCAATCTCATCTGACGCACCACATGATGCCATGTCACCTGCAAATTAGAATAGTAGTCCCACACAGAGCAAATGAAAGAGAATCGTTGGGTATAAAAGGTAGAAGGCATATAAGCCTTTGCAACGCCCAAATGGGCCAAGTACGCCACCCCTATGCCTTCCAAGGCCCACTATACCCGTGGGCCCACACACACTTTCAGCCCAACTGAGTCCACACGTCCACGTATGCGTCCATGTGTTCACGTGGCCTTGAGCGGCTCCGCCACATGTCTGTGCCGCGCCACATCAGCTTCAGGGGTCCTGTGCTTAAATTAACCCTTTTTCACCATTTTTTTAATGAAATAAATTTCAAAAAGTACTTGAAAAATCAAAATAAAGTCCAGAAAAAATCTATAAACTTCAAAAACTCATAACTTCATTTCTAGAACTCGTTTTTGACTCAAATTTTTTTCCCTTGGATCACAAATTTCTTTATCGTTAATATCATGCCATAAAATATTAAATCCAAGCAAAAAAAGGATTAATGCACAATAATATTAAATCAACCTTTAAGAATTCTAGTTTGCTTCATCCCATCGTTCTCTTCTTGAAATTTATTCTTTTAATCATCCACTAAAGTCAAAATCACTCAAGGAAAGTGACTAATTTCTAGTTATTTAACCTCGAAAAAGATCAAACATCACTAAAACATATAACTAACCCTAAATAATGCAAAAAATATGGACTTCAGTAAAATGGCAGACCAATAGAGAAAATTCATAAAACTATGATGACATGCATCATAATTACATAAGATAAGCATGAATATTAGTTAAATAGGATAAGAACTCAAGTTAAATATGCATGTTATCAATGATCCTTGTATGGATCTGGTAGGTCTTTGCTGCTCCGAAGGCTTGATATCGCTAGTGCCGTTTCCACAGCCTCCTCGTCGACGTGAACATGGTTGATGTTATGCATTTGGTTTGGCAAGGCCCCTTGATTCCTTGGGTTGGCTGTGGCTTGCGAGGGTAGTTGGTCAAAAAAGGATACCTGTTTACCCATCTTATTATCGGTCATCGGTTGGACGTTCGTCGTGACGAAGTCTTGAATCTTGTCCATGCATGAATTTATCCTCGTCATTTGTTCCATCAATTGCAACATCGCTCCAAGGATCGGATCTGATGCCGGTGTGGTCTGGTGTGGAGCTTGCGCGTAGGCTTGCGGTTGTGGTTGCGAGACAAACGACGATTGTCTTTGATTTGCATAGGGTGGTTGATGTTGTTTCTGACCATTGTTTGATGGAGAATAAGGTTGATCATTGTTCCTTTTATATCATGCATGCTGCAAAGGATTGTTATTGAAAATAGGGGTATTATAATAATTCGGGTATGGACTCGAGAAATTCGGTCGTCCCTATTGAGTTATTCCTCTTGATGGACCTTGTCTAAACATGCCATGCCCTTAGATTGCCATTACGGGGCAATCTAATTCAACGTGGTCAAATCTTGAGCAATTGGCACATGACGACGCTTCTTGGAGTGAGACAGGGGTGAGTCCTTTGGAACCGTTTCAGATGTTTAGTCAGTTCAGTAGTAGATATTGGACTTCTGCCATTTCATCGATTCTTTCAAGTATCATCCCCATCTCTGTTGATTTTATATCGACCAATTGTCCCTTCGGCATCACACCTATTTTGAATGGTTTTGCCACGTTCTAGCTGCTATTCTCCGCCACCATTTGGATGAGTTCCATGGCTTCATCTTCATATTTGCTCATGAAGGTGCCGCCGCTTTCTGCATCTAAAAGATATCTATCTTGCGAGCCTAACCCGTCATAAAATATTTGCGTTAGTTCATGGTTAGACACTCCATGGTGGGGACACTCCCTTGTGAGGTCTCTAAGTCTCTCCCACGCTTCGTGAAAGGTTTCACTCATGCCCTGGGTGAACTCACGGATGGCTTTTTGGACGGAGGTGGTTTTCCCTACGGAATAATATTTTCTAAAAAATTCTTCCTCCATCTCGGTCCAGCTAGTAAATTCCTCTCCTAATTTTAAAAATTAATCCTTGGCTCGGTCGCTAAGTGTAGCGAGAAAGAGTTGCATCTTCATTGTGTCGGCAGGGACATTCTGAAGATGATTCATTTCACATACTTGGGATATCTCGTCTACGTGTCTATACGAGTCTTCAAAAGGTTTACCATGAAAGATAGAAAGCATACTCATAACATGTGAATCTATTCTAAAATTTGCCCCTCAATTTAGGGGTGTGTGAATCCAGGTGACATGTCTTTGGAGGACGGGCCTTGCATAGTCATTAAGGCATTTCCTTGCATTTCCCTTGTCACTTCTATTGGTTCTATTGGGTCTACGGTGGAAGATGTCTCGGTAGTGTCAAGGGATTGCGAGGATCGTTCAAAAAGATCTACGATTAAAGGATTCTTTCTTAATCTCCAAGTCATCTGTCGTCTCATGGAAGGGTGGAGCGGAAATTTAGATGAATATGAATAATAATTACTTATAAATTATTAAATAATGACGTTGATCGTACCTAAGTGTCGGTATCCGTGAGAGTGAAGTGCTCTTAACGAGAATTTGATGAAATGGTCGCCTCTAATCCTTAGAAAAGGGACAGAAATTACTTGATCTTATCATAATAAGGATCTCGAAGATTGATTTCTGCTTCAGATCATTCGGTGCAGCATATATGTGTGTTAATTTTAAAATATTAGAAGAAAATCCGAGCTGACCAAGTCAAAATTGACTAAAATGATTAAAATTATGCCTTAAGCCCCTAACAGCGATACCATTTGACGAATTGAGACCACGAGTCATTGAATACACACGGTCAGGAGTCAAAACAATTACCAAACTCACCATTTTTACCATGAATTGAGGGGGTATAGTGGTGAATAAGGGTCGAATCCACAAGGAATTAAGGTAATTTTGAGAGATCTTTTGAAATTCGATCGAATAAAACGTGTGGATAGAAGTTAGGGGTCTTGATATTTTTGAAAAGAAGACTCGAAGACAAATCCACAGAATCAAAAATCAATGAATTTGGATCAAAATTCGCGGAGAAATCATCGAATGAACAAGAGAGAAATTTCTGAAAAATAAAATCACAAAAAATTGAAATTAAAATTGACTCAAATTACGATTCAAAAATGAAATCTAAAGCTATACGAAGAAAGACTAGGATGAAACACGATCCCTAACCCAAGATTGTGCTCGAATTGATCCAATTAGTCGCGGTATCAAAGGCTTTTCATTCTAAATTTGAAAACACGATCGGTTGTGTTCAAGCGTCGATTTCTTCCTATTCTCTCAACAAAATCTCACTCTCAAGCACTCTGTGGATGCAGAAATGAGTCTAGAAGTGATTGGAAGCAAGAGATTCAAAGGATTTGGTATCTAATTAGTTCAATGAATCGAATTGACCGGGAATGCTTTGTAGTGTCTAAGAACATCTAAATTTATAGCACAAATTGGGCGTAACCGTCCAATCGTCATTTAATCTTTGATCAACGGCTCCGATGAAACGCACGATTGCAAATTGTTACGATTAAGTCGTGGCTGTTGGATCTCTGATGGACCGCCAAGATGATGCCACGTCGCGTGCGTGATTAATAATGCATTGAACCGCCGCCGTTTGATCTCGATCCAACTTTCCAGATGCGTTTCGTTGGTTTAAATCTCAACCGTTGTAACTCCTCAATTCAACGGCTGACATTAAATCATTTTCAAATGATTCGCTAACGAATCAGATTGCACCATGTACCCTCGCCTTTAAGTGACAATTAATGGTCACGATTAAATGCGTGATCCCACGCTGCAGATTGCACCACGTTGATTGGCTCAAAGTCGTCGCGTGTTCAAGCCCAAAAAACTTACTATTTATAAGCTAGGAAGCTAAGGATGATAGAGTTATGTAGGGTTTATAGCTTTCTAGGTCGATCCATAAGGATTCTAGGGCACAAACCAAAGAGAGGATAGAAAAATCAGTTAATTAGAGATGAGGACTATAGAGAAATGCATGGAGAGAGATAATGAGTGGAAGAGATACTAGAGAATGAGAGTGATTAAGAGAATTAAGCAACCTAGGAGAAAACAAAGACAAAGGAGAATGGATCAAACGATTATTCAAGAGAGAAGGCTGATAGGAGGGAGAGGGAAAGGGTGAAAGAGAATGAGTAAAGACGGTAAGAGAGACTTAAAAGGAGAGAGGGATCGGAGCTGGAATGAAAAGGAACAGTAAAGGGATTGTAGAGGAGCGATAAGGGGAAAAGAAAGTATGACGGTCAACAGAGAGAGAGAGAGAGGGAGAGGGAGAAAGCGAATCGTGAGAGAGCGATAAGAGAGAGAACGCGGTCGGAAGAGACAAAAGAAAGGAAAAGGGCTAGAGAGAGTTTGAACAACTTTAAGAAAGAAGAAAAAAAAAGATCGAGAACAGAATCACAGAAGGGAGAATAGGCGAGGTCCACGTGGAAGAAGAGGATGTGCTGAAGTGAGAGAATCCGAGAGAGGAGGTTATCGTCTACGTGAGCGGTCAAACGGGGAAGAGAAAAATACTTTGAGATAGAAAGGTAGAGTGACGAATTCGAAAGCAAAGAAAGGGAAAGCAGAAGGGAGAAAATTAGAATGCGGTGAAGGAGGAAACGCGATTGGGCACTGTTGAACAAAGGAAAGAAACGTTTGACCGCGAGGGGAGACTATGAGAGAGAAAGCAAGAAAGCAAGATGGGGCGGAAGAGAAGGACTGAACGAAATGTGGGAAGAGGAAGAACGATAGAGCAAAAGAGGGAGTGTGAGAGATTGAATGAGAGAGAGAAGAAGACGATGACCGGGAGAGCATTTTGGAGGGAGGATGATCGGAAGAGAGGATGAAGACTGGAGAGGTTAAAAGGCCGCCAAAAATATTGAATGAGGGAGAGCGAGAGGGAGATGAAGCGGTGAAGCAAACTAGAAGGCAGATAGAGAGGCGGATATGCAAGAGTGCAGGGGACGAGAGTCGAGACGACAAGGGAGAGAGAAAGTACATGAAATCGCGAGAGAGAAAGGGATAGAAAATAAATGCGAGAGAGGCAATTGAGAAAGATGAACAAGAATGCGAGACAGGTTTTACTCTTGAATGAGGAGAGTGCGAGTATGAGAGAGAAATATGGTTGGGAGAAGAGCGAAGATAAGAGGTAAGAGCGGGATTGCGAGCAATAGGGTGAAAGAGAGATTTAGTTCACAAAGAACGGGATAGGAGGCGAAGAGAGAAATTTAGAGAGACATGGTGCGGCTGTAAGATCGGAGAAATTTTAGCGAGAGAGAGAAGAAGATAGTCGTGAAGGAAAGGGACAAAAAGAAAGAGAACTAAATGAAAGGATGTTTTAACCATGGACTAAAAGAATGGGAGGAAGGAGTAAGATCGACCGATAGAGGAGCAGAAGCACGAACGACCTAGAGGGAAGAAAACTTTGTTGAGGGGAAAGGACAGCGAGGACGAAGCTGGGAAAAACCAGATTAGAAAGAGAGGATTTCGGAAAAGGCGGAAGAAGGGAGAGCAAGTGAGAGAGAGAAAAAAAAAGAGGGAATGTGAGCGTTTGAGGAAGAGAGAGACTCGGGAAAGTGAAGATGGAGGGAGAAATACCGAGGATTGAAGATAAAAACCTTGATAAAGTAGGATCGTGATTGGTAAATGAGATGAGACAGAGAGAAGAGATTTAAAAAGGGGGAAAGGATGATCGGTACAGAAGGAAGGGGAGGATTCGAAAGAAATCGAATAGCAGAAAAGAGAGGAAGGAGGAGCGAATCGGCGAGAGAGTGAAACTTTGTGAACAAGAACAAAAATGAACGGAAGTGGATTAGAGGAACGGAGAACGGGGAAGGACATAGAGCTCAGAGGATAAAGAAGGAAAGAGTCACCATTACATAAACTTGTCAACTACCTCACATCCTCCCGACAAGAAAAAAAATGCCGGCGAACAGAATTTCTAAACGACAAACCCTAAGAGAGAGAGTGCGCCAGCAATACGAAGAAACCCAAAAGCTGAAGAAGACCTTCTTTTCTCTATCTCTTTCATTTTAAACCCGTGGGGAGAGAGCAACCCATTAGCCTTCTACACACCTATTTTAGATGATCTTTCTTCCATTCTCATGCTTGTAAGTTCCTGAAATCAAGGAGACAAAAAAAATGATGTATAAAATTTGTTTTTTAAATGTACTAATGGCATGAAATTAATAACTCATGAAATAGTAGATATGATGATATTTTCATGAGTTAATTGATCTAAATAAAAGTAATTCTTAGGTGTTTATACATACTTTTTGTGCTTTTATCACATGTCACATGTACACTTATAAAATCGATTTTTATTAAATAAATTGATTTTAAATTCAAAAAAACCAGAAAAATTGAAAAAAAATTTACTAAAAATTCAAAAAAATTTAGAAAAAATCCGAAAAATTATAACATTAGAAAAGTCGTATCTTTCAAAAAATAACTTCAAATTAATGCAAATTTGTTTCATTGGATCAGAAATTGAATTATCCATCATTGTAAAAAGTCAGATTTAATAAATAACAAGAGATTAAATTTCTATTACAAAAATACACTTATTTCTTTTAGATATTAAAACTTAGAAAATATATGTGTATATAAAATGATTTCTCTTATAATTTAATCTTAAAAGCTAATATAATCTCAAGTAAAGATAGCTTATAAAAATATTTATCCTTAATTCATCATAATTAAGCCTAAATTAATGCCTTTTGAGATTATAATCACTTTTTCATAGAATCATAGATAAATACTAAAAAATATGATAACATGCATTAGAATAGAATGATTTATGCCTTAATTTGCACTAATAATCATGTCTTTTCATGTTTAATTAGCATGTTATCACCTCTCATTCAGGACTGCCTGGTGATGAGAAGAAGACAAAATCCTTGCCTGGTTTCCTTCCTCCTGTGGATGGGAAGAAAGATATTATCCTCTGCTTCCATGGTGATGACAAGAAGACAATCCTTGCCTGGTGATAAGACGAGACCATGAGGTCGTTGAAATCACTCGATCACATGTCAAAACAAAGTCCAAACTAACTAATTTGATGAATAATTCTCGAATTGAGGGGTATAATGGTAAATAAGAGTCGAATCCACAAGGAATTTAGGAAAATTCTCATGATCTCTTTGAATTTGATCACATCGGACGATGAATCGGTGATAGAAATTGGGGAAAATGATATTTTATGAAAGACGACTTGAAGGCGAATCCACAAAATCAAAAATCAATGAATTTGACTTTGATTTTGCGAATAAATTGAAGATTGAAGAGGGACAATTTTTCCAAAAATGTTAAGAGCAAGAATCCCAAATTAAGAATGAAATTACTTAAAATTATGATTCTAAACGAAATTAAATGCTAAACGAAGATAGAGTAGGATAAAACATGATCCCTAACCCACAATTGTGATCAAATTGATCCAATTAATCGCTGGAATCAACGCTATTCATCAAAATTCAGAAATCGCGATTCGTGGAGTTCAAGCGTCAATTTCTTCCTCGTCGATCGTCGAAATCTTGATCATAAGCACTCCTCGTACACAAAAATGAGTCTACGAGCGATTGGGATCATGAAATTCAAGAGATTTGGTGTCTAAACAGTTTGATTTACTCAAATTGCTCTCGAATGCTTTACAATCTCGAAGAACATCTCAATATATAGGATGATTTGGGAGTAACCGTCCGATCTCCATTTAATTCGCAATCAGCGGCTATGATGAAACGCATTGTATGCAAATTGTTACCATTAAGTCATAGCTGTTGGATCACCGATCGGCGCTTGAGATGAAGCCACGTTGCAAGCATTATAAAAATGCATCAAACCATCACTATCGGATCACGATAGAACGTTTCAGATCCGTTTCCGTCAGTATAATCTCAGTTGTTATAACTCCTTTGATCAACGGCTGAGATTAAATCATTTAAGAAAACGATTTGCCAATGAATTGTGATGCGCCACGTAGCCCCCTCCATTAAGTGAAGATCAACGACTTTAAATCTTCACGCGATCGGACGCTCCTCACATTGCCACATGACCGCCCGCCTCGACCGTTGATCCCAACGCAATCGGACGGCCTAGATCATGTCACATCACCTATGCATTAATAAAATTCAAAAAAAAATTGATTTTTAATTAGAAAAATCGATTTTTAATTCCGAAAAATCCTTAGAAATTCATGATAAATTCAGAAAAATTTAGAAAAAATCCCTAAAAATTAGAAAATTTATAACTATCAAAATATAACTCCAAATTAATCGAAATTTCTTTCAGTTGATCAGAAATTTAATTATTTATTATTCTAAAAAGTCAAATTTAATAAATAACAAGGGATTTAATTTCTATTTCAAAAATACATTCATTTCTTAAGATTTTAACTTTAGAAAAGTAAATGAATATTTATACAAATTTATTTCTCTCATTATTGAAGTTTAAAAACTACTTATAATCTCAAGTAAAGATGGGTTATAAAATTATTTATCTTTAAATTATCATAATTAACCCTAGATTAAATTATTTTGAAATTATAATAACTTTTTCATAGAATGATAGATAAATACTTATAAATATGATAACATACATAGGAATGAATTTTTTTAATGCCTTAATATGCATTAATAATCATGTATTATCATGTCTAATTGCATGTTTTCACCTGGTATCCTTCCTTCCGTGGATGGGAAGAAGGATTTTATCCTCTCATTCAAGCTTCCATGGTGATGACATGAAGACAATCCTTCCCTGGTCTCCTTCCTCCCATGGATGGGAAGAATAATATTATCCTCTCATTCAAGCTTCATAAAAGGATATTATCCTCTCATTCATGCTTCCATGGTGATGAGAAGAAGACAAAATACTTGTCTGGTCTCCTTCCTTCTATGGATGGGAAGAAGAATCTTACCCTCTGATTCTAGCTTCCATGGTGATGACAAGAAGACAATCCTTGCTTGGCCTCCATCCTCTTGTGGATGGGAAGAAAGATATTATCCTCTCATTCAAGCTTCGTAAAAGGATATTATCCTCTCATTCAAGCTTCCATGGTGATGAAAGGAAGACAAAATCCTTGCCTGGTCTCCTTCTTGCTTTGGATGGGAAGACAGATATTATCTTCTCATTCAGGCTTCCATGGTGATGATAAGAAGAAAATATCCTTGCGTGGTCTCCTTCCTCTTGTGAATGGGAAGAAGGATATTATCCTCTCATTCAAGCTTCCATGGTGATGACAAGAAGACAATCCTTGCTTGGTATCCTTCCTCTCGTGGATGGGAAGAAGGATATAATCCTCTCATTCAAGCTCCCATGGTGTTGAGAAGAAGATAATCCTTCCTTGGTCTCCTTCCTCTTGTGGATGGGAAGAAGGATATTATCCTCTTATTTAGGCTTCCATGCAAATGGGAAGAAGACAAAATCTTGCGTGGTCTCCTTCCTCCTGTGGACCTTGTGCTGCATTTTCCAGCCCTTTGGAGTTCTTCTAGTTCTAGCACAACTCAAAAAGGTAAGCCTCCTTTTGGTTATCATGTCTAGAGCTTACTTTTTCAAGTGATTTCGTGATAACCTTGTTTTCAGGCTTCATAAATATTGATTGCGGCTGCCCTGGAGGATCCAACTTTGTAGATTCCTTCATTGGTCTCACATACACATATTATTCATAGTTCATTGACACCGAGAAGAATTATCTTGCCGCCTCCAACACGTACTCGCATCAGGATGGAACGCTTCATAGCTTCCCAAATTTGACCCATAACTGTTAGAAGATATCGCAAGTACAATTAGGCAGGAAATACCTGATCTGAGCTGGATTTTATCATGGAAATTATGACGGCCAAAGCTTCTCCCCCCATCTTTGATCTTCACATTGGGGTCAACTAGTGGACCACCGTTGAGATGGGATATGGAAGTGAGCATACAGCCGAATAAAATAACAGTTTTACTTGAAGAGAATGTTTAGATGTGTCTAGTTAACACCGGCCAAGGGACGCCCTTCATCTCGCTGCTCGAGGTGAAACCTCTACTTATGTAGGCCACACATCTACAAGTGGAGACCCAATATGATGTAGTCCAGTTGTGAGGCCCAATAAAGCTTAATGGCATGGGAGAAACCCTAGAAACTGACAAAATCAGTAGTGGATCACCTACGGACACACAATTATCTTGTGTCTAAATCTAGAGATGCTGAAATATCTCTTTTTAGGCCTATCTGAGCCTAGAAGCTTCCTTTTGTGGCGTCAGGTCTAATCGTTGACACATGCATGATATTAGTGTTATATTTCCAAGACTTTGAGTTGTCATTTCAAGGGTCACATCACTTGGACAACCCTTCACCTTTTGAGGTCTATATAAGGCCCCCATTGTACTCCTTAAACTCACAATTTGAAGTTATCCCTTTTTGAGAGCTTTGCTTTCTTCTCTTGACTGTTCTATTTGTTAGAGAGTGCTCTGTGCTAGTGGATTCAAGTACACCCCCCTTGTGGATTCAAGGGCTGAAGAGGTTAGTTCTGTGGACTCAAAACCTAGCCCTTCTCGAAGATCAAGGTTTGTGGATTCAAACTTCTGCTCTTCATCTATCTTACGCTAAGGCTACGTCATCTACCGAGTGATCTGTATCCTTTGGCGATGGGGATTCAGTCTTTAGATTTGCAAAACCGCTAGAATTACTGATACACAAATCAACTACGGTAGTTGACCATATGTGTGCTTATTTTTACCATCTTTAGTATTGGGCTAGTGGGTCAAGCTCTATAATATTTGCCTTCTTCTTCCGTATTTTTCTCCTTCATCTTTCCTTTTCCTTATCATCTTTCATTTTTCTCATCATCATTCTTCTTCTTCCTTCATATTTTTCATCATCTTATTGTATTCTCCTCTGTCACCTCCATCTTTTTCATCATCTTATTGTATTCTCCTCTGTCACCTCCATCTTTTTTATTATCTGATTAGTTTTCTCCATTTCTTGTCCTCCTCTGCTGTCATCATCATCATCATCATCTTAGTACTACTATTATTATCGTAACTAATGTAGCTCCTTCTTTACCATCATCTTTCTATTTTGTCTCTTCTTTCTCCTTTCAAAATTTTGTTGTCCTTAATTTCCCTTTGTTAAGGTGACGTATTATCCTTCTTTTCCTTCCTCATCTTGATTTTTTCATCTAAATGTCATGGAAAAAATGAACACGTGTGCTCTTGGGTAGGGTACGACGATAGTGATCGGATCGAGCAGATGTAGTTAGCTCGGTGTGATTGAATGCATCGCTCTAATCATAGATCATGACATACGATGATGGAGAATTATTTTGAAACATGAACACAAGGGTTCTAAGTGAACCTATCCTCCTCCTCCTCTTTATTCATCAACTTGAAAACTATCCATTTATTAAATGGATGAAGAAGACCTCTCTAAATACTTAAAGAGAGAGTAGATCTTAAGGGATTTATTTTCCCTCCTCTTCTTATTTTACACTGATCTTATGATTGACTTGGTCAAAGAAATTAGCCTTATCTTTAGAAACCTAGAACTCCTTGAGTGGACCAAGTCAACCACCCCTTTTCCTTTAATATAGATTCCCTATTGTCCAAACCTTCTCCACTCTATCATAGGAACCTTGTATATGTATAAAGTAATGATCTCAAAAAGAAAATCAGTAGGAAACCTCTTTGGATTACATCCCTTTTTCTTTGAAACCACCTTTAGTTAGAATCAAAGGAGAGATCAACTTCAAGAATTCATCTACGGATTCCATTTCAAGATTGATCCAAGCCTTTGTGAAGACACATCAGCATATAAGAAGCTTCATGAATGACATATAGCGATTACATGATTCCCTCAAGCTGAAGGAAGATCGTTATATCAAAGCCTCACAAGAATCACCATCAAAGAAGCATCTTCTCAAGGACTAGGAAACGTCAAAGACTACTCCACGTGCCCTCTTCCTACAGATGAGCACAAATACAAGACTAGAAGAATACCAAGCTTCTCCCTTAATCTAAGCTCTACAAGATTCCAGAGATTGAGCACAGGGAAATATCATGAATCTTCTCGTTGCCTCTATCTCCAAGCTCTGCCTCTCCTCACCTTGTTCAAGAAAAGTCTCGACAGGATACAAAGGCTTTCCTGATGACTATCGCATCATCAGTCACGACCAAAGCCAAAGACGCGCCTGAGGATATGCAAAGATCATCAGTCACGACCGAAACCGAAGATACTCAAAATTCGCGCATGAAGGTCAACCCACCCCTCGGTGACCGTTGATATCACTATCGGCCATCATAAAATCACGAATGACGTCGAGACAATTCCACGGAAGGCGTAACTACCCACGCGCGGAACCCGTCAGTCTCCTCATGGACCAAAATAGCTCTATCTCAAGTGCTGCATCAAAGAAATCTCCCGCCTACGTCCTCCATTTCCTACCCCGCCACGAAACTCCACGAGGCTGATTTCGTGAGAAGGACGAAGCTGCACGATCGGACTGTCCTCCCTCTTCCACTCTGCTCATCAAGGACCTTCCGTATGATATTTCCTCCAGTCGGCGAGGATGAAATTCCAACGAAAGCTAGAGTAAACTAAGTACAGCATGACCCGCCGCGAGAGAAAAGCTACAACCTCTACACGTCATCTTGACGCGTCGACACCTACGAGCGGAAATTTACCTTGCCAGCGCGGACGACTGCTGCCCACTACAAAATGTTATTTGCAAACGAATTATCATAACCGCTCCCGCCAAATACGACGCATCTCTTCGCCCACTTTCCCTCTTCTCTTACTCTATAAAAGAAAAGATGTAAGAAGAAAACATGATGATATTTTTTGATAAAATTGGTTCCCATTGGTTCGTTTTACCTTGTGTGTTCATCGTATCTCCCTGTGCTTCTCCCGCCAATCTTCATCCTCCGATTCTATCCCTCTTTCTGTTCTCCCTCCTTTCTGTCGTCTTTTCAACTCTCTCACGTCAAAGCATTTCGAGGATATTCAGGATCTTTCGTGGAGTCCAACGGCATTACTTTGCGTCCATTCCCAGGTATCGTCCTCTCTATCTCCATTCGCCGTGAAAGATAGTTCGTCTCCTTATATTCTAAGTCCAACACAGTCCTCTCCTTTTCAACTATCCTCCTTCCTCTCTTCTCTTTTCTTCTCTTCTCTATATTATAATATATAACATAACGCTCCTGTCTCCTCTCTCCCTATTTCTATATTACTATATATATAATCTCTTCTCGTTCATACTTCCTATCACTGTTTCGATAATATTCTATATTCCATATTCCCTCTCTTCTTACTTATAACATCTATTTTATATCTTTTATCCTATATCTCTTCTCATAAATTATTTCATAGACTAATCCTTACTTATTCTATTCTTAAATATTCTCTATATTCATCATCCTTATTTTATCTTCATTAATTCCTATTACTGATTATTCACAGTGATATCATTTCATAGATCCTCCCCATATTGTAGGATTTAGATACATCTTCTGAATTATCCTACATCATACGATCTCCAATCGCTGATCATATCATGGATCACTTTTTAAAATAACGATCTGATCGTCAAGGGTTTTTCTAATTTTTAATATTTTAATCTTCTATTTTATTGTCTCATTTTCAAGGGGTTATAATCGATCAGATCGAGGATTACATCAATTGTTCGTGATCGATCATAATCGATCTGATCATTGATCATCTATAAGATCGACGATTAGATCATTACGGTGATCGATGCCTATCAATCAGAACATGATCATTATAGATAGATCGATCGAATCACTCGAACAAACAATTGACGATGGCGATCTTATTGTTGTTCGCTACTCCTCGCGTCCACTTCTTCCAAGGGTGAATAGAACAAGAAATAAATTCATAAATGCAGGTACCCCGACGACCCCTGCGACTTTATCTGGTTCGGTGTCACCAGCCCCTTTGACTTATGAAATCCCACAAGTTAGATAGAGGCTGGAACTGCATATGCATTTCAAGTGCCCCCAAAGGTTCTGAGAACGGTTGTTGCTTACGCAAGAACAAATTATCACATGATCATCAATCCGCTTAAAGGAAGTCTCGGAGAAAAAATATACAGTGTCATGCACTTTGCTGAGCTTATTCAACCATGCTCAACCAATAAAAGAGTTATGAACATCTACAGAGGAGACAATGAAACTCTCTTGTTTGGAAACTGATGGAGAATTATTTTAAAAACATGAACACAAGGGTTCTAAGTGAACCTATCATCTTCCTCCTCCTCCTCCTTTTTTTTTTTTTTTTCCTCCTCCTCCTTATTCACTCATGAGTTTGAAAATTATCCATTTATTAAATGGATGAAGAAGACCTCTCTAAATAATTGAAAGAGAGTGTAGATTTTAAGGGAATTATCTTCCCCCCTTTTTTCTTATTTTACACTGATCCAAAGATTGACTTGGTCAAAGAAAATAAACCTTCTACCTTTAGAAACCTAGAATTCCTTGAATGGACCAAGTCAACCATCTTGTACCTTGATATAGGTTCCTAATTTCCAAACCATATCCATGTCATAGGTACCTTGTATAGTTATAAAATAATGATCTCAACATCAATAGGAACATACTTGATTAGCCCATTCCTTCTTTCTTTGAATACCACCTCTAGTTAGAATCATAGGAGAGATCAATTACTTATGGAAGGTTGAACATTAAAAGAAGCTAGTCAAGAAAACCGTCTCCCCACTATCTCCTATTCATGCAAGACCTTCACAATTAAAGATGAAGATGAAGAAGTGTCCTCAACCACAACCACTCAAGCAGTTATCATGGAGTCCCACATGAGAGGAGCTAAGAGTGAGGATCATCAAGACATCCACGACTACTGAAGAGGAAGATAAGAAGGATATAATTGCCATTTATAATCATGGGAACTGCAACAACCGAATTCAGTGAGCACTACTGCCCGCATTCACTAAACCTCGCACTGGACAGAGCGCTCAAAGGAGGAGACATCACGGGCATGACTTGTAGAAAAGAGAAAGATCAAGGAATCATGAAGCATCAGGACGGACCCGCATATTTCCTTGTAGCGACGATTATTTCTCTAAAATCTCTAGCCGTAATCAATTTCACTCCTCACTCGAGACTCGCCCAATCTTCTCTGCTCGACGAACAAGATGCTCTTAATGGAGGTCAGTCTACAAGCTTGAATTCGGACCTGCTAATGCCCTGCAGCTTACTAATCTTTAAAGACAAAGCCTACTCGGACTAACTGCATGGAATAGAGAACTCCCTAACGCAGCTGAAGAAACTGAAGCAACAAAACCGAAAACAAGCTGTCGATGGAAAGGAGAAACCACAAATAACTCCCCATATTTCTCTTCAACTCACCTTGGAGCTCGGTCAACAAAATCTTGTCGATGAATCGAGATGACGCAGCGAGATCAGAATCCCGACAACATCCACATCATCACACGATTGACGGGATGTCCCTCTCCATTGTCATCATCGCGGAAGCAACGAGGATAACGACGCTGATTCCACTTTCCACGTCAAACGAAGGTTCTACGAAGGGTAAGAATAACTCTATCGTTACCTTCTTTGCCAAAGGACCGCAACAGAAAGGCAACCTCGACGATCGAAACAAATGCAATGGAGGAAGCGTTGACTTATAGAAAGTTCTCGCGGCCGTTGACGGACAGAAAATACAACAACAGAAATACGAAACCTTTGGAAAACCCTTGGATCACTCACGTTCCACGTGCGCCTCGTGATGATTCCTCAATCATCATCATCATCAACACAATCCAATGTTCATCCAACAATCATCACGGACTCATTGCGACATTTCAAAATTATCCAAAACCCGGCGTAACTACTCCGGCGCGGGAGAGAATTACAGCGACGCATCGTATCCCTCTAACTCCCTCATTTCTTACCCTATAAAAGAGGCATTTGTAACCAAGAAAAGAAGTTGTTTTTTGATGAAAAATTGGTTACCATTTTGGTTCATTTTACCCATTTGTGTTCTTGTTCTTCCTCCGTGTCTCCACCGTTCTCCCTTCCGCAAATCTTCTCTCCGCGTTCTATCTCTCTTTCTTTTCTCCCCCATTTCTGTCGTCTTTCAACATTATAAATCCGAAGCATCTCGAGATCATCCGATGTCAGCGGGAGTAATCTACGGCATCTCTTCTCGTCTTCTTCAGGTAATTATCCTCTATTCTTTTTCCGTGAAAACAGTTCGTTTCTAAATCCTATAAGTCCACGTTAGACATTTGCTCTTCCATATCTCCTATCATCCTTCATTTTTCCATGCCTCTTCGCGTCCCTTCCTGTCCTTTCTCCTATTACCGCCCGACCTTTCCCTCTATCTGTTTTCTTTCTCAGATTACTATTCTCTCTTCATCGACTTCTATCCTATTCCGCTATTAAAATAATTATTATTCTCTCTTAGTATCTCTCTCCCTTCGCATCCATCCTCACCTTCATTATCCGATCCATCTTCTGCTCTTTCCTCTCCTATCTTCTCTCTACATATTGTCATATTCCCTTATTATCTATCCTCCTTAGCATCCATCCCACTACCGATATTCTACATTCTCTATCTTAACTTCTACCCCATAGTTTCTTATCTTCCATTTATTCATTGCTATATAATTTAATCTCTCATATTATTAATATTATTTCTACTTCTTCTCTTCTTACACATCGTTATATCTATCTTAAATTTTCTATCCAATATTATCCTCACTGATTTATAACTCTAACTCCTAGTGATATCATTTCATAGGTCCTCCATTTACTTGTAGGATCATTTCTTTATTAAATCATTATTTTCATACATATCATTGCATTAATCTGAAATATCCTACATCAGAAACTATACACCTCCTTACCTAAAAGCAGAACAAAAAGAAATCTCTACTACTGTCGTAGGCAGATCTGGGTATTTTAACATGACCATCAATGTCATAGCCTCATCAACACTCTCCTACATGATCAATACCCAAGAGAACTACATTGTGAGACCCAAGAACGAGTCACAAACCGTTATCCGCGATGGTGAGACCTCTACAGAAGAACCCCAATTGAATAATCTCTCTTCTCGTTAGAGACACAAACCATAGGAAAATAATTATCGAATGGAATGCTTATGTATGTTATCATCATTGTAATGGGCATGCATGAGATGCCCACACGAAAGACAATACCATCAAAGGTAGAGTGTCTGATCAGTCTGTTCTTTTAATTTACATTTGTCCCGATCATCCCGGCTCTCTTTTCTTGGTCACCAGTTTTTGCGATGGAAGATATCAAGGGAGGATTCAGACTCACAAGAAACTGGCAAGGCGACCCTTGTAGTCCTAGACAGTATGCATGGGAAGGAGTCGACTGCAACTATGCCTCCGGAGTTGCGACGGTTATTTCTTTGTGAGTATCAACCAAATGTCTAATCGATGTTGACGATATTGTCTCTGACCTATATAGTTTAACTACTTAGGAGCCTGTCATCAAGCGGGTTGGGTGGCACAATCCCATCATCAGTGGGCCAGTTGACAAATTTAGTAACCTTGTAAGCATTCAACTTCGTGTTATTTACACGCATTAAACTCACGAGTATTGACGAGACTAAATCGTATGGTCGTTGAATGCACACGACTTAGTGTCAAAATAAAGTCCTAATCTTACCAATTTATGATTAATCAAAGTAATTAATTAGTATAATGGTAATTAAGGGTCGAATCCACGGAGAATTAGTGAAATTTGAGAGATATCTTTGAAATTCGGTCAAATTGGACGATAAATTGAGATTAGAAGTTGGGCATTTTAGTATATTAAGAAAGATAACTCAAAATCGAATCCACGGAATCAAAAATCAGGTGATTTGGATAAGAATTCGAAGAGAAATCGAGATTTGAAGTTAGGAGAAAAATTTGTTTCGAAAAACGATTTAAAACCGAAATTAAATCAAAATTAAACTAAATCTATGATTCTAAAACTAAAATTAAAACTAAATGATGAAAGATTAAGATGAAAACACGCAACCTAACCCAAAGTAGCCTTCGAAATGATCCAATTAATCGCCGGATGCAAGGCTTTTCATTCTGAATTTTCGAAGACAAAGATGGAGTTCAAGATGTGAATTCTTCCTTCTCTTTCAATCAAATTTTGATCTTAAGTGTTCAGTCGACGCGGAAATGAGTCTAGAACACTCTTGAACAAACGACATGTGATTTGGTGGAGTGTACAAAGAGAATTTGTGAAATGATCGCGAACGTGTTCTTCTTTGCGAAGAACCGTTTTTATAAAAAATGAAAATAATTTCTGGCCGTTTGATCGAGCCGATCATCACGATGGACGATCGCGATTTGACGTCCTTTAAAATGAATCGTCGCTTCATTTGATTCGTCGGATATCCATCCAACGGTTGTGATCGATTGGTGATTCATCGCGATAGACGGCTGTGATGCGTTCACTTACTCCTCTTATATGCGCACGTGCTTGATTGTTGATGCGGTGGACTTCGTGTCCACCGCATCGACGTCATCGCGTTGATCGCGATGGGATTCAATGCGCGAGATGCTGCCACTTCGCCTGTAATCAAAATAAAACTTGGAATTTAGTCCCACACGGGATAAGTAATGGGAAATGTTTACTACAAAAGGTAGAGCAGTTATGGGCAATTAATCGATTGTCCCATTAGACACGGGGGACCCATATACTATATATAATATAAATATATAACATAGAACATATAAGATGACGCGTGTACGCGTCATCCATGCCACGCATGCAGGCGCGCTTGTCCACGTGGCAGAGCCACGTGGCCTTGCGTGCCACGTCTCATCCACGTGGGCCCGCGCGCCACATAACCCCCTTTTTTTATTATTTTTTAATTATTTTAAAACATTAAAAATCGAAAAATAAACATAAATAAATTTAGAAAAATTCCAGAAAAATTCTATAAATTTGTAAAAATCATAACTTTCAAAATATAACTCCAAATTAATTCAAATTTGTTTTGTTGGATTCGGAATTGAATAATCTATCATTATAAAAAGTCAAATTATAAAAATAATAAGAGAATTAATTTATATTAATTTTATACATTTATGTATTATATAAAATAAATTCATATAAATACATAAATGTAAATAAAGTATTTTCTCTTATATTTTCATTCTTAAAACATGATTATAATCATACACATAATTGGAATTAAAGATTACAATGTTTAATTATGCATAATAATCCATAATTAGTGTATTTTTAGATCATAACATGAATTTACACAAAATGATAGAAATATGCTTAAAAGATGATAACATGCATAGATTTGTGATGATTAATGCCTTAATTTGCATTAATATCTATGTAATTACATGCATAAATAGCATGTTATCAAGTATCAATGTCTGTCTTTTATAATCGCACATGGAAAATTACCTTTATGCAACTCTCTTTCAGAGATGTCTCCTATAATAATTTCAAAGGAAATATACTAGATACCTTTGAAGCTCTGTCATCCCTAAATATCTTGTACGTGACTTTCGAAATTGATCGAAGTCCATAGTCACCTCCATTCTTTGCATTCCCTAATCGAGATTGTGGTTGACGTTGTAGAAATATAAGTGGAAATGAAGCTCTTGGAGCCATTTCATCGGCTCTTTGCCAAAGAGCATCAAAGGGTGATCTCCTCAGAAGGTTAGTCCATCTAACCAACAGATTTTATGCAGATATTTGTTTAAGTCAAGTTTAAAAGATCTCAACCCATGTCAAACCTCTCTTTGATTCATCTAACCATGACAAAACAATCCACACAAACGTGGCCTTATACATGAAATGATTTGTGAGTCTAGAGTTCCCAAAAGAAATAGATATCATGATATTCCATGCTGAAATAGTAATGATAATATAATTTAATCAATAATTTTTTATATTATATTGGCCCTTTTGTACTATGATTTTTAAATGATAGTATCCTGGACTGGTCAAGCAAATGTGTTAGTTCATCTAGAAAGAAAAAGAAGATCGTTATTCCTGTAACCGTAGCAGTATCCGTTACAATCATAACATTGATTGATGTTTCCTTCTGGATATTCAAAAGAAAGAGGAAGGCTCATTTTAAAAGAGGTACACCATTCTAGAGCTTTCCATGATACTCTATTTATCACTGGACAAACTATGAAAGTATTTCTAATTATTTCAAGTAAATCTAATGAAAATAACATTACTCAAACTGTAGAAAGACATGAAAGCTCTTGGGGAGCAGAAAACCCAAGATTTACATACGAAGAAATTAGACAAATGACGAAAAATTTTAAATGTGAGATCTGTAAGGGAGGGATTTGGGCCTATTTATTTGGGTAACTTGAGAAACGGAACAAGAGTTGCGGTTAAAGTCTTGTCCTCATCATCATCGCAAGGAAATAGGGAATTCCATGCATAGGTAACTGAATGCAAGATAATGATACTTTGACCTACGTTACATAATAACGTGCCCTCATTTTCATTTTTCAGGTTCCATTTCTTGCACAAGTGCATCACAGAAATTTGGTGGCACTAATTAGGTACGATGATGATGCTCAAAACTTGTCTCTTGTCTATGACTACAAGGACAATCAACTACTCCAAGATCACATCAAAAGGTATAAAAAAATCAGTATTCCGAGATTAACGTATCACATGTTATAAGCTTAATGAATATCGCCTTTCCACTATTAGCAGAATTTAGACCGCTTCAAGATAGAAATTAATCATTCAATATGTTATTCCTTCTCCAGGTCGAGTGTCTTAAGTCAAACCATTAAATTGGAGCCAAAGAGTATCGCTCTTCAAGTCACCCAAGGTATACTAATTTATGTTGATTAAAAAACATTTTCTTAAGCAACATGCACCAAAAAAGTATGATCATATCACCTCAAACAAGAAGATATATTTCCGGCCTAGATTACCTGCACAATGGATGTACGCCCCCCATGATCCACATAGATATAAAGAGCTCCAATATTCTTTTAACAAGTGATTTCATTGCAAAGATAGCTGATTTTGGACTATCAAGCGCATTCAAAATGGACAATTTGACGCGCGTAACGACTAAGATTGCTGGTACACTTGGATATCTTGATCCTTTTCATGTAATATGATAATATATCATGAAAATTTTTGAACAAACTCCAGGGAATTCTATAATGATCGATCAAATGAGAAAAGTGATGTGTATAGTTTTGGTGTTGTTCTCTTCGAGATTATCTCTATTCAGCAACCCTATATCATATCTGCAGAAAGGATTGATAACATGCATTTATAACTTAAATTCTTATCTTATTTCAGTCATATTCATGCTTATTTTATGTAATTATGATGCATGTTATCTTAATTTTATGAATTTTCTCCATTGGTATGGCATTCTACTAAATTTCATATTTATGCCTAATTTAGGGTTAATTATGAGCTTTATGAATGTTTAATCTTTTACAAGGTTAAATAAATAGACATTAATTACCTTACTTTGACTTTAGTAGAAGATTTAAAGGATTAATTTTATTTAAAGAATAATTGGATGATTAAAAGATCTAAATCTTAATGAATACCTTACTGTTATTTTAATTCATCTCATATTATTCTTTGAAATTATATTTTCTAAATGGCATGATATTAAAAAGAAAGAGAATGGTGATCCAATGGACGAAATTTGAGATTAAAAGGAATTATATTTTTAAAGAAATGGAGTTTTGAATGTGTTAGATTTTTATGGATTTTTTCTGGATTTTTATTTGATTTTTATTGAATTATTCTTTAAATTAAATCTCAAAAAAGTGGGGTTATTTACTGTAGGACCAAGAGCTGACGTGGCACGCGGAACACGTGAGAATGCGACGCGGCACGCAAGGCCACATGGCAGAGCCAAGCAAGCCCACGCGGAGCTTAGGTGGCATGACGTGGCGCGGACGTGTGCCATGGGCCACGCGAGTCCACGCGGACGCCACGGTGGTGCCACGTGGTAGGGGGGCTAGCAGGTGAAGGGCCCACGGGTTAGTGGGCCCTGGTTAGATAGTCGGGGCAGTAACGGAAATGCGTTACGCCCCGGGTTATATACACGTAATTTCCCGTCTCTCCTTCTGTGTGGGCCTATGTTCCCGTGGAAGTTATCCTTTGCAGGTGATGTGGCCGCATGGTGGGAGTCGGATGCAACCGCGATGCGTCCATCGTGTGGACACGGAGTCCACTAGATTGATTGATTAGACACGTGCGCAAAAGGGGCATTTAAGTGAAGTGATCAACGACATCTTAAGCGACACGTGGCTTCATCAACGAATGTGATTCACCGTCATCAATGATGATATGTGGCTTCATCGGACAGTCGTGATTCATCACGACTTTGGCACATCAAAGGGGGACACATGGACACACCTAGAGCATCTCGACGCGATGATGCCCATCGAAGGGTGGACACACATCTATGATCCTCGGGCGATAATGGCCTGATCGCCGCCTGATAGTGGCCCGATCACCGCTCGATAGTAGCTCATTCGCTGCGCGATCATGGCCACGATTGCCTCACATGGATGGCCCACGATCATCGTGCAATTGTGGCCATCAAATTGACCTTTCACCGGATCAAACAGTCCGCACTTCTCGCGGAAATTTTCCTTTAAAAACCGATGTATTCTCTCTTCTTCTCTGAATTCTTGATTGATTCGTGAAGTAATTAAGCAAATTTGAAGGAAAATCTTGAGTTCATCATGATTCCCCTGCGTATAGACTCAATCGCAATCTGATTGGAGCAGGATTTTTCGTGATTCATCATCGGATTTCATAAAATTTTCCCCTTGAACTCCGAACGTCCGCGAGGAAGAAACAGTGCACATTCACTTCAACCCACGTGAATTGAAGCCCCATCTTCACGACAATCAGGTTAGCAGTGAGATTAAATTGATTTTCTGATGGTAATTTGAGTTTTGATTAGTTTTAGATCGTTAATTTTGTGTTTTAAGTCATTGTATTCTTCAATTTTACCCAATTTCAGTCTAAATTTTTTCTGATTTTGAAAATAGGATATCTCTTTGATTATAATTTTGATTTACTTGATCCGAGTTTTATTGGATTTATTTTTTCATCAGCTTTCCGTGGATAGCAAATTCATTAAATTTTGAGATCATTTGACTCCTCAATTGAATGTTTGACCAACCACTGTTCATTTTCAACCCGAATTTGGGCGTTGAATTGCGGGATCATTTACTTTCAAAATATAAATTGGAATTTGATAATTTGATCTTTTTATAATCCTCTGGTTGTTAGCTTTCCATTGATATATCAACTAAAAGATTTGGATATTATTTGATAAGCCAATTTGAAGATTCTCTCTGAAGTGTTATTTTCGGGATTTTTCTGATTTTTGATTTTTTAAAATTCATAGTAAATCCATTTCTTATTGAAAAATCACGAATTTTATATCAATAAATTTCATTTTCTCTATAGATTCTTAATACATAGTTTTCGTAATATTCTGACATTTTTATTATTTGATTTTTACTAAAAAGTCAACTATTGGTCAAAGTCAATGCTTTGACCTTGACTTTTGACTTTTCTCTGTCAAATCAGAAGTCTTAAATCTTGAAATTCCCTATCTAGTATATTTATAGCATTTATATTCATAAAATATCATTTTCACTTTTTTGATATGT
Organism: Lemna minuta; assembly: GCA_024174645.1. NCBI lineage: Eukaryota > Viridiplantae > Streptophyta > Magnoliopsida > Alismatales > Araceae > Lemna > Lemna minuta. The sequence continues at coordinate 9,946,606 of CM044115.1, read as the reverse complement.
TAATTTAACGTAAGTTTGACCAAGTCAACTCTGCAATCAAAGTCAACCTTGTTTTCTAATGATCGACCGAATACTTACACTTTACTTGATTTTATATCTTTGTCATTGTGATTTTGGTATTATAAATTTTATTTGATCGACGTTTATGTGATTTAATGACCGCATAAAACACTGTCAAGGATACACACTGTTAAGTGGGCTTCTTTGAAGGTTCAGACGAGTGATTTTAGAAATATTATTGACCCTAGTTTGCATGGAAATTTTGACATCAACGTGGCATGGAAAATAGTCAAAGTTGCCATATCATACACATCAGATAATGCAGAAGAGAGGATAACAATCAGTAATGTTGTGGTGCAGTTGAAACAAGGCTTGGAAATGGATGAATCTCAAAATGCACTTGAACAGTCAGGTCCCCCATATTTGAGTGATGTAAATACTTCTCCATCATGCGCTCAACATTCTCCATCAGTAGGTAAGTTGGCAACTTCAGACGTTGGAAAATGTGAAATAAATGGAAGGCAAACATGTACTATGAATCAATCTTCAATGATTTATTTTCAAAATAATTCAATGAAACTTAAAAATTTTATTATGGCATGAAATGTGCAGTTTATCAGAATTTTTGCTTTTGACAGGTTCATATTCAATATTTCTTTCATCTTTTAGTAGAAACTAAAAATTGAAAAAATAGTCATAGATTTATGTGCAATGCACTTGAGTTTTTTTGACAAAAATTTAAATTTAAATCAGACACAATTTACAGGCTTTATCTAAGGTACTTCATTGGTTAATAGTTTGAGTTATGTTGATCTGTATAATTCGTTTCTCGAGGGATAAAATTTCATGAAGTGACTTGAGAAGCATACGTATTTTATTAATCTAATCCTATGTGGACGTTTAAAAATTTTAATCATGAAATTATGAAATGATTAGCTCATGGATAACTTGAATTAATTAGCCTTTCATGCGAAGAAAACTTTGAAGTTTCCAAGAAGAAATTTAATAGCTGCATTTGAGTGCTTCTCTCATCTTTCCAATTGATTGTTGCCTAGCCTTTTTAACAAATTCCTTATCTAATTTTTGAAAATTTTACCGCAATATGTTGACATTGACTAGGGCTTAGGGTATAAGGTCAAATGGCGAACAAGGGTTTGTTGGCCGTTTTGGTCCATCCGACGGAACGAACAAGGAGTCAAACAGACCTCCCTAATTAGGGTTTAATTACCATCATCTGATATGTCATCCAGTACCAGTATCTCCCGATATCGTCATCCACTAGCTGATACCCAGTAACCGATACCATCATCCAGTTATGGATATCGAATATCAAATTACTGATGAGAATAGGTGTGGTACGGGACATTAACAGTACAATTCCCGTACCGGATGATAGATGACGGTACTAAACGATAAATGATGGTACTAGATGACGGTAGTAGATGATAGATGATGGATGACGGTATTGGGTACTGGATGACGGATGACAGTACTAGAAGACTGATGATGGTATCGGATGCCGGATAATGGATGACGGTCTTGGATGACGGATGATGGAACATGAAAATAAAAAAGTAAATTTATAAATTTTAATTTTCAAATTTTTTCAATATTAAATGCAAAAATTAAATTAGAAAATAAGAGATCTTAGAGAATCAACACTTTAAATAAACTTTAAAAATTAAAAGTATTATATATTTTATTTATAATTATTTAAGATATGATTTATACGATAAGGTGCATGATTGATCACCTTTGCACAATCATTTCAAATAAGTGATTTAACAACTATAGAATGTCAACAAATCTTAAAAAAAATTTAAAATTCTATAATTTAAGAAAAAGTAATTAAATACTATCTCATTAACCATTGAATTAGTAATTATTTGAAAATTAAAACTTTCATTTCATTGAATCCTATTAAAAGTAAAAAGTTTATACAACCTTATAATATTAGAACTAATATTTGATTGAGGATTATAAAAGATAGTTGATTAATAACTTACTACAATTGCAAATGTAGTAAGATTGATAAGTTTATAAAACCTAATAGTTAGGGAAATAATCTTGTAATTAGCCTATAACTAAGCATTTAATATAGAAAATTATTCAAAAATTTTATATCAAATCATAATAAGATGAAAATGATAGTAAATATTATAAATTGTGCATTAATTGCATGATAATCATCTTTACATTTTGACTTTAAGTTAACTAATACTAACATTTTAAATAATATTACGATTGAGGACGAAATATTTGTGAGTTAATTGGTTTATACAACCTTATAATATTAGAATTAATATTTGATCAACCATTATGTAAGATATATGATTAATATCTTACTACAATTACAATTGTAGTAAAGTTGATAAGTTTATAAAACCTAATAGTTAGGGAAATAATCTTTTAATTAGCGTTTAACTAACCATTTAATATAGAAAATTATTCAAAAATTTTATATCAAATCATAATAAGATGAAAAGGATAGTAAATCTTATAAATTCTACATTAATTGCATGATAATCATCTTTACATTTTGACTTTAAGTTAACTATTATTAACGTTTAAAATAATATTACATTTGAGGACCAAATACTTGTGAGTTAACTAGTTAAGTAGGTAATTTTTGGAAAAAATTTGACAGAGTTCCTTTGTAAAAATTGATAAAAAACACTGGAATTTTTTTTAAATTAAAAAAAACTTTGAAATAATGTCTACGAAGGTCCACGTTTTTCATATAAAGTTTTCCTATTCACCATTCCCCATCGGGTGTTCGGTCGCCTCATTGCCTAATCCTATGCTCATTCCTCGTTATTGATTGGGAAGATCATCAAGCATTGGAGGCTCCTTCGCAGTTTCTTATCCCCTATAAGGTGAAGTCATGAAAATGAGTGATCAAATCATGACATTTAAATGTTAAGACTATGATAAGTGATGAATTCCATGCATATAATGTTCATACCATTTCATCTACAACGACCCTCATGTGGGCATCCTCATCATGGACATTATCATACCACTTAGTGTTATTCCCTCGAAGCCAACATTGTATGGTCACTAGTGTTTCAATGCTTTCTATTGTGAGACATGCATGCTTGTATGTGACCACAGCTTGACCGACAGAGAACACATATTCAGATGGAGAACTAGTTGCACATACTACTAGGAGTTCTCGTACAATGGGGGCAAGGGCAGGATGTGCAGTGTTCCTCTTACGAGCCCACCAATGTAGCATGTGTTGGGATCTGAGGCTCGAAAAACTCTCCAAGTCTTCGTTCAAAATAATGATTGCAGCGGAAGGTGTTGAATTAAAACATTCAACAATGTTCAAGCACCAAGAATAGATGATCTCATCATCCATTCTAGGTGATCCTATCATCTAGTATAGAATAAAATTCATACTGACATGGATCATTTGAAAGAGTTCTTCAATTTTTCAAGCATCAAGCCTCTAGTGGTATCCACATAGTCTCCAAATGATCGGATCTCCTCTTGAACACTCGTCACCGTGAGATGAAGAGAAGAGGGAGGAGAAGTTCCACTAAGCTTGCATGCACACCTCTATTATGGTCGTTCTCCCCCTAATTTATAGACTTTAGGAATGTGAAATTTTTACAAAACCCTTATTATTATGTCTATATCCACCGACGTCCATCAACCTTATGTGTGTGACCCTTTAGGTCCATATATCTCACCAGTTAATGACTCTATCAACCCAATAACACTTATTGGTCTTACTTATCAATTAACTATATCTACATATAGATTAATTGACTAATGATCAATTTAACCTAATTGACAGGTTGAGTCGCCAACCCGGTGGGTGTCAAGCTACACCACGTGCTCTGGGAGATATGAACTCTTTCATGTAACCATGTCGTCATTGGTTACTGTATACGTATAATCCTTCATCCACATGAGACTCATGAATGACTTAGGGTATGGTTAATTGTCAAACCCTAATTGGTCACTCAATTTAGTACTGATGCGAGTAGGAAATTATTGAGAACAACTTCTCTAATATTTCCACTACCTTGGTCAAGGATTTAACCGCATCTCATTCCTTGAGTCGATCTCCTCATATACCGAGGGCGGATGATCCCATCTTAACCACTCAATCACCTTTGAGGACTTCATGTCGTATCCAATCTATGACATTTTGGAGATCCCGTGGCTAGGGATTCATAAGTCATAGTCAAAACACGATCATCCCTCCACAAGATGTCTTTGGTGTCTCAGGTCAAAGGACCACGTACACAACCGTGACATGAATCAACCTAATTGATAATTTGGCATATTAGCATTTAGGGATTCATACGGATCAATTCAGTGAACTCTTTCTCCAAAGAGCACCCGCTATCTATCCTTGGTGTCTCGACACCGATAGCCACAGGATCAGCCATACTCATCATATGAGTCAGATCAGATAGTGCTATTCTTTCTGAATAATTTGATGTCCTTCTTGAATATCCTACGAATAGGAATATTTAGAACATAAGTTTAACCAACGATCGCTGTATTATGATCTCATCATAATTCACTTGATCATTGTATATGTTCATGGACTTCATTGGAAACATCACACAAGAATGACAATGAATAAAAGTTCATTTCAATGAATATAAACAAAAGATGAAAGTGTGATTGGCTTACCGGCCACATAATACCCATCAGCACGGGTCCCCTCATCCTTCACAGTTTCATTCATATAAGCATCTAATTACTTTGCGGGAGTCAATGTCGATTGCGCGGGTCCATCCTTCTTCTTGCACACTCATTTCAACCAATCTTGACTAGTGGTAGAGCTCCTGGGAGTAGAAGGTGACAATTTACTGGATGAAGTTGGCAGTGGAGAGGGTAAGAGGCCCCTTATATATGCTATCGATGCTTTTTTTGTCCTTTCATCGAGCATTTAACCCTTCTGATAGGGTTCCAATAGAGCTGCTGCTATGATAGCACGATTTTCCCATATCTTCTGCCGGTACCTGTCAAACTTTTGCTTCATAGCCATATATGCAAAGTCCATCGATAGCTTCTCCTCAATTCCCATTTTCTTCACCTTTAGGAAGAGTGTCAATGCTTCAACGTGATTGATCACAAGTGATGTAGTGGGACCCTTGACCCCCAAGTAATGTTGAATTCCTGATGAGATTATGTGATCATTCTATAAGAAATAAACATTGTCTAAATTAAAAAAATGACTATTGAATTCCTATCTAGTTGTTTGAGCCATTTCTTGTGGTAAAGAAATTATTTTCAGATTCTTGTTGTTTTAAAATGTAGCACTCGTGGAAAGCATTTTCATAATGTTAGCTGTGTGTCATTTCTCAGTCATGCAAATATATGTGTTGCATTTATATGAAGTTAAACAAAAACCTTGCGCTCTAGAAAGTAGTGGATGATTGATGTTGCATTAGGTATGAGGTTTTTTATTGTATAAATAATTCCACTTTTCTTGCAAACCCATACTCTATGCACAAATGATTACATAATTTTTTCCTTACAACTTTTATAAGTTATAATGTGTGATTTGGTTTTTGAATGTAAATTTGTTTGGTTCATTTGTATTGTTAGTATAAAAACTGGACATAATGGCCTCTTTTTTCCTTTTCAAACTAATTATCATAAACTCCAGATGAATGAAGCTTATAAAAAAGTATCCTTGAATCTTTACCATTCAATATAGCTAAGTTTTGTTGAAGGTGATTTCTGACTTTCTAAAATTCAATATTTTTCATCTCTTGATAAATACTAAAATTATCTAGAAATAGTCATAGATAACTTTGAGTTTTCAATGAAAATTAATATTTTTAGCTAAAAAAACTGTATATACTCTATCCCAAATTTTATCATTTATTTTGGTCTATAGATTCCATTTTTTGAGGAATAGAGTTGCATAAAGTGACTTGAGACATATAGCTATTGAATTTATCCACTTTTTGGTTTGTGTTAAAAGTTGTGCTAAATAATTTTGAAATAATGAAATCTATCGTCTCAAGTAACTCAGCCCCATAGGTAACTTGAATTAACTAGGCTTGCATGAAAAAAAAGAAAGTTACAGATTCCTAAAATTTTCAAAATTTGTTGTGCTTTGTTCATGTTCCCAATTGTTTTTCATCAAATTTTGTAAAATTTTGCCCTCTATAAGTCACAATACATGTCAAGATAGTGATTTAATATTATAAGTCAAAAGTAGATAAAATTTAAATTACAAATTCCTATTATACTTTATCAAGGAAAAATAGGTGACATAGATGCCTTTAAGAACCTAAAAACACTTCTACCATGATACCCCCTAAATGATGAAAACATTTTTATTCATCAGGGCTGATAAAAAGAAATGAGTAAACATTTCATCTCAATATTAATATCTTCTCAAAATAACTTACATAACAAATATCTTAACACAATATATTCAAAATTAAGATAAAAACTAATCTATTTTATGGAGTGATTCATAGAAGTAATAGAAAAGTGGTACATAAGTTATGTCATATGTTGAGAATTTATTAGGATCCTGCATAAATTTTTATAGAGTAAGTCACATTGCTCCCTCAAAAGACCTTATATAAATATGACAAGTATATGCTCCCCCTATAGTACTTGGTTGACCTTGTTTTTAGGTTCTATTATGTGGAGAAATTGATACTCTTTAGGATGCTAAATTCATAAATTTTATTCAGCCCAATGGTATCTTTATTTTTAGTTGTTTTTGTTTTTTCTTAGGTGATGAAGAATGGAGGCCATGATAGGAGGCAAAATTTTTTCTCTAAGCCCATGATCCACCATTTTTATATAATTTATCATTTCATGATCACCTGTAGAAGATTTTTTCAAAGATTCCAATGACATGTTTAAGCTGGGGATGAGGGCTTTAGAAAGCATCTAACTTTCGAATGGTTTGATTTGTGTTTAATTAGAAAAAAATTTGTTTTCTTTGATAAATTTATTATCATTTTTCAAACCATTGTGCATCATCTTCTTTGTATACTTCATTCATATTTGAATTTTTTTATCATATGTTTGAATTGAAACCACTATCCTTTAAAGCATGAAAATTAAAACATATAGTACATCATAAAGCCCCAAAGTGTATTTTGAAGATCCATGGGATACGAAACCTCAAAGTGTTGAACTAACGTTGGGATGCTATTGATTCAATTATTCCATTGGGATGTTCCACTCTTTCGATGGTGAAGATCTAATATATTCATGAAATTGTACATGGTTTTCAAAATTTCTTCAAAAAAGAAGTCATGCAAGAAATGTCTTTTTTTTATAACCGTCATAAAAATGAACTATTCGAGAGGAAAACAAGGCATATAATGGATAGAGTTAGAGCTCTCCTACTTCAACATCATGCTCCAAGAATTATTTAGCAGAGTTTGTTTTAATACCAATCAACAAATCAAGAGATTATATTTTCTATCACCTAGAACCTTAATAGCCTATTGGATAATATGAATTCTCTCTCCTAATGGCTTTATAAAATTTCCAACCTCCAAAAAGTCATTGTGCATATATGCTACATAAGAATACACAAATTTAGGCAGGACAATTTTAAATCTTACACTGTGAATGGTAAAGCCCAAATTCTATTGAGTAATTAAAGAAGAGATTATAAGCCTCTATTTATAAAAGATAAAGAGAGAGAAACATAAATATAACTCATGTGAGGCTAATATGCCCAGAGCAAGATCAAATATGAGAACTTCCAAGGAGCTCAATCATCCTAGAAGTACTCTCACCCAAGCATGCTTAACTATAGAGTTCTGATCAGAACCAAAGCAGTAAACCCTCTAATGGGCTATATCTAACACATGCTATTAAGTTTCTTGTTGGATTCCAATACCCAAAATGAGTAGAAATAGTAATTCTAGCCTAGATTTAGAAGAAAACACTAGAAATATTCTTGAGAATGTAAAGATAACCTATTAGCCTAGGGTTGTACCCAAAACTATTGACATGAATATAACTAAAGTTATCATGGCAATAGTTTCTCATAAAGGGTGGAATTTACACTAATAGGATGGAGATTTCTTTTCTACATGGAAGTTTAGTCGAGACAATTTCATGAGTCTACTTGTTGGCTATGAGTGTAAATATGGACCATAAATCATTTTTAAGACGTGTAAAATGATAAATGGATTAAAATTCTAGAAAAATCATGATAAATTTGGATATAAAAAAAATCCACAGAGATGATACCTTATTTTTCTTGGATTCTTTCTTGAAAGACTTTTGAACTTAATGTGTATGTTATTGATATTTTTATTGCAAGAGATGATCGTTTGGAGGTTACAAGATCAAGAAAAAAAATTAATTCTTGAATTCAAAACAAGAAATTAAAGAACGTAAAGATTCCTTAGGTATTGGAGTCAATTATTCATATCTTGAATTTTCCTTAGACAACACAAATAAATGTAGATTTGTTAAAAGAAACAGGTTTTTTTTAGTGTAAACACATATCAACACCTACTGACCCTAATCATAAATTAATAAGAGGAGTTGAGTGTGGGATCCTAGTAGAAATAAATAGAGAGATTTATTTATCTATCTTAGACTAGACCTGATATAGCATATTCTATTAGTGTATTAGGTTAATTCATGCATTTAACCAACACTCATCATTCAAAAGTTGCATATAGGCTTTTGAGACATTCCAAAGAAACCGTAGGTTTAGGAATTTTGTTTAGGAAAAATGAAATATAAACTTACAGATTTTTACCAATATTTTGATTTTTAGGATCTCACATAGACTGGAGATGAACCTCAAGTATACTAACTTATTCTAGAGGAATTATGTATACTAACATAATCCCCGTCGCACGCCCAAAATTCCTCAAGTATTCCCTAAACATATGGTTCAGCTTTGACATTTTTTGTTTAGGAATTTCGGGCGTGCGATCTCAACTTATTTGAACTTGGAGCTCTGTTATAGGGAATTATGTAGGCATGTGGATTATGAGAACTTTAAATATTCTTTTGTTCAACCCATGAAACTGCTCTTGACTCAATACTGCATAGTAGGATGAAACATATAGATACTGATGGACATTTTATTTGAGAAAAATAAATCTAAGAATAACTTCTAATCTATGCATTACAATAGAGGAACAAGAAGCTGATATTCTCATTAAAAGTCAGAGAACATCACTTTTTAACAACTTAATAAACCTGGAATGAGAGACCTCAAGCATTGTAGTTAAGTGGAGCATAGCAGATTTTTTTTTGGTTTTTGTGTACCATTTTTTGCACGTTCAGGAAAATAGAGAAATTAGAGGAGAAATGGCTTCATAAGAGGTAAAATTTTACATGAAAGTGGAAAGAATCACGGTACAAGGTGACAAACTTGAAGAGGAGGAACAGTTATTCGAGGAGGGCTTAGAGCAAGCGAGGGATGGTGGAAGCTCGAGGGCCTGGAGCAATCCAGTTTACAAATACATAAATAAATAAATAAATAAATAAATAAACTTATACATTTATATAGTTATGGGGAAATTTATCATTTTCTTTTCTTTTCTTTTAAAAAGTAGTATCGGCCTGGCCCGACTACTGAATGTAGTCACCGGCGCCACCGATGGATGCTGAGGGCAATGATATACTTTCATGAATAACATCTGGAGCCCTATCGTGAGTTGGTGTAGGTGCCCCAAATGAAAACCGGGACATCGAGACTGGATTATGGAGGGGGAGCATCATTACCCATTCCTGCAGCGTTCACGCTCCACATCGTGGCAAAAACACTTCACCTCGTGAATAACGCACTAAAGAAATATCAATAGAGATTTATATTTCAGTAAATTAGATTTTGCGTCTACGTGGTCAACAGGAGATTCATCGAATAAATCAGATTTTGATAAAATAAAATCAGATTCATCAACTGATATGCTGACAATCTTGGGTTTTATCCTGTTACTTTCCGCATCGCGTGAATTCATAAAGACTGTCATCGATTTGTCACTCTTCTGCCATCAACCGGACATTGAAACAGACACTTAGTCTGTTTTCGGTGAGCAACAAACCATTTGTAGTTTCCTCTACGGCAGAGCCTTGGACTTTCTGCACTGATGAGAACTAAACGAATTATTGGCTTTCTAACCCTATTAAACGAACAGCTTTTTTTCATTTCTCTTCTCTAGAAGACTTCAACATTTTAATACGTTTGAATTCGTTTTAAAATGGTAAAACGTTTTAATATTTCGTTTCCAGCTCATGCAACGTTTTAATATTTCCGTGAGCTAGACGTGGTATTACGTGAAAATGTCAACGGCGAATAGTCAGCGGGGGCCACCCCCAAAGTGACTTCCTATTTACCCTCCGATATATCGCGCGACCTTTATGGAAGCACAGAAATCTCCGCATATGCTTTCCTTATTGAGCAAGAATCCCGACTCCAGTTTCCTGCGGATTGAGGTTTTCAAAAAGTATCGAGGGTCGTCAATCTAATCAGCAGTATTACCGATCTGTTTTTTTTTCTGGCCATTCTGTAGTATTCTCCCCTTCTCTTTCACAGTAGAGACCTCTCTCTCTCTCTCTGTCTCTCTGTCTCTCTTTCTGTCTCTTTCTCTTTCTCTTTCTCTGTCTCTGTCTATCTCTCTCGCTCTCTTTCTCTCTCTCGCTCCGCTCCTAAACTAGTAATACGATACTATCCTCCATTCCGGTCCCACGCATTTCTATTTTGAAAAAAAAATACAAATGTCATGAGAAGAATCTGTCGCGCATAACAAGCTGACGCAAATTTCCCTCGCAACCAAACCCAAACAGAAACTTCCCCGCATTTTTAAGGAGAGGACAGCTAGGATGATGGCGATGATGATGACAATCTTCAGATCAAGGCGTCTTCTCTGCGTAGACCTTTGGGAGAGAACTGGCTTGTAGGGGATGGGAAGAAGACAAAATCCTGGCCTGGTCTCCTTCCTCCTTTGGATCTTGTGCTGCGTTTTCCAGCCCTTTGGAGTTCTTCTCGTTCTAGCACAGTCTCAGAAAGGTAAGTTTCCTTTTGGTTATCATCTCCAGAGCTTTCTTTTTCAAGTGATTTCATGATAACGCTGTTTTCAGGCTTCATAAATATTGACTGCGGCTACACTGGAGGATCCAGCTATGTAGATTCCTTCACTGGTCTCACATACACGGATGATTCACAGTTCATTGACACCGGGAAGAATTATCTCGCCGCCTCCAACCCGTACTCGCGTCGGTATGGAACGCTTCGTAGCTTCCCAAATTCGACCCGGAACTGTTACAAGATATCGCCAATACAGTTAGGCGGGAAATACCTGATCCGAGCTGGATTTTATTACCGAAATTATGACGGCCAAAGCTCCTCCCCCATCTTCGATCTTCACGTTGGGGTCAACTACTGGACCACCGTTGAGATTGGATATGGAGGTGGGTATACAGCCGAAATTGTCACGGTTTTACTTGGAGAGATTGTCCAGGTGTGTCTAGTTAACACCGGCAAAGGGACGCCCTTCATCTCAGTGCTCGAGCTGAGGCCTCTTCCGAGTAATTTGTATCCTGTGGCGCTCGGGATTCAGTCCTTGGATCTTCAGAGCCGCTGGAACTACGGATACGCAGATCAACTGAGGTAGTTGACCATATATGTCTGCTTATTTTTTGCATCTTTTGTCAGGTATTGGGCTACCGGGTAAAGCTCGATAATATTTGTCTTCTTCTTCCGTATTTTTCTTCTTCATCATCTTTCCTTTTCCTTATCATCATTCTCCTTTCATCTTCTTCATCATCTTTCATTTTTCTCATCATCGTTCTTCTTTTTCCTTCATCTTTTTTATCATCTCTCTTTTTCATCATCTTTTTGTTTTCTTCTCCGTCACCTCCATCTTTTTTATCATCTTGTTATTTTTCTCATTTTCGTGTCCTCCTCCGTTACCATCATCATCATCATCATCATCATTTTATTACTACTATTATTACTGTAACTATTGTAGCTTCTTCTTTACCATCATCTTTCTATTTTGTCTCTTCTTTCTCCTTTCTAACTTTTGTTGTCCTTAATTTCCCTTTGTTAAGGCGACGTATTATCCTTCTTTTTCTTCCTCGTCTTGATTTTTTCATCTAAATGTCATGAAAAAACGAACACGTGTGCTCTTGGGTATCAGTTATTGGATCGAGCAGATGTAGTTAGCTCGATGTGATCGAGTGCATCCCTCCGATCACTGATCATGACATACGATCACCAATCGCTGATCATGCCATGGATCACTCTTTAAAACAACGATCTGATCGTGGGGGTATTTTTGTGATTTTTCAAATTTTAATCTTCCATTTTATTTTGTCTCATTTTCAAGGGGCTTATAGCCGATCAGATCGAGGATCACATCAATTGTTCGTGATCGATCATAATCGACCTGATCGATCATTAGCGATCATAATCGATCTGATCGATGATCATCTATAAGATCGACGATCAGATCATTACGGTGATCGATGCCTATCAATCAGAACACGATCATCATATGTAGATCGATCGAATCAATCGAACAAACAGTCAACGATGTCGACCTAATCGCTGTTCGCTACTACTGCGTCCACTTCTTCCAATTGTGAATAGAGCAGTAAATAAATCATAAATGCAGGTACCCCGACGACCCCTACGACCGTATCTGGTTCGGTGTCGCCAGTTCCTTTGACTTATTAAATACCACAAGTCAGATAGAGGTCGGACCTGCAGACGCATTTCAAGTGCCCCCAAAGGTTCTGAGAACGGCTGTTACTTACTCAAGAACGAATTATTACATGCCCATCAATCCACTTAAAGGACGTCCCGGAGAAAAAATATACATTGTCATGCACTTTGCTGAGCTTATTCAACCAAGCTCAACCAATATAAGAGGTATGAACATCTACGGAGGAGACAACGGAATTCTCTTGTTTGGAAACTATACACCTCCTTACCTGAAAGCAGACCACAAAGAAATCATTTCTGCTGTCGTTGGCAGATCCGGGTTTTTTAACATGACCATCTATGTCGCAACCTCGTCAACACTCTCCTTCATGATCAATGCCCTAGAGAGCTACATTGTGAGACCCAAGAACGAGTCACAAACCGTTATCCGCGATGGTGAGACCTCTACAGAAGAACCCTAATTGAATAATCTCCCTTCTCGTTACAGACACAAACCATAGGAAAATAATTATCGAATGGAATGTTTATGTATATCGCCACCATTGTAATCGACATGCATGAGATGCCCACATGAAAGACAATACCATCAAATTTTAATTTACATTTATTCAGATCATCCCCGCTCTCTTTTCTTGGTCACCAGTTTCTGCTATGGAAGATATCAAGGGAGGATTCAGACTCACAAGAAACTGGCAAGGCGACCCTTGTAGTCCTAGACAGTACGCATGGGAAGGAGTCGGCTGCAACTATGCCTCCGGAGTTGCGACGGTTATTTCTTTGTGAGTATCAACCAAATGTCAAATCGATGTTGACGATATTGTCTCTGACCTATACAGTTCAACTACCTAGGAACCTGTCATCAAGCGGGTTGGGTGGCACAATCCCATCATCAGTGGGCCAGTTAACAGATTTAGTAACCTTGTAAGCATTCAACTTCGTGTTATTTAAAGGCATAAAACTCTCGAGTATGAATATCTTTCTTTTATAATCGCACATGGAAAATTACCTTTATGCAACTCACTTTCAGAGATGTCTCCTACAATAACTTGAAAGGAAATATACCAGATACCCTTGGAGCTCTGTCATCCCTAAAACTCCTGTACGTGACCTTCGAAACTGATCGAAGTGCATAGTCGTCTCCGTTCTTTGCATTCCCTAACCGAGTATCGCGGCTGAATTTGTAGAAATATAAGTGGAAATGAAGCTCTTGGAGCTATTCCATCGGCTCTTTGCCAAAGAGCAGCAAAGGGTGATCTCCTTATAAGGTTAGTCCATTTAACCAACAAATCTTATGCAGATATTTGTTTAATTCAGGTTTAAAAGACCTAAACCCATGTCAAAACCTCCCTTTGATTTGTATAACCATGACAAAACAATCCACACAAATGTGGCCTTACGCATGAAATAATTTGTGAGTCCAGAGTTCCCAAAATAAACAGATATCATGATTTTCTATACTGAAATAGTAATTAAAATGTAATATGTTCAATAAATTTTTATATTATATAGGCCCTTTCATACAAAGATTTTTAAATGACAGTATTCAGGACTGGTCAAGCAAATGTGTCAGTTCATCTAGCAAGAAAAAGAATTTCGTGATTCCTGTAATTGCAGGCGCATCCGGTACGATCATACTTTTGATTGCTGTGTCCTTTTGGATATTTAAAAGAAAGAGGAAGGCTCATTCTAACAGAGGTACACGATTCTAGAGCTTTCCATGATACTCTATTTATCACTCGACAAACTCTGAAAGCATTTCTAATTATTTCAGGTAACTCTGATGAAAATAACAGTACTCAAACTGTAGAAAGACTTGAAACCTCTTGGAGAACAGAAAATCCAAGATTTACATTCCAAGAAATCAGACAAATGACGCAAAATTTTAAATGTGAGATCGGTAAGGGGGGATTTGGGCCTGTTTATTTGCGTTACTTGAGAAACGGAACAAGAGTGGCGGTTAAAGTCTTGTCCTCATCGTCATCGCAAGGAAATAGGGAATTCCATGCAGAGGTAACTGAATGCAAGATAATGATACTTCGACCTACTTTACATAATATTGTGCCCTCATTTTCAATTTTCAGGTTGAGTTGAATTGCTAGCACGAGTGCACCACAGAAATTTGGTGACATTAATTGGATACTGTGATGATGCTCAAAACTTGTCTCTTGTCTATGAGTACATGGAGAAAGGAACACTCCAAGATCACATAACAGGTACGAGAAATCAATGTTCTAGGATTAGGTCTCACATTTTATGAGCTTAATGAATTTTATCGCCCTTCCGCTATTAGCGGAACTTACACCACTTCATGATGGAAATTAATCTTAAAATCTGCTATTCTTTCTCCAGGTCAAGTGTCTAAAGTCAAACCATTAAATTGGAGCCACAGAGTAAGTATCGCTCTTCAAGCCGCCCAAGGTATTCTCATTTATATTGATTAAAAAACATTTTCTTAAGCGACATGCACCAAAAAAAATGAACATATCACCTCAAACAAGAAGATATATTTCAGGCTTAGATTACCTGCACAATGGATGCACGCCCCCCATTATCCACAGAGATATAAAGAGCTCCAATATTCTTTTAACCAGTGATTTCACTGCAAAGATAGCTGATTTTGGACTATCAAGAGCATTCAAAACGGACAATTTGACGCACGTAACGACTAAAATTGCTGGTACACCTGGATATCTTGATCTGGATGACTGGAGAGCAGATGGAGAGAAATCTGGAAAGAAATCGGGATCTCTCCCTCTTCCTCATAAAGAAAGAGACATAAAGAGCATTTTGGTATTATATTTTCCTAAGGAATATTTGATGACAAAAGAAGCCTTCAAGAACCTACACATATTTCTACCATGATACCTTAAAATGGTAAAGACATTTTTATTCACTTGGATGACCCCAAAAATAATATTTGAAACTATATTAAGATCTTAAGGTACGCAAAATATAACTCATGTGAAACACATATCAGCACAGTACATTGAAAACTTAAGAAAATGATCGATTCAATTTATGTGGTGATTTTAAAAAAAATTAAGGAGTGTTAGTGAAGTGAGATGAAGAAACATAATTAATCATGCTCATCAAAAAGCACCCTTTGTAGCTATTTCAAACATATGCTCTTTATTTTTGTTGTAGATCATATTTTAGGAAACCATTTTGTAAGGCAGTCAATATTCTTTATTGTCCTAAAATTAATTTTAGGACTATTGAAATTTTCTCCATGAACTAATGATGATTATTCTCTTTTCCATTTTTCACAATTCAATGACATCCATCGCCATTGAAATAAATAAATGGTCTTCATTTATCCTCCTTGGTTACGACAAGTGTTTTATCTCTTTCTTAGACCACTAAAGCTTGTACATCATTTTTTTCTTGAACATAAAAAAACTAAAGACCATTATACAGTCTCCTTTTTTTTCAATTGTGTAATTTTCAAATAAATTCTAAAATTTTTTATTTCAATCACTGTTAGGCATATTTTCAGAAATTTATGCATTTCACCACAAAAATTTATTTGAGTCACGTGGAATTTGGTCATTGATATGAAAGTAATGATTAGAATTCATGATTATAAATTCAAAATCATGTCATAACAGTTCATAAATCCATTAACAAGACATGATTATTAGACATCTATGCTCCAGCATGAGGGGAGTGCAAAAAGATACGTTTGTGGATTTATATTTTGTAGTTTTGTTCTTGACATTTTAGGCTTTATTGGGCCTAAACAAGAGGGCCACTTTCTTCTTTATAAATAGAACTCTTTCTCTCTCTAGAGGGGTTAGATCATCATAACCCATCATTTTCCCTCATTCTCACTTCTTCCAATATCCATATCATTTTTTAGTTATGAACTTAGATATTATATAGATAGAAATAAGAAAGTAGGCATATCTACATGTAGCTATACCAAGCTGTATATATAGATGCAATGCATGCAAATTTAAGACTAAAAGTGTTTAGTAATGAAGTATATTTTCCAAGTATATATACTTATCTCTAACTATTTAGTAATCAAGTACATCTCAGATAAATACTTTACCAGAATGCATAGAATTCACAATTTAGGTTGCCATGTTTTTGTTTTAGACATTTTTGCATCAGCTTCTAGTACAAGTTTCTAAAGCATGTACAATATTTTTTTTTAATAAATATGCACTACTGGCTCTAATTACATGTGTATATTGGATTTAGTTTCTTGTTGATTGTAGGCAGGGTATTTGTTTTGTGCTCCCTTTTCCAGACCAATTACAATTGTCTCTAATGAGGTCTCTGTTGGACTTGATTTTCTCCCATTTTTTATTTACCCATAATTAAAGCCTAATTCCTCATTAAGGTCTCTCCACTTTAAGGTATACAATGCTCTTACATGAAGCCACTTTTCTACTTCACTAAAAGCATTTTCCAGGTACCTTCTATCATTCTCATCCTTAGTATGTTCCAATACTCTTGGTTAACTATAATTATACTATTTTATGAAATTAAATGTTGTATAATTTCTTAATCTTCAATATCAATTTCAAATAATTTTCCTTGAATGAACTATGGCATTACAGGGTTTTAATTGAAGGGTTGGTGATGAAACCCCCATAATTGAGTCATTGTGGACCATTGTTACGAATATGAGAAAATAAGCATTATTATTCATTCTACATGTGTCGTGATAAAAACATATCTCCATGGTAGAGGGATGATCCTTCAGGACATGTGTATACTCATTGAGTACATATATATCACATATACCATAAGGATAATTGATCGTTAGTGATCCTCCATGTTTTCTTCCCAAACAAAAAATAAGCTATGTTGCATAAAAAGATGAAATGCGAAAGGTTGCCAAAAAAACATTAAACCTGCCTCATAAAAAAAGAGAAAAGGAATAAAGTAACAACATAAGAAATCAAAGCATGAAAAATTAACATTGTTGCTGAGGAGAAACAACACCATTTGTAAGAAGCCCATCAATATTATTGATCCTCATTCAGTCTCTTAATTTCCAATGTTAATTGATAATGATTTTAAAATTTTTTTAAGGTACGTACTTGAAGTACCCACAAAAGTGCCCCTCTTGGAAAAGTACTTATTATGTCACTGATGTTTCTAGCCAAAACTCAGAGGACGCATGGTTTTAGAAGAAACCTATGCTCTGGGCCCGAGAGGTCTGTCATTTTTAACTTACTGATGTGACTTTATAGGGTCTTTCAATCTGATATCGAGGATCTTTGCAATGCAGTGGCACACAGTATTGGGGTTAGTTATTGAAAAGTGTACCCTCCACCATGCCAAGGATGATGTAAGAAATGATGATATTATGGGAGTGGAGAAAAGAAGAAGAAATACATGAAAAAAATCAAAAAGGAAGAAAAGAAAAAAATGGGAGAGAAAGAATACAAAAAGAAAAGAAAAATAAGGAGAAAGAAAGTACAAAAAGAGGAGAAAAAGAAGAGCAACAAAATAGAGAAGAGAAAAATATATAAGTGGGATGGAAAGGAGAAGGAGAATGGTGCAAGGGAAGAAAATGAAGGTTTGCCAACAATAAAAAGAATGTGGACAGAAGTGGGAAAAAGGGGCACCACTTGTAAATTAACTTTATGGCATTCTTTAGCTAATGATTCATCAACTGCGTT
Organism: Lemna minuta; assembly: GCA_024174645.1. NCBI lineage: Eukaryota > Viridiplantae > Streptophyta > Magnoliopsida > Alismatales > Araceae > Lemna > Lemna minuta. The sequence goes on along the minus strand of CM044115.1, from coordinate 9,928,315 downwards.
AATGAATTCTTGACAATTCATTGATAATGATTCTTTGAATTTTTTTAGGTTCATACTTGGAAGTATCAAGGACGTTCAGGGTTTGTCATTTTTAACTTAAATATGTGTCGTTATTGATGTCATTTTGAACTTAGTATTGTGTAATTCTGTTATGAAGTTTGCATAATCTCTCTATGAAACCTGAGACAAAAGTATCTATATATCCAAATATATTCTTATTTTTAAAAAATATATTTAATAAAGAAGCATTTTGAAAACTGTCTTTGGAAACATAGAACTATTCCATGATCTCTTTCTCTCTCTCTTTCTCTCTCTCTCTCTCTATTCATATATATATATATATATCCAAAATATAACAAAAAAATGCATTAATAAGGGGTAATAATTCTTTACTTTTGAGTCATCAAGCATGCCCTAAATATTTAGTTGAAATAGATCTATGTGATTATAAGAAAATTTTACTTGCAGTAAATAAATAGACACATATACACATGAATAGTTAATACTGTAATCACTATCCTACATATCATGTTATGGATGACTGATATTCCATTTATTTTTAAGTGTAAATTTCCATTTCTCATACTTACCATGTAGTTTTTGACACTTGTTTGTGGGGGTTTATTATTTACTATTCTACATAAGGGGCGATATATTTCACTTAATATTTTAAGACACTAAAATATCTTTCAAATCATATTTTCTATTATTAAAGTCATTTTTCTTTGCCAACCATTAAAAATAGATTAATGAAAATAAATTACTAGTAAGTTTGAGGCAATATTCTCATAATTTTTCTTCATACATCACTTATCATAAACAAGGAAGTATGAGGGAATAAAATTTAATTTCATAGAGTATAACTATTCTTCAGAGATTTTCTTCATTAAAGTAATTTAGCAATTGCAAATCTTAAGATCAGTTGAATTTTATACAAGAAAATTTGAATGCGTAGATCATTTAAGAAAGGAAAAATGAGGAGATATGAAACAATTAATTTACATTTCTTGTAACCATGGAATTTGTCTGCAAGATGGATAGACCTAATGTGTTCAATGAATTGATACTAACAAGAGACAAATTTTAGATGTAACTCAATTCATCAAACTCCTGCATATCTGACATATTACTCGCCTAAAAGAGAAAAATGGTTCATATTTGAGTTATATATATTCTAGAAGTAAACAAAAATAAGTAGTTCTACAAAATAATGATGAAACATTTCTCTTGACAATGAGTGTGTTACATAACATAGCCACCATTCATATACTTCATCACAATATTTTCCAATGGTTGTTTGTATGATTTCCATTATTCCTTAAAAAATTGAGGTAGTCTAGGTAGTGAAATGATTATTAGAAATTTTTCATTGATCTGTAGAAATTTTTAAGATTTCATGGAGATCTTCATAAATTTAGGAATATATTTAACTTTGAAGGGTGTAAAACAGTTCATAAGGGTTGAGACATTGAGATATTTGTTATAATATGCAAGGAGGTACCACAATTTGCATCAATGGACAGTCTAGAGGTGTATACCTATTGATTGGTTGCCAAGGCACTTGTAGAGAAATTTAATGGTGAAGGATCAACAATAACCCACTCCAATATTGATAGGGAGGTCATATTTCGCTTTATATATACTGATATCCTTGTTCTTGAAAGAGTCCTGAATTTCATTAGACATGTGTATTGCCCCACTTGGATAACCATATTTCATCCAATATAAGTCAGAAGAGCGATCTTTTCTATGACAATGTTCAAAGAACTCATGGAAATGATCTATGCCCCCTTTTTTTGAAATTATTCATCTTTGATATGAATCTTTGTCATCCCATAAAAATGGGTATCATAATTTTCAGCTAAAGACATTGACCTATTTTTTTAAGCATTAAAATTTTCAAGTACCTTAAATGGTGGAGGTAATTAGTTTCATGAAATTGACATTCACATACCATTTCCCATTTTTTTATGATGAATAATAATGAACCTTGTGTGCAATATATTTTCTTTGAGTGAACTGAAGCCATCATGTTTTTATTTGCTTCACAATACTTGAACTAGTCATCAGACATCATTTTTAAGACTCTATGTCCTATATGATCATGCAAATCAAGAAAATGAATCTTGATATGGTGAGAAATTAGGGCCATGAAGCTTGATAGAGCACCCACCTGTGGGCTAGGAGTGCAATTGGGAGAACAGTTCTCCATGCACTCCATAGATCTATCTTGTTTGGTACTCATTGGGACAGAGTACTTAGTCAAATTTAATATTTGATTGGAGATTTGTCCAGTGTAGACATTGGACCTCCTTTGATCTTTAAATAATCATGCTCATGAAAATGCATGAATGGTATGACCAACGGCAAGGGAAGCAAGATAGATAGCACCCACACAAGGATTGGCAAGACTCGCCTTTAAGTGAAATTGGAGCAAATCATTGAAATCAGAAGTGGTATCAATGGTTGATGTCAGCTTCCTCAGCTTGTCCATCGACCACTAAAAATAGAGATGAATGGGGAGAGAGAGAGAGACAGAAGAGAAGTAAAACACCAAACATGGCTGTACATTTCTGCACAATTAGGGTTATATATTTATCCCAAGAGATAAGATCACAGAATCGGTACTGTCTTAGAAAATTATATTACAAAAATGCCACTAAATAGATCATCATAAGATATTTCTACCTGAAGACTTGCTTCTTGAAAGGAAAAGAACAGCCACGGACTCTTCAACGGGTAAATGAAAACCAAATTCGATCAGTCAATCATAATTCAATGACTTTACTGGGATTACAGAATATTCCTTCCTCAGCATCCCCCTTTTTCATGTAAAAAGATTACTCTTGTTTAATGAAATATTCATCTGTCCTTTGTTGCAAAGAAAACAAAACCAGATAGACCACTGAAAAAGGCTACCGAACACAAATTACAGCAAGATTGGAGCACAGAAAGATGAAATCCTGATCAGTAGAAGGAAAAATAGGGTTCGACCCCGCCGTAGTTCATGAGACTTTAAGTGCCCAACTCTTCTTTACAACGGAAATCAACATCCGGAAAAGTCAACGTCGGCACCTCCTCCATTAAAAGAGAAAAACCACCCTCCAAGACACCAAATTCATCTCCTGGGCCCTCCTGATCTCCAATCTAGCATCTATCTTGGAGATGTTGATCTCCATCTAGAAAAGTAAACCTGTGATATCTTCAAAAGCAAGATCTTCCAAACTATAATCTCCATGAAGAAATCCAAGGAAAAGGAGCTCAAAATATAGCTGCTTATAGGCAGTTATCTCCTTGGCCATCTCCTTTTTCATTTTCTTGATTTTCTTTCCCTGTTCATGACGTAGGAAGCTTTCTAGGTCAAAATCTTCTGTAGCTGCGTTCATATTCTGGAAGCTTCTTGTAGCGTTGAAGAATTTTGGCGGCTTCATTAGGGTTTGGGAATACCTCCGGTGTTGGATCATTCGGATGTTGGATGATGATGCAGACGTCTATATCGCAGAGGATGTTTAGAACTTGGGCTTTCTTGAATAATCCCACCTTTCTCTTCTTGTACGAAACATTTCTTGCTTTGTTCTTGGCTACAAACTGTAGTTTCACCTTCCCCCAAGGCATGGGTATTGGATGTTTTTAGATGGCTAGAGAAAGAAAGCGGAGGGTGGATTGGTTTAGGGTTTGTGTTCCTATTAAGGGTTCTTATAGTGGTACGTGCCTGCACTTGGGAATGGTACCCAGAGAGAGAGAGAGAGAGAGAGAGAGAGAGAGAAAGAGATCATCGGAAAAAAAGCCATGTAACGATCAAGTACTCATCACTAGGATACAGAGAGAGACAGTGGGAGAGAGGAGGGGAATAGATATCAGCGTAATTAAAAGCCATGTAACGTTCAAGTACCCGTCACTAGAGAGATTTAGAGGGACAAAGAGAGAGGAGAGAGAGAAATCATCGTAATAGGTGGCTGCAATCGGGACTGTGAAAAGAGAGAGAGATCATCGGGAATAAAAGCAAAATATTTCATAATTACGAGAGGGAGAAAAAGAGAGAGAGAGAGAGAACAGTTTTCAGAAATAAAAAACATATTTATGTTCTTGTCTCGTCATGCATTTTTTTGCTGAGATAGGCTAGGGAGAAAAAGAGGAGGGTGGGTTGCTTCAGGGTTTGTGATCCCTCTCTAAGGTTCTTGCAATAGTTAGTGGCCGCAATTGGAAATGGCACGGAGAGGGAGAGCGAAAGGAAAAGAGGGAGAGAGGGAGATCGTTGTGATTAATGGCAACATATTTGATAATCTTAACGTGTCAATGAGGATTGTAATGCCACGTAACGTTCAAGTACCCAACAAAAAAATTGGAAAATATTTGGAAAAAAGGCAGCCAATAATAGAGAGATTCAGAGGTTAAGAGAGAGTAGTTTTCATGAATAGAAGACATATTTTTATTTATGTTTCTCTCTCGTCGTGTCTTCCTTCTGAGATCGGCTAGAGAGAGAAAGAGGGCTTACAGTTTAGGGTTTGGGTCCCTTTCTCGGGTTTTTAGTACTTAATATCTGCCAGTGGAGAGAGGAAAGAACAAATTTCGTAATTAAAAATAAACTTTCTGATATTACTTGAGGATTGTCATGCCATGCAACTTTCAAGTATGCATAATTAGGATGAGAGAGAGATGGAGAGAGAGTCATAAATAAACACAAAATTTTGTTTAATCTATGCGTGCTTGAGAGAGGGAGTCACAAATAAACACGAAATTTTGGATAATCTATTGGTACTTCAGAGAGAGAATAAGAATTAAAAACAAAGTTTTAGATGATCCTTGACGATTAATGCCATTTAACTCTAGATTATGCATAACGATAGAGATATCAGTTGTTGTACGAAAACAATTTATTTATCAAGATGTAAAAAATGAACGTGGTCTCTTGAAACATAATGTTGACTGGCCTATGTTAATCTCAAAAGTAAATTTCGAGAATTTTAGAGAAAGTGAGAGACATCAATATCATACATCAGACTTTTTCATTAATAGTATCAATGATGTCGTTGATCTCCCTCAGTAAGCGAGATCTTTTGCATTTATGTGGATATCCTTAGTTCATTTATCCTCTTTCGAATGTTATAAATATCCATGTTTCTCTTACGTATGACAGTTAATCTCTCTCTCATAAGGAGTATGGATCGGAAAATTTCTCAAATTTGGATGTCACTGAAATATAAAGAAACGTGATTGCAATGAACTTAACGGAGATGATATCTCCTCAATAATTTTCTTGTCATATATGAAAAGAACAAGAAAAACTAGAAAAAAAACAAATTAAAATGTGTTTTAAAAAATATTATAGTTTTAAAAAAAAGTATAGTTTTCAAAAGATATATTGATGACATCAATATTTCAAAAAATCTTTTTCATTTGTCATGAATTTAGATAACTCAATTTGGTAATTAATATGTTAACTTTTTGTAAATTGAAGAGGTTTGTGAATGGTAAAGCCCAATTGTATTAAGTGAGTAAAGAAGAGATTACAAGCCTCAATTTTACAAACTTATGTGGGACTAATATCCTTGAGCAGGATAAATTATGAGCACTACCCAAGAGGTCACTAATCTAATTTCTCGAAGTCGAGCATGCAAACTCCATCCCAAGGAAATATCGTGGTTTCTTCAAGTCACGTATTGCAAAGTGCATCTAAAGATAAGCTTTGTTAGTAGAATACCCAGTCTCATCGCTACCAATCAATAGAATGGCATCCCCATATATTGCAAGTACCACATATCATATTGATGTTGTCTTGCACATCACGATTGGGTCAAACTAGCAAGGGTTAAAGCCATAAGCCATTAGCAGACCATTGAACTTAACAAACCAGGCGCGACAACTTTGTTTCAGCCCATAGATAGCACAACAAAGAAGGCAAACCTGGGAAGTCTCCTCTTGAGCAAGATGCCCTGGAGGTTGCTCCATAAAGACTTTCTATATTAGATCACCATATAAGAAGGCACTGGAGACATGCAATTGATGAAGAGACCAATCTAGATTGACGACAAGAGATTAGAAAAACGCATATAGAGTTCATGTGAATAATTGGAGAGAAGGTCTTAGTGTAATAAATGTCATGAGCTTGAGTGAATCCTCTAGCAACTAATCAAGCTTTGTGAGGAGCCACAATGCCATCCGGATGGTACTCTAGGTTGAAAACTCATTTGCATGTCAAATGTTGGCATCAGTAGCGCGTGGTACGAAGTCCCATGTACTGCAATGCACTAAGCCGCGATACTCTTGATCTATGGCTACTTTCCACTCCGGTACTTGGAGAGCTTCATGATACATATAGGGCGTGACTCCAGAGGACACGATACGAGAAAATCTGCAGTAAGTTGGAGAAAGGCACTCAAAAGAAACAAAGTGAGCAATGGGATGTTGGGTACAAGCACGAGTACCCTTTTGCAAGGAAATGGGAAGATGAAGGTCATCAAGAGGTAGACCATGGGGTGTGGTGGTGGGGGCAGGTGAGGATAGATTGGAGTCTGGTGTCATAGAGGAGGTAACCAAAGGAGTAGATGGATTAGTGAAGGGTAGACAAGAGGAAGATGTAGAAGCATGGATCACAAGCAGTGTGGAGTGGGACAATCATCATAGGTAAGCAAGGTAGGAGGTATAGTATATGGTGTTGTGGAGATCCTCAGAGAAGGCTACGAGGAGGATGGAGGAATAAAGGGAAACCTAGGGGGTGGAGATGTAGAGGATTTGAGAGGAGTAGTAGAGGAAGAAAAGTAGGGAAGATCTTCATGAAAGGTGACATCAGGAGAAGTAATAGAACACCGCATATCAAAGAAGTAGACACAATATCCCTTTCGTGTGCACAAATAGCCAACAAATACTCCCTTTAGTGCATGAGGAGCTAGTTTAGATAGAGATGGAGTATAGTCTTGCACAAAGGCAGTGCACCCAAACACACGAGGTGGTAAGGGAAAGAGAGAAGCATTGGGAAAAAGACGAGTAAGAGAAATTGTACCTCCCAAAGGAGAGGAAGGAAGCCAATTATGGAGATAAGTGGCTGTCATGATGGCATCAGACCACAAATAATGCATAACATACATATCATATAGTCAAGTGCTAGTGATGTCAAGAAACATGCGGTATTTTCTTTCCGCGACACCATTTTTGAAAGAAGTGTAAGGGCAAGTTGTTTGGTGAATGATTCCCTAGTCAACAAAAAATTCTTGGAAGGCCATTTGAATGAGTTCTATGATATTGTCAATTCAAATGACTTTTGGTGTGATGGAATGTTGGGTAATGATTTCTTGTGTAAATTGATGAACAATGCCAAGAACTTGTCTATGCTCTTTGATGAGATATACCTTGCTCACTCAAGTATAATCACTATGTAATATAGATTGCCTCAGGGAGAAGGAACCTGAGAGGAGTCCCAAACGTCGTAATGAATTAAGTCTAAGGCACATGAGGATGGAATTGAGTCACGAGCTGGGTAAGTTAAATGATGATGTTTGCCCATTTGACACGACTCACACACAAACTCAGTAAAAGATAACCATGGTAAGGTTTGCTTAAGTTTAGAAAGATAAGAATGGCCAAGTCTACAATGCCACAAAATAGAAGAAGTAGCAGAAGAGTTAGAAAACAAAGCAAGCAGCCCAGAGGAAGGGGTGTTCGACACGAGCTCATAGATCTCATGAACATTCTCATGCCCCAATCCAATCCTCTAATGGATACGAAGGTCGTGAAAGACATAATGGAAATGGTAGAAAATGGCAACACAATTAAGTGTAAGGGTAGTGGGATTAATATAAAGAAGGTTAGTGGGAAAGCCAGGAACATATAAAACATTATATAGAGTAAGGGAGGGAGTAGGTTTGGTTGATCCAAACCCTTTAACATAGCATGAACGACCATCTGTAATGGATACGAGTGGATAGGTGGTGATAGGTGATAGATAACATGCATATTTAATTCTTATTTTCATCATAATTAACTATTATTAATGCATAATTTTTATCCATATGATGCATGTTATTATCTTAAAATGAAATTTTCTTCAATTTAAGGCCAAATCACCTAATTCCATATTTTTTTATCAATTGAGCATTCTTATGTGTTTTTAGTGTGTTTGACCATTTCAAGGTTCAAACCACTTATGATTAATATAAAATTATTGTTTTGAATATTTTAGGACTTAGGTGAATGCATGAAGGTTTAAGAAGAGAAAGAAAAGAAGAGTGAAAAAAAAGAATTACCTTAGTTGAATTTAGAAGTCAACTAGGAATTCATTCACTCATAATTTTGTTTTCTATCTACTGTTATTTCAGGCATAGATTTAAAGAGGATAATTTTCTTGATCTAGTAAAGAAAATTTCATGCAAAAAGGAGTTCTAGAAATAAAGTTATTAATTTTTGAAGATCAACTATTTTTTCAGAAATTTTCATGATTTTTCAGAAATTTTTAGAGATTAAAATTGCAAAAAAGAGGTCTATTAAGAGCGGGACCCGCGCGGTGCTGACGTGGTGAAGCGGACATGCGGCAACACCACCTGGGTTGACACGGACCCACATGGGTGCCTACGTGGCGCGCAGGCTAAGGGTCAAGTGGATTGGGCCCATGAGTATAGTGGGCCACATGTTCGGTACAGATAAACGGGCATACTAGGACACAAAAGCTTATAATGCTTTCCCCTTATATAGGCAAAAATTCCCTTTATTTTCTCCGTGTGGGACTAAACTTATGTCTCTATTTTGCAGGCAATGTGGCAACGTGTGGAGCATCTAATCAAATGCGCGGAAAGACATGTGTTGATTTGGTGGATTTTAGTCCACCAGATCTCGATCAATGGCACATGACGAATTCGCAACCCTCGATCTCATTAGTGAAATCATTGGAGGAAAATCTTGAGTTCTTCGTGATTCTCTTGCATGCTAGACTCAATCGCCCATGGATTGAGGCAAGTTAATCACGAATCATTGTGAGACAATGTTTGGAAATCGCCCCTTGAATGCCAAAATCATGACAAAGAAGGAATCGGAGATATTCTTAGTAGTCAAAGCAATTTGAGGCTCAATCTTTGCATCAATCGGGTTAGAAGTGTGATTCTTTCGTAATCCTCACAATTTAGGGAATTAAGATTAGATTTAGATAGGTAATTAGAGTTTAGGAATCAAACATTTTGTCATTTCACCCAAATTTTATCGTGGATCTTTTCTAATTTTCATCAAGATTTGACCCTTCGATTTGTCGTTTGATCAACTACTGTTCAAAATCAATCTAAATTTGGGTGTTGACGTTCAAGGACAATTATTACAGATATATAAAGTGAAATTTACGAATTTTGGTTTCTTTGGAATCCTCTAATCTCCTAGGTTTCCTAGATTTGGATATTAGTTAATCAATTAGTTTAAGGATTTTGACCAAAGCCTTTGTCTAAGTGATTTTATGTTTATTGATTTTAGAAAAATTGTAGTAAATCCAATTCTTCTCTAAAAATCATGATTTTTATATCACGATTTTCCTTTTTCTCTCTAGATTCTAAAAACATAATTTTCGTAATATTTTCTCACCTTTTTCATCTCTGATTTTATAGAAAGTCAAAGTCTAGTCAGAGTGAATGCTTTCACCTTGACTTTTGACTTTTCTTCTTCAAATATTCTTTAAAAATTCTCAAAATATCATCTCTCAGATATTATTTTCATTTCTTAAAAACCCAAATTAGACTTAAGTTTAAGCAACTCAACTTTTTCAGTAAAAGTCAACTGTGTTGTATGTTGTTCGATCGAATCTCATCGATGTACTTGATTTCTGATTTTTAAATCATCATGAGTTCGGAATTATAAATTTTGTTTGATCGACGATCATATGTTTCAATGACTACACTAAATCGTTAATTAGTATTGACGGATCGAGACCGCAAGGTCGTCAATTGCACAAGGTCTCGTGTCTAAAGTCCAAACTTACCACTTTAATGAAAATATCTCGAATTGAGGGGTATAATGGTAAATATGGGTCAAATCCATAGAAAATTAGGGAAATTTCTGACGATCTCTTCAAATTTGATCAAATCGGACAATGAATGAGTGATAGAAATTGGGGAAAATGGTATTTTATGAAACAAAACTTTAAGACGATTCCACGGAATCAAAAATCATCAAATTTGACTTTGATTTCATGAAGAAATTGAAGATCAAAGATGGATGAAATTTCTGAAAACGGTAAATCATAAAATCGGAAAATTAAGACTTAAATTACATAAATTAACAATTCTAAAACAAAATTAAACACTAAACGAAGATAGATTAAGATAAGTCGCGATCACCATCCCACAATTACAATAAAAATGATCCAATTCATTGCCGGAATCAAGGCTACTCATCAAAATCCTAAAATCGCAATTCGTGGAGTTCAAGCGTCAATTTATTCCTCGTTGATCATCGAAATCTTGATCTTAAGCACTCCTCAGACGTAGAAATGAGTGTAGAAGCGATCAGGATCAAGAGATTCAAAATATTTGGTGTCTAAAAATTTTAATTTGATTCAATTGCTCTTGAATGCTTTACAAATCGGAAGAACATCTCAATTTATTGGGGATTTGGGCGTAACGATCCGATAAAACCATTCAACGGCTCTTATGAAATGCATGATCATGAATCGTTACCGTTAAGTTGTGACCATTGGATCACGATCGGACGCTCGAGATGAAGCCATGTCACCGCGTGCAATAAAACGCATCAAAACGCATCTGTTGGATCACGATCGAACGCCTCAGATGCGTTTTTCGTCAATTTAATCTCGACCGTTATAACTCCTGCGATCAATAGTAGAGATTAGACACATCCGGTGTACCCGATGAAGCCATGTGTCAATGATATTAAGTGAAGATCAACAGTCGAGAATGCACGCGTTATCGGATGTCCGACACGCTGCCATGTCGCCTCCTCATCGCGATCGTTGATCGCGATCGATCGGACGGCTTTGACCGCGCCACGTCACATGGGCGCTTTAAATATTCTGAAAAATTGATTTTAAATTAGAAAAATTGATTTTTAATTCTGGAAAATCTTTCGAAATTCATTAAAAATTCAGAAAATTCAGGAAAAACCCCTAAATATTAGAAAACTCATAACTTTTAAATATAACTCCATGTGAATCGAAATTTCTTTCATTTAGTCAAAAATTTAATTATCTATCATTCTAAAAAGTCAAGTTTAATAAATAACAAGAGTTTTAATTTCTATTTCAAAAATACATTTATTTCTTTGAGATTTAAACTTAGAAAATTAAATGAATGTTTATAAAAATGATTTCTCTCATTATTTAACTTTAGAAACACTTAGTATCTCAAGTAAAATATAGGTTATAAAATTATTTATCGTTAATTTGTCATAATTAACCCTAAATTAAAGTATTTTGAGATTATAATGACTTTTTTATAGAATGATAGATAAATACTCATAAATATGATAACATGCATAGGGATGAAGTCTTTTATGCCTTAATATGCATTAATAATCATGTATTATCATGTCTAATTAGCATGTTATCAAGTATCTCTATCTTTCTTTTATAATCGCACCTGGAAAATTACCTTTATGCAACTTACTTTCAGAGATGTCTACTAGAATAATTTGAAAGGAAATATGCCAGATACGATTGAAGCTCTGTCATCCCTAAAACGCATGTACGTGACCTTTGAAATTTATCAAAGTCCATAGTCGCCTCCGTTCTTTGCATTCCCTAACCGAGATCGTGGCTGATGTTGTAGAAATATAAGTGGAAATGAAGCTCTTGGAGCCATTCCGTCGGCTCTTTGCCAAAGAGGATCAAAGGGTGATCTCCTCATAAGGTTAGTCCATTAAACCAGCAGATCTTATGCAGATATTTGTTTAATTTAAGTTTAAAAGACCTAAACCCATCTCAAATCTCCCTTTGATTTGTATAACCATGACAAAACATTCCACACAAACGTGGCCTTATACATGAAATGATTTGTGAGTCCAGCGTTCCCAAAAGGAACAGATATCATGACTTTCCATATTGAAATAATAATTATAATGTAATATGTTCAATAATTTTTTATATTATATTGGCCCTTTTTGTACTATGATTTTCAAATGACAATATCAAGGAGTAGTCAAGCAAATGTCTCAGTTCATCTAACAAGAAAAATAAGATCGTTATTCCTGTAATTGTAGAAGTATCTAGTACGATCATAATGTTGATTGTTGTATCCTTTTGGATATTAAAAGAAGAGAGGAAGGCTCATTCTAGAGAAGGTACACCATTCTAGAGCTTTCCATGATACTCTATTTCTCACTCGATAAACTCTAAAGCTCATGGCTGATGTTGTGGAAATATAAGTGGAAATGAAGCTCTTAGAGCCATTCCGTCGGCTCTTTGCCAAAGAGGATCAAAGGGTGCTGTCCTCATAAGGTTAGTCCATTTAACCAAAAGATCTTATGCATTTATTTGTTTAAATCAGACTTAAAGAGCCCAAACCCTTGCTAGACCTCACTTTGATCTGAATAACCATGATAAAATGATCCACAAAGACAAGGCCATATACATATAATAATTTTTTAGTCCAGAGTCCCCAAGAGAAACTAATTTCCTGATTTTTTATACTATAATAGGAATTATAATTTAATATGTTCAATATTTTTTGATATTATTTTGGCCCTTTTTATTCGAAGATTTTTAGATTACAGTATCCAAGACTGGTCAAGCAAATGTTCATCTAGCAACAAAAAAGATCGTTATTCTCGTAACTGTAGCAATATCCGTTACGATCATAACGTTGATTGTTGTGTCCTTTTGGATATTCAAAAGAAAGCAGAAGGCTCATTCTAACTGAGGTACACCATTCTAAAGCTTTCCATGATACTCTATTGATCACTTGACAAACTATGAAAGCATTTATAATTATTTCAGGTAACTCTTATGAAAATAATAGTACTCAAACTGTAGAAAGACATGAAAGCACTTGGAGAACAGAAAATCCAAGATTTACATACCAAGAAATTAGACAAATGACGCAAAACTTTAAATGTGAGATCGGGAAGGGGGGATTTGGGCCTGTTTATTTGGGTTACTTGAGAAACGGAACAAGAGTTGCGGTTAAAGTCTTGTCCTCATTGTCATCGCAAGGAAATAGGGAATTCCATGCAGAGGTAACTAAATAAAAGATAATGACACTTCGACCTACTTTACATAATATGGTGCCCTCATTTTCATTTTTCAGGTTCAATTGCTTGCACGAGTGCACCACAGAAATTTGGTGACATTAATTGGATACTGTGATGATGCTCAAAACTTGTCTCTTGTCTATGAGTACATGGAGAAAGGAACACTCCAAGATCACATAACAGGTACGACAAATCAATGTTCCACGATTAGCGTCTCACATTTTATAAGCTTAATGAATATCGCCCTTCCACTATTGGCGGAACTTAGACCACTTCAAGATGGAAATTAATCTTAAATCTGCTATTATTTCTCCAGGTCGAGTGTCTAAAGTCAAACAATTAAATTGGAGCCAAAGAGTAAGTATCGCTCTTCAAGCCGCCCAAGGTATTCTAATTTATATTGCTTAAAAAAAATTTCTTAAGCGACATGCACCGAAAAAGAATGAACATATCACCTCAAACAAGAAGATACATTTCAGGCTTAGATTACCTGCAGAATGGATGTACGTCCCCCATTATGCACAGAGATATAAAGAGCTCCAATATCCTTTTAACCAGTGATTTCACTGCAAAGATAGCTGATTTTGGACTATCAAGAGCATTCAAAACTGACAATTTGACGCACGTAACGACTTAAATTGCTGGTACACCTGCATATCTTGATCCTTTGTAAGTATCTAATTTATCTTGATCCTTTTTATGTAATATGCATAATATATTGATGAAAATTTTTGAACAAACTCCAGGGAATTCCATAATTATGGATCAAATGAGAAAAGTGATGTGTATAGTTTTGGTGTTGTTCTGTTGGAGATTATCTCTGGTCTGCAACCCTATATCATATCGGCAGAAAGTATACATATTCTTAAGTGGATTTCTTCGAAGGTTCAGACGGGTGATATCAGCAATATTATCGACCCCAAATTGCAAGGAAATTTTGACATCAATGTGGCATGGAAAACAGTCGAAGTTGCCATGTCATGCACAACAGATAATGCAGAAGAGAGGATAACAATGAGTAATGTTGTGGTGCAGTTGAAACAAGGGTTGGCAATGGATGAATCTCAAAATGCACTTGAGCAGTCAAGTCCCCCATATACGAGTGAGGTAAATAGTTTTCTATCATACACTCAACATTCTCCATCTGCCAAGTAAGTTGGCAACTTCAGACGTTGGAAAATATGAAATAAATGGAAGTCAAACATCTCCAATGAATCAGTCTTCTGTTATTGATTTTGAAAACAATTTAATGAAACTTAACGAATTTATTATGGCATGAAATTTTTCGTTTATCATAATTTATGTTTGACTTGTTCGGATTCAATATTTCTTTCATCTTTTAGTAGAAGCTAAAAACTGAAAAAATAGTGATAGATTTACGTACTGTGCACTTGAGTTTTTTGACAAAAATTAAAATTTAAATAAGACACAATTTTCAGGCTTTATCTAAGGTATTTTGTCGGTTAATAGTTTTAGTTACGTTGATGTGTACATTCCGTTTCTTGAGGGATAAGATTTCATGAAGTGACTCGAGAAGGATACGTATTTCATTAATCTATTCCTGTGTGCACGTTTAAAAATTTTTAATCATGAAGTTATGAAATGATTAGCTCATGGATAACTTGAATTTAAATAAAACTTTGAAGTTTCCAAGAAGACATTTAATAGTTCCATTTAAGTGCATCTCTCATCTTTCCAATTGATTGGTGCCTAGCCTTTTTAACAAATTCCTTGTCTAATTTACAAAAGTTTCTGCAATAAGTTAAAAATTTACTAGGGCTTAGGGTAAAAGGTCAAACGACGAACATGGGTTTGTTGGCCATTTGGGTCCATTGGATGGACCAAATAGGGAGTCAAACAGACCTCCCTGAATAGGGTTTAACTACCATCATCTGGTACATCATCCAACACCAGTATCTCCCGATACTTTCATCCACTAACCGATACCCAGTACCCGATACCGTCATCTAGTTATGGATATCAAATATCGGATTACTAATGAGAATAGGTGCGATACGGGACATTAACAGTACAATTCCAGTACGGATGATGGATGACAGTACTAGATGATAGATGATGGTATTGGATGACGGTATCGGGTAATGGATGACAGTATCGAATGCCAGATGACACATGCCGGTCTTGGATGACAGATGATGGAACCTTCAAATAAAAAAGTAAATTTATAAATGATTTTTAAATTTTTTTCAATTTTAAATGCAAAAAATTAAATTAGAAATTAAGAGACCTTAGAGAATCAACATTTTAAAATAAAATTTAAAATTAAAAGTATTATATATTTTATTGATAATTATTTATGATATGTTTTATATCATAATGTGCATGATTGATCACCTTTGCACACTCGTTTCAAATAGGTGATTTAAAAATTATAGAATGTCAACAAATTTAAATTTTTTTAAAAAATGATATAATTTGTGAACAAGTAATTAAATACTATCTCATTAACCATTTAATTTGTAATTATTTGAAAATTAAAACTTTAATTTCATTGAATCCTATTAAAAGTTAAAAGTTTATACAACCTTATAATATTAGAATTAATATTTGATTGATGATTATGTAAGATATTTGATTAATAACTTACTACAATTGCAAATGTAGTAAGATTGATAAGTTCATATAACCTAATAGTTAGGGAAATAGTCCTGTAATTAGCCTATAACTGATCATTTAATATAGAAAATTATTAAAAATTTTATATCAAATCATAATAAGATGAAGTGGATCGTAGATCTTATAAATTGTGCAATAATTTCATGATAATTATATTTACATTTTGACTTTAAGTTAACTAATATTAACATTTTAAATAATATTACATTCGAGGACCAAATATTTGTGAGCTAACTAGTTTATACAACCTTATAATATAAGAATTAATATTTGATCAACCATTATGTAAGATATTTGATTAATATCTTACTACAATTACAATTTTAGTAAGATTGATAAGTTTATAAAACCTAATACTTAGGGAAATAATCATTAAATTAGCCTATAACTAACTATTTAATATAGAAAATTATTCAAAAATTTTATATCAAATCATAACAAGATGAAAAGGATCATAAATATTATAAATTGTGCATTAATTGGATGACAATCATCTTTACATTTTGACTTTGAGTTAACTAATATTGAAGGTGGCTATGTACTAGATGAAGTTGGTGGTGGAGAGGGAAAGAGGCCCCTTATATATGGTATCGCAGCTTTTTTTGTCCTTTCATCGAGCATTGAACCCTTCTGATAGGGGTCCAATAGAGCTGCTGCTATGATAACATGATTTTGCCATACCTTATGTTGATACCTATCTAAAATTTTCTTCATAGCCATACATGCAAGGTCCATCGATAGCTTCTCCTCGATTCCTAATTTCTTCACCGCTACGAAGAGTGTCCATGCTTCAACGCGATTCATCACGAGTGATGTAGTGGGACCCTTGACCCCCAAGTAATGTTTATTTCTTGATGAGGTTATGTGATCATTCTATAAGAAATAAACATTGTCTTAATTAAAAAAATGACTATTGAATTCCTATCTTGCTGTTTGAGCCTTATTATTTACCTTCTTAGAGTTGCTTTTAAACCTCTTGTAGTTGTGGGCCTTGTTGATTACATAAGTGAGCTTCTCATGTTCTTTATAGTAATGGGATAGCAGAAAAAGCCTCTCCAAGGATTTTTCTATTTTGTTGATAAAAACTGTATTAGGTAATAAAAAATTCCCATTTTGTTGTTGATTTCTGTATAAATTTGAAATAACTTAAATTCTAGGTGAATGTTCATCATGATCAAGGGATAGATATGAATAAAAATTTTCATGAAAAAAAAAATATTCTTAGAGCTATGGTAATAATTTCTTCTTGTGGTAAAGAAGTTAGAATGGATGCCATTATTTTCAGACTGTGGTGGTTTTAAAATGTTGTACTTGCAGAACGCATTTTCAGAATGTTAGCTATGTGCCATTTATCTTTCATGCAGATATATGTGCTGCATTTATGAGAAGTTAACAAAAAACCTTGCGCTCTAGAAAGCAATGGATGATTGATGTTGCATTCGGTATGAGGTTTTTAATGTATAAATAATTCCACTTTTTATACAATTTTGGATAAATAAAAATGCAAACCCATATTCTATCCACGAATGATTACATATTTTTTCCTTACAACTTTTATAAGTTATAATGTGTGATTTGGTTTTTGAACGTAAATTCGTTTGGTTCATTTGTATTGTGAGTATAAAAATGGCATAGAGTGGCCTCGTTTTTCCTTTTCAAACTAATTATCATAGACTCCAGATGAATGAACCTTATAAACAAGTCTCCTTGAATCTTTACCATTCAATATAGATAAGTTTTGTTGAACTTGATTTCTGACTTTCTACAATTCAATATTTTTCATCTCCTGATAAATACTAAAATTATCTAGAAATAGTCATAGATAATTGTGAGTTTTTCAATGAAAATTAATATTTTTTACTAAAAAACTGTAAATACTCTATCCCAAATTTTATCATTTATTCTCGTCTATAGATTCCATTTTTTTTAGGAATAGAGTTCCATTAAGTGACTCAAGACATATGGCAATTTAATTTATCCACTTTTTGGTATGTGTTAAAAAATGTGTTAAATAAATTTCAAATAATTAACTCTATCATCTCAAGTAACTCAGCCCCATAGGTAACTTGAATTAACTAGGCTTGCATGAAAAAAAAAGTTTTTGTGCTTTGTTCATGTTCCCAATTGTTTTCATCAAATTTTGCAAAATTGTGCCCTCTATAAGTTACAATACATGTCAAGATAGTGATTTAATATTATAAGTCAAAAATAGATAAAATTTAAATTACAAATTCCTGATGTACTTTATCAAGAAAAAATAGGTGACAAAGATGCCTTTAAGTACCTAAAAACAATTCTACCATGATACCCCCTAAATGATTAAAACATTTTTATTCATTAGGGCTGATAAAAAGAAATGAGTTAACATTTCACTACAATCTTAATATCTTCCAAAAATAATTTACATAAGAAATATCTTAACACAATATGTTCAAAATTAAGATAGAAACTAATATATTTTATGGAGTGATTCATAAAAGTAGTAGAAAAGTGATATGAATTTACATAAGCTATGTCATATGTTGAGAATTTATTAGGATCCTGCATAAATTTTTATATAGTAAGTCACATTGCTTCCTCAAAAGACCCTATATAAATATGTCAAGTATATGCTCCCCTATAATACATGGTTGACCTTGTTTTTAGGTTCTATTATTTGGAGAAATTGATACTCTATAGGATGCTTAATTTAGAAATTTTATTCAGCCCAATGGTATCTATATTTTTAGTTGTTTTTGTTTTTTCTTAGGTGATGAAGAATAGAGGCCATGATAGGAGGCAAAATTGTTTCTCTAAGCCCATGATCCACCATTTTTATGTCATTTATCATTTCATGATCAGGTGTGGAAGATTTTTTCATAGAGTACAATGAAATGTTTAAGCTGGGATGAGGGCTTTAGAAAACGTCTAACTTTCTAATGGTTTGATTTATTTTGAATTAGAAAAAAAATGTTTCTTTGATAAATTTATAATAATTTTTCAATCCATTGTGCATAATATTTTTTGTATACTCCATTCATATTTTAATTTTTTATCATATTTTTTAATTGGAACCACTATCCTTTAAAGCATGAAAATTAAAACATATAGTATATCATAAAGCCCCAACGTGTATTTTGAAGATCCATGGGATATGCAACCTCAAAGTGTTGCACTAATGTTTCTAGGGTCACTGATGCTATTGATTCAAGTATTCCTTGGGGATGTTTCACTCTTTCGATGGTGAAGATCTAATATATTCATGAAAATTTTACATGGTTTTCAAAATTTCTTCAGAAAAGAAGTCATACAAGAAATGTCTTTTATTTATAACCGTCGTAAAAATGGACTAGTTGAGAGGAAAACAAGGCATGTAATGGATAGAGTTAGAGCTCTCCTACTTCAACATCATGCTCCAAGAATTATGTAGGAGAGTTTGTTTTAATACCGCTTAACAAATCAAGAGATTATACTTTCTATCACATAAAACATTAATAACCTATTGGAGAATAGGAATTCTCTCTCCTAATGGCTTTATAAAAAATTTCCTACCTCCAAAAAGTCATTGGGTATATATGCTACATCAGAATACACAAATTTAATTAGATAAATTGAAATCTTACGCTGTGAATGGTAAAGCCTAATTCTATTGAGTAATTAAAGAAGAGATTATAAGCCTCTATTTATGGAAGATAAAGAGAGAGAAACATAAATATAACTCATGTGAGGCTCATATGCCCAGAGCAAGATCAAATATGAGCACTTCCAAGGAGCTCAATCATCCCAGAACTACTCTCACCCAAGCATGCTTAACTATAGAGTTCTTATCAGAACCAACACAGTAAACCCTCTAATGGGCTATATCTAATACATGCTATTAAGTTTTTTGTTGGATTCCAATATCCAAAATGAGTAGAAATAGTAATTCAAGCCTAGATTAAGAAGAAAATGCTAGAAATATTCTTGAGAATATAAAGATAACCTTGTAGCCTAGGGTTGTACCCTAAACTATTAACATGAGTAGAACTAAAGTTATCATGGCATTAGTTTCTCTTAAAGGGTGGAATTTACACTAATAGGACGGAAAATTTTTTTTCTACATGGGAGTTTAGTCGAGACAATTTCATGAGTCTACCTGTTGGCTATGAGTTTAAATATGGACCATATATAGTCTTTAGGACGTGTAAAATGATATATGGATTAAAATAACACCTAGGGGCTTGCTTTCTCCAAATTCTAGAAAAATCATGATAAATTTGGATATAAAAACAAATCCACAGAGACGATACATTATTTTTCTAGGATTCTTTCTTGAAAAACTTTTGAACTTAATGTGTATGTTATTGATATTTTTAGTGCGGGAGATGATCATTTGGCGGTTACAAGATCAAGAAAAAAATTAACTCTTGAATTCAAAACAAGAAATTAAAGTACGTAAATATTCCTTAGGTATTGGAGTCAATTATTCATCTCTTGAATTTTCCTTAGACAACATAAATACATGTAGATTTGTTAAAAGAAAAGGATTTTTTTAGTGTAAACACGTATCAACACCTACTGACCCTAATCATAAATTAATAAGAGGAGTTGAATGTGGGATCCTAGTAGAAATAAATAGAGAGATTTATTTATCTGTCTTAGACTAGACCTGGTATAACATATTCTATTAGTATACTAGGTCAATTCATGCATTTAACCAATACTCATCATTCACAAGTTGCATATAGGCTTTTGAGACATTCAAAAGAAACCATAGGTTTAGGACTTTTATTTAGGAAAAATGGAAATTAAGGTTACAGATTTTTACCAATTTTGAATTTTTAAGGATCTCAAATAGACTGGAGATGAACTTCAAGTATACTTACTTATTCTAGAGGAAATTTGATTACTTGGAATAGTAAGAAACAAGAGGCTGTTTCAAGATCAAATGTCAAAGATGAACTTGGAGCTCTGGTATAGGGAATTATGTAGGTGTGTGGCTTATGAGAACTTTAACTCTTCTTTTGTTCAACCCAAGAAAGTATTTTGTGATAATAAATCACAAATCTTTTGTTCAACCCATGAAACTGCTCTTGACTCGATACTGCATAGTAGCATGAAACATATAGATACTGATGGATATTTTATTTGGGAAAAATAAACCTAAGAATAATTTCTAATGTATGCATTACAATAGAGGAACGAGAAGCTGATATTCTCACTAAAAGTCAGAGAATATCACTTTTTAACAACTTAATAAACCTGGAATGAGAGACCTCAACCTTAAAGGTGACAAACTTGAAGAGGATGAATAATTATTCGAGGAGGGCTTAGAGCAAGCGAGGGATGGTGGAAGATCGAGGGCCTGGAGCAATCCAGTTTACAAATACATAAATAAATAAATAAATAAATAAATTTATACATTTAAATAGTATGTGTGTGTGTGTCTAGATATGGGGAAATTTATCATTTTCTTTTCTTTTTTGTAATGGGCCTAAGCAGCGGTTAAAGAGTAGTATCGGCCAGGCCCGACTACTGAATGCAGTCGCCGGCGCCACCGATGGATACTGAGGGCAATGATATATTCTCATGAATAACATCCGGAGCCCTATCGTGAGTTGGTGTAGGTGCCCTAAATGAAAACCGGGACATCGAGACTGGATTATGGAGGGGGAGCATCATTAACCATTCCTGCATCGTTCACGCTCCACATCGTGGCAAAAACATTTCACCTCGTCAATAACGCACTAAAGAAATATTAATAGAAATTTATATTTCAGTAGATTAGATTTTGCGGCTACGTGGTCAACGGGAGATTCTTCGAATAAATCAGATTTTTATTAAATATAGACAACTGATATGCTGACAATCTTGGGCTTTATCCTGTCACTTTCCGCATCGCGTGGATTCAGAAAGACTCTCATCGATTGGTCACTGTTCTACCATCAACTGCACATTGAAACGGACAGTCTGTTCCGGCGAGCAACACCATGTGTAGTTTCCTCTAAGGCAGAGCCTTTGACTTTTTGCCCTGATGACAACTAGAATCGAATTATTGGCTTTATAACCCTATTAAAAGAACAGCTTTTCTCCCTCGCTCTCCTCTGGAAAACTTCAACGTATGGGTAATCCGTTTCCAGCTCATGCAACGTTTTAATATTTCCGTGAGCTACACGTGGTATTACGTGAAAAATGTCAACGGCGAATAGTCAGCGAGGGCCACCCCCAAAGTGGCTTCCTATTTACACTCCGATATATCGCGCGACCTTTATCGAAGCACAGAAATCTCCGCATATGCTTTCCTTATTGAGCAATAATCCCGACTCCAGTTTGCTGCGGATTGAGGTTTTCAAAAAATATCGAGGGTCGTCAATCTAATTTGCAGTATTACCGGTCTGTTTATTTTTTCTGGCCATTCGGTAGTGTTCTCCCCTTCTCTTTCGCAGTAGAGACCTTTCAGAGCTCTCTCTCTCTCTCTGTGTCTCTGAGTCTCTCTTTCTCTCTCTTTATCTGTCTCTCTCTCTCTCTCTCTCACTCTCTCTCTCTCTTTGTGTCTCGCTCTCTCTCACCCACTCTCTCTCGCTCTCTCTTTCTCTCCGCTCCTAAACTAGTAATAGGATATTATCCTCCATTCAGGTCCCCACGCATTTCTCCTTTGGAAAAAAAAATACAAATGGCATGAAATGAATCTGTCTCGCATTACAAGCTGACGCAAATTTCCCTCGCAATCAAAGCCAAACACAAACTTCCCCGCATTTTTAAGAGAGGACGGCTAGGATGACGACGACGATGATGATGACAATCTTCTGATCCAGGCCTCTTCTCTCCGTAGACCATTTGGGAAGAACTGGGTTGTAGAGGATGGGAAGAAGACAAAATCCTTGCCTGCTCTCCTTCCTCCTGTGGACCTTGTGCTTCGTTTTCCAGCCCTTTGAAGTTCTTCTCGTTCTAGCACAGTCTCAGAAAGGTAAGTCTCCTTTTGGTTATCATGTCCAGAGCTTTCTTTTTCAAGTGATTTCGTGATAACGCTGTTTTCAGGCTTCATAAATATTGACTGCGGCTACACTGAAGGATCCAGCTACGTAGATTCCTCCACTGGTCTCACATACACGGATGATTCACAGTTCATTGACACCGGGAAGAATTATCTCGCCGCCTCCAACACGTACTCGCGTCAGTATGGAACGCTTCGTAGCTTCCCAAATTCGACCCGGAACTGTTACAAGATATTGCCAATACAGTCCGGAGGGAAATACCTGATCCGAGCTGAATTTTATTACGGAAATTATGACGGCCAAAGCTCCCCCCCCATCTTCGATCTTCACGTTGGGGTCAACTACTGGACCACCATTGACATGGGAGATGGAGGCCGGTATACAACCGAAATTATCACGGTTTTACTTGGAGAGATTGTCCAGGTGTGTCTAGTTAACACCGGCAAAGGGACGCCCTTCATCTCGGTGCTCGAGCTGAAGCCTCTTCCGAGTAATTTGTATCCTTTGGCGCTCGAGAATCAGTCCTTGGATCTTCGGATTCGCTGGAACTTCGGATACGCAGATCAACTGAGGTAGTTGACCATATGTCAGCTCTTTTTTAGCATCTTTTGTCAGGTTTGGGCTACCGGGTAAAGCTCGATAGTATTTATCTTTTCTTCCGTATTTTTCTCCTTCATCATCTCTCCTTTTCCTTATCATCGTTCTCCTTCTTTCATCTTCTTCTTCATCTTTCATTTTTCTCATCATCGTTCTTCTTTTTCCTTCATTTTTTTTATCATCTCTCGTTTTCATCATCTTTTTGTATTCTTCTCCGTCACCTCCATCTTTTATATCATCTTATTATTTTTCTCATTTTCGTGTACTCCTCCGTCATCATCATCATCATCATCTTATTATTATTATTATCATCATCATCTTATTATTATTATTATCATTATTATTATTACTGTAGCTATTGTTAGCTTCTTCTTTACCATCATCTTTCTATCCTGTCTCTAATTTTTCCTTTCTCTTTGTTGTCCTTAACATGCTGGTGCATGTGGCACCCTGCAGGCGCGCACTCTGCAGGTGCTACAGTACCTGCCAAGTAAAGAGACAAAACGAGGCTGATAATATATATAAATTATGAAATCCCAATGGCAGTCCAAATGGCTTGGACTATAAGGACCCAGAAGAATACTCAATACCTCATCAATAGCATAAAATAAACCAATGTTGATAATTATGGCTCTGCAGAATGTTAGAGAAATCAGCAGATACAAGAAAACCCAAGCAGAGCAAAATACCTAGGCAGAATGCCCCTTGTCTCCTTTGTCTGGCTTCTTATAGGGAACTCCCAAGGCCAATAGCGGGCCTCTTCACCTTCAGAGATATCCTCTGCAGCCCATTGCCTCACCTGGAGGAGGTCCTGGGTGCTCTCGCCGTTGCCTGAAATAAAAAGACCATGACTTCCACCCGAAATCACGGCCTCAAATGCCCTAATAGAGCATTCCTTTCTTCTTCAAGAGGGTTGTAAATGAGTTTTGAGTGGGTTTGGTGAATTTCTTCACCTTTTGTGGAGTGTGCTCATCACCTTTTGGAGTGCCCCTTGAGGTGATCAGCAGCCAACAGTCTTCTCCTTCTTTTTCTTCCTCGTCTTTACTTATTCATCTAAATATCATGAAAAAATGAACACGTGTGCTCTTGGGTAGGGTACGGCGATCAGTGATTGGATCGAGCAGATGTAGTTAGCTCGATGTGATCGAATGCATCGCGCCGATCACTGATCATGGCATACGATCTCCAATCGCTGATCATATCATGGATCACTCTTTAAAATAACGATCTGATCGTCGGGGGTATTTTTTAATTTTTAAAATTTTAATCTTCCATTTTATTGTCTCATTTTGAAGGGGTTATAGCCGATCAGAACGAGGATCACATCAATCGTTCGTGATCGATCATAATCGATCTGATCGATGATCATCTATAAGATCGACGATCGGATCATTAGGGTGATCGATGCTTATCAATCAGAACACGATCATCATAGGTAGATCGATCGAATCAATCGAACAAACAGTTAAGGATGACGATCTAATCCCTGTTCGCTACTCCTGCGTCCACTTCTTCCAATTGTGAATAGAACAGTAAAGAATTTCATAAATGCAGGTACCCCGATGACACTTACGACCGGATCTGGTTCGGTCTCACCAGCCCCTTTGACTTATTAAATACCACAAGTCAGATAGAGGTCGGATCTGCGGACGCATTTCAAGTGCCCCCCAAAGGTTCTGAGAACGGCTGTTACTTACTCAAGAACGGATTATCACATGACCATCAATCCACTTAACGGAAGTCCCGGAGAAAAAATATACATTGTCATGCACTTTGCTGAGCTTATTCAACCAAGCTCAACCAATATAAGAGTTATGAACATCTACGGAGGGGACAGCGAAACTCTCTTGTTTGGAAACTATGCACCTCCTTACCTGAAAGCAGACCACAAAGAAATCTCTACTGCTGTCGTAGGCAGATCCGGGTTTTTTAATATGACCATCAATGTCACAGCCTCATCAACACTCTCCTTCATGATCAATGCCCTAGAGAGCTACATTGTGAGACCCAAGAACGAGTCACAAACCGTTATCCGCGATGGTGAGACCTCTACAGAAGAACCCTAATTGAATAATCTCCCTTCTCGTTACAGACACAAACCATAGGAAAATAATTATCGAATGGAATGTTTATGTATATTATCATCATTGTAATCGACATGCATGAGATGCCCACATGAAAGACAATACCATCAACTTTAGAGTTTCCGGTCGGTATGTTCTTTTAATTTACATTTGTCCCGATCATCCCGGCTCTCTTTTCTTGGTCACCAGTTTCTGCGATGGAAGATATCAAGGGAGGATTCAGACTCACAAGAAACTGGCAAGGCGACCCTTGTAGTCCTAGACAGTACGCATGGGAAGGAGTCGGCTGCAACTATGCCTCCGGAGTTGCGACGGTTATTTATTTGTGAGTATCAACCAAATGTCTAATCGATGTTGACGATATTGTCTCTGACCTATATAGTTCAACTACTTAGGAACCTCTCATCAAGCGGGTTGGATGGTACAATCCCATCACCAGTGGGCCAGTTGACAGATTTAGTGACCTTGTAAGTATTCAATTCGTGCTATTTACAGGAATAAAACTCACTAGTATCACTATCTTTCTTTTATAATCACACCTGGAAAATTACCTTTATGCAACTCACTTGCAGAGATGTCTCCTACAATAATTTGAAAGGAAATATACCAGATAGCCTTGGAGCTCTGTCATCCCTTAAAATCCTGTACGTGACCTTCAAAACTGATAGAAGTCCATTGTCGCCTCCGTTCTTTGCATGCCCTAATCAAGTATCTTAATCTGATCTTGTAGAAATATAAGTGGAAATGAAGCTCTAGGAACCATTCCCCCGGCTCTTTGCCAAAGAGCATCAAAGGGTTATCTGCTCATAAGGTTAGTCCATTTAACCAAAAGATCTTATGCATTTATTTGTTTAAGTCAGATTTGAAGAGCCCGAACCCTTGTTAGACTTCGCTTTGATCTGAATAACCATGACAAAACGATCCACGCAGACGTGGCCATATACATATAATAACTTTTGAGTCCAGAGTCTCCAAAAGAAACTGATATCATGATTTTTCAAGCTGTAAAAGGAATTATAATTTAATATGTTCAATATTTTTTGATATTATAATTGCCCTTTTTATACGAAGATTTTTAAATGACAGTATCCAGGACTGGTCAAGCAAATGTTCATCTAGCAAGAAAAAGATCGTTATTCCCGTAACTGTAGCAATATCCGTTACGATCATAACGCTGATTGCTGTGTCCTTTTGGATATTCAAAAGAAAGAGGAAGGCTCATTCTAACAGAGGTACACCATTCTAGAGCTTTCCATGATACTCTATTTATCACTCGACAAACTCTGAAAGCATTTCTAATTATTTCAGGTAACTCTTATGAAAATAACAGTACTCAAACTGTAGAAAGACATGAAAGCTCTTGGAGAACAGAAAATCCAAGATTTACATACCAAGAAATTAGACAAATGACGCAAAATTTTAAATGTGAGATCGGGAAGGGGGGATTTGGGCCTGTTTATTTGGGTTACTTGAGAAACGGAACGAGAGTTGCGGTTAAAGTCTTGTCCTCATCGTCATCGCAAGGAAATAGGGAATTCCATGCAGAGGTAACTAAATAAAAGATAATGACACTTCGACCTACTTTACATAATATGGTGCCCTCATTTTCATTTTTCAGGTTCAATTTCTTGCACGAGTGCACCACAGAAATTTGGTGACATTAATTGGATACTGTGATGATGCTCAAAACTTGTCTCTTGTCTATGAGTACATGGAGAAAGGAACACTCCAAGATCACATAACAGGTACGACGAATCAGTATTCCAAGATTAGCGTCTCACATTTTATAAGCTTAATGAATATCGCCCTTCCAGTATTAGCGGAACGTAGACCACTTCAAGATGGAAATTAATCTTAAAATCTGCTATTCTTTCTCCAGGTCGAGCGTCTAAAGTCAAACCATTAAATTGGAGCCAAAGAGTAAGTATCGCTCTTCAAGCCGCCCAAGGTATTCTCATTTATATTGATTAAAAAACATTTTCTTAAGCGACATGCACCGAAAAAGAATGAACATATCACCTCAAACAAGAAGATACATTTCAGGCCTAGATTACCTGCACAATGGATGTACGCCCCCCATTATCCACAGAGATATAAAGAGCTCCAATATTCTTTTAGCCAGTGATTTCACTGCAAAGATAGCTGATTTTGGACTATCAAGAGCATTCAAAGCGGACAATTTGACGCACGTAACGACTAAAATTGCTGGTACACCTGGATATCTTGATCCTTTGTAAGTATCTAATTTATCTTGATCCTTTTAATGTAATATGCATAATATATTGATGAAAATTTTCGAACAAACTCCAGGGAATTCCACAATTATGGATCAAATGAGAAAAGTGATGTGTATAGTTTTGGTGTTGTTCTCTTGGAGATTATCTCTGGTCTGCAACCCTATATCATATCGGCAGAAAGGATACACATTGTTAAGTGGGTTTCTTCGAAGGTTCAGACGGGTGATATCAGAAATATTATCGACCCCAAATTGCAAGGAAATTTTGACATCAATTTGGCATGGAAAATAGTCAAAGTTGCCATGTCATGCACAACAGATAATGCAGAAGAGAGGATAACAATGAGTAATGTCGTGGTGCAGTTGAAACAAGGGTTGGCAATGGATGAATCTCAAAATGCACTTGAGCAGTCAAGTCCCCCATATACGAGTGAGGTAAATAGTTTTCTATCATACACTCAACATTCTTCATCTGCCAGGTAAGTTGGCAACTTCAGACGTTGGAAAATATGAAATAAATGGAAGTCAAACATGTACTATGAATCAGTCTTCAGTTATTGATTTTCAAAACTATTTAATGAAAATTAACGAATTTATTATGGCATGAAATGTGTCGTTTATCAGAATTTATGTTTGACTTGTTCGTATTCAATATTTCTTTCATCTCTTAGTAGAAGCTAAAAATCCAAAAAATAGTCATAGATTTACGTTCAATGCAATTGAGTTTTTCGGCGAAAAAAAATTTTAAATGAGACACAATTTACAGGCTTTATCTAAGGTATTTCGTCGCTGAATAGTTTGAGTTACGTTGATCTGTATATTCCGTTTCTCGAGGGATAAGATTTCATGAAGTGACTCGAGACGGATACGTATTTCATTAATCTATTCCTGCGAGCGCGTTTAAAATTTTTAATCATGAAATTATGAAATGATTAGCTCATGGATAACTTGAATGAAATACCCTTTCATGCGAAGAAAAATTTGAAGTTTCCAAGAAGAAATTTAATAGCTGCATTTGAGTGCTTCTCTCATCTTTCAAATTGATTGTTGCCCAGCCTTTTTAACAGATTCCTTATCTAATTTACAAAAGTCTACCGCAATATGTTAAACGGCTCAGGGTATAAGGTCAAACGGCGAACAGAGGTCTGTTGGCCGTTTGGGTCCATCCGACGGACCGAACAGGGAGTCAAACAGACCTCCCTGATTGATGTTCGTTTTGGGTCGGACCCCGTTGACCTCTGGCTTATGTGGCGCATGTGAATCAGTTTTCTGTCTCTCTCTATCTGCCAGGGACAGTAAATTGGTTCTCCCTCCTCCGGTAGAGAGAAGTCTGGATGACTGGAGAGCAGATGGAGAGAAATCTGGAGAGAAATCGGGATCTCTCCCTCTTTCTCATAAAGAAAGAGACATAAAGAGCATTTTGGTATTATATTTTCCCAAGAAATATTTGATGACATAAGAAGCCTTCAAGAACTTACAAATATTTCTACCATGATATCTTAAAAGGGTAAAGACATTTTTATTCTCTAGGATGATGCCAAAAATAATATTTGAAACTATATTAAGATCTTAAGGTTCGCAAAAGATAACTCATGTGAAACACAGATCAGCAAAATACATTGAAAACTTAAGAAAATGATCGATTCAATTTATGTGGAGATTTTTTAAAAAATTAAGGAGTGTTAGTGAAGTGAGATGAAGAAACATAATTAATGTGAGATTTTTATCATTTTATATGAATCATGCTCATCAAAAAGTACCATTTGTAGCTATTTCAAACATATGCTCTTTATTTTTGCTGTAGATCATATTTTTAGGAACCCATTTTGTAAGGAAGTCGATATTCTATACTGTCCTAAAATTAATTTTAGGACTATTGAACTTTTCTCCATGAATTAACGATGATCATTCTCTTTTCCATTTTACACAATTCAATGACATCCATCTCCATTGAAATAAATAAATTGTCTTCATTTATCCTCCTTGGTGACGACATGTGTTTTATCTCTTTCTTAGACCACTCAAGCTTCTACATCATTTTTTTTATTGAACATAAAAAAACTAAAGACCGTTATAGTCTCCTTTTTTTCAATTGGGTAATTTTCAAATAAATTCTAAATTTTTTTATTTCAATCACTGTTAGGCATATTTTCAGCAATTTATGCATTTCGCCACAAAAATTTATTTGAGTCACGTGGAATTTGGTCATTGATATGAAAGTAATGATTAGAATTCACGATTATAAATTCAAAATCATGTCATCACAGTTCATAAATCCATTAACAAGACATGATTATTAGACATCTATGCTCCAGCATGAGGGGAGTGCAAAAAGATATGTATGTGGATTTATATTTTTGTAATTTTGTTCTTGACATTTTAGTCTTTATTGGGCCTAAAACGAGAGGGACACTTTCTTCTTTATATATAGAACTCTTTCTCTCTCCAGAGGGGGAAGATCATCATTTTCCCTCATTCTCACTTATTCCAATATCCATATCATTTTTTAGTTATGTACTTAGCTATTATATAGATAGAAATAAGAAAGTAGGCATATCTACATGTAGCTATATATATATATATATATATATATATTCAATGCATGCAAATTTAAGACTAAAAGTGTTTAGTAATCAAGTATATTTCCCAAGTATATATACTTATCTCTAACTATTTAGTAGTCAACTACATCTCAGATAAATAATTTACCAGAACGCATTGAATTTACAATTTGGGTTGCCATTTTTTTGTTTTAGACATTTTGGCATCAGCTTCTAGTACAAGTTTCTAAAGCATGTACAATATTTTTTTTAATAAATATGCACTACTGGCTCTAATTACATGTGCATATTGGATTCAGTTTCTTGTTGATTGTAGGAAGGATACTTGTTTTGTGCTTCCTTTTCCAAACCAAGTACAATGGTCTCTAATGAAGTCTCCGTTGGACTTGATTTTCTGTCATTTTTTACTTACCCGTAATAGAAGCCTAATTCCTCATTAAGGTCTCTCTACTTTAAGGTATACAATGCTCTTACATGAAGCCACTTTTCTACTTCAATAAAAGCATTTTCCAGGAACCTTCTATCATTCTCATCCTTTGTATGTTCTAATACTCTTGGTTAACTATAATTATACTATTGTATGCAATTAAATGTTGTATAATTTCTTAATCTTCAATATCAATTTCAAATAATTTTCCTTGAATGAACTATGGCATTACAGGGTTTTAATTGAAGGGTTGGTGATGAAACCCCCATAATTGAGTCATTGTGGACCATTGTTACGAATATGAGAAAATAAGCATTATTATTCATTCTACATGTGTCGTGATAAAAACATATCTCCATGGTAGAGGGATGATCCTTCAGGACATGTGTATACTCATTGAGTACATATATATCACATATACCATAAGGATAATTGATCGTTAGTGATCCTCCATGTTTTCTTCCCAAACAAAAAATAAGCTATGATGCATAAAAAGATGAAATGCGAAAGGTTGCCAAAAAAACATTAAACCTGCCTCATAAAAAAAGAGAAAAGGAATAAAGTAACAACATAAGAAATCAAAGCATGAAAAATTAACATTGTTGCTGAGGAGAAACAACACCATTTGTAGGAAGCCCATCAATATTATTGATCCTCATTCAGTCTCTTAATTTCCAATGTTAATTGATAATGATTTTAAAATTTTTTTAAGGTACGTACTTGAAGTACCCACAAAAGTGCCCCTCTTGGAAAAGTACTTATTATGTCACTGATGTTTCTAGCCAAAACTCAGAGGACGCATGGTTTTAGAAGAAACCTATGCTCTGGGCCCGAGAGGTCTGTCATTTTTAACTTACTGATGTGACTTTATAGGGTCTTTCAATCTGATATCGAGGATCTTTGCAATGCAGTGGCACACAGTATTGGGGTTAGTTATTGAAAAGTGTACCCTCCACCATGCCAAGGATGATGTAAGAAATGATGATATTATGGGAGTGGAGAAAAGAAGAAGAAATACATGAAAAAAATCAAAAAGGAAGAAAAGAAAAAAATGGGAGAGAAAGAATACAAAAAGAAAAGAAAAATAAGGAGAAAGAAAGTACAAAAAAGAGGAGAAAAAAAGAAGAGCAACAAAATAGAGAAGAAAAAAAAGAAAAAAATATATAAGTGGGATGGAAAGGAGAAGGAGAATGGTGCAAGGGAAGAAAATGAAGGTTTGCCAACAATAAAAAGAATGTGGACAGAAGTGGGAAAAAGGGGCACCACTTGTAAATTAACTTTATGGCATTCTTTAGCTAATGATTCATCAACTGCGTTAATGAATTCTTGACAATTCATTGATAATGATTCTTTGAATTTTTTTAGGTTCATACTTGGAAGTATCAAGGACGTTCAGGGTTTGTCATTTTTAACTTAAATATGTGTCGTTATTGATGTCATTTTGAACTTAGTATTGTGTAATTCTGTTATGAAGTTTGCATAATCTCTCTATGAAACCTGAGACAAAAGTATCTATATATCCAAATATATTCTTATTTTTAAAAAATATATTTAATAAAGAAGCATTTTGAAAACTGTCCTTGGAAACATAGAACTATTCCATGATCTCTTTTATATATATATATATATATATATATACAAAATATAACAAAAAATGCATTAATAAGGGATAATAATTCGTTACTTTTGAGTCATCAAGTGCCCTAAAGATTTACTTGAAATAGGTCTTTGTGATTATAAGAACATTTTACTTGCAGTAAATAAATAGACACATATACACATGAATAGTAAATACTGTAATCACTAACCTACATATCATGTTATGGATGACTGATATTCCATTTATTTATAAGTGTAAATTTCCATTTCTCATACTTACCATGTAGTTTTTGACACTTGTTTGTGGGGGTTTTTTATTTACTATTCTACATAAGGGGCGATCTGTTTCACTTAATATTTTCAGGAGCTAAAATATCTTTCAAATCATATTTTCTATTATTAAAGTCATTTTTTCTTTGACAACCATTAAAAGTAGATTAATGAAAATAAATTACTTGCAAGTTTGAGGCAATATTCTCATAATTTGTCTTCATACATCATATATCATAGACAATGAAGTATGAGGGAATAAAATTTACTTTCATAGTGTATAACTATTCTTGAGAGATTTTCTTCATTAAAGTAATTTAGCAATTGCAAATCTTAAGATCAGTTGAATTTTATACAAGAAAATTTTAATGCGTAGATCATTTAGGAAGGGAAAAATGAGGAGATATGAAACAATTAATTTCTATTTCTTGTAATCATGGAAGTTGTCTTAAAGATGGATAGACCTAATGTGTTCAATGAATTGATACTAACAAGAGACATAAATTTTAGATGTAACTCCTGCATATCTGACATATTACTTGCCTAAAAAGAGAAAACTGGTTCATATTTGAGTTATTTATATTCTAGAAGTAAAAAAAAGTAGTTCTACAAAATAATGATGAAACATTTCTCTTGATAATGAGTGTGTTGCATAACATAGCCACCATTCATAAACTTCATCACAATATTTTCCTATGGTTGTTTGTATGATTTCCATTATTCCTTTAAAAATTGAGGTAATCTAGCTAGTGAAATGATTAATAGAATTAGTTTCATGAAATTGAAATTCACACACCATTTCCCATTTTTTTATGATGAATAATAATGAACCTTGTGTGCAATATGTTTTCTTTGAGTGAACATGAAGCCATCTTGTTTTTATTTGCTTCACAATACTTGAACTAGTCGTCAGAAATCATATTTAAGACTGTCCTATAGTATCGTGCAAATCAAGAAAATGAATCTTGATATGGTGAGAAATTAGGGCCATGAAGCTTGAGAGAGCACACACCTTTGGGCTAGGAGTGCAATTGGGAGAACTGTTCTCCATGCACTCCATAGATCTATCTTGTTTGGTACTCATTGGGACAGAGTACTTAGTCCAATTTAATATTTGATTGGAGATTTTTCCAATGTAGATATTGGACCTAATTAGATCTTTAAAAAATCATGCTCATGAAACTGCATGAATGGTATGACCAACGGCAAGGGAAGCAAGATAGAGAGCACCCACACAAGGATTGGCGAGACTCGCCTTTCAGTGAAATCTGAGCAAATCATTGAAATCAGAAGTGGTGTCAATGGTTGATGTCAGCTTCCTCAGCTAGTCCATCGACCATTAAAAATCAGAGATGAAGGGGGAGAGAGAGAGGAGAAGTAAACACCAAACATGGCTGTAAATTTCTGCACAATGAGTGTTATATATTTATCCGAAGAGATAAGACCACAGAATCGGTACTCTCTTAGAAAATTATATTACAAAAATGCCACTAAATAGATCATCATAAGTAATTTCCACCTGAAGACTTGCTTCTTGAAAGGAAAATAACAGCCACGGACTCTTCAACGGGTAAATGAAAACCAAATTCCATCAGTCAATCATAATTCAATGATTTTACTGGGATTACACAACATTCCTTTCTCAGCATCCCGCTTTTTCATGTAAAAAGATTACTCTTGTTTAATGAAATATTCATCTGTCCTTTGTTGCAAAGAAAACAAAACCAGATAGACCACTGAAAAAGGCTACCGAACACAAATTACAGCAAGATTGGAGCACAGAAAGATGAAACCCTAATCAGTAGAAGGAAAAATAGGGTTCGACCCCGCCGTAGTTCATGAGACTGTAAGTGCCCAACTCTTCCTTACAACGGAAATCAATATCCGGAAAAGTCAACGTCGGCACCTCCTCCATTAAAAGAGAAAAACCACCCTCCCAGACACCAAAATTCATCTCCTGGGCCCTCCTGATCTCCAATCTAGCATCTATCTTGGAGATGTTGATCTCCGTCAAGAGAAGTAAACCTGTGATATCTTCAAAAGCAAGATCTTCCAAACTATAATCTCCATGAAGAAATCCAAAGAAACGGAGCTCAAAATATAGCTGCTTATAGGCAGTTATCTCCTTGGCCATCTCCTTTTTCATTTTCTTGATTTTCTTTCCCTGTTCATGACGTAGGAAGCTTTCTAGGTCAAATCTTCTGTAGCTGCGTTCATATTCTGGAAGCTTCTTGTAGCGTTGAAGAATTTTGGCGGCTTCATTAGGGTTTGGGAATACCTCCGGTGTTGGATCATTCGGATGTTGGATGATGATGCAGACGTCTATATCGCAGAGGATGTTTAGAACTTGGGCTTTCTTGAATAATCCCACCTTTCTCTTCTTGTACGAAACATTTCTTGCTTTGTTTTTTGCTACAAACTGTAGCTTCACCTTCCCCCTCGGCATGGGTAGTCTTGTTTTTAGATTGCTAGAGAGAGAAAGCGGAGGGTGAATTGGTTTAGGGTTTGTGTTCCTATCGAGGGTTCTTATAGTGGTACGTGCCTGCACTTGGGATTGGTACCCAGAGAGAGAGAGATCATCGGAATAAAAGCCATGTAACGATCAAGTACTCATTACTAGAGATACAGAGAGAGACAGAGAGAGAGAGGAGGGGAAGAGATATCAGCGTAATTAAAATCCATATAACGTTCAGGTACCCATCACTACAGAGAGAGAGAGACAGACAGACAGAGACAGACAGAGACAGACAGAGAGAGAGACAGAGAGAGAGAGAGCAGGGAAAGAGATATCAGCGTAATTAAAAGCCATGTAACGTTCGAGTACCCGTCATTAGAGAGATTTTGAGGGACAGAGAGAGAGAGAGATCATCGTAATTAGTGGCTACAATTGGGACTGTGAAGAGAGAGAAATCATCGGAATTAAAAGCCATGTAACGATCAAGTACTCATCACTAGAGATACGGAGAGAGACAGAGAGAGAGGAGGGGAAGAGATATCAACGTAATTCAAATCCATACAACGTTCAGGTACCCATCACTACAGAGAGAGAGAGACAGAGAGAGAGCAGGGAAAGAGATATCAGCGTAATTAAATGCCATGTAACGTTCAAGTACCCGTCACTAGAGAGATTTAGAGGTACAGAGAGAGAGGAGAGAGAGAAATCATCGTAATTGGTGGCCGGAATCGGAACTGTGAAGAGAGAGAGAGAGAGAGAGAGAGATCATCGGGAAGAAAAGTAAAATATTTCATAATTACGATAGCAAGAGAGAGAGAGAGAGAACAGTTTTCAGAAATAAAATACATATTTATGTTTATGTCTCGTCATGCATTTTTTTTGCTGAGATAGGCTAGGGAGAAGAAGAGGAGGGTGGGTTGCTTCAGGGTTTGTGATCCCTGTCTAAGGTTCTTGCAAAGTTAGTGGCCGCAATTGAAAATGGCGCGGAGAGGGAGAGCGAAAGGGAAAGAGGGAGAGAGGGAGATCATCGTGATTAATGGCAAAATATATGATAATCTTAACGTGTCAATGAGGATTGTAATGCCATGTAACGTTCAAGTACCCAACAAAAATTGAAAAAAATATTTGGAAAAAGGCAGCCAATAATAGAGAGATTCAGAGGTTAAGAGAGAGTAGTTTTCATGAATAGAAGACATATTTTTTTATTTATGTTTCTCTCGTCGTGTCTTCCTTCCCGAGATCGGCTAGAGAGAGAAAGAGGGCTTACAGTTTAGGGTTTGGGTCCCTTTCTCGGGTTTTTTTAGTACTTAATGGCTGCAAGTAGAGAGAGGAAAGATCGAATTTTCGTAATGAAAAATAAACTTTCTGATATCACTTGAGGATTGTCATGCCATGCAACTTTCAAGTATGCATAATTAGGATGAGAGAGAGAGAGAGAGATAAATGGATGGAGAGAGATGAAGAGAGTGTCATAAATAAACACAAAATTTTTGTTAATCTATGCATACTTGAGAGAGGGAGTCACAAATAAACACGAAATTTTGGATAACCTATTGGTACTTCAGAGAGAGAGAATAAGAATTAAAAAAAAGGTTTTTTTTTTTGAAAAAAGAAGAGAAGGGTCCTCTAAAATGAAGGCCCCCCCGTTGTCATTGAACGTATGACGAAGTACAAAGTCATGCTACACGGTTCACAAAGTCGAGGGGTCGAGACCGCCTCGAATCCATAGTGTAATGAGCCCCCTCGCGTCGTGCTGTATGGCGTCGACAGAGGAGGAGCGTCAGGAAGATGACTTCGTTGCGGTGACTCCGAGATGGACCATAGGAAGACAAATATGCTCTGCCATTCTGCCTTTGACCGATACGGCCCGTCAGCGATGGACCTCCAAAAAGGCCTCCCGGAAGATATATCTATCTCGGACCACCCTGGCCGACAACCAAACGAGATGAGGCAAAGGGACATGTAACAAAAAGATGCTCGCAGTCCTCCACCGCCCCGCACATCAAGGCACATTCGGTCGTAGACTCCGGTGCCATGCTTGCTGTCGATAAGCCCTCGTCATCAGTCTTCGCCGGAGAGAAGCCCGAGATAAAAGACCCGTATCTTCATAGGAAGGCGACTTTTCCACGCCGGTCGCCACAATCGTATAAATGCGGGATCCTCAGCCTCGCTTGCTCCCAGAAGGTGGCTATACACAGCCCAAGCAGAAAAGCAACTGCTCGTTCCATATCCATACATCATTACCCTCAGAGGGTCGTCTGTCCGCAATAAGCTCTTGCAGCCTGAGGAAGTCGATCACCCTTTGAGTCGGACATAGCCTCACGGAGAGCCGGGGTCCACGCATCTCGCCATGCCCAGACTCACCGGTTCATTCGAGATCGGGTGAGAGGGAGTACGGGCGAGGAAGATCTGGCTGGACCGCCCATGTCCCGACCGGTCGTCAATCCAGAAGCGGAAAGTCTCCCCGCTCCCAGCCTAGGCCGGAAGAAAGGCTGCATCGGTGAGAAAAATGGGCCGAAGGGATGTCATGAATGCGGAGTCGCCTCGCGGGGGTCCGCCATGTCCGCCGAGTCCAACGCGCCTCCATACTCGTCGCGCAGCCACGATAGATGTCGAGTCCCACGAAGGATGTATATCGTTGGACCCATTTGGCTAGGAGGGCCGTATTTGTATGCTGCAGCTGACGTACGCCCAGACCGTCTTGTTCAATAGGCCGACATACGGTTTCCTAGGCTACGAGAGGAACTGCGCGAGTCTCCTCCGGTCGGGATCCGCACCACAAAAACCTCCTCATGAGCTGCTCAAGTCTCTTTCAAACCCAGCACGGCAGTCGGAAGATAGACATAAAATATGTAGGGATGGCGGCCAGGACAGCTTTAAGCAACACTAGGCGTCCCCCGCGAGACATAAGGCGTGCCCGCCACCCTCCGAGCCGCGACTCCACCTTTTCCAGGACCGGCTGCCAATCTGAAATCCGGAGTCGCCTATCCACCAATGGAACTCCCAAATAATGGATAGGAAGGGTGCTGATTGGAGTGGCTAGGAGTCGAGAGCATCCCAGTCATCTCTTAGATGATAGTCCAAAGCCGATGAATGATGATTTAGCTACTGTTTGGCCAGGAGACCGAGAGAAGTCCGAGAAGATAGACATCATAGTGGACAGGGGTGTGCGCTGCCACCCACGTTCCACTGAACAAAAGAACGTCGTGTCGTCGGCGTACTGTAGTAAGGGTATACGCAGTAGGAACACCATGTGAGTGAAAAACCCGTGAGAGCCTCTCGACACATCTGGAGCGTGCACACAGCTAAAGCATCAGCTGCCAAAATAAATAACGAGAGGGGCTAGAGGGGCAGCCTACAGCCGAGATCCCACGGCTGGGGGTGTATCCATCCTCCTTGAGGTCGCTCGTTTACCGGGGGTGGCAAACGTGGGCGTCGTCACACATTGCTTCATCCACCTCACCCATGTCTGCAGGAAGCCCACGTCGCCTCGGTGCGTTCCATAGGAATCGCCGGGTCGAGAAGTGTCATAAGCCTTTGAAAAAAATCCACCTTCCACATAATACCCTTCGTGCCACTCCGCCGCCACGATGCAACAATCTCCTCCGCTAGAACAATGCTTTCCGACATGCAGTAGTAGGGTAGAAAAGCGGCCAGAGCGGGCTGATGATCGAAGGGAGGACCGCCGGCAAGCGGTTTGCAGACACCTTGGCGATGATTAAGTAGATAGAATTGGGACGGGGGAGATTGGCGAAAATCCCCAATCTGCTCTGCCCCTTGGACCTTGGGAATGAGGACTATATAAGCCTTTGTTAGGCCGGTCCATATGTCCATCTTCCGAGTCCTGAACTCCTCAATTGTGGCCATAACATCGGGTCCGACCTTGGTCCAGCACTCGATGTAGAAGAAAACCGGGATGCGGGTCAGGTCAGGAGCACCTTCATGATTCAAACCTCGGATGGCCTTCTTGACCTCCTCCTCGGAGAAGGGAGTGATCAATTCCTGCTGCTGGGAGGCCCGAGAGGGCGTCGGCACCCGTGGCGAGCCATCGCCACCGATTAGGAGGTCCTCGGCGGTAGAACTCTCGAAAATGATCTGATAAAGCTTTTCCAATGGCGGCTTGATCGGTTATTACCCGTCTCCTGATCTTTAGTCGGCGTATGCTGTTCTCTCGGCGTCGTCCATTCGCCACCTGATGAAAAAAAACGGGTGTTGGCGTCCCCGGCCGCCAGCCACCTCTGCCGAGATCGTTGGCGCCAGTCTAACTCGATGCGGAGGTCCATTTCTGCCACCGCGTCTCGACAAGCCTTCCGCTCTTTCGCTTCCTCAAGTAACAAGAGCCTGGAGTCTTCGATATCGTCCAAAGCCCGGACGCGAGCCAGGGCGACGTCTCTTGTCTGTGTTCGCTCTGATCTGATTTGCCGCCGCCGGGCAAGAAGGTGATGTTTGAGGTCCTTTAGCTTAGTGCACAATTGCTCCGACGAGCCTCCAAACGTGAGGCGGGATCCCCACCACTCAAGGATTTCATTTTTCAGCTCACCGTCACGCAGCCAGGATCGGTCCAACCTGAAATAGGTCGGTTTAGCCGGACCCGCCCTTCTTGTCCACATAATGGGTGTATGATCGATAAGGGGCGGGGAGAGCCGATGCCTCTGCCGGTGGATAGGCGATCGGGAGGTCGCGTGGAGCGAGAGGAATCGGTCCAAACGAGACTGAGTGGTTGGTCCTTTCCATGTAAAGCGCCGATCTGAAGGTCCCATCTCTGCCATACCCAGCTCTGTGATGATATCTCGAAATTGGCGTGAGCCCGGGTCCCGCCCTCCTCCATCATTCGGTCGGTCGCTCGCCATGAGTGTCATGTTAAAATCTCCGCCGATAAGAATAGGGTTCTCAGGAAAATCCGCGTGAAGCCATGTCAGATCCTCCCAAAGCTCGGATCGCAAAATAGCGGTCGCAGGCCCGTAAACCGAAGCTATCACTGCGCTGAAGCCGTCCCTCCTGTTCACCAGCCGGGCTGCCACCACGTGGCGTCCTGTCCATGTGCACGAACAATCAAACAGATCCTCCTTCCAGGCCAACAGGATGCCGCCCGACCGCCCCAAAGCGGCTATAGCGACGTGCGCCTCGACCCCTCCCAAACCGAGTGCAGTCCATGTTTGTTGATCAACTTGAAGTAGCATTGTCTCCTACAAGCATACTACTTCAGCCCCCCATTCCCGTAGGTAGCACCCCACGGTGCCCCGTCTTCTGGCGTCACGGAGCCCACGCACGTTCCAGCTAATGCACTTCATGGAGGGCTAGGCAGGACACCATTTCCTACCCCCATATCCTGGGCAACCTCTGTGGATGAGAACAGCCTTACAGATTCCTGCACAAAAGACTCTTCCGGGAGTGAATCTGGAGACGCCTGAGTGTCTTCATTGACGGCCTCCTCCTGGCCTTCCTCGTGGTTCGAAGCCGCGGACACTATCTGGAGCCGACGTCGGGATCGGTACAGCAAGAGGGAGTCCGGGGGGCCCTCTGCCCGGAGCGCCAAGGCGGTGTCCGGTGTAGAGGCAGGAGTGCTCGATATCTGATCATGTGTCTCAATCTCGGCGTTGATGAGGGCTGGAGGGTTCTGCAGGTCGCTGAGGTCCTGCTGAGACAGATGCTGCTGTTTACGAGTCGCATGCAGCTGATGGTTTTCCTCATCACCGGCCAGAGATGTCACAAGCTGCGCCGCTTGTTCCGGACATGACGCCACTTGCTGGCAAGGCGGTGGCCGAGATGTAGCGGAGGGGAGGGTCACCATCATGATCACCGGAGGCCTGCCCTGGCCCTCCGTCACCGTAAGGTCCTCGGGAACCTCCGAATCCGTCTCCATTTCCACATCCAAACATAAACAGTTTGGATCTCCAACGTTCAGCCCGTTGCATACGATTTTCCTCAAGGCGCCGGCCGGACGGATGATCTGCTCCAGCTGATGCCACTTGCGGAGCCCAAAAGGAACCCCTCGAACCTCTATTCTTCTGATTTCCTTCTGGAGTACAAGAGCCCCGTCCGTCGGTCGAGGTCAGCGCCAAGAAATGGCCCCGCCTTCACATAACCTCATTGATCGCCCGTGCAGTCGCTGCCAGTTGATTTTAGACAGGCCACGTTGACGAGACGAGACCGCGAGGTCATCGATTTCACACGGTCTCGTGTCAAAAATTATACCGAACTTACCAATTTGGAGAATTAAGAGAGAATTGAGGGGTATAATGGTAAATACGGGTCGAATCCACAAGGAATTTAGGTATTTTCGAGATATCTTTTGGAATTTGGTCAAATTGGACGATGAATTGAGGTGAGAAATTAGGGAAAATGGTGTTTTTGAAAAGAAGACTCAAAGATCTATCCGTGGAATCAAAAATCACTCGATTTGGATTAGTAATCACGGAGAAATCAAAGATGGAAGTAGGAAGAAATTTTCGGAATCGCGAAGAACACAAATTGAAATTGAAATGAAATTAAACTTAAATTGAAGTCCTAATCCTAAAATTGATGATACATGACGATAGATAAGAGGATAAACTTGTTTTCTAACCCGAGATAACGATCAAATCGATCCAATTGATCGCCGGATCGACGGCTCTTCATTCCGCGAATTCAAACGTGAACATCGGTGTTCAAGAGACAAATTCTCCTCGCTCGATCGTCGAAATCTCTCTTATAAACACTCTGTGGATGCGGAATCTTGTCTAGAAGTGACTACAAGAGAGAGATTCAAGAGAAGATGCAAATAGATAGGTCAATTAGATCGAAACTCTCAAGAATGAGTACATACGACGAAGAACTCGTCAATTGATAGCCCAAATTGTGCGAAACCGTCCGATCAATGCGTTAGGCTTGATCAACGGTCCAGATTAAGCCCCTCATAAATGAAACGTTATGCTTATATCGTGGCCGTTGGATTGTTGATGGATGCTCCAGATTAGGCCACGTGTGAGGCGTTATAAAATGCACGAAAACGTCGTCCTTAGGATCGTGATCGAACGGCTGAGATGCGGTCCGCGCGGATGCATCTCGGCCGTTCTAAATCTTTTAAAAATGCACGTGGTCTTGATGATCTCCGGTGGTCCTGGCCTCCACCTGATCGGCGCGCGTGATGCCGCCACGTCGCGTCAATCACAGTCGTTATAATAACTCTAATTAAGCACGTTTCTTGATCGCGATCAATGGTCCGGCGCTCACGCGATCGACGCGTGAGATCGGCACGCGCCGTCGATCCAACGTCCGAGCGCGCTTCACGTCACACCGCAAGGTAAGTAGAGTGTGGGAATTAGTCCCACACGGAGAAATAGAAAGGAGAATGTCGTGGTATATAATACCCGACATTTAAAAGGGTTAATACCCTCCCCCATCTAGGCGAGCTGAAGAACTCTTTTTATTATATATAGTAATAATAAAAATAATTTAGTATATACGCGCCACGTAGGCGCTGCGCGGGTCCGCGTGGCGCTGCCCGTGGCCTTGCGTGCCACGTCGCATCCACGACGGTCCGCGCCCCTTTTTAATATTTATTTTTATTATTAAAAAAATCGAAAATAAAATAAGAAAAACAGTTTTAAAAAAATCAGGAAAAATACGTAGAAAAATCCCTAAAAAAATTGTAAAAAAATCATATCTTTTTAAAATACAACTCCAAATTAATCCAATTTCTTTCATTTGATCTGAAATTTAATTATCTATCATTCTAAAAATTCAAAATATTTAAATAACAAGAGTTTTAATTTATATTTTTAAAAATACACTCTATTTCTTTTTAAGATTTTAAGTTTAGAAATTTAAATGAATGTTTATAAAAAAATAATTTCTCTTATTATTTAACTTATCACTTTCTATAATCTCCAAGTAAAGATAGGTTATAAAATTATTTATCCTTAATTTATCATAATTAACCCTAATTTAGTGTATTTTGAGATTATAACATAAATTTGCATGAAATGATAGAAATGCACTCAAAGTATGATAACATGCACATAAATGTAATGTTTTATGCCTTAAATTGCATGAATAATCATGTTTTATCATGTTAAGATTGCATGTTATCACACGTAAAAAAACCTCGCCAGATGCCAGCCAGTGACAATCAGGATTGTTCAGTTCGGGACAGAGGGCTTGTATCCCGGCTAAAATCTGTGTCCATGCCACGTCGGCCCTGCTGCATTCACCCACAAGGCAAGCGTAGAGTCGCGTGCTGGCTGGGTCCACTTCCTGCCTCTACCGAAGCGGACAGTTAACTTGACGGTGTCCCCCGTGGCGGCAAAGACGGCATTTCATCGGTTCTCGGCAGTCCCGGGCCATATGCCCCCGTGCCAGGCAGCGAAGGCATCGTCCTTCCTTCAAGGGGTCCACAGGGCGGATATCTGGGTGTCGCAGTGCCTTCAAGGGGTCCGCAGACCGTGGAGAATTTGCTGATGTATCAGGCTTGGTGCCTCCCATATTGCCCTGGGCGGTCACCTGGGCATACGTCCTA
Source organism: Lemna minuta (assembly GCA_024174645.1). Classification (NCBI taxonomy): domain Eukaryota; kingdom Viridiplantae; phylum Streptophyta; class Magnoliopsida; order Alismatales; family Araceae; genus Lemna; species Lemna minuta. Next base: position 9,884,826 of record CM044115.1, on the reverse strand, counting down.
GAGCGGCGTCCATAGACTAACGTCTTGGCAGCTACTGCAGATGATTGAGACAGGGACGGCGCTCTATCATCATTGGCAAATTTCGGAGGCAGAGGCAGCGGTGGCGTCGGGCGCCCTGTTTGTGACAAATGCTGAGGCAATATTTGGCGCGCATATGAGAATCGGGGAGCCCTAGGTAGCCAGACATTCGCTCCCTTCCGGCGCTCCTCCTGCAGACGGAAGACCCTAGGTCGAGGGCGGACAAAGGCGTCCTCTTCAAACGGCGTCGTGCACTTTGAAGACCGTCCGCAAGTCAAACAGGGACCCCGCGAATGCTCAGGCACGCGCGCGGGGTCTTTCTGCGTACGCGGGAAGTAATCCGCTTGCGGAAGGTGATCTCTCGCGACCCGCAGGTGGGGTGGGTTGCGGGGGCGAAAATTTTCGGTCGGAGGGTACCGGTTATTCCTCGACGACGCCACCGGTGGAGAAAATCGGTGATCGCCTCTCCTTGCGCGTCCATTCCGTCCCCTCATTCTCCTCCAAGAGTCTATGTATTAAAA
>CM044115.1:9694798-9883787 GCA_024174645.1 Lemna minuta | reverse complement strand
CTATGTGGTACTTGCAATATATGTGGATGACATTATATTGATTGGTAGTGATGAGATTGGTATCTTTGCTACCAAAGCTCATCTTCAGACACACTTTGCAATACGTGACTTGAAGACACCGCGATATTTCCTTGGGATTGAGTTTGCTTACTAATTAGGTAAGTTAGCATTATCTCAAAGAAAGTATGCCTTGGATCTTCTCCAAGTGACGAGGCTACTTAAGTGTAAACTAGCTACATCACCCTTGGAAGCTGATAACATGCATTTATAACTTGAATTCTTATCCTAATTAACTCATATTCATGCTTATTTTATGTGAATATGATGCATGTTATCATACTTTTTAGGAATTTTTTCCATTGGCATGTCATTTCACTAAAGTTGATATTTATGCATAAATTAGGGATAATTTCATGCTTAATAGATGATTAATCTTTTGTTTAAATTAATAGAAGTTAATCTCTGTTATGAAATGAGTTTTGACTTTAGTAAATGTTTGGAAGGATGATTTTAGGATGAATTTATGATTTAGAATGTTTAATGAGAAGTGATTTAAGTAAATTTTAGTTCATCTTGATTTTTTCTTTCAAAATATATTTTAAATGAAATGATATTAAAAAGAAAAGAATTTGTGATCTAATGGAGAAAATTTGGATTGAAAAGGAGTTCTACATTTAAAGTTATGAATTTATAAAGTTTATGCCCTTTTTCTGAATTTTAATTGAATTTTAATTGATTTTTCCTATTTAAAATCGCGAAAAAAAGGGGTTACATACCTGTAGGCGCTAACGTGGTGAGCGGGCCCAGGCGGCGGCTGACGTGGTGTGCGGGACTGCCTTGGGATGCGACGCGGCACTGAGGCCACGTGGCAGAGCCTGGGTGGCCCGCGCGGGGCGCAGGTGGCTCTGACGCGTGGCAGGAGGTCACACAGACGGGTCCACGTGGGCGCCCGTGTGGGGCGTCACGTGGCAAACAGGTAGGTGGAGGGCCCACGGGAATAGTTGGACCCTGGTAACTTGGGGGGACGGTAACGCTATGCTAACGATGGGGAGCTCCGATATTTAAGCGCGGGGTCTCTCTATTTTTCTTCCGTGTGGGACTATGTTCCCACACGGTTTTACCTTGCAGGCGACGTGGACGCGTGGCGAGCATCGGATCTCACCACGGACGGCTATGATCGCGTGGACCTGAGTCCATGCGATCATCAATCAAGCACGTGCGTTTAAAACGCACGTAAGTGAAATGATCTAAGGACTTACCTGACGACACGTGGAAGGCTCAGCATTGTCCGATCGTTAGCGTCGTTCATCCATCGTCGATCGGGATCGTGGACTTCATCCAGATGCACGGACGGCGGTGATGCATCGAGACACTGGTAACCTTCCATCGGACGGCGGACGCTCCTCGCAAAAGTGGTTCGCGTGATCACACGATCATGACCATCCACCTCCTCTGAAGCTCAATCGGACGGCTGACGGTGGACTCGCATCATGATCGCGGCGCACGGGATCGGCTAATCGCGATCGTTCATCCAACTGATGTTTCATCGGACGGTCTACACAACTCGTGGAAGAACTCCACGATCGCGGTCCAATCGAACCGCGATCGCGGTCCAATCGAACCGCGATCGCGGGGCGATCGAACTGCGATCGTGGAACTTACGTTGCGGAATCGCCTCCACTCGATCAAGATGACGATCGATGGAGATCCAGGACCACGATCGACACCCGATCGTGACCCGATCGTGGCCCGATCGTGACCCGATCATGGCTCGATCGTGGCCCAATGATGGGTCATTTGAAGCGAAATTGAGGCTAAATCCACCACCAAATCGGGGAGGAATTGTCGCGAAATTTAAGCCACAATCAATGCCCAAGGAACTGCTCCCACGACGCCATTAATCAGCCCCCATGACCGCTTCAATTGCCCACGATCCTCGGGCCAATTTCCCCTTTAAAAAGCCATGTATTCTCCCTTTGTTCTTCAACTTTTGATCGACTCGTGAAGAAATTAAGCAAGTTTCGAGGAAGGTCTTAAGTTCTCGTGATCCTCTGCTTCCAAGTGTGTAGAGACGCATCCATTGAAGCATGATAATCATGATTTCATCTCTTGATTTCATCGAATTTTCCCCTTGAATTCCGAACGTCCACGAGGAAGAATCCGAGCAAATTCGCTTCAATCCACGAGAATTGAGGCCCCATTCTTGCGGCAATCGGGTTAGTAGTGAGGTTCGATCGATTATCAAGAGGTAATTTGTATTTTTATTAGGTTTAGATCTTTAATGTTGCAAAGTAGTTCATAGTGTTCTCCATTTTTTCCTAATTTTTAGTCCAAAAAATTTCTGATTTTGAAAATAGGATATCTCTCTGATTATAATTCCAAATCACTTGATTCTGGTTTCGGTGGATTCCTCTTTTCCTCAGCTTTCCGTGGATAGCAAATTCATTGAATTCCGAGTTCATTTGACCCTTCAATTTGATGTTTGACCGAGAACTATTCATCTATCATCAGAAGTCAAACGTTGACTTTCGGGGTCAATTACTTTCAATTTACAAATCAGAATTTGATCATTTTGGTCTCTTTAAATACCTCTGGTTCTTAGATTTCCATTGACATATAAGTTGCAAGATTTGGATTTCATTCGACTGGTCAATTTGAAGATTTCCTTTGAGGTGTACATTTCGGGGATTTCCTGATATTTGATTTTCAATAATTCATAGTAAATCCAATTCTTATCCAAAAATCACGAATTATATACCAATAAATTCCATTTTCTTTCTAGTTTCCAAATATGTAATTTTCGTAATCTTCTGACTCTATTTGATTCTCTGATTTTACAGTACACCTACTGTTGGTCAAAGTCAATGCTTTGACTTTGACTTTTGACTTTTCTCTGTCAAATCCGAGATTTCAATTCTTAAAACTTCTTATTAGGTCTATTTATATCATTTCCACTCATTACTTATTATTTTTACTTCTTTAAAACCCCTTTTAAACCTAAGTTTGACCAAGTTAACTCTGCGATTAAAGTCAACCCTGCGATTAAAGTCAACCCTGCTCTCTGTGGATCGACCCGATACTTACACAATACTTGATTATTATATCTTATCTTTGTTAGTTCGGTTTTATAAATTTTGTTTGACCATCGTCTTTGTGTTTTAACGACACACGAAAACGACTCGTCAGAAGCACAATCCAAGTTTTGGGGCATTAACACACCTATGATGGCAGATGCCAACCGCTATCAGCGTCTATTGGGGAAGCCAATCTATCAAACAATTACTTGTCCGGATATCACTTGTGTTGTTTGTGTTCTTAGTTAGTTCACGAAGGAACCTCACATGGTGCATTGGGAGGGTGCATTATGAGTTCTTGCCTATATCAAGCGTGCCCTTGACAAAGGGTTTATATATTGACGCTATGATCATCTTTGTATTGAGGCCTATTCTGATGTTGGATATGTTGGGGACAAAGGAGAACGAAAATCTACTGCAGGGTATTGCACATATATAGAAGGTAATCATGTTACGTGGCATTCTCGACAAAAAAAGTTCATCTCCTGTTTGAGTGCGAAAGTTGAGTATCAAGCTATGGCTGCTACCACTCGTGAAATGGTATGGCTATAGTCTTTTGTACAGGACTTAGGCATCACTACCCAATGCCTATGCCTATGCATTGTAATAACCAGACAGCTATCTTTATTGCTAGAAACCTTGCCTTTCACGAGAGGACCAAGGATATTGAGATCAATTGTCACTTTATTTGTGATAAGGTGTTGATGTGCTTTATTTCTACACCACATGTGTCATCATCGAACCAGCTCGTTGACATCTTCACAAAGAGCATTATTGGTGTGTCGTATGATTTCTTAGGATCCAAGCTGGCCATGTTTGATTTATATAGTCTAGCTTCAGGGGGATTGTTACATATAGATATATGTAACTCATTAGAAGGTTTATTGTATTAGCTCCTAGAAGAACTCCAAAGTTAAGCGTGCTTGAGTGAGAGCAATTGGATGGGTGACCTCTTGGGTAGTGCTCATATTTTATCTTGCTCAAGGATAGTTCCACATAAGTTATATTTCTATCTTTCTCTCTTTCTCCTCTATAAATAGAGGCTTATAATCTCTTCTTTACTCACTAAATATAATTGGGCTTTACCATTCACAAACCTCTTCAATTTACAAAAAAGTAAACATAGTCAGTACCAAATTGAATTATCAAAATTCATTAAAATAAAAAAGAGTTTTTGAAATATAATGTCATCAATAAATCTTTTGAAAACTAGAATTTCTTTTCAATATAATTTTATATATGAAAAAAATTCTATTATTATTTACTTATTTTGGAAAATAATTTTATTTAGAAAATCATATTATTTAATCAATTAATGTAATTTCCATTTCGTACACTTGGATTTGAGTTATCAATTCACCACACTGTTATGAAAATTATATGGGTTTATTTATCATACGTAATGAAACTTATCCCTAGTGCTGTGTAATATGCCTTGGGGCTGATATTTAGTTGAGCTATTGTGTTGTAGCCTATGGAAATTACATAAATCTTTCCCAAGTACCACATTATCTATTCAGTCTCAATATACTCTAGATACCTCTCTAATAATTTAGAAATTTAAAATTATCATAAAATTTATGTAAACATATTTATTACTATTCAAAAATTTAAGTCTCTCATGCAATCATTGATATCTCTATAAAGATTTTGATTTCATAAATATTTTGATGTTTCAAACTAGAACTCATAAATACCCTTGTATAATCTTCAGACATTTGGATCAGCCATGTCATTATCTTTTTTCCTTTCTTCTAAAGAACCTGTCAATTTCTAAGGCCAAAATCGCCTCACTTTAGCTTTGTAAGGATATCTGATAACATGCAAAAAGAGAGCAAATGAGGATGCTTATCTTTAGCACAATTCAATTCTAGGGGCTAAAATCACTCATCTTTTGCATATTATCGTATGATTTTACAAAGATAAAGAATTTATGAATTCAGCTCAGAAGTCTTTTAAAAAGTGATTTATAAGCAATATTAAGCTCTTCTAATTGCTTGTTTCTCTTAATGAAGTTCCTTTTAAAATATTGCAATCTCGTTTTTTAATTTTTATGTTGATTGTAACTAAGCCCTTAATGGGCTCGTCATATCTGATGGGTTTATTAGCATTGTGGGCAGGACTTGCATGCAGAAATCATCAAGCAATGCGGAAGGAAATCATGCTGCTGCGTGTAAAGCATTACGTACATAGAATCCAATGAAGAAAGATATTCAGTGCTTTTCACAGTTATGAAGCACTGCCAATCAGATGAGAAGATCACCAATGAATATTAAGACAAGGCACGGGAAGGTTGCAAGGTGGCGAACACCAGCTTCCTAACTGATTCGCATACCTTCAAAAATGCGAGTCAGTTAGGTTAAATAGGGAGAACGGGGAAGGAGGCGCTGTTCTTGATTTCCCGCCCGAAGAAGATCGGCCTCGAGGACACACCGTGGAAGAAGATCCAATCGTAGGTTTGTAATAGTTGAAACAGTCTCCTTTTCTTGTTCTCTATTCACGCATTCTTGTTCGCGTGAATAGATTTAGGTACGACGGAATTTTTTTAGTTTGTTTCTTTCATCATTTTCTTCCTTTTCTTTCATTTCGTTTATTCTGAATAGAATGATTTCTCAGTCATATTCATTTGTTATTTTGATTGTCTCAGTAAGTTTTTCTTACTCAGTAATCTTTTTAGGTCTTCAATTAGTTTCGTCTGTGAGAGTCGATTCCAATTTAATTTGAATTGAATCTTTCTTTCCTTATATTCTCTTCGTATGTTGACTATTTGAAAGTGCTATTGATCAATTTCTTTCCTTATATCCTCTTCGTATGTTGACTGTTTGAAAGTGTTATTGATCCAATCGTTGGTTTATGGTTATCATTAATAGATTGAAGAAGTTTGCAAGTCTTTGCTTAACCTTTTTCTCCTTTTAATTCTGGTGCAGTTAATGTAAGTAAAAGAAATTTCATCTGTAGTAGATTAGATTCATTTAGATTTAGAAGAGATTTGTTTAGAAAAATATTAAAACATGAAACAATCGGATATAAGCTTTCCCTAACAATGTTTCTTTTTGTTTAGATCATAAATGCATCAGTAAGAGAAGACTATTCAGAAAGTAATATATCAAGTTGGATTTAGAAGAGTATTACTAAGAAGGATATCTTAGATACGAAATAACATGATATAAATCTTGCTTATAATAGTTTCTCTCGGTCTGAGAGTTAAGAGAGTGTATAAGAGCAGATACAATGAATATAGCAGAGTGATATTAGGAAGAAGAATTCCTTAGAGATAGAGTCTACCTAAGATAAATAAGTAAAAAAACATAAACATAGTGACTGTGCTGAAAAGAGTAATAGGATTATGAAATAGAGAGAGTGGATCTAGGTATTGGTATAAGATTGAGATTCACGTTAATACATAGAAGAAGACGTGCCAAGAAACATAAATGATTCTCTTATTTTTCAGACCTTCTGTAGACATTAGTAGAGGATCTAAGTATAAATGAAAATAACAGGATAGTGATATAGAATTGAAAGTGGATTAGAAGAAGATCGCATATATCAAAGAAGGATTAGAAATACCTCTCTAGTATTCGACCCCTCATTGAGCTATACTTTTGGAAGATAGAATTTTATGGGAAAAAAATATATTGGAAAATAATATTATTGCATAAGTCCAATTAAACCATCACAATGACATATGATTTACATCGATTTGGACTTTCAATTGCGCTGCTGCCGGGGGAGGTTAAGGATAATTTTTCTTGGATTCTTGAAGTTTTTTTAGCACCTACTGAGTTTATATTCAATATATCCCTATGAATTCTATTATCAGTGGCTGACAAGAATTGTTTTTCTTTATTAAGTGAAGGATTACACTATATGCACAGAAGAAGGTCATTAAAACATAATCTGTTGACTGCATTGAGAGAATTAGAAGATCCACTTAAAATTAGCTGAGAGCAAAAAGGAAACAAAAAGAGTGAGAATATAGGGAATCATGGCAGAAGAGGGAAGAGATGGAAAAGGTCAAGAAGGACCAACACTTAAGGAGTTGTCTGCACCTTTAGGTTATAATGATTTCACAAGAATTGCAGCTCCTTTGAATGACAATGTGAATTTCAAGATTGATGCAACAATGCTGAATTTCCTTTCAATTTTCCATGGAAGGTTTAGTGATGAACCTTATGAGTTTCTGAGGGAATCACCCAGTTCTGTTCATCATACTATTTTCCAGGAATATCTCAAGAAGCAGTGAAAATGCTCTTTCCCTTTACAATAAAAGACAGAGCAAGGGATTGGTTTAATAGTACAAGTAAGACTTTTACTACTTGGAATGAAGTATTTTTCCAAAAGTATTTTTCCTATGGTAGAACACATGCCCTTAGAAAATTAATTAGGGATTTTACACAAGGAAATGTGACATTTGGTGAAGCATGGGAACGATTCATGACATTGACCAGGAAATGCCCTCACCACGGGATTCTTGAACATGAATTGGCCCAAATTTTTTTTTATCAAGGATTAGACTATCAAGAAAGGCAGATTGTAGACATCTCGAGTGGAGGAAATTTCCTCAACACAAGGGCGAATGAGTCTCTTAAAAAAATGGAAGAATTAGTAGAGGACTGGGTATTTAGACAGAGTTCTATGATAGATGTTAAGACTGGTGGTATGAAAAGAGGAGTAATAGATGTGAAGGGAATGGAAACATATGTGAGAATGGAAAGGTTAGAGAAAGAAATGAAGTAGTCATTGCTTGAGGCAACATAGAACTTTAAGCATCTCCTTAAAGATGCAATAGGCACGATTAAGCCGGAAGCGACTGTGAATAGGGTAAATGTAACATTAACATGCGGGAATTGTGCATCAAATGATCACATACAGGATCAATGCAAAGCAATTCCAGTGGATCAAGTGAATGCATTTGGATAACAACCTAGTCATAGAAATTGGCAAGTGGGAGCAAATATGAATAGAAATACTAATTTTGGACATAGTAATGGACTGTAGGGATTTGGTGTGCAAAATAATCAATTCAAGATGCAAAGTCAATCTCAAATGAATCAAACTCAACCTTAGTATCACCAAAACCCACAGTTTCAGCCTGGACAAGCACCATTTCATCCAAATGTGCCTAATTTACCACCAATAGCCCCTAATTTTTCTAACCACAATTTTAATCAAAATTTGTGGGAAACCGTAAGGCGTTTGCAGGAAAAAGAAAAAACTTGGGAGGAAGAAAAGAAGCTCTTATTAGCACATATTGAGATGATAAAGACCACACAAAGCCTCGGGATATTAAGTGAAGAGCGACGTGAAGCTAAAAATAAAGGTAAAGTAGAAGACTCTTTTGAAAAAGGGAGTTCATCAGGTCAGTTCCCCACTAAACCTTGCGTTAATCCCTGCAATTTTTCCTTTAATGACAATGCAAAAGTGTTTTCTTACGAATCATTTGTTGTACCTAGTTATTCAGATAAGGTTAGTAGAAATCATTTTAGAGATGAAACATCTATGGATGCCATTACATCTCTAAGAAATGGGAAGGTTTTACCGAATATAGTGCCAACAAAGGAAAATGAAATAGAGGAGGAATAGATAGGAAATCAGAAGCTGGATGATAAAGCTTCTGAGTTGATAAGGATGCCTGAATCAGGGGGAGTCAACAAAACAGGGAGGGAACAACTGATTCCTTTCCCAAATGCATTTACAAAAAAGAAAGAAAATATAGACAACTCACCCCTGCTCAATATCCTCAAGAATACCTCCATCACTATTCCACTCACTGATGCAATCAGATACATTCCCCTTTATGGAAAATTCGTGAAGGAATTGTGTACTCCTTCACAAGGGAAAAAAATAGGTTTTCTGAGAATATCAGTTCAATACTCTTAAATAGTTTACCCGAAAAACAAAAAGACCCTGGAGCACCATTAATTGGGTGTTCCATCCAAAAAAAGGAATTTAAGAAAGTACTTTTGGACACAGGAGCAAGTGTTAACATATTACCTAAGCTTCTATATGATAAACTCAACCTGAAAGGATTAGAACCGAAAAATTAGAACTTCAATTGGCTGATGGATCAATCCGTGCCCCATATGGACAATTGGATGATGTGATAGTTGTAGTTGGAGACTTAGCATTTCTAGTAGATTTCATAATGACTGATGTAAAGATTATTGCCCCAATCATTTTGGGGAGACCTTTCCTTAATACAGCAAGAGCAATAGCAGACTTTGATAAAGGTAAGATTGAATTGAGAATGTGGAGTAGTAAGTTGGAAATTCCAATTCCAAATCTGAAGAGAATTCTAGAATACATATATGAGGATGCTAATCAAATTGATCAACGATGGATAAACGAAACAGAGTATGATTAACTTATTGCTGAAGTCTTAGCCATAGAAGTAGAAGAAGACTGTAGCGATAAAATAACATCCATTGCAAAAAGTCCACATGAGATAGATCTCAAACCTTTGCTAGAATCATTGAAATATGTTTTCCTTGAGGAAGAAAAATATAAAGCCAATAATAATTTCATCACTGTTAATAGAAGAACAAGAAAAGAAAATTGTAGAAGTAATCTCTAAATACAAAGCAGCAATAGGGTGGACAATTGATGATATTAATGGCGTTAGCAGGGAAATTTGTGAGCATCGAATTTTCTTCTAAGAAAATTCAAAACCTACAAGACAACCTCAAAGAAGATTAAATCCTAACATCTTTGAAGTTGTTAAGAAAGAAATCTTGAAATGGTTACAAGTTGATTTTATATATGCAATCTCATGTAGTACTTGGGTGAGTCCAGTCCATGTGGTACCAAAGAAATCTGGAATTACAATGGTCAAGAATGAAAAGGGAGAAGAAATGACAATCAGAATAGTGTCGAGGTATAGAGTTTGCATAGATTACAAGAAATTAAACTTAGCTACCAAGAAAGATCACTAGCCACTTCCATTTACAGACCAAATTTTAGAAAAATTGGCAAGACAAAAATTTTATTGTTTTTTAGATGGATATTCAAGATACAATCAAATTGTAGTTCATGATTATGATTAAGAAAAAACTAGATTCACATGCCCTGTAGGTAATAAGCATCCAAAAGAATGCCTTTTGGTTTATGCAATGCACCTGCAACCTTTCAAAGGTGTATGAATGCATTTTTCGATTATATCGGTGAACATTTAGAAATATTTATGGATGATTTTTCTATTTTTGGGGTGTCATTTGAGGAATGTCTTGCTAACCTTGGAAAAGTTTTAAAAATCTATGTGCAGAACAATCTAGTTCTAAGTTGGGAGAAATCCCATTTCATGGTACAAGAGGGGATAATATTGGGACCACCTTATCAACAAAGAGGGAATCAAGGTGGATCAAGCCAAAGTGGAGGTCATCAAGAGTCTGCCCTTACCGCAAACCCAAAAACAACTTAGGGGATTTTTGGGCCATGCTGGATTCTATCGTCGTTTCATTAAGGATTTTTCAAAATTAGCAAAACCTTTTAAACATTTGCTTTGTAATAATGTTGACTTTTCTTTAGGAGTAGAGGCTATATCTTCATTTCAACTCATTAAAGAGGCACTTGTTAAAGCACCTACTTTACAGGCCCCAAGATGGGATTTACCGTTTGAAATTATGTGTGACGCTTCTAACAATGCAGTTGGGGCAATTCTGGGGCAAAAAATTAATGGTAATCTAGTGGTAACCTACTATGCAAGTAAAACACTTTGAGGAGCCCAGGTAAATTACTCAACCACATAAAAGGAACTACTTGCAATTGTGTTTGCATTAGAAAAATTTAGATCTTATGTTTTAGGCAGCAAAATAATTATTTTTTCTGACCATGCTGCTTTAAAATTTTTACTAACAAAAAAAGAATCGAAAGCAAGACTAATTCGATGGATTCTTTTATTGCAAAAGTTTGATTTAGAAATCAAGGATAGACCGGGAAAGGAAAATGCAGCAGCAGATCACCTATCAAGGCTTTTAGTAGTGGTTTAGTCAATGAAAACTTTCCTGATGAAGGCATCCTAGCGGTACAATGTAAGCAATTACCATGGTATGCTCAAATTGTTAATTACCTTGCTGCAGGTGTGATTCCAGAAGATTGGGATTATACCCTTCGAAAAAAATTCTTAAAAGAGGTAAATTTCTATTTTTATGATGAACTTGAACTTTTCAAGTTGGGAATAGATGATATTTTCAGAAGATGCGTTCCAGAAGAAGAACATGTAAAAATTTTAAATGCATGCCATTCATCTCCTTGTGGTGGATATTATGCATCAAAGATCACAACATTTAAAATACTTATGCTGGTTTTTTTTGGCCTACACTATTTTTTGATGCAAATAGTTATTGTTCATCCTGTTTAAAATTTCAAGCAAGTATTGATTTAAGAAAAAAAGATGCGATGCCTCTTCACCCAATTATAGAAGTAGAAATTTTTTATTTATGGGGCCATTCCCTAATTCTAATGGATTTGAATACATCTTAATGGCATTCGATTACATGTCCCGATGGGTAGAAGCAATCCCAACCATAACTCATGATCATCAAGTGGTGGTGAAATTTATTCACCAGCACATTTTTTCGAGGTTTGGTTGTCCACGAGCCATCATTAGTGATGGAAGAGAAGCATTTCAATAATCAGCAATTGCAATCAATGCTAAAAAAAATGTGGTGCTGAGCATCGGGTGACAACACCATATCATCCTCAAGCAAATGGACAGGTAGAGAATACTAATAGAGAGGTCAAAAAGATCCTTAAGAAAATTGTAAGATTAGATGGGAAAGACTGGTCAAGTAAGATCTATGATGCGCTTTGGGCATATAGAACAGCGTATAAAACACCTCTAGGGATGTCCCCATTTAGGGTAGTTTTTAGGAAATCTTGTCATTTACCGGTGGAAATTGAACACACTGCTTACTGGGCAATAAAAAACTGAATCTTTCTTTAGATTGTGCAGGGAAGACAAGACTACTTCAACTACATGAACTGGAAGAATTGAGAAATGAAGCCTACAACAACTCAACTATCTACAAAGATAAGATGAAAAAATTTCATGACAAACATCTCAGTCATAAGCAGTTCTTTCTCGGGCAAAAGGTATGGCTTTATAATTCACGTTTAAAGCTATTTCCAGATAAATTGAAATCAAAATGGGATGGACCTAGGGTTGTAATTGAAATTTTTGAAAATGGAGCAGTTCTTATTGAGAATCCTAGAAATCAGTTTCAATTTAATGTCAATGGACAGAGACTTAAACCTTATATTGAAGTAGAATCCCAAGTTTCCACATTAGTTTCTAAAGTTTATAATTTTCAGGATCCAAATCTTAAGGAATTTCAATGACAATAATAACCGTAATATCTTCTTTAAAAATATTTTTTTTAAATAAATAAATAATTATTTTTTTTACAAATAAACAGGAATAATATTTTATTTTATGTATTGCAGGTACAAATAAGCTGGCATGCAGCTGTATTAAAAAAGAAAAAGAAAAAAAAGGAGGAACGATGGACCTCATCAAATTTCAAACTATCGGGTTTGCAATTAATTTTTTAATTTTACTCATAGATATTGAATATGTCTAAAATCGTTTCCCAGCACATATTCCATTTTTTTAATCATAGTTACCAAAAACTTGGAAAGATTTCAAGAATTAGGAAGACACTCAAGAACATAGAGACCACCTCTTAGAATGAATTCTGTGAGGAAAATTGAAAGGAAAAATACCTACTGTCATAGTGCAGGGCCAATTCATACTGAGTGAATAATATAGGAATGATTAGGGTGAATAGCATTACACACTAGCATTGTATTTGCTAAATGGGTAACCTACGGTGCTCCTAAAACCAAGGAAGTCGGGTTAAGCTCTAGACACTAATGATGGGAAGCAAATCTTTATCTGTGATAGATAACATGCAATCTTAACATGATAAAACATAATTATTAATGCAAATTAAGGCATAAAACATTCCATTCTCATGCATGTTATCATACTTTGAGCGCATGTCTATCATTTCATGCAATTTTAAGCTATAATCTCAAAATACACTAATTTAGGGTTAATTATGATGAATTAAAGATAAATGATTTTATAACCTATCTTTACTTGAGATTATAAGTGGTTTTTAAAGTTAAATAATGAGATAAATGATTTTTATAAGCATTCATTTAATTTTCTAAAGTTAAAATCTTAAGGAAATGAGTGTATTTTTAAAATAAAAATTAAATCTCTTGTTATTTAAATATTTTGACTTTTTATAATGATAGATAATTGAATTTCAGAGCCAATGAAAAAAACCTGGATTAATTTGGAGTTGTATTTTGAAAGTTATGAATTTTCTAATTTTTAGGGATTTTTCCAGATTTTTTTGAATTTATTTTCGATTTTTAAATGATTAAAAAAATTAAAAAAAGAGGAAAAAAGGGGGCATATTTTTGTGCGGGACCCACGTGGATGCGACGTGGCACTCACGGCCACGTGGCAACGCCATGCGGGCCCACGCGGTGCCTACGTGGCGCAGATGTGACGTGCATATTTATATTTATCATAATTATAAGGGTTGTAGTACATATGAGCATTCCGTATTCGGAATTTAAGGTAACTCATATAATCGGGCCACATTATAAACCTGATACTTTCCTCTGATTTTTCCCGTGTGGGACTAAGTTCCACACGGTATTTAGTGTGCAGGACACGTGGCAAACCGCGAGGCGTTTGATCAAACAAACCACAGATTATCGCGCGTGGATCGCGTAGACTCGTGGTCCACCGGATCCATCAAACGCACGTGGCATAAATAGAGGAGTTATAACGGCCGTGATTTAATCGCAGGGAGCATCTTGATCGTCAGATCGCGATCCAACGACGGCGATCTAATGGGTTTTATAACGCATCTCAACGGGCTTCATCAGAGCGCTTCATCACGGATCGAACAGCTGCGATATTTTTGAAATGGTTCATGATGGACCGTTCCATCGTAACCGTTGATTAAAGCCATCCGACGGTTACGCCCAAATCACCTATAAATTAAGGTGTTCTTCGATTTTGTTAGACATTCTTGGATGATTTCATCAAATCAATCTATCTACACCCCTCCATCCTTGAATCTCTCGCTTCTAATCTCTTCTCTACTCATTTTCGCGTCCATGGAGTGATTAAAAGTGAGATTTCGTTGATCTATTAAGGAGAATTAGTCTCTTGAACACCGATGCTTGCTTTCAAAATCGCGGAATGAATAGCCTCGATCCGGCGATTAATTGGACCAATTCGATCGCTATCTCCGGTTAGAATACTTGTTTTCCCTCTAATCTATCGTTATGTATCATCAATTTATAATTTAGGATCGTAATTTAGATTAATTTCATCGTTAATTTCAGTTTTAGTTCTTCCAATTTTTGGAAATTTCATCCCACTTCGCTCTTTGATTTCTCCGCGATTACTAATCCAAATCGAGTGATTTTTGATTCTGTGGATACGTCTTTGAGTTATCTTTCTAAATCTACCATTTTCCCTATTTTCCATCATCAATTCATCATCCAATTTGATCAATTTCTAAAAGATCTCTCAAAAATACCTTATTTCCCTGTGGATTCGACCCTTATTTACCATTATACCCCTCAATTCGAATTAATTTCATCAAATTGGTAAGTTTGGACTTTGTTTTGACACGAGACCGTGTGAAATTGATGACCTCGCGGTCTCCGCTCGTCAGTGATTAGAAATCCTGTTACTCTATTATCAAAATTCAGTGCATCCTTACTACTCTTATACTTCCAAACTCTCTCTTGCTAAAATTTCCCCAAGCCATGAGTCAATCTGAACCAATGGTGACAATATGGCAAAAACCTAACTTATACCTTCTCCATTCATGTGCAAAACCAAAAAAAGAGAGTAATAAGGTGCCAACAACATTAATTCCCGAATAAGTAGCATCAGCTGCAAATAAGTTGGAAGCAATAGTGAGGAAGAAATTTCTGCTTTTTAATTCAAAAAAAAACTTTGTACATGAATGGTTTAGGGAAATCTAATTTAAGCCTCTGTGGAATACACCAATTGGAAAAGATTGTCTTATGAGGAGGATGAAATAATAGCCCTTTCTTTTTCTTTTCTTTTACTTTTGTCTCTATAATTCTCATTTTTAGCAGGATCTAGTAATCACAGCTGATGAGACTGAGGTGTCAACTAGAGCAGATTGACCCACCACTTTTATGGTTAGTTCTTGCCAAAGAATGAAAACAGGGCACTGTTAGGGGAAACTTAAAACATTTCCCATGATGATGCAAATAGAAGGCACATTGATGTGTACCTTGCTAGTATCCTAATCATTGCTAAGGGACTAGCAATATGTGAGGTGGGGGGCTATATGATAACATGCAAAAAGATAGCAAATGAGGATGCTTAACTTTAGCACAATTCAATTCTAGGGGCTAAAATCACTCATCTTTTGCATATTAGTGTATGATTTTACAAAGATAAAGAATTTATGATTTCTGCTGAGAAGTCTTTTAAAAGCGATTTATAAGCAACATTGAGCTCTTCCAATTGCTTGTTTCTCTTAATGAAGTTCTTTTAAAATACTGCAATCTTGTTTTTTAATTTTTATCTTGATTGTAACTAAGCCCTTAATGGGCTCGTCAGATCTGATGGGTTTATTAGCATTGTGGCCAGGACTTGCATGCAGAAATCATCAACCAATGCGGAAGGAAAGCATGCTGCTGCGTGTAAAGCATTACGTACATAGAATCCAATGAAGAAAGATGTTCAGTGCTTTTCACGGTTATGAAGCATTGCCAATCAGATGAGAAGATCACCAATGAATATTAAGACAAGGCACGGGAAGGGTGCAAGGCGGCGAACACCAGCTTCCTAACTGATTCGCATACCTTCAAAAATGCGAATCAGTTAGGTTAAATAGGGAGAACGGGGAAGGAGGTGCTGTTCTTGATTTCCTGCCCGAAGAAGATCGGCCTGGAGGACACACCGTGGAAGAAGATCCAATCGTAGGTTTGTAATCGTTGAAACAGTCTCCTTTTCTTGTTCTCTATTCACGCATTCTTGTTCGCGTGAATAGATTTAGGTACGACGGAATTTTTTTAGTTTGTTTCTTTCATCATTTTCTTCCTTTTCTTTCATTTCGTTTTTCTGAATAGAATGATTTCTCAGTCATATTCAGTTTTTATTTTGATTGTCTGTAAGTTTTTTTCTTACTCAGTAATCTTTTTAGGTCTTCAATTAGTTTCGTTTGTGAGAGTCGATTCCAATTGAATTTGAATTGAATCTTTCTTTCCTTATATTCTCTTCGTATGTTGACTATTTGAAAGTGCTATTGATCAATTTCTTTCCTTATATCCTCTTCGTATGTTGACTGTTTGAAAGTGCTATTGATCCAATCGTTGGTTTATGGTTATCATTAATTGATTGAAGAAGTTTGCCGGTCTTTGCTTAACCCGTTTCTCCTTTTAATTCTAGTGCAGTTAATGTAAGTAAAAGAAATATCATCTGTAGTAGATTAGATTCATTTAGATTTAGAAGAGATTTGTTTAGAAAAATATTAAAACATGAAACAATCGGATATAAGCTTTTCCTAACAATGTTTCTTTCTGTTTAGATCATAAATGCATTAGTAAGAGAAGACTATTCAGAAAGTAATATATCAAGTTGGATTTAGAAGAGTACTACTAAGAAGGATATCTTAGATACGAAATAACATGATATAAATCTTGCTTATAATAGTTTCTCTCTGTCTGAGAGTTAAGAGAGTGTATAAGAGCAGATACAGTGAATATAGCAGAGTGATATTAGGAAGAAGAATTCCTTAGAGATAGAGTCTACCTAAGATAACTAAGTAAAAAAAACATAAACATAGTGATTGTGATGAAAAGAGTAATAGGATTATGAAATAGAGAGAGTGGATCTAGGTATTGGTACAAGATTGAGATTCACGTTAATACATAGAAGAAGACGTGCCAAGAAACATAAATGATTCTCTTCTTTTCAGACCTTCTATAGACATTAGTAGAGGATCTAAGTATAAATGAAAATAACAGGATAGTGATATAGAATTGAAAGTGGATTAGAATAAGATCGCATATATCAAAGAAGGATTAGAAATACCTCTCTAGGATTCGACCCCTCATTGAGCTATACTTTTGGAAGATAGAAGTTTAAGGGAAAAAAAAATATTGGAAAACAATATTATTGCATAAGTCCAATTATACCATCAGAATGACATAGGATTTACATCATGATTTGGACTTATCAATATCCACCCCCACATGAAGAGTGGTTTCTTCCTTCTCGACTGACCAGAACCTAAATACCAGATAAACTCTAGATCACAAGAATGAGTTGATTTCAGCCTTCAATTCATCAGATTGTGGAAGGAATAGGTGGGGTTTTTTGGGTTTCCCTTAGAGAAAGTAAAGCTGCCTAACAATGTGAGCTGAAGAGAGCTCGATGAATAATATGTGAGAGTTGAACAAGGAGTGAGAATAATGAAGGTAAATAAAATTATTTTTCTAGTCATTACATCCACACATATATGATACTATCACCATAAGTAGAGGGGTGGTCACTATATTATCTAAAAGATAATGATATCAGTGCAGAGAGAGAGATATGCATGATGGAATGTTGTACGAAAAGTGAGCACCTTTCTCTATCCAAGCAAAGCTACGATAATTTTATTGAGATTATCCTCTTCCCATGAGTATCAGTCGCTTGTTGATTTGCCTTTTTATTTTTATTTATTAAAAAAATAGTCTGCATAATAACTAAAGTCAACAGTGCCTTGGAGGTTCGCGATATGGTGGTGAAACAAACTAAAGAGAAGGGGGGGTGAATTAGTTAATTGTATTTTTTCTTATAATCTTTTTGGATGATTCGTGATTTATTGCTCTCCACTTCGCCTCAAAGTGTTCAAGTAATTTATACAGGGTTGGGGGGACCTAATGTCCCTTAATCTAGTTTCGAGTACTGTTGCCTCGGAGCCTCCAATCTCACCAAGAAACAAACCTAATCCTCTTACCCCACATATGGGTGAAGGAAAATTTTTATAAGATTAAGGATTCGTTCCCAATGGCGACTCCAACTCTCACCTTAACCTTGTCCTACGGTACTACCCTCTTGGTCTTGACCTTCTTCACTGCCAAACGCTCCCTTCTCCCTGAGTCGACCTCCTCCTAAGATCGTGCGTCTTTGCAAGCCGCATCACGACTCCTCTGATTGTGCCGCCGACGTCAGGCAAAGTGAGATTGAAACCTTCTGTACTCTTGGTCTTCTTGCTCCCGAGACTCCTCTCCTTCTTGTCTCAACAAATGAGACTTGTCTGATTTTTCCAAGTGTATGTGAGTATAATTCAGATTAACCAAGTATAGCTAGAAGATTTTAACTAAACAAAGTATGGTGAGATAAAACAATCAAAAGAACAATGAGCATAAAGCTTATTCTACTAAATGGTTGTCACCTAACTCCCTTATAGGTAATTCTTAAAGTAGTAGGTTAGCTAGGATAGGGTTGACTTTGACTTCTAGGGTTGACTTTAGGTTGGCTTAGACCTTTGAGGCTGACTTTGAATTTTAGGGTTGATTTTAGGTTGACTTAGACTTTTTGGGGTTGACTTTTACTTCGAGGGTTGACTTTGACTTCTAATGTAACTGTTGACTTCTAACCTTCTAAGAGGCAAGTTGATTTCTCTCAGATATTGACTTCCTGATTGACTTTGAACTCTCTGATTGACTTTGATGATTGAAGCACCCCTTTTATTTTTTTATAAGACAATATTTCCTAAGGTAGTAAGAAATGTGAATGATGGTTTCTAATGGACTCTTTGCTACGATAAAAGGAAACTCAATGCCTAAGCATAGACAAGTTGTGCAAGATATGCTAGCCAATCAACTAAGAGAGTATGAGGGTATTAAAAACACTATCAGCAGATTTAACAAAAATGATGACGTTCTTATCAGATTTTTCACAACCTAGAATGAATCAATTAACTTACTTGACGGACATAAGAAGAATATTTTTGAATGAGATATGACAAGTACTAAAATCAGACTAGATGACGGTAACTCACACGGTAGGAATTAAAGAAATTAAATTAATAGACTGAGTAAAGCAAATTAATACTGACTTGAATTTGGAAAGTTATAAAATTAGATTAAATCACATCAAATTTTACTGTGAGATTGAATGCAATTAGATTGATAGAAAATTAAATAAAACTAAGATGAACTTGAATCTGGCAAGTTATAAAATTAGATTAAATCATAGCAAATTTCATATTGAGATTTAATGCAATTAGATTGATAGACAAATTAAATAAAACTAATATGAACTTGAATTTGACAAGGTATTAAAGTCAGATTAGATCATCAAAGATTTCACAGTGAGAGTAAGAAAGAAGTAAAACAATAAATACTTAGGAAGGACGAATATATATATATATCTAGAAGAAAAAAACAAATGGGAGACTAATGTGTTTCAAAGATTCGGAATACAAAAGAACATAGCTAGATTTATATGGATAAGGTAGGATGTAAATAAATGTGATGTTAGAACAGTTTGTTTCAATTATATATCGATGAAGATCAAAATCTGATAAGACGTGAGAAGAAAAACAAATGATTTTCCTAGGAAAACTGTAGAGTTAGTAGAATCCAAAAAATCAGCCACTAAACAGAATAGAAATCTATATGAGAAAGAGATTTATACCAAGACTTGCAACAAAGATAGAAGAAAACTGTACGATTGAGAGATATGTTGATTGAGGATGTGAGGATGAGAGGATGACGAAAGCGACTTGAAGGACATTGTGAACTTGATCGTGTGATGTGACAGGAGCGTTCAAAGAACTGATCGCTGATTTAGAGCTATCTCCACTGTATGTCGAGATCTTGAGGGACTTGATTCACTTCAAGGCGTTGACTGCTAAGCAAGGAGAACCAGAACTCTAGATCGCAAATAAGAGAATTAGGGCAAGTTTCCAGGCTCGTGGTAACCTCCCTTATATCCTAATCCCTGTGAGACTTAAATGAAAAAGTCTTAATTAACCTTTCTCTCTCTTTATAGTTAGTTCTATTGTGTAGCATATGCATTTAAGATATAAATATTCATGAGTGTTAACTAGTGTAACAAAGATTCTAGATGATTGATAACCAATGATTTCTATAATGATGATATATGATGCAAACTACTGGTGCATGCACCATTAGTATGAGGTACTGATATAAGACGTGCAACATGAATTTGAGTCTTACTTAAGCCTACAAAATACAAGACAATGCATGAGTCCTCTGAACACTTTAATAGGGTTGCAAAATCAACAGTTTGGAGTTATATAAGATAATAGATTAAATGATTGCATGAAAGTAAACAATTTAGTTGATCATGTTGAGACATCAATTCAAAGTAAGTACCTACATAAAGAAAACCTAACTCTAACACCTTTCTCTGTCCAATCAAAGCTATAGTAATTTTATTGAAATTATCCTCTTCTCATGAGTATCAATCACTTGTTGATTTGACTTATTTTATTGAAATTAGTCTGCATAATAAATCTATTCGTGCATAGCTCAACGGCTATTGGTCAAGACAATCATCATTAGTGAATGTTGTCACTATCCATATTTTAATTTGTTTTTCATTAATTTTTTTCTTGTTCTTTTCATTTATGTCAATAAAAATTATTGATGAGATATCATCTCCGTTAAGTTTATTACTATCAGGTTTCTTTATATTTAAATGACATCCAAATTTAAGAAATTTTCCGGTCTATACTCCTTAAAAGAGAGAGATTAACTGTCATACGTAAGAGAAACATGGATATTTAGAACATTCAAAAGAGGATAAATGAACTAAGGATATCCACATAAACGCGAAAGATCTAGCTTACTGAGGGAGATAAACGACATCTTTATAGAATTAATGAAAAAGTCTGATGCATGATATTGATGTCTCTCTCTTTCTCTAAAAATCTCGAAATTTACTTTTGAGATTAAGGTCGGCCACGTCATTTTTCAAGAGACACGTCATTATGTACCACGTCAGACAACAATGAATAAATTTACAACATTATGTTTCAAGAGACCACGTCATTGTTTTACATCTTGATAAATAAACTGTTTTCGTACAACAATTAATAACTCTATCGTTATGCATTATCTAATGTTAAATGGCATTAATTCTCAAGGATAATCCAAAACTTTGTTTTTAATTCTTATTCTCTCTCTCTGAAGTACCAATAGGTTATCCAAAATTTCGTGTTTATTTGTGACTCCCTCTCTCAAGTACGCATAGATTAACAAAAATTGTGTTTATTTATGACACTCTCTTCATCTCTCTCCATCCATTTATCTCTCTCTCTCTCTCATCCTAATTATGCATACTTGAAAGTTGCATGGCATGACAATCCTCAAGTGATATCAGAAAGTTTATTTTTCATTACGAAAATTCGATCTTTCCTCTCCCTACTTGCAGCCATTAAGTACTAAAAAAACCCGAGAAAGGGACCCAAACCCTAAACTGTAAGCCCTCTTTCTCTCTCTAGCCGATCTCAGAAGGAAGACACGACGAGAGAGAAACATAAATAAAAATATGTCTTATATTCATGAAAACTACTCTCTCTTAACCTCTGAATCTCTCTATTATTGGCTGCCTTTTTTCCAAATATTTTTCAATTTTTTTGTTGGGTACTTGAACGTTACATGGCATTACAATCCTCATTGACACGTTAAGATTATCATATATTTTGCCATTAATCACGATGATCTCCCTCTCTCCCTCTTTCCCTTTCGCTCTCCCTCTCCGCGCCATTTCCAATTGCGGCCACTAACTTTGCAAGAACCTTAGACAGGGATCACAAACCCTGAAGCAACCCACCCTCCTCTTCTTCTCCCTAGCCTATCTCAGCAAAAAAAATGCATGACGAGACATAAACATAAATATGTATTTTATTTCTGAAAACTGTTCTCTCTCTCTCTCTCTCTCTTACTATCGTAATTATGAAATATTTTACTTTTCTTCCCGATGATCTCTCTCTCTCTCTCTCTCTCTCTCTCTTCACAGTCCCGATTCCGGCCACCAATTACGATGATTTCTCTCTCTCCTCTCTCTCTGTACTTCTAAATCTCTCTAGTGACGGGTACTTGAACGTTACATGGCATTTAATTACGCTGATATCTCTTTCCCTGCTCTCTCTCTGTCTCTCTCTCTGTAGTGATGGGTACCTGAACGTTGTATGGATTTTAATTACGTTGATATCTCTTCCCCTCCTCTCTCTCTGTCTCTCTCCGTATCTCTAGTGATGAGTACTTGATCGTTACATGGCTTTTAATTCCGATGATTTCTCTCTCTTCACAGTCCCAATTGTAGCCACTAATTACGATGATCTCTCTCTCTCTCTCTCTCTCCTCTCTCTCTGTCCCTCAAAATCTCTCTAGTGACGGGTACTCGAACGTTACATGGCTTTTAATTACGCTGATATCTCTTTCCCTGCTCTCTCTCTCTCTCTCTCTGTCTCTGTCTCCCTCTCTCTCTGTAGTGATGGGTACCTGAACGTTATATGGATTTTAATTACGCTGATATCTCTTCCCCTCCTCTCTCTCTCTGTCTCTCTCTGTATCTCTAGTAATGAGTACTTGATCGTTACATGGCTTTTATTCCGATGATCTCTCTCTCTCTCTCTCTGGGTACCAATCCCAAGTGCAGGCACGTACCACTATAAGAACCCTCGATAGGAACACAAACCCTAAACTAATTCACCCTCCGCTTTCTCTCTCTAGCAATCTAAAAACAAGACTACCCATGCCGAGGGGGAAGGTGAAGCTACAGTTTGTAGCAAAAAACAAAGCAAGAAATGTTTCGTACAAGAAGAGAAAGGTGGGATTATTCAAGAAAGCCCAAGTTCTAAACATCCTCTGCGATATAGACGTCTGCCTCATCATCCAACATCCGAATGATCCAACACCGGAGGTATTCCCAAACCCTAATGAAGCCGCCAAAATTCTTCAACGCTACAAGAAGCTTCCAGAATATGAACGCAGCTACAGAAGATTTGAGCTAGAAAGCTTCCTACGTCATGAACAGGGAAAGAAAATCAAGAAAATGAAAAAGGAGATGGCCAAGGAGATAACTGCCTATAAGCAGCTATATTTTGAGCTCCTTTTCTTTGGATTTCTTCATGGAGATTATAGTTTGGAAGATCTTGCTTTTGAAGATATCACAGGTTTACTTCTCTTGACGGAGATCAACATCTCCAAGATAGATGCTAGATTGGAGATCAGGAGGGCCCAGGAGATGAATTTTGGTGTCTGGGAGGGTGGTTTTTCTCTTTTAATGGAGGAGGTGCCGACGTTGACTTTTCCGGATATTGATTTCCGTTGTAAGGAAGAGTTGGGCACATACAGTCTCATGAACTACGGCGGGGTCGAACCCTATTTTTCCTTCTACTGATTAGGGTTTCATCTTTCTGTGCTCCAATCTTGCTGTAATTTGTGTTCGGTAGCCTTTTTCAGTGGTCTATCTGGTTTTGTTTTCTTTGCAACAAAGGACAGATGAATATTTCATTAAACAAGAGTAATCTTTTTACATGAAAAAGCGGGATGCTGAGAAAGGAATGTTGTGTAATCCCAGTAAAATTATTGAATTATGATTGACTGATGGAATTTGGTTTTCATTTACCCGTTGAAGAGTCCGTGGCTGTTATTTTCCTTTCAAGAAGCAAGTCTTCAGGTGGAAATATCTTATGATGATCTATTTAGTGGCATTTTTGTAATATAATTTTCTAAGAGAGTACCGATTCTGTGGTCTTATCTCTTCGGATAAATATATAACCCTAATTGTGCAGAAATTTACAGCCATGTTTGGTGTTTACTTCTCCTCTCTCTCTCCTCCTTCATCTCTGATTTTTAATGGTCGATGGACTAGCTGAGGAAGCTGACATCAACCATTGACACCACTTCTGATTTCAATGATTTGCTCAGATTTCACTGAAAGGCGAGTCTCGCCAATCCTTGTGTGGGTGCTCTCTATCTTGCTTCCCTTGCCGTTGGTCATACCATTCATGCAGTTTCATGAGCATGATTTTTTAAAGATCTAATTCGGTTCAATATCTTCATTGGAAAAATCTCCAATCAAATATTAAATTGGACTAAGTACTCTGTCCCAATGAGTACCAAACAAGATAGATCTATGGAGTGCATGGAGAACAGTTCTCCCAATTGCACTCCTAGCCCAAAGGTGGGTGCTCTCTCAAGCTTCATGGCCCTAATTTCTCACCATATCAAGATTCATTTTCTTGATTTGCACGATACTATAGGACAGTCTTAAAAATGATTTCTGACGGCTAGTTCAAGTATTGTGAGCAAATAAAAACAAGATGGCTTCATGTTCACTCAAAGAAAATATATTGCACACAAGGTTCATTATTATTCATCATAAAAAAATGGGAAATGGTATGTGAATTTCAATTTCATGAATCTAATTACCTCCACCATTTAAGGTACTTGAAAATTTTCATGCCTTACAAAATAGGTCAATGTCTTTAGCTGAAAACTATGATACACATTTTTATGGGACGACAAAGATTCATATCAAAGATGAATAATGTCGAAAAAAGGGGGCATAGATCATTGCCATCAGTTCTATGAACATTGCCATAGAAAAGATCACTCTTCTGACTTATGTTGGATGAACTATGGTTATCCAAGTGGGCAATACACATGCCTAATGAAATTCAGGACTCTTTCAAGAACAAGGACATCAGTATATATAAAGGGAAATATGACCTCCCCATCAATATTGGAGTGTTTTATTGTTGATCCTTCACAATTAAATTTCTTTACAAGTGCCTTGGCAACCAATCAATAGGTACACACCTGTAGACTGTCCATTGATGGAAATTGTGGTACCTCCTTGCATATTATAGCAAATATCTCAATGTCTCAACCCTTATGAACTGTTTTTCACCCTTCAAAGTTAAATATATTCCTAAATGTATGAAGATCTCCATGAAATCTTAAAAATTTCTACAGATCAATGAAAAAATTTTATTAATCATTTCACTAGCTAGATTACCTCAAATTTTAAAGGAATAATGGAAATCATACAAACAACCATAGGAAAATATTGTGATGAAGTTTATGAATGGTGGCTATGTTATGTAACACACTCATTATCAAGAGAAATGTTTCATCATTATTTTGTAGAACTACTTTTATTTTTACTTCTAGAATATAAATAACTCAAATATGAACCATTTTTCTCTTTTTAGGCAAGTAATATGTCAGATATGCAGGAGTTACATCTAAAATTTTTGTCTATCCATCTTGAAGAAAAATTCCATGATTACAAGAAATAGAAATTAATTGTTTCATATCTCCTCATTTTTCCCTTCTTAAATGTTCTACGCATTAAAATTTTCTTGTATAAAATTCAACTGATCTTAAGATTTGCAATTGCTAAATTAATTTAATGAAGAAAATCTCTCAAGAATAGTTATACACTATGAAAGTAAATTTTATTCACTCATACTTCATTGTCTATGATATATGATGTCTGAAGACAAATTATGAGAATATTGCCTCAAAATTACTAGTAATTTATTTTCATTAATATACTTTTAGTGGTTGTCAAAGAAAAAATGACTTTAATAATAGAAAATATGATTTGAAAGATATTTTAGCTCCTGAAAATATTAAGTGAAACAGATCGCCCCTTATGTAGAATAGTAAATAAAAAACCCCCACAAAAAAGTGTCAAAAACTACATGGTAAGTATGAGAAATGGAAATTTACACTTATAAATAAATGGAATATCAGTCATCCATAACATGATATGTAGGATAGTGATTACAGTATTTACTATTCATGTGTATATGTGTCTATTTATTTACTGCAAGTAAAATGTTCTTATAATCACATAGACCTATTTCAAGTAAATATTTAGGGCACTTGATGACTCAAAAGTAACGAATTATTATCCCTTATTAATGCATTTTTTGTTATATTTTGTATATATATATATATATATATATATAGAGAGAGAGAGAGAGAGAGAGATCATGGAATAGTTCTATGTTTCCGATGACAGTTTTCAAAATGCTTCTTTATTAAATATATTTTAAAAAAATAAGAATATATTTGGATATATCGATAATTTTGTCTCAGGTTTCACGGAGAGATTATGCAAACTTCATAACAGAATTACACAATACTAAGTTCAAAATGACATCAATAATGACACATATTTAACTTAAAAATGACAAACCCTGAACGTCCTTGATACTTCCAAGTATGAACCTAAAAAAATTCAAAGAATCATTATCAATGAATTGTCAAGAATTCATTATCGCAGTTGATGAATCATTAGCTCAAGAATGCCATAAAGTTAATTTACAAGTGGTGCCCCTTTTTCCCACTTCTGTCCACATTCTTTTTATTTTTGGCAAACCTTCATTTTCTTCCCTTGCACCATTCTCCTTCTCCTTTCCATCCCACTTATATATTTTTCCTTTTTTTTCTTCTCTATTTTGTTGATCTTCTTTTTTTCTCCTCTTTTTTGTACTTTCTTTCTCCTTATTTTTCTTTTCTTTTTGTATTCTTTCTCTCCCATTTTTTTTTCTTTTCTTCCTTTTTTATTTTTTTCATGTATTTCTTCTTCTTTTCTCCACTCCCATAATATCATCATTTCTTACATCATCCTTGGCATGGTGGAGTGTACACTTTTCAATAACTAACCCCAATACTGTGTGCCACTGCATTGCAAAGATCCTCGATATCAGATTGAAAGACCCTATAAAGTCACATCAGTAAGTTAAAAATGACAGACCTCTCGGGCCCAGAGCATAGGTTTCTTCTAAAACCATGCGTCCTCTGAGTTTTGGCTAGAAACATCAGTGACATAATAAGTACTTTTCCAAGAGGGGCACTTTTGTGGGTACTTCATGTACGTACCTTAAAAATTTTTAAAATCATTATCAATTAACATTGGAAATTAAGAGACTGAATGAGGATCAATAATATCAATGGGCTTCTTAAAAATGGTGTTGCTTCTCCTCAGCAACAATGTTATTTTTTCATGCTTTGATTTTTTATGTTGTTACTTTATTCCTTTTCTCTTTTTTTACAAGGCAGGTTTAATGTTTTTTTGGCAACATTTCTCATTTCATCTTTTTATGCATCATAGCTTCTTTTTTGTTTGGGAAGAAAACATGGAGGATCACTAACGATCAATTATCCTTATGGTATATGTGATATATATGTACTCAATGAGTATACACATGTCCTGAACGATCATCCCTCTACCATGGAGATATGTTTTTATCACGACACATGTAGAATGAATAATAATGCTTAATATCTCATATTCGTAACAATGGTCCACGATGACTCAATTATGGGGGTTTCATCACCAACCCTGCAATTAAAAGTAATGCCATAGTTCATTCAAGGAAAATTATTTGAAATTTATATTCATGATTAAGAAATTATACAACATTTAATTTCATACAATAGTATAATTATAGTTAACCAAGAGTATTGGAACATACTAAGGATGAGAATGATAGAAGGTACCTGGAAAATGCTTTTAGTGAATTAGAAAAGTGGCTTCATGTAAGAGCATTGTATACCTTAAAGTAGAGAGACCTTAATGAGGAATTAGGCTTTAATTATGGGTAAGTAAAAAATGGGAGAAAATCAAGTCCAACAGAGACTTCATTAGAGACCATTGTACTTGGTCTGGAGAAGGGAACACAAAACAAGTACCCTGCCTACAATCAACAAGAAACTGAATCCAATATACACATGTAATTAGAACCAGTAGTGCATATTTATTAAAAAAATATTGTAAATGCTTTAGAAACTTGTACTAGAAGCTGATGCCAAAATGTCTAAAACAAAAACATGGCAACCTAAATTGTGAATTCTATGCATTCTGGTAAATTATTTATCTGAGATGTACTTGATTACTAAATAGTTAGAGATAAGTATATATACTTGGCATATATACTTGATTACTAAACACTTTTAGTCTTAAATTTGCATGCATTTCATCTATATATATAGCTTGGTATAGCTGCATGTAGATATGCCTACTTTCTTATTTCTATCTATATAAAAGCTAAGTTCATAACTAAAAAATGATATGGATATTGGAAGAAGTGAGAATGAGGTGACGGGACGAGACCACGAGGTCGTTGATTTCACACGGTATCGTGTCAAAAATAATGCCGAATTTACCAATTTTGGGAATTTATAACGAATTGAGTGGCATAATGGTAAATAAGGGTCGAATCCACAAGGAATTAAGGTATTTTCGAGATATCTTTTGGAAATTGATCAAATTGGACAATGAATTGAGGTGAGAATTTAGGGAAAATAGTGGTTTTAGAAAGATAATCAAAGATCTATCCACGGAATCAAAAATCACTCGATTTGGAATAGTAATTGCGGAGAAATCAAATATGGAAGTGGGAGGAAATTTTCAGAATCGCGAAGAACATACATTGAAATTAAAATCAAAATTGAGCTAAATTAAGATCCTAAACCTAAAATTGAGGATACATGATGATAGATTAGAGGAAAAACTTGTTTTTTGACCCGAGATAACGATCGAATCGATCCAATTGATCGCCGGATCGACAGCTATTCATTCCGCGAATTCAAACGTGAACATCGGTGTTCAAGAGACAAATTCTCCTCGCTCGATCGACGAAATCTCACTTATAAACACTCCGTGGACGCGAAATCGAGTCTAGAAGCGATTACAAGTAAGAGATTCAAGAGAAGATGCGTGTAGATAGGTCGATTAAGTGAAATCTTCCTCGAATGCTTACAAAGGACGAAGAACACTTTGTTTTATAGCCGAAATTGGGCGTAACCGTCTGATTGATGCGTTTAATCCGCATCAACGGTCCGGATTAAATGCATCAATACGAAACGTTATGAAAATGTCGTGGCCGTTAGATTGCTGATGGACGCTCCGGATTCCATCTCGCGATATGCGTTATAAAACACATCAACTTCCGATCGTTAGATCGCGATCCGACGATCGCGATGCGTTTCGGCGCAATAAATCCTGGCCGTTATAACTCCATTTGAAAGAGCACGTGCTTGATCAGATCTGGTGGACTTCTGGTTCACGGGATCCACGCGTGTCAGTCATTGCGCCGTTGATCCGAAGATCGTGATGCCGCCACGTCGCATTCAATTGTGGCCGTTATAACTTGATTAAAAGGGTACGTGCTTGATCTGTGATCTGTGGACCACGCGTCCACTCGATCGGCGCGCTCCGATCACGATCCAACGCCTCTCCCTGCGCCACGTGTCCTGCAATTGAAACACTATGTGGGACTTTAGTCCCACACGGAAAATATTAAAGACAACTGTCGGGTTTATAAGACCCGACGAACTTACGGGTTGAATACCCTTCCGGTCTACGGAAGGCTGAATACCCATTATATTATATGTAAACTATATGAATATAATATATAATGATATGCCGCGTAGGCGCCGCGTGGGCCCGCGTGGCGCTGCCACGTGGCCCTGAGTGCCACGTCCCATCCACGTGGCCCCGCGCGGAAATATACCGCTTTTTGCCATTTAAATAATTATTTTACTCGTTTTAAATTAAAAATAAAATCGGAAAAATCCAGAAAAATCCCTAAAAATTGTAAAAATCATAACTTTCAAAATACAACTCCAAATTAATCTAAATTTCTTTCATTTGATCTGAAATTTAATTATCTATCATTCTAAAAAGTCAAATTATTTAAATAATAAGAGATTTAATTCTTATTTCAAAAATACATTCATTTCTTTAAGATTTTAACTTTAGAAAATTAAATGAATGTTCATAAAAATGATTTCTCTCATTATTTAACTTTAAAAACCACATATAATCTCATGTAAATATAGGTTATAAAATCTTTAATCTTTAATTCATCATAATTAACCCTAAATTAACACATTTTGAGATTATAACATAAAATTGCATAGAATGATAGAAATGCACTCAAAGTATGATAGCATGCACATAAATGGAATGTTTTATGCCTTATTTTGCATTAATAATCATGTTTTATCATGTTAAGATTGCATGTTATCATGAGGACAAAATGATGATCTAACCCCTCTAGAGAGAGAAAGAGTTCTATTTATAAAGAAGAAAGTGGCCCTCTTGTTTAGGTCCAATAAAGACTAAAATGTCAAGAACAAAACTACAAAATATAAATCCACAAACATATCTTTTTGCACTCCCCTCATGCTGGAGCATAGATGTCTAATAATCATGTCTTGTTAATGGATTTATGAACTGTTATGACATGATTTTGAATTTATAATCATGAATTCTAATCATTACTTTCATATCAATGACCAAATTCCACGTGACTCAAATAAACTTTTGTGGTGAAATGCATAAATTTCTGAAAATATGCCTAACACTGATTGAAATAAAAAATTTTAGAATTTATTTGAAAATTACCTAATTGAAAAAAAATGAGACTATATAATGGTCTTTAGTTTTTTTATGTTCAAGAAAAAAATGATGTACAAGCTTGAGTGGTCTAAGAAAGAGATAAAACACTTGTCGTAACCGAGGAGGATAAATGAAGACCATTTATCTATTTCAATGGCGATGGATGTCATTGAATTGTGAAAAATGGAAAAGAGAATAATCATCATTAGATCATGGAGAAAATTTCAATAGTCCTAAAATTAATTTTAGGACAATAAAGAATATTGACTTCCTTACAAAATGGTTTCCGAAAATATGATCTACAACAAAAATAAAGAGCATATGTTTGAAATAGCTACAAAGGGTGCTTTTTGATGAGCATGATTAATTATGTTCCTTCATCTCACTTCACTAACACTCCTTAATTTTTTTAAAAATCACCACATAAATTGGATCGATCATTTTCTTAAGTTTTCAATGTATTGTGCTGATATGTGTTTCACATGAGTTATACTTTGCGTACCTTAAGATCTTAATATAGTTTCAAATATTATTTTTGGCGTCATCCTAGTGAATAAAAATGTCTTTACCATTTTAAGGTATCATGGTAGAAATATTTTTAGGTTCTTGAAGGCTTCTTATGTCATCAAATATTCCTTGGGAAAATATAATACCAAAATGCTCTTTATGTCTCTTTCTTTATGAGAAAGAGGGAGAGATCCCGATTTCTTTCCAGATTTCTCTCCATCTGCTCTCCAGTCATCCAGACTTCTCTCTACCGGAGGAGGGATAACCAATTTACTGTCCCCGGCAGATAGAGAGAGACAGAAAACTGATTCACATGCGCCACATAAGCCAGAGGTCAACGGGGTCAGGCCCAAAACGAACATCAATCAGGGACGTCTGTTTGAATCCCTGTTCGGTCCGTCGGATGGATCCAAACGGCCAACCGACCCATGTTTGCAGTTTGACCTTCTACCCTGATCCCTAGTCAATCTTAACATATTGCGGTAAACTTTTGAAAATGAGATGAGGAATCTGTGAAAAAGGCTGGGCAACAATCAATTGGAAAGATGAGAGAAGCACTCAAATGCAGCTATTAAATTTCTTCTTGGAAACTTCAAAGTTTTCTTCGCATGAAAGGCTAATTAATTGAAGTTATCCATGAGCTAATCATTTCATAATTTCATGATTAAAAACTTTAAACGCGTACGCAGGAATAGATTAATGAAATACGTATGCTTCTCGAGTCACTTCATGAAATCTTATCCCTCGAGAGAAGGAATATACAGATCAACGTAACTCAAAAGATTCAGCGACGAAGTACCTTAGATAAAGCCTGTAAATTGTGTTTTATTTAAAATTTAATTTTCGCCGAAAAACTCAAATGCATTGCACGTAAATCTATGACTATTTTTTGGATTTTTACCTTCTCCTAAGAGATGAAAGAAATATTGAATACGAACAAGTCAAACATAAATTCTGATAAACGGCACATTTCATGCCATAAGAAATTCGTTAAGTTTCATTAAATTGTTTTGAAAATCAATAACTGAAGACTGATTCATAGTACATGTTTGGCTTCCATTTATTTCACATTTTCCAACGTCTGCGGTTGCCAACTTACCTGGCAGATGGAGAATGTTGAGTGTATGATGGAAAACTATTTACGTCACTCATATATGGCGGACTTGACTGCTCAAGTGCATTTTGAGATTCATCCATTGCCAAGCCTTGTTTCAACTGCAGCACAACATTACTCATTGTTATCCTCTCTTCTGCATTATCTGATGTGCATGACATGGCAATTTCGACTATCTTCCATGCCACATTGATGTCAAAATTTCCTCGCAAACTGGGGTCAATAATATTTCTGATATCACCCGTCTGAACCTTCGAAGAAACCCACTTAACAATGTGTATCCTTTCTGCCGATATGATATAGGGTTGCTGACCAGAGATAATCTCCAAGAGAACAACACCAAAACTATACACATCACTTTTCTCATTTGATCCGTAATTGTGGAATTCCCTGGAGTTTGTTCGAAAATTTCATCAATATATTATGCATATTACATTAAAAGGATCAAGATAAATTAGATACTTACAAAGGATCAAGATATCCAGGTGTACCAGCAATTTTAGTCGTTACGTGCGTCAAATTGTCCGTTTTGAATGCTCTGGATAGTCCAAAATCAGCTATCTTTGCAGTGAAATCACTGGTTAAAAGAATATTGGAGCTCTTTATATCTCTGTGGATAATGGGGGGCGTACATCCATTGTGCAGGTAATCTAGGCCTGAAATGTATCTTCTTGTTTGAGGTGATATGTTCATTCTTTTTTGGTGCATGTCGCTTCAGAAAATGTTTTTTAATCAATATAAATGAGAATACCTTGGGCGGCTTGAAGAGCGATACTTACTCTTTGGCTCCAATTTAATGGTTTGACTTTAGACGCTCGACCTGGAGAAAGAATAGCAGATTTTAAGATTAATTTCCATCTTGAAGCGGTCTAAGTTCCGCTAAAAGCGGAAGGGCGATATTCATTAATTTCATAAAATGTGAGACGCTAATCATGGAACACTGATTTGTCGTACCTGTTATGTGATCTTGGAGAGTTCCTTTGTCCATGTACTCATAGACAAGAGACAAGTTTTGAGCATCATCACAGTATCCAATTAATGTCACCAAATTTCTGTGGTGCACTCGTGCAAGCAATTGAACCTGAAAAATGAAAATGAGGGCACCATATTATGTAGCGTAGGTCGAAGAATCATTATCTTTTATTCAGTTACCTCTGCATGGAATTCCCTATTTCCTTGCGATGACGATGAGGACAAGACTTTAACCGCTACTCTTGTTCCGTTTGTCAAGTAACCCAAATAAACAGGCCCAAATCCTCCCTTACCGATCTCACATTTAAAATTTTGCGTCATTTGTCTGATTTCTTGGTATGTAAATCTTGGATTTTCTGTTCTCCAAGAGCTTTCATGTCTTTCTACAGTTTGAGTACTGTTATTTTCATCAGAGTTACCTGAAATAATTAGAAATGCTTTCAGAGTTTGTCGAGTGATAAATAGAGTATCATGGAAAGCTCTAGAATCGTGTACCTCTGTTAGAATGAGCCTTCCTCTTTCTTTTGAATATCCAAAAAGGACGTAGCAATCAAAAAGTATGATCGTACCGGATGCGGCTGCAGTTATAGGAATGACGAAATTCTTTTTTTCTTGCTAGATGAACTGACACATTTGCTTGACCAGTCCTGAATACTGTCATTTAAAAAAATCTTTTGTATGAAAAGGGCCAGTATAATATAAAAAATTATTGAACATATTACATTATAATTACTATTTCAGTATGGCAAATCATGATATCTGTTTCTTTTGGGAACTCTGGACTCACAAATTATTTCATGCGCAAGGCTACATTTGTGTGGATTGTTTTGTCATGGTTATACAAATCCAAGGGAGGTTTGACATGGGTTTAGGTCTTTTAAACCTGAATTAAACAAATATCTGCATAAGATCAGTTGGTTAAATGGACTAACCTTATGAGGAGATCACCCTTTGATGCTCTTTGGCAAAGAGCCGACGGAATGGCTCCAAGAGCTTCATTTCCACTTATATTTCTACAACATCAGCCACGATACTCGGTTAGGGAATGCAAAGAACGGAGGCGACTATGGACTTCGATCAGTTTCGAAGGTCACGTACAGGAGTTTTAGGGATGACAGAGCTCCAAGGGTATCTGGTATATTTCCTTTCAAATTATTGTAGGAGACATCTCTGAAAGTGAGTTGCATAAAGGTAATTTTCCATGTGCGATTATAAAAGAAAGATATTGATACTCGTGAGTTTTATGCCTGTAAATAACACGAAGTTGAATGCTTACAAGGTTACTAAATCTGTCAACTGGCCCACTGATGATGGGATTGTGCCGCCCAACCCGCTTGACGACAGGTTCCTAGGTAGTTGAACTTTATAGGTCAGAGAATATCTTCAACATCGATTTGACATTTCGTTGATACTCACAAAGAAATAACCGTCGCAACTCCGGAGGCATAGTTGCAGCCGACTCCTTCCCATGCGTACTGTCTAGGACTACAAGGGTCGCCTTGCCAGTTTCTTGTGAGTCTGAATCCTCCCTTGATATCTTCCATCGCAGAAACTGGTGACCAAGAAAAGAGAGCGGGGATGATCTAAATAAATGTAAATTAAAAGAACAGACTGAACAGACACTCAAAATTTGATGGTATTGTCTTTCATGTGGGCATCTCATGCATGTCGATTACAATGATGGTGATATACATAAACATTCCATTCGATAATTATTTTCCTATGGTTTGTGTCTGTAACGAGAAGGGAGATTATTCAATTAGGGTTCTTCTGTAGAGGTCTCACCATCGCGGATAACGGTTTGTGACTCGTTCTTGGGTCTCACAATGTAGCTCTCTAGGGCATTGATCATGAAGGAGAGTGTTGACGAGGTTGCAACATTGATGGTCATGTTAAAATACCCGGATCTGCCAACGACAGCAGTAATGATTTCTTTGTGGTCTGCTTTCAGGTAAGGAGGTGTATAGTTTCCAAACAAGAGAATTCCGTTGTCTCCTCCGTAGATGTTCATACCTCTTATATTGGTTGAGCTTGGTTGAATAAGCTCAGCAAAGTGCATGACAATGTATATTTTTTCTCCGGGACGTCCTTTAATTGGATAGATGGGCATGTAATAATCCGTTCTTGAGTAAGTAACAGCCGTTCTCAGAACCTTTGGGGGCACTTGAAATGCGTCCGCAGATCCGACCTCTATCTGACTTGTGGTATTTAATAAGTCAAAGGAGCTGGCGACACCGAACCAGACACGGTCGTAGGGGTCGTCGGGGTACCTGCATTTATGAATTTATTTACTGCTCTATTCACAATTGGAAGAAGTGGACGCAGGAGTAGCGAACAGCGATTAGGTCGACATCGTTGACTGTTTGTTCGATTGATTCGATCGATCTACATATGATGATCGTGTTCTGATTGATAAGCATCGATCACCGTAATGATCTGATCGTCGATCTTATAGATGATCATCGATCAGATCGATTATGATCGCTAATGATCGATCAGGTCGATTATGATCGATCACGAACGATTGATGTGATCCTCGATCTGATCGGCTATAAGCCCCTTGAAAATGAGACAAAATAAAATGGAAGATTAAAATTTGAAAAATCACAAAAATACCCCCCACGATCAGATCGTTGTTTAAAACAGTGATCCATGGTATGATCAGCGATTGGTGATCGTATGTCATGATCAGTGATCGGACGGATGCATTCGATCACATCGAGCTAACTACATCTGCTCGATCCAATCACTGATACCCAAGAGCACACGTGTTCGTTTTTTCATGACATTTAGATGAAAAAATCAAGACGAGGAAGAAAAAGAAGGATAATACGTCGCCTTAACAAAGGGAAATTAAGGACAACAAAAGTTAGAAAGGAGAAAGAAGAGACAAAATAGAAAGATGATGGTAAAGAAGAAGCTACAATAGTTACAGTAATAATAGTAGTAATAAGATGATGATGATGATAACGGAGGAGGACACGAAAGTGAGAAATATAGTAAGATGAATAAAAAAGATGGAGGTGACGGAGAAGAATACAATGAGATGATAAAAAAGATGAAGGAAGAAGAACGATGATGAGAAAAATGAAAGATGATGAAGAAGATGAAGGGACGAGAAAGATGATAAGGAAAAGGAAAGATGATGAAGGAGAAAAAGACGGAAGAAGAAGGCAAATATTATCGAGCTTTACCCGGTATCCCAATACCTGACAAAAGATGCGAAAAATAAGCAGACATATGGTCAAATACCTCAGTTGATCTGCGTATCCGTAGTTCCAGCGGCTCTGAAAATCCAAGGACTGAATCCCGAGCGCCACAGGATACAAATTACTCGGAAGAGGCTTCAGCTCGAGCACTGAGATGAAGGGCGTCCCTTTTCCGGTGTTAACTAGACACACCTGGACAATCTCTCCAAGTAAAACCGTGACAATTTCGGCTGTATACCCGCCTCCATATCCAATCTCAACGGTGGTCCAGTAGTTGACCCCAACGTGAAGATCGAAGATGGGGGAGGAGCTTTGGCCGTCATAATTTCCGTAATAAAATCCAGCTCGGATCAGGTATTTCCCGCCGAACTGTACTGGCGATATCTTGTAACAGTTCCGGGTAGAATTGGGGAAGCTACGGAGCGTTCCATATTGACGGGCGTACGTGTTAGAGGCGGCGAGATAATTCTCCCCGGTGTCAATAAACTGTGAATCATCTGTGTAATTGAGACCAGTGAAGGGATCTACATAGCTGGATCCTCCAGTGTAGCCGCAGTCAATATTTATGAAGCCTGAAACCAGCATTGTCACGAAATCACTTGAATAAGAAAGCTCTGGACATGATAACCGAAAGGAGACTTACCTTTCTGAGATTGTGCTAGAACAAGTAGAACTCCAAAGGGCTGGAAAACGCAGCACAAGGTCCACAAGAGGAAGGAGACCAGGCAAGGATTTGGTCTTCTTCCCATCCTTTACAACCCAGTTCTTCCCCAATGGTCAACGGAGAGAAGAGGCATGGACGAGAAGATTGTCATCATCATCGTCGTCGTCGTCCTAGCTGTCTTCTCTTTAAAATGCGGGGAAGTTTCTGTTTGGGTTTGGTTGCGAGGGAAATTTGCGTCAGCTTGTTATGCGCGACAGATTCTTTTCATGACATTTGTATTTCTTTTTTCAAAATAGAAATGCGTGGGACCGGAATGGAGGATAATATCCTATTACTAGTTTAGGAGTGGAGCGAGAGAGAGAGCGAGAGCGAGAGAGAGAGACAGAGAAAGAGAAAGAGACAGAAAGAGAGACAGAGAGAGAGAGAGAGGTCTCTACTGTGAAAGAGAAGGGGAGAACACTACCGAATGGCCAGAAAAAAACAACAGATCGGTAATACTGCAATTTAGATTGACGACCCTCAATATTTTTTGAAAACCTCAATCCGCAGCAAACTGGAGTCAAGATTGTTGCTCAATAAGGAA
This sequence comes from Lemna minuta, assembly GCA_024174645.1. Lineage (NCBI taxonomy): Eukaryota > Viridiplantae > Streptophyta > Magnoliopsida > Alismatales > Araceae > Lemna > Lemna minuta. The sequence goes on along the minus strand of CM044115.1, from coordinate 9,846,195 downwards.
AGCATATGGGGAGATTTCTGTGCTTCCATAAAGGTCGCGCGATATATCGGAGGGTAAATAGGGTAAATATATCGAAGGGGTAGCCCTCGCTGACAATTCGCCGTTGACATTTTTCACGTAATACCACGTCTAGCTCACGGAAATATTAAAACGTTGCATGAGCTGGAAACGAAATATTAAAACGTTTTACCATTTTAAAACGGATTAAAACGTATTAAAATGTTGAAGTCTTCTAGAGAAGAGCAAGGAAAAAAAAGCTGTTCGTTTAATAGGGTTAGAAAGCCAATAATTTGATTCTAGTTCTCATCAGTGCAGAAAGTCAAAGGCTCTGCCGTAGAGGAAACTACAAATGGTTTGTTGCTCACCGAAAACAGACTAAGTGTCTGTTTCAATGTCCGGTTGATGGCAGAAGAGAGACAAATCGATGACAGTCTTTATGAATTCACGCGATGCGGAAAGTAACAGGATAAAACCCAAGATTGTCAGCATATCAGTTGATGAATCTGATTTTTTTGATAAAAATCTGATTTATTCGATGAATCTCCCATTGACCACGTAGCCACAAAATCTAATTTACTGAAATATAAATCTCTATTGATATTTCTTTAGTGCGTTATTCACGAGGTGAAATGGTTTTGCCACGATGCACGAATGGTTAATGATGCTCCCCCTCCATAACCCAGCCTCGATGTCCCGGTTTTCATTTAGGGCACGTACACCAACTCAGGATAGGGCTCCAGATGTTATTCACGAGAATATATCATTGCCCTCAGCATTCATCGGTGGCGCCGGTGACTACATTTAGTAGTCGGGCCTGGCCGATACTACTTTTTAACAGAAAAGAAAAGAAAATGATAAATTTCCCCATAACTATTTAAATGTATAAATTTATTTATTTATTTAGAAACTGGATTGCTCAAGGCCCTCGAGCTTCCACCATCCCTCGCTTGCTCTAAGCCCTCCTCGAATAATTGTTCCTCCTCTTCAAGTTTGTCACCTTGAACCATGATCCTTTCCACTTTCATGTACAATTTTACCTCTTATGAAGCCATCTCTCCTCTAATTTCTCTTTTTTCCTGAACGTGCAAAAATTGGTACACAAAAACCAAAAAGAAATCTGCTATGCTCCACTTAACTACAATGGTTGAGGTCTCTCATTCCAGGTTTATTAAGTTGTTAAAAAGTGATATTCTCTGACTTTTCGTGAGAATATCAGCTTCTTGTTCCTCTAGTGTAATGCATAGATTAGAAGTTATTCTTAGGTTTATTTTTCTGAAATAAAATATCCATCAGTATCTATATGTTTCATCCTACTCTGCAGTATTGAGTCAAGAGCAGTTTCATGGGTTCAACAAAAGAATATTTAAAGTTCTCATAATCCACATAGCTACATAATTCCCTATACCAGAGCTCCAAGTTCAGCTTTGACATTTGATCTTGAAACAGCCTCTAGTCTCTTACTATTCCAAGTAATTAAATTTCCTCTAGAATAAGTAAGTATACTTGAGGTTCATCTCCAGTCTATGTGAGATCCTAAAAAATTTAAAATTGGTAAAAATATGTAAGTTTAATTTTCATTTTTCCTAAACAAAATTCCTAAACCTATGGTTTCTTTTGAATGTCTCAAAAGCCTATATGCAACTTGTGAATGATAAGTAAAATTCATGAATTGACCTAGTACACTAAGAGAATATGCTATATCAGGTCTAGTCTAATATAGATAAATAAATCTCTCTATTTATTTCTACTAGGATCCCACACTCAACTCATCTTATTTATTTATGATTAGGGTCAGTAGGTGTTGATATGTGTTTACACTAAAAAAAACCCTCTTTATTTTAACAAATCTACATTTATTTATGTTGTCTAAGGAAAATTAAAGAGATGAATAATTGACTCCAATACCTAAGGAATCTCTACGTTCTTTAATTTCTTGTTTTGAATTCAAGAGTTAATTTTTTTCTTGATCTTGTAACCTCCAAACGATCATCTCTTTCAATAAAAATATCAATAACATACACATTAATTTCAAAAGTTTTTCAAGAAAGAATCCTAGAAAAATAAAGTATCATCTCTGTGGATTTTTTAATATCCAAATTTATTGTGATTTTCTAGAATTTGGAAAAGCAAGCCCCTATGTGTTATTTTAATCCATATATCATTTTACACATCTTAAAGACGATATATGGTCCATATTTAGACTCATAGCCAACAAGTAGACTCATGAAATTGTCTCAACTAAACTCCCATGTAGAAAAAAAATCTCCATCCTATTAGTGTAAATTCCACCCTTTATGAGAAACTAATGCCATGATAACTTTAGTTATATTCATGTCAATAGTTTAGGGTACAACCCTAGGCTAATAGGTTATCTTTACATTCTCAAGAATATTTCTAGTGTTTTCTTCTAAAACTAGGCTTGAATTACTATTTCTACTCATTTTGGGTATTGGAATCCAACAAAAAACTTAATAGCATGTGTTAGATATAGCCAATTAGAGGGTTTACTGCTTTGATTCTGATCAGAACTCTATACTTAAGCATGCTTGGGTGAGAGTAGTTCTAGGATGATTGAGCTCCTTGGAAGTGCTTATATTTGATCTTGCTCTGGGCGTATTAGCCTCACATGAGTTATATTTATGTCTCTCTCTTTATCTTTTATAAATAGAGGCTTATAATCTCTTCTTTAATTACTCAATAGAATTCAAGCTTTACCATTCACGGTATAAGATTTCAATTTATCCTACTTAAATTTGTGTATTCTTATGTAGCATATATATACAATGACTTTTTGGAGTTAGGAAATTTTTATGAAGCCATTAGGAGATATTTATATTATCCAATGTGATTGAAAGTATAATCTCTTGATTTTTTGAGGTGGTATTAAAAAAACTCACCTACATAATTCTTGGAGCATGATGTTGAAGTAAGAGAGCTCTAACTCTATCCATTACATGCCTTGTTTTCGTCTCAACTAGTCCATTTTTACGATGGTCATAAATAAAAGACATTTCTTGCATGACTTATTTTCTGAATAAATTTTGAAAACCATGTAAAATTTTCATGAATATATTAGATCTTGAACCATTGTATAGAGTGAAACATCCCAAAGGAATACTTGAATCAATAGCATCAATGACCCTAGAAACGCTAGTGCAACACTTTGAGGTTGCCTATCCCATGGATCTTCAAAATACACTTTGGGGCTTTATGATGTACTATATGTTTTGATTTTCATGCTTTAAAGGATAGTGGTTCCGATTAAAGCATATGATAAAAAATTCAAATATGAATGGAGTATACAAAGAAGATGATGCACAATGGTTTGAAAAATGATTATAAATTTATCAAAGAAAACAAATTTTTTTCTAATTAAACGCAAATCAAACCATTAGAAAGTTAGACGCTTTCTAAAGCCCTCATCCCCAGCTTAAACATGTCATTGTACTGATAACATGCTATATTTACATCATAAAACATGATTTTTGGTGCATATTAAAGTATAAATGATTTCATTTCCATTCATGTTATCATACTTATATGTATTTTTCTATTATTATATGAAAAAGTCATTATAATCTCAAAATACTCTAAATTAGGGTTAATTTTGATATATTAGAGTTTAATAATTTGACAACCCATCTTTTTCTTGAGATTATAAGTGTTTTTAAATTAAAATAACAAGGGAAATTATTTTTATAAACATTTATTTCATTTTCTAAAGTTTAAAATCTTAATAAATGAATGTATTTTTTAAATAATAATTTAAACTCATGTTATTTATTAAATTTGATTTTTTAGAATAATAGATAATTAAAATTCAGATCAAATGAAAGAAATTTAGATTAATTTGGAGTTATATTTTGAAAGTTATGGATTTTACAATTTTTAGGATTTTTTCCGGTATTTTTTAGATTTATTTTTGATTTAAAATGATTTAAATTAATTTAAAAAATGGAAAAAAAGTTTTCATTTTTTGTGCGGGTCCCACGTGGATGCGACGTGGCACTCAGGGCCACGTGGCAGCACCACGCGGGCCCACGCGGCGCCTACGCGGCATATACATATATTATTTATTTATTTACTATATATATATAAAGGGTCTTCAGCCTTCCCTATATGGGAAGGGTTATTAACCTCATAAATCGTCGGGTCTTATAAACTTGACGATCTTCTCTATTTTTTCCCGTGTGGGACTAATCCACATATTTTTTTAAGATGCAGATGACGCGGCAAATCGTGGAACGTCGGATCAGAAGAAGAGCAGAATATCAGGCGTTGATTGGATGCGCTCGCGGACTACCGATCGGGATCATCGCACGTGCTTTAATTTAGTGGATTATAACGGCTGCGATTAATCGGCGCGAAACACATCTCAGCCATTGGATCGCGATCCAAGGAGCGAAATTCAAGCGTTTTTAAAACGCTTATTCAGAGGGATCATCCTGGCGCTCCATCCACGATCGGACGATCACGATTTATTCGAAAACGGTCCATCGTGGACCGTTTATTGTAACCGTCGATCGTTTTGATCGGACGGTTACGCCCAAAAACACTATAAAATGAGATGTATTTCGACGATTCTAAGCATCCGAGTTGAGATTTCAGTCCAATTGAGCTGTCTAGACACCCTCTCTCTCGTTTCTCTTGATTCCATCCTCTTCCTCTTTCATTTCCGCACCTACGGAGGGGTTGAAGTCAAGATTTGGTGGAAAATCGAAGGAGAAATCGCCACTTGAACGTCACGCTCGCGCTCTTCACGTTTTCGGTGATTGAGAGGTTTAATCACGATTATTTGATCGCAATCGTGGGTTAGTGGAAGCGGTTTTTGCTTCCTAATCCTCCAATTTTACGTTTATAGTAGGATTTAGAACTTAATTTCTTCGAAATTTAGCTAAAATTGCGATTTCTTCGTTCCAAAATTTCTCTCCACTTCGAATTTCGATTTCTCTGCGAAATCAAGTCCAAATTTGATGATTCTTGATTCCGTGGAATCGATTTGAAGTCTTCTTTCATAAAATACCATTTTCCCCAATTTCTACCATCAATTTCTTGTCCGATTTGATCAAATTCGAAGATTACATCAAGAAATTCCTTAATTTCCTGTGGATTCGACCCTTATTTACCATTATGCCACTCAATTTGAGTTAATTTCCTAAAATTGGTATGTTCAGAATAAATTTTTGACGCGATACCGCGTGAAATTGACGTCCTCGCGGTCTCGTCTCGTCATGTACTCTATAAAAAAATCTTCCACACGTGATCATGAAATGATAAATGATATAAAAATGGTGGATCATGGTCTTAGAGAAGCAATTTTGCCTCCTATCATGGCCTCTATTCTTCATCACCTAAGAAAAAACAAAAACAACTATAAATAAAGATACCATTGGGCTGAATAAAATTTCTAAATTAAGCATCCTAAAGAGTATCAATTTATCCACATAATAGAACCTAAAGCCAAGGTCAACCATGTATTATAGGGGGCGCATATACTTGACATATTTATATAGGGTCTTTTGAGGAAGCAATGTGACTTACTCTATAAAAAGTTATGCAGGATCCTAATAAATTCTCAACATATGAAATAGCTTATGTGCCACTTTTCTTCTACTTCTATGAATCACTCCATAAAATAGATTAGTTTCTATCTTAATTTGGAACATATTGTGTTAAGATATTTCTTATGTAAATTATTTTTGGAAGATATTAAGATTGAAATGAAATGTTAACTCATTTATTTTTATCAGCCCTAATGAAATAAAAATGTTTTCATCATTTAGGGGGTCTCATGGTAGAAGTGTTTTTAGGTTCTTAAAGGCATCTATGTCACCTATTTTTTCTTGATAAAGTACAATATGAATTTGTAATTTAAATTTTATCTATTTTTGACTAATAATATTAAATCACTATCTTGACATGTATTGTAACTTGTAGAGGGCACAATTTTTCAAAATTTGATGAAAAACACATAGGAACATGAACAAAGAGCACAAAAAATTTTAAAATTTTAGGAATCTTTAACTTTATTTTTTTGCATGCAAGCCTTGTTAATTCAAGTTACCTATGGGGCTGAGTTACTTGAGACGATAGAGTTAATTATTTCAAAATTATTTGGCACAACTTTTAACACAAACCAAAAAGTGGATAAATTCAATAGCTATATGTCTCAAGTCACTTTATGCAATTCTATTCCTCAAAAAATGGAATCTATAGACCAGAATAAATGATAAAATTTGGGATAGAGTATGTACAATTTTTTAAGCTAAATATATTAATTTTCATTGAAAACTCAAAGTTATCTATGACTATTTCTAGATAATTTTAGTATTTATCAGGAGATGAAAAATATTGAATTGTAGAAAGTCAGAAATCACGTTCAACAAAACTTAGCTATATTGAATGGTAGAGATTCAAGGAATACTTGTTTATAAGGTTCATTCATCTGGATTTTATGATAATTAGTTTGAAAAGGAAAAAAGAGGCCATTATGTGCAGTTTTTATGCTCACAATAGAAATGAACCAAAAATTTACGATGAAAAAAACCAAATCACACATTATAACTAATAAAAGTTGTAAGGAAAAAATAATGTAATCATTTGTGGATAGAGTATGGGTTTGCAAGAAAAATGGAATTATTTATACATTACAACACTTCATACCTAATCCAACATAAATCATCCACTGCTTTCTAGAGCACAAGGTTTTTTGTTAACTTCTCGTAAATGCAGTGCATATATATGCATGATAGAGAAATGACACACAACTAACATTATGAAAATGCGTTCCGCAAGTACTACATTTTAAAACCACCGCAATCTGAAAATAATTTCTTTACCACAAGAAATTATTATCATAGCTCTTTGAATAGACTTTTTCATGAAAAAAAGCTTTATTCATATCCATCCATTGATCATGATGAACATTCACCTAGAATTTAAGTTATTTCAAATTTATATAGAAATCAACAACAAAATGGGAATTTTGTATTACCTAATACGGTTTTTATAAAAAAAATAGAAAAAATCCTTGGAGAGGCTTTTTCTGCTATCCCATTACTATAAAGAACATGAGAAGCTCACTTATGTAATCAACAAGGCCCACAACTACAAGAGGTTTAAAAACAACTCTTAGGAGGTAAATAATAAGGCTCAAACAACTAGAAAGGAATTCAATAGTCATTTTTTTAATTAAGACAATGTTTATTTCTTATAGAATGATCACATAATCTCATCAGGAATTCAACATTACTTGGGGATCAAGTGTCCCACTACAACACTCGTGATCAATCGCGTTGAAGCATTGAAACTCTTCCTAGCGGTGAAGAAATTGGGAATCGACGATAAGCTACTGATGGACCTTGCATGTATGGCTTTGAAGCAAAAGTTAGATAGGTACCGGCAGAAGGTATGGGAAACTCATGCTATCATAGCAGCAGCTCTATTGGACCCCTATCAGAAGGGTTCAATGCTCGATGAAAGGACAAAAAAAGCGGCGATAGCATATATAAGGGGTCTCTTACCCTCTCCACCGCCAACTTCATCTAGTACATTGCCACATTTTACTCCCATGAGCTCTACCACTAGTCAAGATTGGTTGAAATGAGTCTACAAGAAGAAGGATGGACCCACACAATCAACATTGAATCTCTCAAGGTAATTAGATGCTTATATGAATGCAACCGCGAAAGATGAGGGGACCCGTGCTACATTGGTGGGCTTGTAAGGGGAACACTGCGTATCCTGCCATTGCCCCCATTGTACGAGAACTCCTAGCAGTATGTGCAACCAGTGCTCCATCCGAATGTGTGTTTTGTGTCAGTCAAGCTGTGGTCACATACAAGCATGAACGTCTCACAGTAGAAAACATTGAAACACTAGTGATTGTAAAGTGTTGGCTTCGGGGGAATAACACTAAGTGGTATTGATGTAGGAAATTTTAAAATGATGATATGTATGTAGATGAGGATGAGAATATGAGTGAGTGATGAATAGAATGGTGAAGGATGTGATGATTATTTAATGTTGTGAATTATGTAATATCCTACAATCTTTATGGAGGACCTATGAATGATATCACTGAGGAATAAAGATATAATTCACAGATGATATTGATAATTTTGGAATTATGGGAATATCAGTGAAGATGAAAGTGATGGATGCGTGTAGAAGAGGAAAGAAGGAGAAGATGTAATGTAATATAAGATGAATATAGATAGTTATTATTTTAATCTTACCACGTGGAGATGGTGAAGAATTAGTAATGTGAAGGGTTGGTAGTATAGATTAATTAATATAGGATGTGGATAATGTATTTAGAAAATGGATGAAAACGAGAATGATAGTGATTAGGAAGAGAAGGATAATGAATATGATTGCGGTAAGAGGAGAATGGATAATAAGATGAGTATTTAGAGGAGATATAATAAAGACGTGAAAGGAGAATGGGGAGAGGAATGTGGAAGATAACAGAGGAATGGATATTTTAAGAAATAGAATAGATAATAATGTTTAGATCTAAGTTGGACTTAAGATATAAGTAATGAACTATTGTTCACGATTGATAACATGCTATTTATACACTAATTTACATGATTATTAAGGCAATTTAAAGCATTAATCATTCCAAATATATGCATGTTATCATATTTTAAGTATATTTCTATCATTTTCTATGAATTCATGTTATGATCTAAAAATACACTAATTATGGATTATTATACATAATTAAAACATTATAATCTTTAAATCCTAAATTATAATTGAGATCATAATCATGTTTGATGATGAAAATATAAGAGAAAAGATATTTATTAACATTTATGTATTTTTATAAAGTTATTTTATACGATACATAAATGTATTAAATTCATTAAAATTCATTCTCTTATCATTTTAATAATTTGACTTTTTATAATGATAGATTATTCAATTTCTGATCCAACAAAACAAATTTGACTTAATTTGGAGTTGTGGTTTGAAAGTTATGATTTTTCCAATTTTATAGAATTTTATAGAATTTTTCTGATTTTTATTTAAGTTTATTTTCGATTTTTAATCATTTTAAATATTTAAATAAATGGCAAAAATGGGGCATTTTTCCACGCGAGCCCACGTGGATGCGACGTGGCGCTCCGGGCCATGTGGCAGCGCCTCGCAGACCGCGCGAGTGCGTGCGTGGCACATTGATGATGTGTACGTATATATTTTATTATACTATGGTTATCGTACATATAAGCCATTCATAGAGGACATCGCTAATTGTTATAATCCAGTCTACCTTTTATACATGCACGTTTCCTTAACCTTTTCCGTGTGGGACTAAAACTCTATTTCAGGTAAACGCCAATCGTTGGATTTAATCACGTGGAGAAATCAGATGTCAATGCGGTGGACGCGAGGTCAACCAATCTCGAAGTAGCGCACGTGGCTGAATTGAGGTTTAACTGAATTCATCACGAACGTCAATCGCCTGAGTTATGACGGCTTAGATCGCTCTTGATCGGTGAATCTCTCAAGACATCACGAGCGTTGGATCAAAATCCAACAGACCATTAAAGCTACACATCCTCTTCACGTGATGAACTCGCATCTCGACCATTCGCCAATGATCGGACGGTCATCAAGCGGCAACAATGATTCGCGAAATGACGTGTCATTGCGACCGTTGATTGTGATGAGTCCATCAGATTGGACGGCTGAGCCCAAAAATCCTTCTTTAAAAAACTGTTCTTCGCTACGGAAAGAGTCGCCCGTGGATTTTCATCAAATTCGACTTGTTTACTTTGTCATTTCATGTGCCGTTTGTTTCCTTGTGTTCTTGATGCATTTCCGCATCCATTCAATGCTTGAAATCAAACTTTGATCGAGAGAGAAGGAAGAAATCACATCTTGAACTTCAATTTTTGTCTTCCAAAACTCGGAATGAAAAGCCATGCATCCGGCTATTAATTGGATCATTTCAAATGCTAATTTGGGTTAGGTTGCGTGTTTTCATCTTAACCTTTCATCATTTAGCGTTAATTTTACATTTTGAATAGTAGATTAAGTTTAATTTTGTTTTAATTTCTGTTTTTAATCATTTCGCGATACGAATTTTTCTTCTAACTTCAAACTTTGATTACTCAGCGAATTCTCATCCAAATCATCTGATTTTTGATTCCGTGGAATCACAATTCATTGTCCGATTTGACCGAATTTCAAAGATATATCTCAAATTTCCCTAATTCTCTGTGGATTCGACCCTTAATTACCATTATACTAATTAATTAAATTGATTAATCATAAATTGGTAAGTATAGGACTTTTTTGACACTCAATCGTGTGTATTCAACGACCATACGATTTAGTCTCGTCAACGATGAGAGGAGAGAGCATGATACGTGAAGATGATGCGAAGCGGATGCTCTCGAAGATCACAGCACGATCACGGTAAGTTCCTCTGATGATTTTGACTTTGAGATGAATGAAAGAGGACAGAAATGGGGGGGGGGGAGAAAAGATAGGAAGGTAGAATCTCGGAGAGGAGGATGCGGGAGAAGCACATGAAACACACGACACCAAAGTTTTCAAAAGAAAATTGATTTTTCATCAATAAACAACTGCCTTTGTTTTCTTACAACTTTTCGTTTTATAGAATTAGAAAGGAGACGTTACGGTGAAGTGACGCGTCGTGGTAGTTGTCTCTTGCGTATGAGAAGTCATACCATTCCGGGAATTTTCATGTACTTTCATGAAGTCTCGTAATGACCCTCCACGTGGTTTGTAGATCACTTTGTTTGCTTGTGCGTCCAGTTGACTGTCTCCATGAAATAAAATTGACGACGTTTTTTTTATGGGTAGTGGCCGCCATAGAAAGAGCCGCTGGTCAAACACGTGAAGAAGAGTGCGTAGGAGATTATTTCTTCGTGAGTTTCTCCTTCAAAAACCGGTCCTGTCTGACGATGTTCTTGTCGTCATAATTCTTTGTCGATGTCATGGAAGTCTTCTCGTGTTCTCAATGCGCTTACAGCTTTCAATAGATGAAAGAGTGAGGTCTCCGATTCAGTAGACCGAGACATCCCGATACCCTCCCATCGTCCAGCTTCTAGTCTTCCTTAGATTCATCCAGACAGAAAATACTCGGTGACGATAGTGACGTTAGCTTAGTTTTCAGACATCGAGAGTCCATTTCGTGAGGTAAAAAAGAGGTAGATATTGAGCGGCGATATTAGTCATCGATCTGTCTGGCTTCGGGGCAGTGGAGCGCCACTCAGACAAATAAGGCGAGTGTTGGAGGTTTTGATGTCTTGTAGAAGTCGTGAGGACCTTTTGAAGCAGCTATTCCCATAATCCTCTTCAAGTAATTCATGAAGCTTGATTTCCAATGGAATCCATAGACATAACATCGTGAAAGATTTTGATAATGGAGGAAATTGCCGGATCTAGGTTTAACGGTGTTGAGGTTGTGGCTAAGAAGCCTTGTAGTATAACTTCAAGAAGACCTAGATTAGATTCTCAAGCTCTGGTTGATGGATTGGATCCATCTCCTCCTTCAACTTCTCCTTCTATGGATGGAAGCTCCGGGAATGAACATGGGATTAGGAGGGAAGAGAACAGTGGAAGTTCTCCTGCTGCTTCTAATTGGAAGAACCCAGTTGGTGTTTTGAACATTTTGAAGGGTCTATCGTTCGGTTGACATCTTTAAAAAGGAGCTTTTCTTGTTTCCCGACAGTTGGTATTCTTCATCTCAAATCTTGTTGACATTGAGTTGACTGTGCAGGACAGCGAGGGTCTTGTTTAAATGGGTGATAGTACTCCTTATTAGCTTCTTTCTTCGAGTTCTTCATGGTAGGCTTTGTTTATCATCTTTGCTCTCATGATGGTAAGAAGAGTAATTGTCATTTTCTTCTTCATTTATGAGACTTCTTTGATGTTACTCATGACTATCTTCATGGGCTTTGACTTGAGCTGCACTTAAGTTAGTCTCTTCTAACAGTAATAATATAGATCTCTTCTAAATTCTAACTATAGGTCGTATTTAATGAGAGAAGGAAGTTTACTAATAAAGGGATTCCTATTGATTTTCTTTCTTGAGATTGACAAGACGAAACTGTGAGGTCGTCGATTTCACACGGTCTCGTGTCAAAAATAATTCCAAACTTACCAATTTGATGAAATTAATTCGAATTGAGGGGTATAATGGTAAATCAAGGTCGAATCCACAGGGAAATAAGGAAATTCTTGATGTTTTCTTCGAAATTGATCAAATTGGACGATCAATCGATGGTAGCAATTGGGGAAAATGGTATATTATGAAAGATAACTTCAAATCGATTCTAGAGAATCAAGAATCATCGAAATTGATCTTAATTTCTCAGAGAAATTGAAGATCGAAGTGGAAGGAAATTTCCGGACAAAGAAATCGCGAATTCAACAAAAATCAAACGAAATTAAACCTTAAATCCTAATCTAAATTGAAATCAAACATAAATGGACAAAAGATTAGCAAAAACCACTTACACTAACCAAAAATAGCGATCGGATTAATGCAATTAACTCGATTAATCGTCGAAAATACCGAAGAACACAATTGTGAGTTCAACCATCAATTTCTACTGATCTACACGGCCAAATCTCAATCTCAAATGCTATGGAGGTGCGGAAATGAGTGTAGAACAAAATGGGATTGAGAGATTCGAGAAGGGAGGTGTCTAAAAAAATCAATTTGATTGATTTCTAACTCGAATGCTTTAAAAATCAGAAGAACATGTCTTTTTATAGGGCATTTGGGCGTAACCGTCCGATCGAAACGATCAACGGTTACGATGGAACGGTCCACCGTGGACCGTTTCGAAAATATCGTGGCCGTTGGATCTCGATGGACAGTCTGGATGCGGCCGTTGAGATGCGTTATAAAACGTATTTGATCGCCTCTATTGGATCGCGATCCAACGCCTCGGGTGCATCCCCCACGATGCGATCACAACCGTTATAACTCCTGATTTAACGGCACGTGCATTTGATCTGATGAGGTGGACCGTGAGCCCATCCAATCGACGTGCTTCGATTGTCTTTAATTTGATCCGACGCTTCCCCTTCAGCCACGTGTCCTGCACGTTTTAAAACTTCGTGGAACTTAGTCCCACATGGGTAAAATAAATAAAATGGATCAGGTTTATATTATGCGACGGATAAGAGGGTTAATAATTCTCTTCCGATAATTGGAAGACTATATGTACAATAATTTATATATATGTAAATATAAATAACGTGTCACATCACCGCGTAGGCGCTCCGTGGGCCCGCGTGGCGCTACCACGTGGCCCTGAGTGCCACGTCGCATCCACGTGGGTTCAGCGCAAAATAAACCCGATTTTTGCTTTTATTTTTATTATTGTAATCGTTTAAAAACCGAAAATAATTCAGAAAAAAATCCAGAAAAATCCCTAAAAATTAGAAAATTCATAACTTTTAAAATATAACTCCAAATTAATCCAAATTTCTTTCATATGATCTAAAATTTAATTATCCATCATTCTAAAGAGTCAAAATTAATAAATAATGAGAGTTTTAATTTCCATTTCAAAAATACATTTATTTTTTAAGGATTTTATCTTAAGAAAATATAAATAAATGTTTATAAAACATTTTCTCTCATTATTTTGACTCTAAAAACATCTACAATCTCAAGTAAAGATGGGTTATTAAGTTATTAATCTTTAAATCATCATATAAAACCCTAATTTAAAGTATTTTTTTAGATTATAATGATTTATTGTGGAATGATAGAAAAATACATATAAATATGATAACATGCATGGAAATGAAATTATTTATACCTTAATATGCATCAAAAATCATGTTTTATAATGTTTATTTAGCATGTTATCATACCCCCCAACTTAAATTATTGCTAGTCTCTTAGCAATTTACATATGATCTCCCAAGAAGGTCTTTTCATCCTTTGATCCTACTACTAAAAAGGTGAAGTGTATAAATGTATGATCACGTTTTCCTCATAGTGTAGGCCATAATGATCTAGATTCCATCTCTAGGTTGACTTCTTTAGTGCATGTTAGGGTAGTGCTCATCGGCTAATGCTCAAGTCTAATTCTTGATTGTAATCAAGGTGAGCATATCTAAGGTATGATGCTATGGTGCTGAAAATATACTCACTCTCTCATGAGTGGATGTAATTCCTTACCCTCTCCATAAACACATCACTTCTTCCCTCAAAATGGAGGCTACTTAGTAGTTAGAATTCCCCTCAACTCGCTTTCGTCCTTAAAAGAGTGCAATTCAAAAGGATTACTATCTTTGGATGAATTGTGTGAGGAGGCTGAAGGAAATAAAAGATACTATTTCTAAAGGTATGACTTGGCTAAAAGCAGATATGCTGATGAAACAAAGTGGATTATAAAAGCAAAGAAGGTACCACTTATGATGAGTATACTCCCAAGTGAGGTGGATGATGATGGAAAGGGTAGATGGTGGAGATGATAGTGGAGGTAGAGATAAAGGTAGAAGTATTCCCACTTATTTTCCTTCTTGTAACTTCTTATTTCTCTCTTTCCTTTGACTTTTCTCCTCCTTCTTTTCTTCTTTTTTTTTAAAGCATTTCAGAAGACTAGAATGATGATGTGGAGGAGTTTTAGGATTTCTGAAGAGAGTGTGTAGCAAATGAAGTGTAGTGAAGGAATAAGTACATGCGGGAGGAAAAATGGAAGGTGAGATGGATATGTGAGTTCACTTGGGAGTGTTCATCATCAAAAGCGAAGTTTAAAATAAAGTGGTGTAACTTCCTGACTGCTTTGGAAGAGATAAACTACATGCTTATAAGGAAAGATAGGTGCTAGAAGAATTATGGATCATTGCATTCTTTAAAAGGGAAAGTTTAGAATCGCGAAATTCCTTATACTAAGCAGTTTTGGCTAATGATAGGTATGGGATGGAATTTTATTTTCTCTCAAAAACTCTCCTTTTCAATCCCATAGCATTTCAACCTCTGATTACTCTTTTTCCTTGGTGCCTGTTAGGTACCCAACCCCAAAGAAGTCAACCACTAAATCTAATCTATTGGTCTCTCTAGATCATTTGGCTTTATTACTCAAAATGTAATCATATGGACTGTAAGGTCCTCACTTCTACATCTCTAGTAGGTCAGATCTCTAGATGAAAAGACTTCTAAGGTGGGGTAGATTAGATAAAATTTTTGAAAAGTAGGAGTTTTTAGAAGGTAGAATTTAAAATTTTTGAAAATGGTAGAGCTTTTTCTAAATCCTCACCCCCCAACTAGAATCTTTCATTGCCCTAAATGAAAACTACATGCTCATGTGAAAAAGTCATTGAATCATGGCATCAAAACAATATAAAAGTGTGGTGAGATAGGTTTAGAAAGGCTTATTATTCCGTGATGCTCGTGGGATTTCCGGTGCAAGTGCGCCCTTTCCTAATGTAGTTCTCCGATATCTATAAAAAATGAAAAAAACATAAAACTAAAAAGGTAAGATAATATTGGGGTGCCTCCCAAGAGCGCTAAGTTTAACGTCTTCAGCCAGACTAAACAAAAATAAAACCTACAACTACTGGTGGGTTGAGGGTGATATCATCACGTCCTCGAGTGCTCGAGAAGAAGCAGATTTACCTTATCTGCCGGTGCGAGTGGTTCTGAGGTCAGGTACGGCTTGAGACGATGGCCGTTTACCTTGAATTATTGACCGGTTTTAGGGTCGGAGATGAGTACCGCTCTGCCATCGAACAATTCCAGAACCACGTAAGGACCATCCCATATGGAGCGCAACTTTCCAAGAAAGAGCTTGAGGCGCGAATTGTAGAGCCAGACCTTGTCGTTGACCTGGAATGATCGTCGTCGGATGTGTCGGTCGTGGAAGGCCTTGGTCTTTTCCTTGTAAATCGTCGTGCCTCATTTCTTGTAATTCTTGAAGCTGGAGAAGTCGTTCTTTCCCTGCTTCGTCCATTGCGAGGTTGAGCTTTTTGCTAGCCCAGTAGGCTCAATGCTCTAGCTCAATCGGAAGGTGGCAGGCTTTCCCAAAGATGAGCCGGAAAGGAGACATCCTGATGGGTGTCTTGTATTCCGTCCGGTATGCCCATAGTGCGTCAGGAAGCTTGTGTGCCCAATCCTTCCCATCTAGATGAATTATCTTTTTAAGTATAGTTTTGGCTTCTCGATTACTTACCTCTACTTGCCCATTCACCTGGGGATGGTATGGCATGGTGATGGGGAGGTGTACTCCGTACTTCTTCAACACCGCCCGGAAGTGAGAGTTGTTGAAGTGTGAGCCGCCGTCACTGATGATGGCCCTTGGACAACCGTATCGGGCGGAGATGCATCTTGTGATGAATCATAGAACCTCCCGATGATCGTTTGTCCTAGTGGGGATTGCCTTGACCCACTTGGACACATAGTCTACCGCCACCAGTATGTACTCTTTCCCGTCAGAAGGTGGGAAAGATCCCATGAAATCTATCCCCAAAGGTCAAAGATCTCCACCTCAAGGATCGGCTGCATCGGCATCTCATCTCGCTTGGAGATGTTTATCGCCGCTTGACATTGTAGGCACTTCGTGTAGAAACGGTGGGCGTCCTTGAAGATGGAGGGCCAGTAGAAGCCGCTCTGCAGGATCTTCTCCGCGGTCTTTCGTGCCGCGAAGTGTTCTCCGCACGTCGATGAGTGACACATCGCCAGTATTTCTCCTTGCTCCTCCTCCGGCACGCTGATAACATGCATTTATAACCTGAATTCTTACCCTAATTAACTCATATTCATGCTTATTTTATGTGAATATGATGCATGTTATCATACTTTTTAGGAATTTTCTCCATTGGCATGTCATTTCACTAAAGTTGATATTTATGGATAAATGAGGGATAATTTCATGTTAATCGATGATTAATCTTTTGTTTAGATTAATAGAAGTTAATATCAGTGTTATAGATGCATTTTGACTTTAGTAAATGTTTAGAAGGATGATTTTAGGATGAATTTATGATTTGGAATGTTTAATGAGAAATGATTTGAGTAAATTATAAGTCATCTTGATTTCTTCTCTCTAAATATATTTTAAATGACATAATATTAAAAAGGAAGAAATTTGTGATCCAATGGAGAAAATTTGAGATTAAAAGGAGTTGTATTTTGAGAAATATGAATTTCTCAAGTTTTAAGCCCTTTTTCTGAATTTTATTTGATTTTTATTTAATTTTTAGGAATTTTCTATTAATAAAATCGCGAAAAAGGGGGTTTTTACTAACCTGCAAGCTGACGTGGCAAGCGGAGGCTGACGTGGCGCGCGACGGCTGACGTGGCGCGCGCGACCACCTCGAGGTGCGACGTGGCACTGAGGCCACGTGGCAGAGCACGGGTGGCCCGCACGAAGCACAGGCGGCGCTGACGCGTGGCAGGAGGCCACGCGAACGGGTCCACGTGGGCGCCCGTATGGGGCGCCACGTGGCAAGCAGGCAGGTGAAGGGCCCACGGGCATAGTGGGTCCCTGGTAAGTTATTGGGGGCGGTAACGCGAAAGCGTTAGGCCGCCCTCTAATTTATACTTACCAGGATTTTATTTTCCTTCCGTGTGGGACTATGTTCCCACACGGTCTTACCTTGCAGGTGACGTGGACGCGCGGCGAGCGTCCGATCTCCTCACGGACGGCTGCGATCGCGTGGACCCGAGTCCACGCGATCATAAGATCCATCACGTGCGCAAAAAGAGGATTAAGTGACGAGGATCAGACAACTTACCTCGCGCCACGTGGCAACCCGAGGACCTCCCGATCGGCATCAAATTGAAGGGCGATAGATCTACATCAGACGGCTGCTGCAATTTGATCAAGGGCGATAAGCATCGGACGGCTGGCGGTGAACGTGATCTATGATCGGGGTATACGGGATCTGATTAATCCCAATCGTTCGCTCACCTGAGACGCGATCGGACGGCGCGGAAGGCTAGTGGAAGCACTCCACGATCGCGGCCCGATCGGACCGCGATCGCGGCGCGATCGAGCCGCGATCGTGATTCTTGGAGGACGGAATCATCTCCCCGAGCTTCGGAAGGCTTTATTGGAAGCTAGCGATCGTGGATCGAGCCATGATCGTGGCCCGATCACGGCGTGATCGTGGCCCGATCGTGGTGCAAACGTGGCGTACATGGAGGCTAATTTTGAGGAAAATTCGCCACAAATTTGGGAGTTACAACGCCGCGCAAGGAAATCGCTCCCTCGACGCTGCAAATCCGCCTCCACGATCATCTCATCACCCACGATTTCGGGCCTAATTCCCTCTTTTAAAAGCATGTATTTCCCTTCTTTCAAACTCAACTTTTGATCGATTCGTGAAGGAATTAAGCGAATTTCGAGAAAGATCTTAAGTTCATCGTGATTCCCGCACGTTAAGACTCGATTCCGAAGGGATTGGAGCGGGATTGATTGCGAATTCCTCCATGATTTCATCGAATTTTCCCCTTGAATTCCGAAAGTCCGTGAGAAAGGATCCGAGCAAATTCACTCCAATTCGCGCAAATTGGAGCTTAATTCTCGTGGCAATCGTGTTAGTAGTGAGATTCGATTGATTATCAAGAGGTAATTTGAGTTTTTATTAGATTTAGAAGTTTAATTTTGCAAATTAGTTCATAGTGTTCTTCATTTTCCACAAATTTCAGTACGAAAAGTTGCTGATTTTGAAAATAGGATATCTCTCTGATTATAATTCCAAATCACTGATTTTGGTTTCATTGGATTCCTCTTTTCATCAGCTTTCCGTGGATAGCAATTTCATAAAATTCTGAGTTCATTTGACCCTTCAATTTAACGTTTGACCACGGACTGTTCATCTTTCATCAGAAGTCAAACGTTGACTTTCGGGGTCAATTACTTTTTATTGACAAATCAGAATTTGATAATTTCGGTCTTGTTGGATTTCTCTGGTTCTTAGCTTTCTATTGACATATAAATTGCAAGATTTGGATTTCATTTGGGCATTCAATTTGAAGATTTCCTCTGAGGTGTTCATTTCGGGGATTTTCTGATCATTGATTTTCAATAATTCATAATAAATCCATTTGTTATCCAAAAATTACAAAACTTATATCAATAAATTCCATTTTCTCTCTAGTTTCCAAATATTTACTTTTCGTAATCTTCTGACTCTGTTTGATTCTCTGATTTTGCAGAACACCTACTGCTGGTCAAAGTCAACGCTTTGACTTTGACTTTTGAATTTTCTCTGTCAAATCCGAGATTTCAATTCTTTAAACTTTTTCTTTACCTTATTTATATCATTTCCATATCTTAAATCTTATTTTCTCTTATTTAAAACTCCTTTTAAACCTAAGTTTGACCAAGTCAACTCTACGATTAAAGTCAACCCTGCTCTCTGTGGATTGACCCGATACTTACCCAGTACTTGATTTTTCTATCTTGTCTTTGTGAGTTCAGGATTATAAATTTTTTTTGACCATCGTCTTTGTGTTTAACGACGCACGAAAACGACACGTCACACGCATCGTTGGATAATCTGGTCTTATCCTAGGTGGAACATAAGCGGTTCTTCCCAAAAGTAGTACTTGAGCTCATGGAAGAGCTTATCTTTTTGATGCCAGTTCCAGTGCTCCGGGATCGATCCAGTGATGATGAAGTTGACGATGTGCATGTACCAGGGGGCGTGACTCAAGATGGTGAGGAGATGCTTGTCTGAAAATGTATCTTCGATGTCCTCTCCTACCGAGATGTGGAGACACCATAAGTGGTCTGCCACCGAGTTTTCGTTGCCCTTCTTGTCTTTTATCTCCAAGTCGAATTCTTGAAGGAGCAGCACTCATCATATGAGTTGTGGTTTGGCCTCTTTCTTGGAGAGCAAGTACTTCAGGGCTGCATGATCAGTGTAGATTATGATCTTGCTCCCCAAGATGTAAGGCCAAAACTTCTCAAGAGCGTAGACTACTGCCAGAAGCTCTTTCTCCATAGTCATGTAATTAATTTGAGCTTTGATGAGGGTCTTACTTGCATAGCAGATGGCCGTCGGCTTCTTATCGAGTCGTTGCCCCAAGACCGCTCCCACCGCGTAGTCCGAAGCGTCCCACATGATCTCGAAGGGTAAGTCCCAATTGGACTTTGTAGAATCGGCGCCTCGATCAATGCTTGCTTCAGCATTGTAAATGCGCACTTCCCTTCTTCATCGATGATGAAGTCCTTGTCTTTGCAAAGACGGGTAGTGAGGGGCTTGGAGACTTTCGCGAAGTCCTGGATGAATCTCCGATAGAAGCTGACGTGCCCGAGAAAGCTCCTCAAATCGTTCACGGTACTTGGTAGAGGGAGGTTTTGGATGACCTCTATCTTGGCCTTGTCCACTTCTAAGCCCTTGCCTGAGACGATATGTCCGAGCACTACTCCCTCTCGTACGATGAAGTGGGATTTCTCCCAGCTAAGTGGGATTTCTCGCATACCTCCAGTATCTTCGTTAGGTGAGCAAGACAACTTTTAAAGTCCTTTCCAAAGATGGAGAAATCGTCCATGAAGACTTCTAAGCTGTCGCAGAGAAAGTCGGAGAAGATTGCCGTCATGAATCATTGAAATGTTACGGGGGCGTTGCACAGTCTGAATGACATGCGTTTGAAGGCAAAGGTGCCAAACGGACATGTGAACATCGTCTTCTCTTGATCATCGGGGTGGATAGCAATCTGATGGTAGCCTGAATATCCGTCGAGAAAGCAGAAGTAGTTTGATCCTGCCAGTCGGTCCAGGATTTGGTAAATGAACGATATCGAGAAGTGGTCCTTCTTGGTCGCGGAGTTCAGCTTTCAGTAGTCAATGCAGACTCTCCACTTTGTCGGTAGGCATGTCTGAATTTCCTCGCCCTTCTCGTTCGTCGTGACCGTTACTCCAGCTTTCTTCAGAACAACGTGTACCGGACTCACCCATTGGCTATCGGATATGGGGTAGATAATTTCTTCGTTGAGCCATTTAAGAATTTCTTCTTTCACGGCCTCCCATATCCTCGGGTTGAGTCGTCTCTAGGCCTCCCTTTTGGGTCTTGACTCATCCTCTAGGAAGATGTGATGAGTACATAGTGAAGGGTCTAGCCCTTTTAAGTACGTCAAGGTCCATCCGATTGCTTCTTTATTTTTCCTTAGCACCTCCAGTAATTGTTCTTCTTGCTTCATGTCCAGCTTGGATGAAATAATTACCGGCTTTGCTTTCTCTTCGTCAAGGAAGGCGTACTTGAGTGTTGATGGGAGAGTTTTGAGCTCCATGATAGGCTCAAAGTCGTCGTATTTTTAAGCCCATCAAACTTAATATGTTTAAACTAGGAAACTCCAAAACAACAGGGGTAATTGGGGTGTATAGGTTTCCTAGGTCGATCCACAGGGATTCTAGGGCACAACAATATCAATAAATAGAAGTAGAGTAGAGATGAGGATAAAGATGAAGGATTGGTGGTCAACTCCTTGAGTTGACCTTGGAGGAAAGGAAATTTTGATAGATGATTAAGGTGGACCTACAGATACAACGGTGCTAAATTCAGAGTATAAGAAAGTATTAGAATGAGTAACTAAGGAAATATAAACCATGTAGAAAGAAAAGAAATGAGGGGGAGAAAGAGAGATAAGAGAGAGTGTGTAATTTAGAATGAAATGAGGGAAAGAAAATAACTGATAGTAGGGGAATGTGGGAGATCGAAATTAGGGAAAGAAGTGAGGAGAGTGAAATTAGGAGAGAGAGATAGAGAGATATAGAGGGATTGTGAGAAAGATATGTAACGAGAGAGAATAGAGAAAGAGAAAAGCGATTGAGAGAGAGAGGGGAAAATAGAGATGATGAAAGAGAGAGATTGTGAGAAAGATATGTAACGGAAGAAAATAAAGCAATAAACGGAATAGGACGGAAGATGCAAAGAAAGGAGGCAGGTGAGAGAGAAGACGTGAGGAGAGAGAAGAAAGAAAGAAATGATGGTGAGAGAGAAAATGAGCAGAAGATCGAAGCAAAGATTAGAGGAGAACTGGAGAGAGAGCTTGCCGAAGAAATGGAAGAGAGAGGGAGAGCGGAACTATAGAGAGAAGCGAGATGGGTTGACGTCGTTGTGGATGGAGTAAAGGATGGAGAAGACGTGAGAAAGTGAGAGAGACCGTGTGAGAGGGAGAGAGAGAGAGAAAAGAAATGCAGGAAAGAGAGAAATCACGATTACGAGAGAGACGGAATAACGATAGAATGAGAGATTGAAATGAAGAAGAAAAAAAAGAGAATTTTGGGGAAGAGACGGAATTGAAGAAAGGAGGGCGATGACAGAGAAGACGTGAGGGCGTAGAGAGAGAGAAGAGAGAAGAATGATTATGAGAGAGAAATTTAACGGAATTGTAGGACGGGAATGAGAGGACGGATGGGAGAATGAAGAAGATTTGGAAATGAAGGAGTGGAGATTGAGTTTAGGGGAGAACGGGAAATAGGTTAACGAAGATATGGGAGAGAGAGGGGGGCAACTTCGGGGAAGATAAAGAGAGAAAAAAGAGAGGGAAAGAAGAGAATGAGGAGAGTTTGGAAGAGAGAGAGTGAGTACGAGAGATATCCGGAGGAAAGAAGAAAAAGAGATCGTGAGAGAGATTAAGAGAAAAAGTAGAAGAAAGAGAAAGCAAAAATGGCGGAAGAGTGAGAACGAGAGAAAGAGGGAGAGAACAAGAGCGAAACCGCAAAGAGAAAAAAGTCAGAAAAAAACAGGAGAGAAGGACGATCGGGAGAGAGAACTTTGAAGGAGATACAGAGGAAAAGTGGATGACTGGCGAGAGAAAAAAAAATCAGAAGATGCCAAAAATGAAATCGGAAAACTGGAGAGAGAGAGAGGGGATACCGAAATGACAAAACTAAAAAACGAAAAGCACGAAGAGTTAACAGAGAGGAGAAGGCGAAGAAGAAAAGGAAGAAAAGGAGAAGAAAAGGAAAAGAAAGAGAGTGATCGAAGGAGAGAAAGGTTTGACTGTGGACGAAGGTTACGCAGAAGAAGAGGAATTTGAGAGAGAAGGAGAGAAATTAAGAGAGGGAATAGGAGAGAGAACAACAGAGAAGATGAAAGAATGGACGAGCGTGACGAGGAAGTGAATTCGTTAGAAGGAGAATAGAAGATAGACTGTGAACGAAAAGGATACGGAAAAAAAACGGGATTGCGGAAGAACGATCGAACGCTGGTTGAGGAAATTTCGGGAGAGGGAGATGAAATCGAAACTCAAGAAAAAGAGGGAGAACAAAGAAAACGGAGATGGGGATCGAAATGGAATAAATGAGAGAAGGTGCGGAAGAGAAAATGGAGATGATACGAGAATGCAATCTGGAGAGGAGAGTGCGACGAGAGTTAGATAGGGAGAGAGAGACAAGAAGAGACTGAGAGGAAAATCAAAAGGATGAAGAAGAGAAATTTGCACATAAGGGAGAAAATGAGCGCGGAAGCGAAATGGAAAAATGAGACGATGCCGGGAAGAGGAAGATGAAGGTAGATAACAAGACTAAAGTTAAAGGAAGACGTTGTTAACTGTTTACATTCCGACGGGAAGAACGCCGGAGGAAATGTAAACCTAGGAGAGAGAAGAAAACAACCTAAAAAAAGGGAGAAGAAGTAGAGTCGGGGAGAAGCTAACAAAAGGGAAGAAGAGGGAGAGAGAGAGGCACGACGGAAGCCCCCCTTTAAAAGTGATTTTTCTCCTTTTTGTGGGCTCTCCGAGAAGGGGTTTCTTGAGATCTCTCCATGACAGCCCACTAACTATTGCTTTTGAGGAAGTGCTCTTCTTCTCTTGTTCCTGAAATAAAATAAAATAAAATTAAAGTAGAGAACTTCTATTTGATGTGTTTATCTTATAAAACTATTACTCCTGAGATAGTAGATTTAATGATATGTTCAACAGTTAATAGAATTAAATAAAAGCAACTCATAAGTGTTTATAACTAATTTTTATGCTTTTATCACTCCAAAGTTGGCTCGTCCATAGGAAGCTCCTCATATTGTGCTTCCTCGTCGATCATCATGACTTCCTCTACGCAGGCGTCTATATCTTGGTCGTCGGCGAAGTCGATAGCGCCCAAGTCTTCAGAAGCTCGTGAAGGGTATTTTATTAATTTGTTGATGTCGACCTTCACAGTTTGCTCTCCCACCTTTAGAATTACTTCTCCTTTCCCCCAGTCGGTTACGGCTTTGGTGGTAGCTAGGAAGGGTCGTCCTAAGATGATTGGGGCTTGGCTCAGCTCCTTAGTCATTTTCATATCGACCACTAAGAAGTATACCGGGAAATAACAGTCTTCTATCCTTACGATGACATCCTCTACTAATCTGTGAGGTTTCCTAACTGATCCATCGGCTAAGCATAGTTCTACTAGGAAAGGTTGTAGTTCTCCTACATGATGACGTTCAAATACGGCTTTAGGGAGGATGTTGATACTAGCTCCTGTATCTAGTAGGGATCTATTGAAGGACATTCCTCCTATTTCACTCGTGATCATGGGTGTTCCCGGATCTCTCTTTTTTACGGGTAAGGAATTTATCATGATTGAGCTTACCGTCTCACTAAGTTGGATCCTTTTAGGGTTTCTATGGGGAGTACATATACCTTTAAGGAATTTTGCATAGGAAGGAATATGCTTGATGGCCTCTATCAAAGGAATGGTTATCGTCACCTTTTTAAAGGCGTCTAGTAGGTTGTCATCAGTTTCACTATTCTTGGCTTTTGGTCGATTTAGGGCTTGAGGATAAGGCACAAGGGGCTTATATTTTTCAGGGTTAGGTTCAGCCGTAACCTGTTCTTTCTCGTCCTCCGAATCATTGTCTTGCTCGACGATAATTGGCGTCTCTTTTTCTTCATTTTTGTCTTGGTGGAAAGGATGATCCTTGTATGGATCCGGCAGAGCTTTCCCACTTTGAAGGCTTGATATGGCCAAAGCTATTTCTACGGCTTCCTCGTCGACGTGCACATGGTTGATGTTGTGTGTCTGATTCGACGAGGCCCCTTGATTTCTTGGGTTTGCTGTGGCCTGTGAGGGTAATTGGTCAGTAAATGTTACTTGCTTACCCTTTTTGTTAGTCGTCGGTTAGACATTCGTCTTGACAAAGTCTTAAATTTTGTCCACGCATGAGTTCATCCTCGTCATTTGTTCCATTAATTTCAAGATAGCGCCGAGGATCGGGTCGAACGCCAGCATGGTCTGGCGTGGAGTTTGCGTATATGCTTGTGGTTGAGTCGGTGGGACTAATGACGACTGTCTTTGATTAGGGTAGGATTGCTGACCATTATATTGTGGAGGATAGGGTTGATCATTGTTCCTCCTATATCCATTATTCTACGAAGAATTGTTAAAATCATGGGTATTATATTGGTTAGGATAATTACCTGGATAATATGATCGTCCCTAGTGACTTGGTCCTCCCGATGGACCTTGTCTATACATGCCTTGCCCTTGGATTTCCATCACGGGGCAATCTAATTCGACATGGTCGAATCTTGAGCAAGTTGCGCATGGTGATGCTTCTTGGAGTGAGACGGGGGCGAGTCCTTCGAAACCGTTGCGGATGTTGAGTCGGTCCAGTAGTAAGTTCTGGACTTCCGCCATTTTGTCAATTCTTTCGAGGAGCATCCCCGTCTCCGCTGATTGGGCGTCAATAGATTTTGGCATTGCACCTCTTCCAAATGGTTTCGCCGCATCGTGGTGAATATTTTCCGCCACCATTTCGATGAGTTCCATCGTGTCGTCTTCATATTTGCTCATGAAGGTGCCGCCACTAGCTGCATCCAAAAGATATCTATCTTGCGGGCCTAACCCATCATAAAATATTTTCGTTAGTTCATGGTTAGACACTCCACGGTGTGGACATTCCCTTGTAAGATCTCTTAATCGCTCTCACGCCTCGTGGAAGGTTTCACTTGAGCCTTGGGTAAACTCGCGGATGGCTTTTCGAACGGAGGTGGTTTTTCCTACCGAATAGTATTTTCTTAAAACTTCCTCCTTCATTTCGGTCCAACTTGTGAATTCTTTCCCTAATTTCAAAAACCAATCCTTGGCTCTATCTCTAAGGGTAGCGGGAAAGAATTTCATCTTCATCGTGTCGGCGTGGAAATTTTGAAGGTGATTTATCTCACAAACTTGAGAAAGCCCATCTACATGTCTATATGGGTCTTTGGAAGGTTTACCATGGAAGATAGGAAGCATACTCATAACATGGGAATCAATTCTAAAATTAGCCCCTCTTCCTAGGGGTGCGTGAATTCTAGTGATGGGTCACTGGAGGACGGGCCTAGCATAGTCACTAAGGTGTTTCTTGGCATTTCCCTCATCGTTCAGGGCCATTTCTACTGGTTCGGTTGGATCAAAACTTGAATCGGTCTTGGTAGTGTCGGTGTCGGTAGCTTCGAGAGTTTGCAAGGATCGTTCAAAGAGGTCTATTTCTAGGGGATTATTCCATACTCTCCCGGCTATTCGTCTTCTCAAGAAGAGTGGATCGGATACCTAGATGGATAATAACTTATAAATACTTAAAATATATTAAAAATTGAGATCAATCGTACCTGAATGTCGTTATCCGTGAGAGTTACGCGTTCTTAACGCGATTTTGAAGAAGTGATTGCCCGTAATCCTTAGATAAGGCGTGAAAATCACTTAATCTTATCGAATTAAAGATCTTAAAGATTTATTTCTACCTCATATCACTCAAAATATGATTGAATTGGGTGAACTTCAAGAAATTAAGAGAAAAATCAGAGTTGACCAAGTCAAAATTGACTAATTCGATAAAAATGTGCCTTAAATCCCCGGCAACGGCGCCATTTGACGAGACGAAACTATGAGGTCGTCGATTTCACACGGTCTCGTGTCAAAAATAATTCCAAACTTACTAGTTTGATGAAATTAATTCGAATTCAGGGGTATAATGGTAAATAAGGGTCGAATCCACAGGGAAATAAGAAAATTCTTGATGTTTTCCTCGAAATTGATCAAATCAGACGATCAATTGATGGTAGCAATTGGGGAAAATGGTATATTATGAAAGATAACTTCAAATCGATTCCAGAGAATAAAAAATCATCAAAATTAATCTTGATTTTGCGGAGAAATTGAAGATCGAAGTAGGAGGAAATTTCCGGACGAAGAAATTGCGAATTCAACAAAAATCAAACGAAATTAAACCTTAAATCCTAATCTAAATTGAAATCAAACATAAATGGACAAAAGATTAGCAAAAACCGCTTCCACTAACCACAAATAGCGATCAGATTAATGCAATTAACTCGATTAATCATCGAAAATACAGAAGAACGCAATCGTGAGTTCAAGCGTTGATTTCTACTGATCTACACGGCCAAATCTCGATCTCAAATGCTCTGGAGGTGCGGAAATGAGTGTAGAACAAAATGGGATCGAGAGATTCAAGAAGGGAGGTGTCTAAACAGATCAATTTGATTGATTTCTAACTTGAATGCTTTAAAAATCGGAAGAACATGTCTTTTTATAGGGCATTTGGGCGTAACCGTCCGATTGAAACGATCAACGGTTACGATGGATCGGTCCACCGTGGACCGTTTCAAAAATATCGTGGGAGCCTTGGGTGCATTCCGCGCGATGCGATCACAACCGTTATAACTTCTGATTTCACAGCACGTGCGTTTGATCTGATGGGGTGGAGCGTGAGCCCATCCAGTCGACGCGCTTCGATTGTATTTAATTTGATCTGACGCTTCCCCTTCAGCCACGTGTCCTGCACGTTTTAAAACTTCGTGGAACTTAGTCCCACACGGGTAAAATAAAAAAATTGGATCGGGTTGATATTATGCGACGGATAAGAGGGTTAATAATTCTCTTCCTTTAATTAGAAGACTTCATGTACTATAATCTATATATATGTAAGTATAAATAACGTGTCACATCGTCGCATAGGCGCTGCGTGGCGCTGCCACGTGGCCCTGAGTGCCACGTCGCATCCACGTGGGTTCAGCGCAAAATAAACCCGATTTTTGCTTTTATTTTTATTATTGTAATCGTTTAAAAACCGAAAATAATTCAGAAAAAATCTAGAAAAATCCCTAAAAATTAGAAAATTCATAACTTTTAAAATATAACTCCAAATTAATCCAAGTTTCATTCATTTGATACAAAATTTAATTATCTATCATTCTAAAGAGTCAAAATTAATAAATAATGAGAGTTTTAATTTCCATTTCAAAAATACATTTATTTTTTAAGGATTTTATCTTAAGAAAATATAAATAAATGTTTATAAAACATTTTCTCTCATTATTTTGACTCTAAAAGCATCTATAATCTCAAGTAAAGATGGGTTATTAAGTTATTAATCTTTAAATCATCATATAAAACCCTAATTTAAAGTATTTTTTTAGATTATAATGATTTATTGTGGAATGATAGAAAAATACATATAAATATGATAACATGCATGGAAATGAAATTATTTATACCTTAATATGCATCAAAAATCATGTTTTATAATGTTTATTTAGCATGTTATCAGAGATCATTATTTTTTTTATAAGGTACCTATGATATAGTGGATATGGTTTTGGATAATTAGAAAGTTATATCAAGGGTAAGAGGTGGTTGACTTGGTCCATTCAAGGAATTCTAAGTATCTAAGGATAAGGGTTTAATTTCTTTTGACCAAGTCAATCTTTGGATCAATATATGATTGGAAGAGGAGGGAAGATAACTCTCTTAGGATCTACACTCTCTTTCAATGTTTTAGAGAGGTCTTTCTTCATTCACTTAGTGGATGGTGAGTTTCTCAAACTCATGAGTAAGGAGGAGTATAGTTTCTTGTTGCTGTTGAAGATGAGATCTCTTCCTTAAGTTATATTTAGGTTCACTTAGAACCCTTCTGTTCATGTTTTGGGATAATTCTCCATCAGGTATGATAATGTTCATGATGAGGATGCCCACATGAGGGTTGTTGCAGATGAAATGGTATGAACATTATACGCATGGAATTCATCAATTATCATAGTCTTAACATCTAAATGTTATGATTTGATCACTCATTTTCATGACTTCACCTTGTAGGGGATAAGAAACTGTGAAGAAGCCTCTGATGCTTGACGATCTTCTCAAGCGATAACGAGGAGTGAGCATAGAGTTAGGCGATGAGACGACCAAACACCCGATGGGGATTGGTGAATGGGAAAACTTTATATGAAAAATGTGGACATTCGTAGACATTATTTCAAAGTTTTTTTTAATTTTAAAAAATTCCACGGTTTTATAATCAGTTTTTAGAAAGGAACTCTTTCAATTTTTTTTTCAAAAATTACCCACTTAACTTGTTAACTCACAAGTATTTGGTCCTCAAATGTAATATAATTGAAAATGTTAATATTAGTTAACTTAAAGTAAAAATGTAAAGATGATTATCATGCAATTAGTTCACAATTGATAATATTTACTATCCTTGTCATCTTATTTTGTTTTGATATAAAATTTTTGAATAATTTTCTATATTAAATGATTAGTTATAGGCAAATTAAAAGATTATTTCCCTAACTATTAGGTTTTATAAACTTATCAATCTTACTACAATTATAATTGTAATAAGATATTAATCAAATATCTTACATAATGGTTGATCAAATATTAATTATAATATTATAAGGTTGTCTAAACTATATAACTCACAAATATTTGGTCCTCAAATGTAATAGTATTTAAAATTTTAATATTAGTTAACTTAAAGCCAAAATGTAAAGATGATTATCATGCAATTAATGCACAATTTCTAATATTTACGATCCTTTTCGTCTTATAACGATTTGATATAAAATTTTTGAATAATTTTCTATATTAAAGGTTAGTTATAGGCTAATTAAAAGATTATTTCCCTAACTACTAGGTTTTATGAACTTATCAATCTTACTACAATTCTAATTGCAGTAAGATATTAATCAAATATCTTATATAGTGGTTGATCAAATATTAATTCTAATATCATATGGTTGTATAAACTAGTTAACTCACAAATATTTGGTCCTTGAATGTAATATTATTTAAAATATTAATAGTAGTTAACCTAAAGTCAAAATGTAAAGATGATTATCATGCAATTAATGCACAATTTATAAGATTTACGATCCTTATCATCTTATTATGATTTGATATAAAATTTTTAATAATTTTATATATTAAATGGTCAGTTATAGGCTAATTACAAGATTATTTCCCTAACTATTAGGTCTTATAAACTTAGCAATCTTACTACATTTGTAATTGTAGTAAGTTATTAGTCAACTATCTTACATAATCGTCAATCAAATAATAATTCTAATATTATAAGGTTGTATAAACTTTTTACTTTTAGTAGGATTCAATGAAATTAAAGTTTTAATTTTCAAATAATTACTAATTAAATGGTTAATGAGATAGTATTTAATTACTTGTTCACAAATTATAGGATTTTCAAAAAAAATTTTAAGATTTGTTGACACTCTATAATTTTTAAATCACTTATTTGAAACGAGTTTGCAAAGGTGATCAATCATGCACATTATCATATAAATCATATCATAAATAATTATAAATAAAATGTAGAATACTTTTAATTTTAAAAGTTGATTTAAAATGTTCATTCTCTAAGATCTCTTATTTTCTAATTTAATTTTTGCAATTAATATTAAAAATTTAAAAAAATAATAATTTATAAATTAACTTTTTTATTTTCAGGTTCCATCATCCGTCATCCAAGACCCTCATCCGTCATCCGGCATCCGATACCATCATCCATCTTCCAGTACCCAATACCTTCATCCGTCATCAAGTACCGTCATCCAGTACCGTCATCCAGTACCATCATCTATCATCTAGTACCATCATCCATCATCCGGTACCAAAATTGTACTGTTAACGTCTCGTATCGCACCTATTCTCATCAGTAATCCGATATTTGATATCCATAACTAGATGATGGTATAGGTTACTGGGTATCAGCTAGTGGATGATAGTATCGGGAGATACCGGCACTAGATGACATACCGGATGATGGTAGTCAAACCCAAATCAAGGAGGTATGTTTGACTCCATGTTCATTTCGTCGGATGGACCCAAACGGCCAACAAACCCCTGTTCTCTGTTTGACCTTATACCCTGAGCCCTAGTCAATCTTAACATATTGCGGTAAACTTTTGTAAATTAGATAAGGAGTCTGTTAAAAAGGCTAGGCAACAATCAATTCGAAAGATGAGAGAAGCACTCAAATGCAGCTATTAAATTTCTTCCTGGAAACTTCAAAGTTTTGTTTGTATAAAAGGCTGATTAATTCAAGTTATCCATGAGCTAATCATTTCATAATTTCATAATTCGAAATTTTAAACGTGCACGCAGGAATAGATTAATGAAATACATATGCTTCTTGAGTCACTTCATGAAATCTTAACCCTCGAGAAATGGAATATACAGATCAACGTAACTCAAACTATTAACCGACAAAATACCTTAGATAAAGCCTGTAAATTGTGTCTGATTTAAATTTAAATTTTCGTCGAAAAACTCAAGTGCATAGCACGTAAATTTATGACTTTTTTGAATTTTTAGTTTTTACTAAAAGATGAAAGAAATATTGAATACAAACATGTCAAAAGAAAAAATATGATAAACGACACATTTCATGCCATACTAAGTTTGTTAAGTTTCATTGAATTGTTTTGAAAATCAATAACTAGAGATTTGTTCATAGTATATGTTTGGCTTCCATTTATTTCACATTTTCCAACGTCTAAAGTTGCCAACTTACCTGCTGATGGAGAATGTTGAGCGTATGATGAAGTATTTATGTCACTCAAATATGGGGGACCTGACTGTTCAAGTACATTTTGAGATTCATCCATTGCCAAGCCTTGTTTCAACTGCACCACAACATTACTCATTGTTATCCTCTCTTCTGCATTTTCTGATGTGCATGACATGGAAACTTCCACTATTTTCCATGCCACATTGATGTCAAAATTTCCTTGCAAACTAGGGTCAACAATATTTTTGATATCACTTGTATGAACCTTCAAAGAAACCCACTTAACAATGTGTATCCTTTCTGGCGATATGATACAGGGTTGCTGACCAGAGATAATCTCCAAGAGAACAACACCAAAACTATACGTATCACTTTTCTCATTTGATCCATAATTGTCGAATTCCTTGGAGTTTGTTCAAAAACTTTCATCAATATATTATGCATATTACATGAAAAGGATCAAGATATCCAAGTGTACCAACAATTTGAGTCATTACGTGCGTCAAATTGTCCTTTTTTAAAATGCTCTTGATAGTCCAAAATCAGCTATCTTTGCAATGAAATCACTAGTTAAAAGAATATTGGAGCTCTTTATATCTCTGTGGATAATGGGGAGCGTACATTCATTGTGCAGGTAATCTAGGCCTAAAATGTATCTTCTTGTTTGAGGTGATATGATTATACTTTTTTGGTGCATGTCGCTTAAGAAAATGTTTTTTAACCAATATAAATTAGAATACCTTGGGTGACTTGAAGAGCGATACTTACTCTTTGGCTCCAATTTAATGGTTTGACTTTAGACACTCGACCTAGAGAAAGTATAGCAGATTTAAAGATTAATTTCCATCTTGAAGCGGTCTAAGTTCCGCTAATAGCGGAAGGGCGATATTGATTAAGCTTATAAAATGTGAGACGCTAATCTTGGAATAATAATTTTGTTACACCTCTGATGTGATATTGGAGTGTTCCTTTGTCCATGTACTCATAGACAAGAGACAAGTTTTGAGCATCATCATAGTATCCAATTAATGTCACCAAATTTCTGTGGTGCACTCGTGCAAGCAATTGAACGTGAAAAATGAAAATGAGGGCACCACATTATGTAACGTAGGTCGAAATAATATTATCTTGCATTCAGTTACCTCTGCATGGAATTCCCTATTTCCTTGAGATGACGATGAGGAGAAGACTTTAACCGCAACTCTTGTTCCGTTTCTCAAGTTACCCAAATAAACAGGCCCGAATCCCTCCTTCCCGATCTCACATTTAAAATTTTGCGTCATTTGTCTAATTTCTTGGTATGTAAATCTTGGATTTTTTGTTCTCCAAGAGCTTATATGTTTTTCTACAGTTGGAGTCCTATTATTTTCATTAGATTTACCTGAAATAATCAGAAATACTTTCAGAGTTTGTCAAATGATTAATAGAGTATCACGGAAAGCTCTAGAATGGTGTACCTCTGTTAGAATGAGCCTTCCTCTTTCTTTTGAATATCCAAAAGGATACAGCAATCAACGCTATGATTGTAATGGATACTACTACAATTACAGGAATAACGATCTTCTTTTTCTTGATAGATGAACTAACACATTTGCTTGACCAGTCCTGGATAGTGTCATTTTAAAATCATAGTACAAAAAAGGCCAATAAAATATAAAAAATGATTGATTAAATTACATTATCATTACTATTTCAGTATGGAAAATCATGATATCTGTTTCTTTTGGGAACTCTAGACTCACAAATCATTTCATGTATAAGGCCACATTTGTGTGGATTGTTTTGTCATGGTTATATAAATCAAAAGGAGGTTTGACATGGGTTTAGGTCTTTTAAACTTGACTTAAACAAATATCTTCATAAGATCTGTTGGTTAAATGGACCAACCTTATGAGGAGATCACCCTTTGATGCTCTTCGGTAAAGAGCCGACGAAATGGCTCCCAGAGCTTCATTTCTGCTTATATTTCTACAACATGAGCCACGATACTCTGTTAGGGAATGTAAAGAACGGAGGTGAATATTGCTAACATGCATTTATAACTTCAATTCTTATCCTAATTAACTCATATTCATGCTTATTTTATGAGAATATCATGCATGTTATCATACTTTTTAGGAATTTCTCCATTGGTATGTCATTTCACTAAAGTTGATATTTATGCATAAATTAGGGATAATTTCATGCTTAATAGATGATGAATCTTTTGTTAAGTTGCAATTAATAGAAGTTAATCTCTTTTATTGAATGATTTAGACTTTAGTGCATGTTTTGAAGAATAATTTCAAGATGA
The DNA here is from genome assembly GCA_024174645.1 of Lemna minuta. Taxonomy (NCBI): domain Eukaryota; kingdom Viridiplantae; phylum Streptophyta; class Magnoliopsida; order Alismatales; family Araceae; genus Lemna; species Lemna minuta. The sequence continues at coordinate 9,812,156 of CM044115.1, read as the reverse complement.
ATCTATGATTTAGAATATTTATTAAGAAATGAGTTAAGTAAATTCTAATTCATCTTGATTTCTTCTTTGAAAATATATTTTAAATGACATGATGTTAAAAAGGAAGAAATTTGTGATCCAATGGAGAAAATTTGGATTAAAAAGGAGTTGTATATTTGAAATTATGAATTTTTGAAGTTTATGCCTTTTTCCGATTTTTTATTTGATTTTTAAATGAATTTTTAAGTGTTTTTCTTTATTAAAATTGGAAAAAAGGGATTTTACTTACCTGCAGGGTGACGTGGCGAGCGGGGCCAGCTAGCGTGCTGACGTGGCGCGCAGGACCACCGCGCGGGTGCGACGCGGCGCTGAGGCCACGTGGCAGGAGGCCAAGCGTGTCTGCACGTCCACGCGGACTTCTGTGTGGGGTGCCACATGGCAGGAGAGTTGGCGTGTGAAGGGCCCGCGGGTTAATGGGCCCTAGTAAGAAGTTAGGGGCGGTAACGCAAATGCGTTACCTTCCCCCCCTATTTAACCGCTTCATGTCCGTCTTTATATTCCGTGTGGGACAATGTTCCCATGGAATCTTTCTGCTGTAGGTGACGTGGCCGCATCGCACGCGTTGGATCTTCTCGCGAAGCGTCAACCGCGTGGACCCGAGTCCACGCGATCGAAATCAACGCACGTGCGTAAAAAAATAAGTAAGTGGATTTGATGAAAGGCTTACCTGGTGACGCGTGGACACGTCGGAACCACAAGATCTTCATCGCCCATGGCTTCATCAGACGGTCATGATATTTCGAGACTCGTGCAATGAGGGAGCACGACGTGGACGCTTTCAGGGCATCAGATCTTCATCGGAGGGGCACGACACGCCCCAATTTTTCCTCTCATCTGGGCGCGACGTGGAACGCTCTGAATCGCTCGATCGTTCGCTTAACTTAAGATTCATCGGACGGCGGGGAGGATTCGTGGAAGAACTCCACGATCGCGGTCCGATCAAACCGCGATCGTGGCGCGATCGAGCCGCGATCGTGGATCTTTCGTCGTGGAAGCAAAGCCACGATCTCGGCGCACGATTCCAGCCAAAGATGGCAGAAGAAACGTCGACGATCGAGGCCTGATCGCCTCATGATCGTGGACCAATCGCCGCTTGATCGTGGCCACGATCAAGCACTATCATGGCTTCTTTTGAAGCGAAATTGAAGCCGATTCATCGCGGATTTGAAGCCACAATGCTGCTCAATGGAAACCACCCCCACGACGCACAATTCCACTCCCACGACCGCGTGAATTGCCCACGATCTTCGGGTCAATTTTCCCTTTAAAAAGCCATGTATTCTCCCTTTGTTCTTTAACTTTTGATCGATTCGTGAAGGAATTAAGCGAATTTCGATGAAGATCTCTAGTTCATCGTGATCCCCCCGCATTTAGACTCGATTGAGAAGCAATTGGAGCGGGATTGATCACGAATTTCTCCTTGATTTCATCAAATTTTCCCTTTGAATTCATAACGTCCACGAGGAAGAATCCGAGCAAATTCGCTTCAATCCATAAGAATGGAAGCCCCATCCTTGCGGCAATCGGGTTAGTAATGAGATTCGATGGATTATCAGGAGGTAATTTGAGTTTTTATTAGATTTCAAAGTTAAATTTTGCAAATTAGTTCTTAGTGTTCTTCATTTTCCCCAATTTTCAGTCCAAAAAATTTTTGATTTTGAAAATAGGTTATCTCTCTGATTGTAATTCCAAATCAATTGATTCTGATTTCTGGATTCCTCTTTTCCTCAGCTTTCCGTGGATAGCAAATTCATTGAAATCTGAGTTCATTTGACCCTCCAATTTGATGTTTGACCAAGGACTGTTCATTTTTAATCAAAAGTGAAACGTTGACCTTCGGGGTCAATTACTTTTAATTTAGAAATCAGAATTCAATAATTCTGGTCTTTTTAGTTTCCTCTGGTTCTTAGCTTTCCATTGACATATAAATTGCAAGGTTTGGATTTCATTTGACCGGTCAATTTGAAGATTTCCTCTGAGGTGTTCATTTCGGGGATTTTCTGAAATTTGATTTTCAATAATTCATAGTAAATCCACTTCTTACCCAATAATCACGAATTATATACCAATAAATTCCAATTTCTCTATAGTTTCCAAATATATAATTTTCGTAATCTTCTGACTCTGTTTGATTTTCTGATTTTACAGTACACGTACTGTTGGTCAAAGTCAATGCTTTGACTTTGACTTTTGACTTTTCTCTGTCAAACCCGAGAATTAAATTCTTAAAACTTCTTATTTAGATTATTCATATCATTTCCACTCATTACTTCTTATTTTTAGTTATTGAAAACCCTTTTTTAACCTAAGTTTGACCAAGTCAACTCTGCGATTAAAGTCAACCCTGCTCTCTGTGGATCGACCGGATATTTGCACATTACTTGATTTTATATCTTATCTTTGTGAGTTTGGTTTTATAAATTTTGTTTGACCGGCGTTTTTGTGATTTAACGACGCGCGAAAATGTTTTGTCAACTATGCACATCGATCAATTTAGTAAGTCACATACAAGAGTTTTAGGGATGACAGAGGTTCAAAGGTATCTAGTGTATTTCCTTTCAAATTATTGTAGGAGACATCTCTGAAAGTGAGTTACATAAAGGTAATTTTCTAGGTGCAATTGTAAAAGAACGATAGTGATACTTGTGAGTTTTATGCCTGTAAATAACATGAAGTTGAATACTTACAAGGTTACGAAATCTATCAATTGGCCCACTGATGATGAGATTGTGCCACCCAACCCGCTTGATGACATGTTCCTTGGTAGTTGAACTATAAAGGTCAGAGACAATATCTTCAACATCGATTTGACATTTCGTGGATGCTCACAAAGAAATAACCATCGCAACTCTGGAGGCATAGTTGCAGCCGACTCCTTCCCATGCATACTGTCTAGGACTACAAGGGTCGCCTTGCCAGTTTCTTGTGAGTCTGAATCCTCCCTTGATATCTTCCATCTCAGAAAGTGGTGACCAAGAAAAGAGAGCAGGGATGATCGGGACAAATGTCAATTAAAAGAACATACTGATCAGACACTCTACATTTGATGGTATTGTCTTTCATGTAGGCATCTCATACATTTGATGGTATTGTCTTTTATAATGATAATATACATAAACATTGCATTCGATAATTATTTTCCTATGCTTTGTGTCTATAACGAGAAGGGAGATTATTCAATTAGGGTTCTTCTGTAAAGGTCTCACCATCGTAGATGACAATTTGTGACTCGTTCTTGGGTCTTGATAACATGCAATCTTAACATGATAAAACACAATTATTAATGCAAAATAAGGCATAAAACATTCCATTTATATGCATGTTATCATACTTTGAGTGCATTTCTATCATTCTATGCAATTTTATGTTATAATCTCAAAATGCGTTAATTTAGGGTTAATTATGATGAATTAAAGATTAAAGATTTCATAACCTATCTATACTTGAGATTATAAGTGGTTTTTAAAGTTAAATGATATGAGGAATCATTTTTATGAACATTCATTTAATTTTCTAAAGTTAAAATCTTAAAGAAATGAATGTATTTTTGAAATAAGAATTAAATCTCTTGTTATTTAAATAATTTGACTTCTTATAATGATAGATAATTAAATTTCAGATCAAATGAAAGAAATTTGGATTAATTTGGAGTTGTATTTTGAAAGTTATGATTTTTACAATTTTTAGGGATTTTTTTGGATTTTTTACGATTTAATTTCGATTTAAATAGATTAAAATGAATAAAAAAAGAGTAAAAAGGGGCTAATAATTGCGCGGGTCCCACGTGGGTGCGACGTGGCATGCAAGGCCACGTGGCAGAGCCACGCGGGCCCGCGCAGCGCCTATGTGGCGCATAGTACATATTATATTTATATATTACATATAGTATAATGGGTATTCAGCCTCCTGTATATCGGGAGGGTATTCGACCCTTGAGATCGTCGAGTCTTATAAACCCGACGATTCTCTTTTTTTATTTCCGTGTGTGACTAATCCACACGGCTTTTATAATGCACGTGACGTGGCGCGACGAGGAGCGATGGATCGCGATCGAGGACGCCCGATCGGGTGGACGTGCGGACCACCGGATTTGATCAAAGCACGTGCCAAATAAAAGGAATTATAACGGTCAGATTGGAGGCGACGTGGCGGCATCACACGCCTTGATCGAGTGGACGCGTGGTCCACACATCGCAGATCAAACACGTGCGCTTAATACAGAGTTATGACGACCAAGATTTAATCTTGGGGGGAGCATCTAACACGTCGGATCAAGATCCAACGGCGGGGATTTAAAGCGTTTAATAATGCCTGTTTTGAAAGCTTCATCAAGACCGCCGGATCACGATCTAACGGTTAAGAATCGATGCGTTTTTAAACGCATACGATCCAAGCTCATCTCACGCGTCAGATCGCAATCGGACGGCTGGGACTTAACCTTAGCATTTCGTATTGATGCGTTTAAGCCCGATTGTTGATGCGGATTAAACGCATCAATCGGACGGTTTTCCCCATTTCGCCCTATAAAACGAAGAGTTATTCGTCGTTTGTAAGCATTCTCGAGGGATTTCATCTAATTGACCAATCTATACCCTTCCTCTCTTGAATCTCTCTCTTGTAATCGTTTCTAGACTCAATTTGGAGTCCACAGAGCGTTTATAAGTGAGATTTCGACGATCGTGCGAGGAGAATTTGTCTCTTGAACACCGATGTTCACGATTGAATTCGCGGAATGAATAGCTGTCGATCCGGCGATCAATTGGATCGATTTGATCGTTATCTCGGGTTAGAAAACAAGTTATTCCTCTTATCTATCGTCATGTATCATCAATTTTAGGATTAGGATTTCAATGTAGTTCAATTTTATTTTTAATTTCAATTTGTGTTCTTCGCGATTTCAAAAATTTCCTCCCACTTCCATCTTTGATTTCTCCGTGATTACTAATCCAAATCGAGCGATTTTTGATTCCAAGGATAGATCTTTGAGTTATCTTACTAAAACCACCATTTTCTCTAATTTCTCACCTCAATTCATCGTCCAATTTGACCAAATTCCAAAAGATCTCTCAAAAATGCCTTAATTCCCTGTGGATTCGACCCTTATTTACCATTATACCATTCAATTCGTTATAAATTCCCAAAATTGGTAAGTTAGGAATTATTTTTGACGCGATACCGCGTGAAATCGACGACCTCGCGGTTTCGTGTTGTCAGGTCTCACAATGTAGCTCTCTATGGCATTGATCTTGTAGGAGAGTGTTGATGAGGTTGTGACATAGATGGTCGTGTTAAAAAACTTGGATCTGCTTAGGACAGCAGTAGAGATTTCTTTGTGGTCTACTTTCAGGTTAGGAGGTGTATAGTTTTCGAACAAGAGAGTTTTGTTGACTCCTCCGTAGATGTTCATAACTCTTATATTGGTTGAGCTTGGTTGAATAAGCTCAGCAAAGTGCTTGACAATGTAAATTTTTTCTCCGAGACTTCCTTTAAGTGGATTGATGGTCATGTGATAATCCACTCTTGAGTAAGTAACAGCCATGCTCAGAACCTTTGGGGGGCACTTGAAATGCGTCCGCAGATCAGGCCCCTATGTGACTTGTGGTATTTAACAAGTCAAAGGGGCTGGTGACACCGAACCATATACGGTCGTAGGGTTCGTCGGGGTACCTGCATTTATGAATTTATTTACTATTCTATTCACCCTTGGAAGAAGTGGACGCGAGGGGTAGCAAACAGCGAGAAGATCTTCATGGTCAACTATTTGTTCCAATTATTCGATCAATCTACCTATGATGATCGTGTTATGATTGATAAGCATCGATCACCCTAATGATCTGATCGTCGATCTTATAGATGATCAAGGATCAAATCGATTATAATCGATCACGAACGATTGATGTGATCCTCGATCTATTCGTCTATAACCCCTTCAAAATGAGGCAATAACATGGAAGATTAAAATTTTAAAATTAGAAAAACCCTTGACAGTCAGATTGTTATTTTAAAGAGTGATCCATGATATGATCAGCGATTGGAGATCATATGTCATGATCAGTGATCAAAGCAATGCATTCGATCACATCAAGCTAACTATATCTGCTCGATCCGATCACTGATCGTCATACCCTACCCAAGAGCACACGTGTTCATTTTTTTATGACATTTAGATTAAAAAATCAAGATGACGAAGAAAAAGAAGGATAATACGTTGGCTTAAGAAAGGGAAATTAAGGACAACAGAATTTTGAAAGGAGAAAGAAGAGACAAAATAGAAAGATGATGGTAAAGAAGAAGCTACTATAGTTATGATAATAATAGTAGTACTAAGATGATGATGATGATGGTGATGATGATAGTGGAGGAGGACAAGAAATGGAGAAAACTAATCAAATGATAAAAAAGATGGAGGTGACAGAGGAGAATACAATAAGTTGATGAAAAAGATGAAGGAAGAATAAGAACATTGATGAGAAAAGTGAAAGGAGATAAAGAAGATGAAGGGATCAGATAGATGATAAGGAAAAGGAAAGATGAAGGAGAAAAATACAGAAGAAGAAGGCAAATATTATGGTGCTTTACCCACTAGCCCAATACTCAAGATGCTAAAAATAAGCACACATATGGTCGACTACCGCAATCGATTTGCGTATCCGTAATTCTAGTGGTTCCGCAAATCTAAGGATTAAATCCCCATTGCCAAAGGATACAAATTACTTGGTAGATGACGTAGCCTTAGCGTAGGATAGATGAAGAGCAGAAGTTTGAATCCACAAACCTTGATCTTCAAGAAGGGCTAGGTTTTGAGTCCATAGAACTAACCTCTTTAGCCCTTGAATCCACAAGGGGGGTGTAATTGAATCCACAAGCACATAGCACTCTCTAACAGGGAGAACACTCAAGAGAAGAAAGCAAAGCTCTCAAAAAGGGATAACTTCAACTTGTGAGTTCACGGAGTACAATGGGGGGCCTTATATTGGCCTCAAAAGATGAAGGGTCGTTCAAGCGAATGTGACCCTTGAAATGACAACTCAAAGTCTTCGAAATATAACACTAACATCATGCATGTGTCAACGATTAGACCTGCCATCACAAAAGGAAGCTTCTAGGCTTAGATAGGCCTAAAAAGAGATTCTGACATCTCTAGATTCTGAGACAAGATATTTGTGTGTCCCTAGGTGGTCCACTACAGATTTTGTAGCTCAAGTAGCGAGATCAAGGGCGTCCCTTGGCCAGTGTTAACTAGACACATCTTAACATTCTCTCCAAGTAAAACTGTGATAATTTTGGCTGTATGCTTGCTTCCATATCCCATCTCAATGGTGGTCTAGTAGTTGACCCCAAAGTGAAGATCGACGATGGGGGAGAAGCTTTGGCCATCATAATTTCCATGATAAAATCTTGCTCAGATCAGGTATTTCCCGCCTAATTGTACTTGCGATATCATGTATCAAATCTGGGTCGAATTTGGGAAGCTACGAAGCGTTCCATACTGACGCGAGTACGTGTTGGAGGCGGCGAGATAATTATTCTCGGTGTCAATGAACTGTGAATCATCTGTGTATGTGAAACCATGGAAGGAATCTACAGAGCTAGATCCTCCAGGGTAGCGGCAGTCAATATTTATGAAGCGTGAAAATAGGGTTCTCATGAAATCACTTGAAAAAGAAAGCTCTGGACATGATATCCAAAAGGAGGCTTACCTTTTTGAGACTGTGCTAGAACTAGAAGAACTCCAAAGGGCTGGAAAACGCAGCACAAGGTCCAGAGGAGGAAGGAGACCAGGCAAGGATTTTACCTTCTTCCCATCCACATGGAAGCCTAGATAAGAGGATAATATCCTTCTTCCCATTCACAAGAGGAAGGAGACCAGGGAAGGATTGTCTTCTTCTCATCACCATAGAAGCCTAAATGAGAGGATAATATCCTTCTTCGTATCCAAGAGAGGAAGGAGACCAGCCAAGGATTGTCTTCTTGTCATCACCATGGAAGCTTGAATGAGAGGATAATATCCTTCTTCCCATCCACAAGAGGAAGGAGATCACGCAAGGATTTTTTCTTCTTATCATCACCATGGGAGCTTGAATGAGAGGATAATATCCTTTTACGAAGCCTGAATAAGAGGATAATATCCTTCTTCCCATCCACAGTAGGAAGGAGACCAGGCAAGGATTATCTTCTTGTCATCACCATGGAAGCCTGAATGAGAGGATAATATTCTTCTTCCCATCCACAAGAGGAAGGAGACCAGGCAAGGATTTTGTCTTCTTCTCATCACCATGGAAGCTTGAATGAGAGGATAATATCCTTTTACAAAGCTTGAATGAGAGGATAATATCTTTCTTCCCATCCATGAGAGGAAGGAGACCAGGCAAGGATTGTCTTCCTGTCATCACCATGGAAGTCTGAATGAGAGGATAGTACTCTTCTTCCCATCCACAGGATGAAGGAGACCAGGCAAGGATTGTCTTCTTGTCATTACCATGGAAGCCAGAATGAGAGGATAATATCCTTCTTCCAATCCACACGAGGAAGAAGTCCAGACAATGATTTTGTCTTCTTATCATCACCATGGAAGCCTGAATGAGAAGTTGATAACATGCTAATTAAACATGAAAATACATGATTATTAATGCAAATTAAGTCATAAATTATTCCATTCTAATGCATGTTATCATGTTTTTTAGTGTTTATCTATCCTTCTATGAAAAATTCATTATAATCTCAAAAGGCATTATTTAGGCTTAATTATGATAAATTAAGAATAAATATTTTCATAACCCATCTTTACTTGAGATTATAATTATCTTTTAAGATTAAATATTAAGAGAAATCATTTTATATACACATATATTTTTCTAAGTTTTAAAATCTGAAAGAAATGAGTGTATTTTTGAAATAGAAATTTAATCTCTTTTTATTTATTAAATTTAACTTTTTAGAATGATAGATAATTCAATTTCTGCTCTAATGAAACAAATTTGCATTAATTTTGAGTTATATTATGAAACATATGAATTTTCTAATTTTATGGATCTTTTTAGATTTTTTTTGAAATTTTTCTGATTTTCTAATAAATTTCTCAGGTTTTTCCTGAATTTTTTTGAATTTAAAATCAATTTACTTAATAAAAAAATGGAATTTATAATTGCACAGGTGACGTGGTACAATATGGAGCGTCGAATCACGTGTTTAATCATGACCGTTGTTCGTCACTTAAACGCGGGGGTACGTGGCGCAATCTGATTCGTCACCGAATCACTTGAAAATGATTTAATCTCAGTCGTTGATATGAGGAGTTATAACAGTTCAGATTAAAACCGACGAAACGCATCTGGAGTGTCCGATCGACATCCAACGGCAGTCCAATGCGTTACTTATTACACGCGCGAATTGGCATCATCTTGGCGGTCCATTGGAGATCCAAGGGCCACAACTTAATCATAATAATTCACAATTGTGCGTTTCATCAGAGCCGTTGATCGAAGATTAAATGACGATCGGACAATTACGCCCAATTTGCCCTATAAATTTATATGTTCTTTGATATTGCAAAGGATTACCGGCCAATTCAAGTAATGAAACTGTTTAGACACCAATCCCCTTGAATCTACTGCTTCCAATCACTTCCAATCGCTTCTAGACCCATTTTTGCCTCCACAGAGTGCTTGAGAGTGAGATTTTGTTGAGAGAATAGGAAGATATCGACGCTTGAACATCAACGATCGTGTTTTCAAATTCAGAATGAAAAGCCTTTGATCCAACGACTAATTGGATTAATTCGAGCGCAATCTTCGGTTAGGGATCGTGTTTCATCCTAATCTTTGTTTGTATAGCTTTAGATTTCATTTTTGAATCGTAATTTGAGTAAATTTCTATTTCTGTTTTTCATGATTTTTTTTTTCAGAAATTGCTCTCCTGTTCATTCGATGATTTCTCCGCTAATCTTGATCCACATTTAGTGATTTTTGATTCTGTGGATTCATCTTCGAGTCTTCTTTCCAAAAATATAAAAACCCTTCATTTCTATCCACATTTTATTGTCTGATTTGATCAAATTTCATAAGATCCCTTGAAATTACCTTAATTTCTTGTGGATTCAACCCTTTGATAACAAGCAAAAGTATACTCTTAACCATCCATTTTATTTGCATTTTAGTCACTGAATGTTTTAAATCAATAATTATTTTGCATTGTATCATGATGTTATGCTTGGAATTAACACTTTCATTGCACTTTAAAATGGAGTAGTTAATTACAAATAATTAGGGCTGTTATGAGAAATTTTAAGTAATAATTACTTTGATAAATAAATACTTTATTAGCTATTGGTTGACAAGATAATCTACAATTTTTTTAATCATTTAATTTAAATGAAATAATCTTTTCTTTTTCAGAAAGAATTATTTTCAGAAGTTTCTTCAATTTTTAGTTTATACCAATAATGCCCTTAATGGGCTGATTTGTACTTATGTGTTTTTTAGGTATTATGGACAGGTAATGTATGTGAATTGTGTGAGCCAATCAAATGAAGAAGAAGAATGTTGTGTGCACAACGATGTGTACACAGTCAACCCGTGTCTCACCTGTTGGGTACGAGCACTAAGATGCACGAGACATCCTCCACCAATCACAGGGAGAAAGCCTAGATGTTGAGCAATCCCAGCGTGCAGCACAGATGCTCGTGCAGAGCGACATGCACCAAGAATCATAACAAATTCTCAAAATGGAGGAATCGCGATTTCGGAAAGCGTTAAGAAGAAGAGAGGAAGCGGTGTGAGGGCTCGTTCTTGATTTCTCGCCCAAAGAAGATCGGCCTAGAGGACACACCGAGGAAGAAGATTCGATTATAGGTTTGTAATCATTCAAATAGTCTTCATTTCTCCTTTTCTATTCACGCATCCGTGTTCACGTGATTAGGTTTAGATACGACATAATGTTTTTTATTTTTTAGTTTGTTTCTTTCATCATTTTTCTTTCTTTTCACTTTCTGAATTGAATACCACTTCAGTCTTATTCTTTTTACACTTGATTGTTCAAAAATTTTCTTACTCAGTAATTTTTTTTAGATTCTTTTTAGTTAATCCGTGAAGTTTAATTTAGGTTTACATCTGAATCTCATTCTGACTTACTTCTGATTTCAAGAGAGTCTATTTTTCCCTCTGTAAGAATCACATAAGAATTAAATAAAAAATTTTGTTTGAATTAATTTCATTTCTTGTTTCGGTATATTTTGAATTTTCAATTCGCAATCTCATTTCATTAATTAGGTTTGTCTTCCCCTCTCTGGATGTAGATACAATAGTCTGCTATTTCTCATATCACTATAAACAACAACCTCATATTACATGTAATATTCTTAAGTTTCCTATGAAGCAGAGAGATTACGGACTAAATCATACTAAGACAAAGACAAAAACTTCTAAAAAAGACTGTAAAAGATAAAAAAATTCATTTGATAATAAAGCTACATTGAAATAAGGATTCTGTGGAAAATCAAATTCAAAAAATCACTTAGAAGTTATCTGCAGAAGCTTAAACATGAGATTATTATACTTGATATAGTTTGATAAATAAAATAGATGTCTGAAAAGATGTTTTCAGAGAAAATAGAAGAAGAGAAGTCCGACTAAGAACAGTTTAACAAATGTTTCTTGAAATTTTTTCGACCTTAATATTTAGAAATTACAATTAACTGCATATAACTATCTTGGTGTTTTGAGTACTTGATGTACGAAAAATTTTGATTGGAACTAGAAGAAAAGAAAAAAATTTGGTGCAACCTCCCTTGGATTGGACCCCTTACTAAGCCACATTTTTGGACATTTGCAAATGTTAAGGGAAATTCTTTTATATACATTTAATTGATTAAGTCTAAACAAAAGCACTACGACGCATTACATCCTCTATTTTCGGACTTATCACTCTTATTCACCACAATACCCCTCAATTCATGATAAAATGGGTGAGTTTGGTAATTGTTTTGACTCTTAACCGTGTGTTTTCAACAACCTTGTGGTCTCGATTTGTCAAATGGCGCGGCTGCCGGGGACTTTAGTCGTAATTTTGATCATTTTAGTCAATTTTGACTTGATCAACTCAGATTTTCTTCTAATTTCTTGAAATTCACTCATATAGATCCTACACCGAATGATCTGAAGCAGAAATCAATCTTCGAGATCCTTAATCCGATAAGATCTAGTGATTTTTGTCCCTTTTCTAAAGGATTTCATAAAATTTGCGTTAAGAGCAGCTCACTCTCACGGATACTGACACTCAGGTACGATCGATGTCATTATTTAATTATTTATAAGTAATTATTATTTATATTCATCTAAATTTCCGCTCCACCCTTTCATGAGACGACATATGACTTGGAGATTACGGAATAATCCTTTAAACGTAGATCTCTGTGAATTATCCTCGCAATCCCCTGATACTACCGAGACGTCTTCCATCGTAGAACCAATGGAACCATTAGAAATGGCCCAGAACGACGAGGGAAATTCAAGGATATGCCCTAATGACTATGCCAGGCTCGTCTTTCAAAGACATGTCACCTGGATTACGCACCCGTAAATAGAGGGGAAAATTTAAGAATAGATTAACATATTATGAGTATGCTTCCTATCCTCCATGGTAAACCTTTCAAAGACTCGTAGGCTTGTAGATGATCTATCCCAAGTATCATCTTCAGAATGTCCCCGTCGACACAATGAAGATGAAACTCTTTCCCGATACACTTAGAGACCGAGCCAAGGATTGGTTTTTAAAATTAGGAAAGGAATTCACTAGTTGGACCGAGATGGAGGAAGAATTTTTTAGAAAATATTATTACGTAGGGAAAACCACCTCCGTCCGAAAAGCCATCCACGAGTTCACCCAAGGCACGAGTGAAACCTTTCACGAAGCTTGGGAGCGACTTAGAGACCTCACAAGAGACTGTCCCCACCATGGAGTGTCTAACCATGAACTAACGCAAATATTTTATGACAGGTTAGGCCTACAAGAGAGATATCTTTTAGATGCAGCAATTGGCGGCAGCTTCATGAGCAAATATGAAGATGAAGCCATGGAACTCATCAAGATGTTGGCAAAGAATAGTCACCACAATGCGGCGAAACCATTTGGAATAGGTGCGATGGTGAAGGGACAATTGATTGACGCAAAATCAACGGAGACATGGATGCCACTTGAAAGAATTAACGAAATGGCATAAGTCCAAAATCTACTATTAGACCGACTAAACATCTGCAGTGGTTCTGAAGGACTCGCCCATGTCTCACTCTAAGAAGCGTCGCCATGTAACAATTGCTCAAGATTTGATCACGTCAAATTAGATTGCCCCGTAATGGCAATCCAAGGGCAAGGCATGTTTAGACAATGTCCATCGAGGACTCGACTCAAAAAGGGATGACTGAATTTTTCGAGTCCATACTCGAATTATTATAATACCCTTATTTTTAATAACAATCCTTTGCAGCATGCAGAATATAGGAGGAACAATGATCAACCTTATCGCCATCATACAATGATCAGCAACAACATCAACCACCCTATGCAAATCAAAGACAATCGTCGTTCGTCCCGCAACCACAACCGCAAGCCTACGCGCAAGCTCTATGCCAGACCGCACCGACATCTGATCCGATCCTTAGAGCGATGTCACAATTGATGGGGGGATCTTGTTAAAGCTACTCGGGGGGTTGCCTATATATCAAAGACACGCACGCACACATGCGCGCGCATGGCCTGTGGCCTGTAGGATGTTTCGTGAAGATGTTTTGTGAAGATGATAGGTATGAAGAAAATAATGTGAGCATGAAGATGCGAATGAGAGTGAGTGAATTATATGATGATTTTTTACTGAGATTTAACTCTAAATTGATCCTAAAAAATGAGAGAGGATCTATGAATGATATCACGTTGGAATGAGAATGTATTTCAGTGATATTTTGGATAGTAGAGACGGGATTGAGAATAGATATGATTAACTAATCAATATTGGACTTACGGATATAAGAATTGAACTATTAGTCACGATAATGGAAGAGAGGATAAGTACGTTGAAGTGGACGTGAAGATGATGCTCTTGGACTCACCAATTGATCTGAGTTGTCCTCGTTCTGCTTCTGTACTTTAATATGGATGAAAGGGATAGCAAGGGAGGGAGAATAGATAGGAAGATAGAACTTGGAATGAGATATGTGGAAGAGGGAATTGAACACACAAGAAACACATCTGATTCTCCAACTAAGGAAAACAAATTCATTTCACAAAAACAACATCTGTGTTTGTCTTACAATTTTCCCTTTTATAGGGTGAAGAGAATAGAAAGATTAGAGTGAAGAGATGCTTCGACGTTAGAACATGCAGTTATGGCCAGTTACATCCATGGAAGAGATGCTTTGAAGTGGATGGATTTAATTCTCTTCAATGTTTTATCATCCGTGGAGAGGAGATGTATAGAATTCTCCTTGATCCATGATAGTCCATGAGAATTGGGATGATTATGCAGGTAGTTGTTTGACTGGCTAACCTTGATGTTCTTCAATTATGAGTCTTGACTTCACGTGGAACACCATGACATCATTTTCGTGGAAGGTTTCATGCATCTTCATTGCTCCCATGATGGCCAAAGGATGAGATGTGTAAACTTTTTGATCTTGTGATGATCTTGGCGATTTTGGTAGTTATGAGTACGGTCCTTTGGCAGATATCAGATTAAGTCTTCATCTTTTCCTTTAACCATGAAGATATTGCTCAAATGGGAGGTAGTTATGGCTTAACAATGTGACTTCCTTCCTTGATTGCAGCTTTCTTCATGCTGACTATCATCATATAAGCTTTCTTCATGCTGATCAATCATCATAAATGCTTGCCCAGCCTTGACTTTGGTTTTCTTCATGCATGGGCTTTTGACTTGAAGTAGAATCCTAAGATATTTTATTCCATAATTATAAATATATAGATCTCCCCTATGCTTCTAACTATGGGTGGGTATTCAAAGAAAGAAGAGGATAGGAAAACAAAGATGTTCACATTATTTTTGAGATCATTCATTCATACATAGGAACCTATGATATAGTGAGTAGATTTTGGATGATGAGGAACCTATATCAAGGTAAAAGGTGGTTGACTTGGTCCAACCATGGAATTCTAAGTGTTCTAGGGATGAGGATTTAATTTCATATGACTATGTCGATCTTTAGATCAAAATATAATTGGAAAAAGGAAGGAAACTAGGTCCCCTTGGATTTACACTCTCTTATATTTTCTTAGAGAGGTTTTCTTCATTCATTTCATGAATGGATAATTTCTCAAACTTGTGAATAAGGAGGAGCATGCTATTTTATTGCTGTTGGGAATGAGTTCTCTTCCTTAGTTCATACCTAGGTTCACTCGGAACCCTTGTATCCTTGTGTTGAAATGATTCTCCATCAAGATCCATACAAGGATCATTGATAACATGCATATTTAACTTGAATTCTTATCATATTTAACTAATACTTATAATTATCTTATGTAATTATGATGCATGTGATCATAGTTTTATGAATTTTCTCCATTGGTATGCCATTTTTACTAAAGTCCACATTTTTGCATTATTTAGGGTTAATTATATGTTTTAATGATGTTTGATCCTTTGCAAGGTTAAATAATTAGAAATTAACGACTTTCCTTGAGTTATTTTGACTTTGGTGGATGATTAAAAGAATAGAATAGAATTCTTAAAGGCTGATTTAATATTATTCTGCATTCATCCTATTTTCTTGCTTAGATTTATATTTTATGGGATGATATTAAAGATGAAGAAATTTGTGATCCAATGGAGAAAATTTGAGTCAAAAAGGAGTTCTAGAAATGAAGTTATGAATTTCTGAAGTTTATAGATTTTTTATGGATTTTGTTTTGATTTTTCTGGTACGTTTTGAAATTTATCTCATTAAAAAAATCGCAAAAAAGAGTTTATTTAACCGCAGGACCCCCAAAGCTAATGTGGCATGGTGAGCATAGGTGGTAGAGCCACACAAGGCCACATGAACACGTGGATGCATACGTGGACGCGTGGACAGTTGGGCTGAAAGTGCGTCTGGGCCCACGGGTATAGTGGGCCCTGAAAGGCATACGAGGGTGTACTTGACCCATTTGGGTGACGCAAAGGCTTATATGCCTTCTACCTCTTATACCCAACGATTCTCTTTCATTTGCTCCGTGTGGGACTAATTTCTTAATTTTCAGGCAACGTGGCATCTCGTGGTGCGCAAATGAGGTCGCACGGATCGAGGCGCATCGATCGCGTGGACTCAAGTACACCCGATCACAATCAAAGCATGTGCGTAATCGTGCGCTGTCTATCGCTCTTCAAACAGTCACATGTTAATCGCACACTCGGCAAACCATGGAGTGACACGCGGCCGCGTAAGGACATTTCGATGAAGATCTGAAGGCCGAAATAAAGGAGGAGTGGAATCCGTGTCGTGGGATCATGGCCCACTAATTGTGTGCCATCTCAGCCATCCAAAGCTCCTTCACAGAATCCAACGACCCACATTTTTCGAGATGATTTCTCTATAAATTTATGTTCTCTCTCTTTGTAAACTTAACTTTTTATTGAAACATGAAGAAATTAAGCATTTTTAGAGAAAAATCTTAAGTTCTTCATGATCCCCCTGCTTTTTAGACTCAATTGCCATCATATTGAGGTAGGATTGATGATGAATCATTGCGAGAAACGATCGGAATCTCCCCTTGAACGTCGAACGCACGTCGAAGAAGAAACCGAAGAAATACTCTTCAATCAAATCAATTTGAAGCCCAATCTTTGCATCAATCGGGTTAGTAGTGTGATTTCTTCGTAATCCTTGCAATTTATGTAGTTTAGATTAGATTTAGATAGGTAATTGCAAGTTAGAAATCAGAAATTTCATCATTTTGCCCAAATTTGATCATGGATTTTCGCTAAGTTTTGAATACTGGTTTCTCCCAGATCTTAAGTCCAAATCATTCGATTTTGGTTTCATTGCATTTTTTGTTCCATTAGCTTTTTGTAGATATCTGATTGATAAAATTTCATCAACATTTGACCCTCAATTTAATGTTTGACCAGTTGCTATTCATTTTCAATCTGAATTGGGGCGTTGACTTTTGAGTGCAATTATTCTTTAAAGACGAGGTGAAATTCGACAAGTTTGGTCTCTCTGGAATCCTCTGATGATAATATTTCTATTCATGTTGAATTTCAAGATTTGGATATCATTGGGTTAGTCAATTTCATGATTTTGTGCGAGATCTTCATTTCTGGATTTTTCTAATTATTGATTTTTTATAAATCATAGTAAATCCAATTCTTCTTTAAAAATCACATATTTTATATCAAAATTCTCCATTTTCTCTCTAGTTTCTGAAAATATAATTTTTATAATATTTTCTCACCTTTTTCCTTTCTGATTTTATAGAAAGTCAACAGTTGGTCAAAGTCAATGCTTTGACCTTGACTTTTAACTTTTCTTCTTCAAATATTTTTTAAATTTTTTAAAATATTTTCTTTTATATATTAGTATTAATTTCATTGATCATATATTATTTTCCATTCTTAAAAACCCTAATTAGACCTAGGGTTGACCAAATCAACCCTTCGATAAAAAGTCAACCGTGCTATGTGGTTCGACCCAATCTTTTCACTATACTTGATTTCATATTTTTAGTCATTATTAGTTAGGAATTATAAGTTTTGTTTGACCGACAATCGTGTGTGTTCAATGACGGCACTAAATCGTACTATAATCATTCAATGAACCAAGGCTTGATAATTGAAGAAACACCACTTATGGTCAAGCAAGGTAGCGATTCAGAGGATGAGGAAGAACATGCTAAGGCCGATCCTTGAAATGGAAATTTTTGATCTTTGGGGAATAGACTTCATGGGACCTTTTCCACCTTTAGATGGGAAAGAGTAAATTTTAGTGGCAGTGGATATGTCTCCAAGTGGGTCGAAGCAATCCCCACTAGGACAAACGATCATCGGGAGGTACTCAGATTTGTCACGAGATGCATCTTTGCTCGATACGGTTGTTTGAAGGCCTTCATCAGCGACGGAGGCTCACAGTTCAATAATGCAATCTTCTTGGCATTGTTGAAGAAGTACGGAGTACACCAATGCGTCACCACACCATACCACCCCCATGCAAATGGGTAAGTAGAGGTAAGTAATAGAGAGGTCAAGAATATTTTAAAGAAGATAATTTGACCAGATGGGAAGGATTGGGCAAATAAGCTTCTCGACGCACTATGGGCATATCGGATGGCATACAAGACACTGACGTGTCGTTTTCGTGCGTCATTAAATCACAAAAACGCTGGTCAAACAAAATTTACAAAACCGAACTCACAAAGATAAGATATGAAAATCTAGTAATGTGTAAGTATCGGGTTGATCCACAGAGATCAGGGTTGACTTTAGTTGCAGAGTTGACTTGGTCAAACTTAGGTTTAAAAGGGATATTAAAGAAATAAAAATAAGATGTAATGAGTGGAAATGATATAAATAGACCTAATAAGAAGTTTTAAGAATTGAAATCTTGGACTTGACAGAGAAAAGTCAAAAGTCAAAGTCAAAGCGTTGACTTTGACCAACAGTAGGTGTACTGTAAAATCAGAGAATCAAACAGAGTCAGAAGATTATGAAAATTATATATTCGAAAACTAGAGAGGAAAGGGAATTTATTGGTATATAATTAGTAATTTTTGAATAAGAATTGGAAACTAAAAAACTAATTTTCTAATTTTCGAAAACTAAAAACTAGATTTACTATGAATTATTGAAAATCAAATATCAGAAAATCCCTCAAATGAACACCTCAGAGGAAATCTTCAAATTGATCAGCCAAATGAAATCTAAATCTTCAAAATTTATATGTCAATGGAAAGCTAAGAACTAGAGGAATCTAAAGAGACCAAAATGATCGAATTCTGATTTGGAAATTGAAAGTAATTGACCCCGAAAGTCAACATTTGACTTTTGATGACAGATGAATGGTCCTCGGTCAAACCTCAAATTGAAGAGTCAAATGAACTCGAAATTCAATGAATTTTCTATCCACGGAAAGCTGATGAAAATACAAATCAAAAGAAACAAAAATCAAGTGATTTGGAATTATAATCGGAGAGATATCCTATTTTCAAGATCAGCAACTTTTCGGACTAAAAATTAGGAAAAATGAAGAACACTATGAACTACTTTGCAAAATTAAAGATCTAAACCTAATAAAAATACAAATTACCTCTTGATAATCAATTGAACCTCACTACTAACCCAATTGCCGCAAGAATGGGGCCTTAATTTTTGTCGATTGAAGCGAATTTACTCGGATTCTTCTTCGTGGACGTTCGGATTTCAAGGGGAAAATTCGATGAAATCAAGAGATGAAATCGTGATTATCATGCTTCAACGGATGCGTCTCTACACACTTGGAAGTAGAGGATCACGAGAACTAAGACCTTCCTCGAAATTTGCTTAATTTCTTCACGAATCGATGAAAAGTTGAAGAACAAAGAAGGGAAATACATGAGTTTAAGGGGAGAATTAGGCCAGATTTTGAGGCCGTTTGATTCGGTGTAGAGGCGGAATTGATGGCCACGATTGCGCGGGAATCGTGGCCCCTCCATTGGCAATGATCGTGGCCCTAATCACAAGGTAGATTGGCCACGATCGGGCCACGATCGAGCTGCGATCGTGGGCCACGATCGTGAGCTGCGACAAATCGCCGCTGTCTGATCTTCCTCACTTGCTAAGATTGCTCTACGCACGTCGCTTCCATCGCCTGTCTGATGGAGATCGGATGCTCCTGAAGCGTCCACACGTCGCCAGGTAAGAGGAAGATGTTCCACGCGTTTGAGGAGATCGCACGGTCGTACTATGTCCACGCAACGCCTTCGATCGCGAAAGATCGAAACCGTCCACGCAGTGTCTCCCTTTACGACAAATCACGTCTGTCCGATGAAGCTTGATTGCACGATCGAATGTGATGAAGATTGGACGCTCATGGTGCCTCCACTTGTCACATGATAAGCCTTCGATCGCATCCACTTAATTCTGATTTCCCGCACGTGTTATAATTAGTGATCGCGTGGACTCGAGTCCATGCGATCGATGTCGTGCGATCCCTGCTGACCTCTCGTGATGCCGCCACATGTCCTGTGAGGTAAGAAACGTGTGGGACATTGTCCCACACATAAGAAATAAAGAAGGAAATCACCGTTAAATAGTGGGGCGGTGTAACGCTTTTGCGTTACCACCCCCACTATCTTACTAGGGTCCCACTATTCTCGTGGGCCCTCCACCTACCAGCCTACCTACCACGTGGCGCCCCACAACAGTGCCCACGTGGAACCGTGTGGTCGCGTGACCCCCTGCCACGTGGCCGCGCCACTATGCGCCTCCTGCGCCCCACGCAGGCCACCCGGGCTCTACCACGTGGCCTTAGCGCCGCGTCGCACCTTCGAGGTGGTCCCGCGCACCACGCCAGCGCCCGCAGCTCCTGCGCGCCACGTTAGTGCCCGCAGCTCCCGCTCGCCACGTCAGCACCTGCAGGTAAAACCCCCCCTTTTTTTGCGATTTTAAATAAGGGAAATTGATATAAAAATCCATTTAAAAATCAAATAAAAATCAGAAAAAGGTATAAACTTCAGAAATTCATAACTTTACATATACAACTCCTTTTTAATCCAAATTTTCTCCATTGGATCACAAATTTCTTCCTTTTTAACATCATGTCATTTAAAATATATTTTGAAAGAAGAAATCAAGATAAATTAGAATTTACTTAAATCATTTCTAACTAAACATTCTAAATCCTAAATTCATCTTGAAATTATCCTTCCAAACATTTACTAAAGTAAAAAATCATTCAATACAAGAGATTAACTTCTATTAATTTAAACTTAACAAAAGATTAATCATCTATTGAGCATAAAATTATCCCTAATTTATGCATAAATATCAACTTTAGTGAAATGACATGCCAATGGAGAAAATTCCTAAAAAGTATGATAACATGCATCATATTCACATAAAATAAGCATGAATATGAGTTAATTAGGATAAGAATTCAAGTTATAAATGCATGTTATCAGACACCCATCAGGATGTCTCCCTTTCGGCTTATCTTCGGGAAAGCCGGCCATCTTCTGGTTGAGCTCAAACATCAAGCCTATTGGGCTATCAAAAAGCTCAACCTATCTCCGAACGAAGCTGGGAAAGAATGACTTCTCCAGTTCTAGGAGTTACAAGAGCTAAGGCAGGACGCGTACGAGAATGTGGCAATCTACAAGGAGAAGACGAAGGCCTTTCATGACTAACATATCAGAAGACAATCCTTTCATGTCAACGACAAGGTCTGGCTCTACAGTTCTCGCTTTAAGCTCTCTCTTGAGAAGCTACGCTCTCGATGGGATGGTCCATACGTGGTTCTAGAGTTGTTTGACGACAGATCCTTACTCATCTCCAACATCAAATTCGACGGAAAATTCAAGGTAAATGACCATCGTCTCAAGCCATACCTGACATCAAAATCACCTACACCAGCTAACACAATAAATCTACATTTTCCCGAGGTACACAAGGACGTGACAACGGTATCACCCTCACCCCATCGGTAGTCGTAGGTTTTACAAGAGTTTCGTCTAGCTGAAGACGTTAAACTTAGCGCTCTTGGGAGGCGCTAACTTACCCCAAGATTATCTTAATTTTTAGTTTTATTTTTTTAATTTTTTTCATTTTTTGTAGATATTGAAGAAGAACTAAACTAGGGAAGGGCGCGCGTGCAAGAAATCCCGTGAACGAGCATCAACGCATCAATGAATTTTTCTAACCCTTTATCTTCTCACCACATTTTTGTATCTTTTTCAAGATGTGTTCGGGGTTTTTGCTATCTTTTGCATGAGCATGTAGATTTCATTGAGGGCAATGAAAAATTCTAGTAAAGAGGTGAGGACTTAGAAAAATCTCTACTATTTTTAAAAAATTTTAAAATTCTACATTCCCTTGTTTGAAAACTCCTATTTTCCAAATTTGATCCACTCTACCCCACCTTAGAAGTCTTGACATTTAGAGATCCGACGTATTATAGATATAGAAGTGAGCGCCTTATAGCCCATATGATTACATTTTGAGTACTAAAGCTAAGTGATCAAGAGAAACCAATGGATGATATTTAGTGGTTGACTTCTTTGGGGTTGGGTATCTAACAGGCACCAAGGAAAAATGAAGTAATCGAGCTTGACATGCTATGGGATTGAAAAGAAGAGTTTTTGAGAGAAGTTAATGTCAAATTCCTATCCCCTACCTAGCATTAGCCGAACCTGCTTAGTGTGGGAATTCCTCGCTTCCGAACTTTCCCTTTAAAAGAGTGCAATGATCCATAATTTGTTTAGGCACCTATCTTTCCCTATTAGGCATGTAGTTTTATCTCTTCCAAAGTAGTCAAGTAGTTACACCATTTTGTTTTAAACGTCACTCATGATAATAAAACTCCCAAGTGATTCACACATCCATCACATTTCTTCCATATTTCCCTCACATGTATATATCCCTTTACATTATACTTCACACTTGTTACATACTCTCTTCAAAAACCCAAAAACTCTTCCATATCCTTATTTCATGTAAATTATTTTGAATTTTTTTTAAAAAAGAGGAAAAATGAAGGAGAAAAATCAAGGAAAGAGAGACATAAGAAGTGAAAAGAAGGAAAATAAATTGGGAAATATCTTCTTCCGCCACCTCCACCATCACCTCCATCATATACCATATCATCACCATCCACATCATTTGGGGAGTATAATTATCATAAGTGGTACCTTCTTTGTTTTTAAAATTCACTTTGTTCATCTGTATATTTGCTTTTAACCACGTCATTTCCTCAGAAATAATTTCTTTTTATCTCCTTCAGCTACCTCACACGTTATATCTCAAAGATAGGAATCCCTTTGCAATTGCATTCTTATTAGGAGGAAGACAAGTTGAGGGGAAGTCTAATACACTAAGTAGCCTCCATTTTGAGGGAAACAGTGATGTATCTATGGAGAGGGTAAGGAATTACATCTGCTCATGAGAGAGTAAGTATCTTTTCATCCCCATAGCATCAAACCTTAGATATCCTCACCTTGATCACAATTGAGAATTAGATTCGAGCATTAGCCGAGGAGCACTACCCTAATATGCACTAAAGAAGTCAACCTAGAGATGGAATCTAGATCATTATGACCTACACTATGAGGAAAACATAATCATACATTCATACACTTCACCTCTTTAATAGAAGGATCAAAGGATGAAAGGACTATATAGGGAGACTATATAGTATATTTCTAAGAGACTAGCAATCATTTAAGTTGAGGGTGTGATAACATGTTAATTAACCATGAAAATACATGATTATTAATGTAAATTAAGCCATAAATAATTCCATTCTACTGCATGTTAACAGATCTTTGAGTGTTAATTCTATCATTCTATGAAAAAGTCATTATAATCTCAAAAGGCATTAATTTAGGGTTAATTATGATGAATAAAGGATAAATATTTTCATAACCCACCTTTACTTGAGATTATAATTAGTTTTTAAGGTTGAACAATTAGAGAAATCATGTAATATACACTCACACAATTTTCGAAGTTTTAAAATCTAAAAGAAATGAATGTATTTTTTAAATAGAAATTTAATCTCTTGTTATTTATGAAATTTGACTCTTTAAAATGATATATAATTCAATTTATGATCCAGCGAAATAAATTTAGATTAATTTGGAGTTGTATTTTGAAAGTTATGAATTCTCTAATTTTTTGGGATTTTTAAAAAAAAATTCTCAATTTTTCTGAATTTTTAGTGAATATTCTGTGATTTTTCTAAATTTATTTGAATTTTTCTGAATTTAAAATTCATTTATTGATTAAAAAATTGATTTATAAGTGTGTAGGTGACATAGTGCAATTTGGAGTATCGGATCACACGTTTAATCATGACAGTTGATCGTCACTTAAAGGGGGGGTACAGGGCGCAATCTGATTCGTAGGTGAATCGTTATAAAATGATTTAATCTCAGCCGTTGATCTAAAGAGTTATAATGGCTCAGATTAAAATCAATGAAACGCATCTGGAGCTTCCGATCGAGATCAAACGGTGGCGGTTCAATGAGTTACTTATAATGCGCACAACGAGGCATCATCTCGGCAGTCCATAAAACATCCAACAGCCATGACATAATCGTAACAATTCGCAATTGTGCATTTCATTAGAGCCGTTGATCGAAGATTAAATGACAATCAGACAGTTATGCCCAATTTGCCCTTTAAATTTATATATTCTTCAACATTGCAAAGTATTCCCGGTCAATTCGAGTAATCGAACTGTTTAGAAACCAAATCCCTTGAATCTCTTGCTTTCAATCACCTTAAGACTCATTTATGCGTCCATGGAGTGCTTGAGAATAAGATTTCATTGAGAGAATAGAAAGAAATCGACAGTTGAACATGAACGATCGTCTTTTCAAATTCAGAATGAAAAGCCTTTGATCAGGCAACTAATTGGATCAATTCGAGCGCAATCTTGGGTTAGGGATCATGTTTCATCCGAATCTTTGTTCGTATAGCTTGAGATTTCATTTTCGAGTCGTAATTTAAGTCAAATTTCAATTTCTGTTTTTCACGACTATATTTTTCAAAAAGTTCTCTCTTGTTCTTTTGATGATTTCTCTGTAAATCTTGATCCAAATTTAGTGATTTTTGATTCTGTAGTTTTTTTCTTCGAGTCTTCTTTCCAAAAATTTCAAAACCCCTAATTTTAATCCATATTTCATCGTTTGATTTGCTTGAATTTTAAAAGATCCCTTGAAATTACATTAATTCCTCGTGGATTCGAACCTTATTCACCACTATACCCCTAAATTCATGATAAAACTGGTGAGTTTGATAATTGTTTTAACTCTTGACCATGTGTTTTCAACGACGTCGTGGTCTCAATTTGTAAAGAGGATGATATCCTTTTATGAAGCTTGAATGAGAGGATAATATCCTTCTTCTTATCCACGGGAGGAAGGAGACCACGCAAGGATTATCTTCTTGTCATCGCCATGGAAGCCTGAATCAGAGGATAAGATTCTTCTTCCCATCGACAGGAGGAAGGAGACCAAGGAAGGAGTGTTTCTTGTCATCACCATGGAAGCTTTAATGAGAGGATAGTATCCTTTTATGAAGCCTGAATGAGAGGATAATATCCTTCTTCCCATCCATAGGAGGAAGGAGACCAAGCAAGGATTTTGTCTTCTTCTCATCACCATACAAGCCAGTTCTCTCCCAATGGTCTATAGAGAGAAGATGCCTTAATAAGAAGATTGTAATCTTCATCATTGTCATCATCCGGGCTGTGCCCTCTTTAAAAATGCAGTGTAGTTTTTGTTTAGGTGATGGCGACAGAAATTTGTGTCAGCTTGTTATGTGCGACAGATTCTTTTCATGAAAGTTGTATTTTTTTCTCCAAAAGAGGAATGCATGTGACCAGAATTGAGGAAAATATCCTTTTACTAGAGAGTGAGAGAGAAAGAGGGAGAGAGGGACCAAGAGCGAGAGAGAGAGGGAGAACAAGAAAAAGAGAGAGGGCAAGAGAGATTGACGGAGAGCGAGACCAAGAGAAACAACAAGAGAGAGAGAGCAAGAATGAGAGAAAGTGAATGAGCAAGAGAGAGCGAGGGAGAGAGAGATGACAAAACAAATGCGTATGGTCGTTGAATGCACAAGATGTCGTGTCAAAACAAAGTCCAAACTTACCCATTTAAAGATTAAGTAATGAATTCAAGGGTATAATAGTAAATAAGTGTCGAATCCATAGAGAATTAAGGAATTTTGAGAGATATCTTTGAAATTCGATCAAATCACACGATGAACTGAGTATAGAAA
Organism: Lemna minuta; assembly: GCA_024174645.1. Lineage (NCBI taxonomy): Eukaryota > Viridiplantae > Streptophyta > Magnoliopsida > Alismatales > Araceae > Lemna > Lemna minuta. Next base: position 9,786,166 of record CM044115.1, on the reverse strand, counting down.
TTAGGAATTTTATAATATTAAGAAAGATAACTCAATTGCGAATCCACGGAATCAAAAATCGAGTGATTTGGATTAGAATTCGCGGAGTAATTGAAGTTTGAAAATGAGATAAAATATCGATCGCCAAAAATGATTTAAAACCGAAATTAAACTGATCAAAATGTAAATCTAATGCTAAATGACCAAAGATTAAGATGAAAACACGCAATCTAACCCAAAGTAGCCCTCGAAATGATCCAATTAATCGCGGGATTCATGGCTTTTCATTCCGCAATTTCGAAGACAAAGATGGAATTCAAGATGTGATTTCTCCTTATCCTCTCGATCAATTTTCGATTTCAAACACTCCTCGGACGTGGAAATGTGTCAAGAAGGGAAAGAAATTGATTGACGCTTGAATTGTGGTGTCTAAACAGTTTGATTAATCTTGAAAATCCAAGGGTAACTTTTCTGTCTCGAAGAATAGTGAATTTATAGAAGAATTTGGGCGTAACTGTCGGATGAGATGGTTCATCGCGATCAACAATCAAGATTGCGCATCGTTTGATGAATCGACGCGATTAAGTCATGTCCGTTCAATCGACGGTGAAGGTGTGAGATGCGTCCACGTCGTGTGAAGACGGTCTTGAATCCATCCATTGAATCTTCATCGGGCGGTCTTGGTGAGTCCATGTGTCTCCAGGTGAGTCGGGAGAATCGTCACTTAAATCGTGATTAAAGCATGTGCTTGATCGATGATCCGGTGGACTTTGCGTCCACCCCATCGACGCGCGATAATCCACGCGCTCTGATCTAATGAACTGGGTTGTTCCACGTCACCTGAAATTTAGGATTTCACGGGAACAAAGTCCCACATGGAGAAAATTAAAGAGAATTAACGGATATCTAACGTGGGACGGATTTGATGGTTAGCGAGTTCCGATAATTGGGACGCTTATACTATATAACAATATATATATATATAAATATGTATATTGCACACACGTGTCACCTCCGCGCCACGCAGGTGCCCGCGTGGGTCTGCGTGGCTTTGCCACGTGGCTTTGCATGCCACGTCACATCCGCGCGAGTCCCACACGATAAAATACCCCATTTTCTATATTTTTTAAGAATTTTTAGTTAATTTAAAATAGAAAATACAGTTAAATAAATTCAGAAGAATTCCAGAAAAATTCCGAAAAATTGTAAAAATCATAACATTCAAAATACAACTCCAAATTAGTTCAAATTTGTTTTTTTGGATCAGAAATGGAATAATCTATCATTATAAAAAGTCAAAATATTAAAATATTAAGAGAACGAATTTTAATTAAATTAATACATTCATGTATCTTATAAAATAAATTTATAAAAATACATGAATGTTAATAAGCATCATTTCTCTTATCATTTAATCATGAAAACATACTTATGATCTCAAATATAATTAGGATTAAAATCAATTTTTTAATTATGTATAATAATCCATAAATTGATGTATTTGTAGATCATAACATGAAATTGTATAAAATGATAGAAATATACTGAAAATATGATAACATGCATACAATTAGAACAATTAATGCTTTTATTTGCATTAATAATCATGTAAATTCATGTATAAATAGCATGTTATCAAGAGACACATAGAGAGATAGAGTGAGAGAGATAGAGAGAGAAAGATAGCAAGAGAGAGCGAGAGAGAGAGCAAAAGAGAGATAACGAGAGAGAGAGAGAGAGAGAGCAAGAGAGAGCGAGATTGACAGAGAGAGAAAGATAGAGAGAGAGAGCGAGAGCGAGAGAAAGAGCAAGAGAGAGAGCAAGAACGAGAGAAAGTGAGTGAGCAAGAGAGAGCGAGGGAGAGAGAGACATTGAGAGAGAGAGAGAGAGAGAGAGAAAACGAGAGTGACAGAGAGAGAAAGATAGCAAGAGAGAGCGAGAGAGAGAGAGCAAAAGAGAGATAACGAGAGAGAGAGCAAGAGAGAGTGAGAGATAACAAGAGAGAGAGATCAAGAAAGAAAGAGCGAGCGAGACAAATAGAGAGGAAGAGAGATTAAGAACGAGAGAAAGAGAGAGAAAGAGAAAGAAAGAGAGTGAGATAGAGAGAGAGCGAGAGAGAGAGTGAGAAAGAGCAAGAGAGAGAGAGCTAGAGAGAGAAAGAAAGAGAAAAAGATAGAGACTGACTGAGAGAGAAAGAGCATAAGCAAGAGAGAAAGTGAGAGAAAGAGAAAGAGCAAGAGAGATAGAGAGAGAGAAAAAGAGATAGAGAGAAAAAAAGAGAGTTAGATAGAGAGAGAGTGAGCGAGAGGAAGTGGTGCTGTATGATCCCCGTTGATGAAAAGAATGTGTGCGGTCGTTGAATACACATGATTTTGTATCAAAACAAAGTCCAAACTTACCCATTTAAAGATTAATTCATGAATTGAAAGGTATAATGGTAAATAAAGGTCGAATAGACGGAGAATTAGGAAAATTTGAGAGATATCTTTGAAATTTGATCAAATCAGATGACGAATTGAGTTTAGATATTACAAAATTTAGTATAGTAAGAAAGATAACTCAATTGTGAATCCACGAAATAAAAAATCAAGTGATTTGGATTAGGATTCGTCGAGTAATCGAAGTTTGAAGTTGAGATGACAATTCGATCGTGAAATTGATTTAAAACCGAAATTAAATTGAAATTAAACTTAGTCTATGATTCAAAATGTAAATCTAATGCTAAATGACGAAAGATTAAGTTGAAAACACGGAATCTAACCCAATGTCGTGCTCAAAGTGATCCAATCAATCATCGGATTCATGGCTTTTCATTTCCTGATTTCGAAGACGAAGATGGCATTCAAGATGTGATTTCTCCTTACTCCCTCAATGAATTTCAGATTTCAAACAGTCCTCAAACGCGGAAATGTGTCAAGAAGCTAAAGAAATCAAAAGACTCTTAGATTGTGGAGTCTAGACAGCTAGATTTGCTTGAAAATCCAAGGGTGGATTTCCATCGCGAAGATCAATCCAATTTATAGACGATTTTGGGCGTAACTGTCGGATGCAACGGTCTATTGCGATCAACGGCTGAGATGACGCGTCGTTTGGTGAATTGGTGAGATTAAGTCGCATCCATTCGATTGCAAATGGAGCGTTGAGATCTCGCCACGTCATTAGAAGAGAAGCGTCGATTCATCGCGTCTGTTGGATATCTATCTGACAATCGCGATAAGTTTAGGAGTCCACCGATCGCAATTAATCATGACCATTATAACTCCCTTGATGGAACATGAAGATTAAACGTGATTTAATTGAATCGACGGCTCGTGAGATGTCATCACGTACCCCTTGAGTAAGTGACATTCAACGCACGTGATTAAATCACGCGATCGGATGTCTCTCGTGTTGCCACGTCACTTGAAATCAAACACATGTATACATAGTATGGACCATGGTGATCAAGATTCCATAACTAGGTTGACTTCCTTAGAGCATATTAGGGTAGTGCTGATTGGCTAATGGTTGAGTCAATACTTAATTGTAATCGAGATGAGTATATCTAAGGTTTGATGCTATGGGACTGAAAAGATTCCCACACTCTCATGAGCAGATGTAATCCTTACCTCTCTAATTCTAACATCACTGCTTCACTCATTTTGGAGGCTACTTAGTGCATTAGAATTCTCCTCAACTCGTCTTTCTCCTTTAAAGAGTGCATTGCAAAGGGATTTCCTACTTTGGGATGCATCATTATGAGGTAGTTGAAAGAGTAAAAAGACACTATTTGTAAAGGAATAACTTGGTTAAAACGAAATCAGCATGTAAATAAGTTGGATATTATATACAAAGAAGGTATCACTGATGTTTAATTATTCTCCCAAATGATGTGGATGATGATCGTAGAAAAGGATTGATAGAAGTGGTAGAGATGGTGTGGAGTGGTAAAATTGATATAGAAAATGGTAGGAATGGAATTGAAGTAATGGAGATGGTATTTGTGGGTATAGATGGAATTTGATGTGATAGAGATGGTATTCCCTTGATTCTCCTTCTTTTTACTTTTTCTTATTGCTCTCTTTCTTCTTCTCCTTCCTTTTATTTCCTTCTTTCTTTCTGTTTGTCTTCTTATTTTCTTCTTTTCATCTTTTCTTCTCTTCTTCTTCTTCTTCTTCTTTTTGTATACTGTAACATTAGAGAAGAAGAAGATAACTTTAGAAGACTTTACATAAAACAAGGACATGGAGGAGGTCTTGCTATTTGAAGAGAGTATTCAAAATTCTGAAGTGTAATATGAAGGGATATTTGTTTGTAAGGGAAATGTGAAAAAGATAGATGGATGTGTTAATGGTGGAAAAAGAAAATGTGGTGGAGAAATTTATCACTTGGGAATGTAATTATTCATCAGTGAAGCTGAAAATAGGTGTCTAATTGACTGGGAAGGAATAAGTGGAACTAAAATGCCTAAAGGAAAAAGATAGGTGCATAAAAATTATGGCTTATTGCACTCTTTTTAAGAGAAAGTTCTGAAGCGAGGAATTCTCACACCAAGCAGGTTCGGCTGATGTAAGGCAGGGGATAGGAATTTGCTTGAAATTCACTCAAAATCTCTCCATTTCAATCCAATAGCACTTCAACCTCTGATTACTCATTTTTCCTCGGTGCCCGTTAGATACCCAACCCCAAAGAAGTCAACCACTAAAAAGAATCCAAAATGTAATCACATGGGCTGTAAGGCCCTCACTTCTACATCTCTAGGAATAGGTTCTTTAAATGTCAAGACATCTAAGGTATTAAGATTGGTAAAAATTTGAAAAATAGGAGTTTTTAGAAGTAAAAAGTTTTAAATTTTTGAAATTTTTTTGAGTTTTTCTAAGTCCTCACCCCCAACTTAAATCTTTCATTGCCCTTAATTAAATCATCATGCTTATAAAAAGATGGCAAGAATATAATGCATTACATGAAAAAGATTATAAATTGACGTGAGAAGTAAAAAGGTTTAGAAAAGCTCATTTAGACGTGTTGATGCATGTCCCCGAAATTTGTCTTAATTGTTGCTTGTTTGCATAGTGTGTTCCTTCTTTTCATCTTTTCTTCTCTTCTTCTTCTTCTTCTTCTTTTTGTATACTGTAACATTAGAGAAGAAGAAGATAACTTTAGAAGACTTTACATAAAACAAGGACATGGAGGAGGTCTTGCTATTTGAAGAGAGTATTCAAAATTCTGAAGTGTAATATGAAGGGATATTTGTTTGTAAGGGAAATGTGAAAAAGATAGATGGATGTGTTAATGGTGGAAAAAGAAAATGTGGTGGAGAAATTTATCACTTGGGAATGTAATTATTCATCAGTGAAGCTGAAAATAGGTGTCTAATTGACTGGGAAGGAATAAGTGGAACTAAAATGCCTAAAGGAAAAAGATAGGTGCATAAAAAATTATGGCTTATTGCACTCTTTTAAGAGAAAGTTCTGAAGCGAGGAATTCTCACACCAAGCAGGTTCGGCTGATGTAAGGCAGGGGATAGGAATTTGCTTGAAATTCACTCAAAATCTCTCCATTTCAATCCAATAGCACTTCAACCTCTGATTACTCATTTTTCCTCGGTGCCCGTTAGATACCCAACCCCAAAGAAGTCAACCACTAAAAAGAATCCAAAATGTAATCACATGGGCTGTAAGGCCCTCACTTCTACATCTCTAGGAATAGGTTCTTTAAATGTCAAGACATCTAAGGTATTAAGATTGGTAAAAATTTGAAAAATAGGAGTTTTTAGAAGTAAAAAGTTTTAAATTTTTGAAATTTTTTTGAGTTTTTCTAAGTCCTCACCCCCAACTTAAATCTTTCATTGCCCTTAATTAAATCATCATGCTTATAAAAAGATGGCAAGAATATAATGCATTACATGAAAAAGATTATAAATTGACGTGAGAAGTAAAAAGGTTTAGAAAAGCTCATTTAGACGTGTTGATGCATGTCCCCGAAATTTGTCTTAATTGTTGCTTGTTTGCATAGTGTGTTCCTTCTTTTCATCTTTTCTTCTCTTCTTCTTCTTCTTCTTCTTTTTGTATACTGTAACATTAGAGAAGAAGAAGATAACTTTAGAAGACTTTACATAAAACAAGGACATGGAGGAGGTCTTGCTATTTGAAGAGAGTATTCAAAATTCTGAAGTGTAATATGAAGGGATATTTGTTTGTAAGGGAAATGTGAAAAAGATAGATGGATGTGTTAATGGTGGAAAAAGAAAAATGTGGTGGAGAAATTTATCACTTGGGAATGTAATTATTCATCAGTGAAGCTGAAAATAGGTGTCTAATTGATCTGGGAAGGAATAAGTGGAACTAAAAATGCCTAAAGGAAAAAGATAGGTGCATAAAAATTATGGCTTATTGCACTCTTTTTAAGAGAAAGTTCTGAAGCGAGGAATTCTCACACCAAGCAGGTTCGGCTGATGTAAGGCAGGGGATAGGAATTTTGCTTGAAATTCACTCAAAATCTCTCCATTTCAATCCAATAGCACTTCAACCTCTGATTACTCATTTTTCCTCGGTGCCCGTTAGATACCCAACCCCAAAGAAGTCAACCACTAAAAAAAGAATCCAAAAATGTAATCACATGGGCTGTAAGGCCCTCACTTCTACATCTCTAGGAATAGGTTCTTTAAAATGTCAAGACATCTAAGGTATTAAGATTGGTAAAAAAATTTGAAAAAAATAGGAGTTTTTTTAGAAGTAAAAAAGTTTTAAATTTTTTTGAAATTTTTGAGTTTTTTTCTAAGTCCTCACCCCCAACTTAAATCTTTCATTGCCCTTAATTAAATCATCATGCTTATAAAAAGATGGCAAGAATATAATGCATTACATGAAAAAGATTATAAATTGACGTGAGAAGTAAAAAGGTTTAGAAAAGCTCATTTAGACGTGTTGATGCATGTCCCCGAAATTTGTCTTAATTGTTGCTTGTTTGCATAGTGTGTTCCTTCTTTTCATCTTTTCTTCTCTTCTTCTTCTTCTTCTTCTTTTTGTATACTGTAACATTAGAGAAGAAGAAGATAACTTTAGAAGACTTTACATAAAACAAGGACATGGAGGAGGTCTTGCTATTTGAAGAGAGTATTCAAAATTCTGAAGTGTAATATGAAGGGATATTTGTTTGTAAGGGAAATGTGAAAAAGATAGATGGATGTGTTAATGGTGGAAAAAGAAAATGTGGTGGAGAAATTTATCACTTGGGAATGTAATTATTCATCAGTGAAGCTGAAAATAGGTGTCTAATTGACTGGGAAGGAATAAGTGGAACTAAAATGCCTAAAGGAAAAAGATAGGTGCATAAAAAATTATGGCTTATTGCACTCTTTTAAGAGAAAGTTCTGAAGCGAGGAATTCTCACACCAAGCAGGTTCGGCTGATGTAAGGCAGGGGATAGGAATTTGCTTGAAATTCACTCAAAATCTCTCCATTTCAATCCAATAGCACTTCAACCTCTGATTACTCATTTTTTTCCTCGGTGCCCTGTTAGATACCCAACCCCAAAGAAGTCAACCACTAAAAAGAATCCAAAATGTAATCACATGGGCTGTAAGGCCCTCACTTCTACATCTCTAGGAATAGGTTCTTTAAATGTCAAGACATCTAAGGTATTAAGATTGGTAAAAATTTGAAAAATAGGAGTTTTTTTAGAAGTAAAAAGTTTTAAATTTTTTTGAAATTTTTGAGTTTTTTTCTAAGTCCTCACCCCCAACTTAAATCTTTCATTGCCCTTAATTAAATCATCATGCTTATAAAAAGATGGCAAGAATATAATGCATTACATGAAAAAAGATTATAAATTGACGTGAGAAGTAAAAAAGGTTTAGAAAAAGCTCATTTAGACGTGTTGATGCATGTCCCCGAAATTTGTCTTAATTGTTGCTTGTTTGCATAGTGTGTTCCTTCTTTTCATCTTTTCTTCTCTTCTTCTTCTTCTTCTTCTTTTTGTATACTGTAACATTAGAGAAGAAGAAGATAACTTTAGAAGACTTTACATAAAACAAGGACATGGAGGAGGTCTTGCTATTTGAAGAGAGTATTCAAAATTCTGAAGTGTAATATGAAGGGATATTTGTTTGTAAGGGAAATGTGAAAAAGATAGATGGATGTGTTAATGGTGGAAAAAGAAAATGTGGTGGAGAAATTTATCACTTGGGAATGTAATTATTCATCAGTGAAGCTGAAAATAGGTGTCTAATTGACTGGGAAGGAATAAGTGGAACTAAAATGCCTAAAGGAAAAAGATAGGTGCATAAAAATTATGGCTTATTGCACTCTTTTTAAGAGAAAGTTCTGAAGCGAGGAATTCTCACACCAAGCAGGTTCGGCTGATGTAAGGCAGGGGGATAGGAATTTGCTTGAAATTCACTCAAAAATCTCTCCATTTCAATCCAATAGCACTTCAACCTCTGATTACTCATTTTTCCTCGGTGCCCGTTAGATACCCAACCCCAAAGAAGTCAACCACTAAAAAAAGAATCCAAAAATGTAATCACATGGGCTGTAAGGCCCTCACTTCTACATCTCTAGGAATAGGTTCTTTAAATGTCAAGACATCTAAGGTATTAAGATTGGTAAAAATTTGAAAAATAGGAGTTTTTAGAAGTAAAAAGTTTTAAATTTTTGAAATTTTTTTGAGTTTTTCTAAGTCCTCACCCCCAACTTAAATCTTTCATTGCCCTTAATTAAATCATCATGCTTATAAAAAGATGGCAAGAATATAATGCATTACATGAAAAAGATTATAAATTGACGTGAGAAGTAAAAAGGTTTAGAAAAGCTCATTTAGACGTGTTGATGCATGTCCCCGAAATTTGTCTTAATTGTTGCTTGTTTGCATAGTGTGTTCCTTCAACGATGTATGTACATTGATAAAAACTAAAAACAAAAACAAAATAAAACAGTAAGATAATCTTGGGGTGCCTCCCAAGAGCGCTAAGTTTTACGTCTTCAGCCAGACGCAACTTAATGTAGCTCACGATAATCGATGAGATGAGGGTGTTACTTTGTCACGTCCTCAAGTCCCGCGGGAAGATGCAGATTAACCTTATCTGCTGGTGTGAGTGGCTCGGCTATAAGGTAACGCTTCAGATGATGGCCGTTTACCATGAATTGTTTGCTAGATTTGATGTGAAAAATAAGTACAGATCCGTTCTCAAATGATTCCACGACCACGTAAGGAGCATCCCATCGTGAGCGCAGCTTACCTGCAAAAAGCTTAAGGCGAGAATTATATAACCAAACCTTTTCGTTGACTTGGAAGGTTCTCCTTCTGATGTGCTTGTCATGAAAGGCCTTAGTCTTTTCTTTGTAGACTTTCGCATTTTCATACGCGTCACGCCTTAGCCACTGTAATTCCTACAGCTGGAGAAATCTATATTTACCTGCTTCGTACAGAGATAGGTTGAGCTTCTTTGTTGCCCAATAGGCTCTATGCTCAAGCTCAAATGGATGATGACACACCTTCCCAAATATGAGTCGCAACGGAGACATCCCAATGGGTGTCTTGTAAGCCGTTCGATATGCCCATAAAGCGTTAGGAAGCTTGTGTGCCCAATCTTTCCCACCTGGTCGAATGATCGTCTTTAAAGTATTCTTGACTTCTCGGTTGCTCACTTCAACTTGCCCATTAGCTTGGGGGTGGTACTATGTGGTGACGTGATGATGTACTCCATATTTCTTCAACAATGCACGAAAGTGTGCATTATTGAAGTCCGAGCCTCCGTCACTGATGATGACCCTCGGACAACCATATCGGGAGAAGATGTTCCTCATGACAAATCTGAGTACCTCCCGATGAGTGTTTGTCCTAGTGGGTATAGCTTCAACCCACTTAAACACATAATCAACCGCTACAAAAATATACTCTTTCCCATCAGAAGGTAGGAAAGGTCCCATAAAGTCAATCCCCCATAAGTCGAATATCTATAGCTTAAGGATAGGCCTCATTGGCATCTCATCTCGCTTGGAGATGTTTAATGCTGCCTGACATTGTAAGCACTCCTTATAGAAATGGTAGGTGATAACATGCATTTATAACAAATTCTTATCTTATTTAACTCATATTCATTCTTATTTTATGTGAATATAATGCATGTTATCATAGTTTTTATGAATTTTCTCCTTTGGTATGCCATTCTACTAAAGTCCATATTTATGCATTATTTAGGGTTAATTATCTGCTTTATACATGTTTAATATTTTACAAGGTTAATTACTTCCCTTAATTTACTTTGACTTTAGTAGATGATTGGAAGATTTAATTTCAAGAAGAGAATGTTGGATGATATAAAATAGACTTCTTAAGAAATTATTTATGTTTATTTGAAATTCATCGTATATGATTCTTTTAATTTGTATTTATAGATGGCATAATATCAAAGATGAAGGAATTTGTGATCCAATGAAGAAAATTTGAGTTAAAAATGAGTTATATAACTGAATTTATGAATTTCTTAATTTTTTAGAATTTTCTGGATTTTATTTTGATTTTTCATGATTTATTTAATCGCGTGGGACCCGCAGAGGTGACGTGGCTCAATGCGCACGCATGGCAGGGCCACGCAAGCCCACATAGATGCCTACGTGGCATGAACAGTGATATAGGACGGTCGGGATTAAATCGTGCAATCGAACGGTCGGGATTAAATCGCGCGATTGGACGGCTCAAATCACTCGGAGTGGAATCCGCGTCATGGGCCACGATCCCACTGTTTTCGCGCGATACAACGGCTGAAATCACACGGAGTGAAATCCGCATCATGGGCCACGATCCACCAATTTCGCACAAACTTCTCTGTAAATAGATGTTATCTCCCTTTGTAAACTTAACTTTTGATCGATTCGTGAAGAAATTAAGCGAATTTCGAGGAAGGTCTTAAGTTCTTCATGATCCTTTGCTTCCTAGAGTTTAATTCCGTAGCCAGTGAAGCATGATAATCACGAATTAATCACCGGATTTCATTAAATTTTCCCCTTGAATTCCAAACATCCACGAGGAAGAAATCAAGCAAATTCGCTTCAATCCACGCAAATTGAAGCCCCATTCTTGCGGCAATCGGGTTAGTGGTGAGATTCCATCGATTATCAGGTGATAATTTGAGTTTTTATGGTTTAGATCTTTCATTTTGCAAATTCGTTCTTAGTGTTCTTCATTTTTCCCCAAATTTTAGTCCAAAATTTTGCTGATCTTGAAAATCGGATATCTCTCTAATTATAATTCCAAATCACTTAATTTTGGTTTCATTAGATTTCTCTTTTGATCAGCTTTCCGTGGATAGCAAATTCGTCGCATTCCAAGTTTATTTGACCCTTCAATTTAATGTTTGACCGAGCACTATTCATTTTTCATCAGAATTTGAATGTTGACTTTCGGGGTCAATTACTTTCAAAATACAAACCGTAATTTGATCATTTTGGTCTCTTTAAAAACCTGTGGTTCTTAGCCTTCTATTGATATATAAGTTGTAAGATTTGGATATCATTTGACTGGTCAATTTGAAGATTTCCTCTGAGGTGTTCATTTCAGGGATTTTCTGATCTTTGATTTTCAATAATTCATAATAAATCTATTTCTTCTCGAAAAATCAGAAATTTTATAGCAATCAATTCCATTTTCTCTCTAGTTTCTGAATATATAATTTTTGTAATCTTCTAACACATTTTCTTTCTCTGATTTTATAGAACACCGACTATTGGTTAACAGTTAACACCTTGACTTTGACTTTTGACTTTTCTTTGTCAAATCCGAGATTTCAATTCTTAAAATTTCTTATTTAGTATATTTATATCATTTCTTTTCATAAAACCTTAGTTTTACTTCTTGAAAACCTCTTTTAAACCTAAGTTTGACCAAGTCAAGTTTACAATTAAAGTCAACCTTGCTCTCTTTGGATGGACCCGATACTTTCACATTACTTGATTTTATATCTTTATCTTTGTGAGTTCAGATTTATAAATTTTGTTTGATCGACGTTTGTCTGTTTAAATGACTGCACTCAAACGCTTTGTCAGTAGGCATTCTTGAAGATGGTGGGCCAATAAAAACCGCTTTGTAAAATTTTATCCGATATCTTGTGCGCAGCAAAGTGTCCTCTACACGCTGATGAATGACACATCGATAATATATCTCCTTATTCCTCCTCCGTGACACATCGTCGTATAATCTGATTGTATCCTACATGAAATAGAAGGGGTTCTTCCCAAAAATAATACTTTAGTTCATGGAAAAACTTATCTTTTCGATGCCAATTCCAATGCTCACGGATTGATCCAGTCACAAGAAAATTGACGAGTTGCACGAACCAAAGAGCGTGACTAGATAATGCAAGAAGATGCTCATCAGGAAATGAATCACTAATATCTCTCATACCTAAAACATGAAGACGCGATAAGTGATCCACGACTAAGTTTTCGCTGCCCTTCTTATCTTTTATCTCCAAGATACGATGGGTGAAGAAGCAGCACCCATCATATTAATCCTGGCTTTGCCTCCTTAGAAAACAAGTACTTAATGGTGCATGATTGGTGTAAATGACGATCCTTGTTCCCAAGATGTAAAGCCTAAATTTCTCTAATGCATAGACCACTGCCAAAAGCTCCTTCTCCATAGTCGTGTAATTCATTTGAGCTTCAAAAAGGGTCTTACTCGCGTACCAAATGGTGGTTGGCTTCTTCTCTATCCGCTGCACCAAAACTGCTCCAACTGCATAGTCTGAAGCGTCGCACATGATCTCAAAAGGTAAGTTCCATTTAGGACTTTGTAGAATCGGTGTTTTGATCAATACGAGCTTCAAAATCTTGAATGCGCGCTCCCCTTCTTTGTCGATGAAGAAGTCCTTATCCTTGCAAAGAAGAGTGGTTAACGATTTGAAAACTTTAGCAAAGTCTTATATAAAATTGCGGTGGAAGCCAACGTGCCCTAGAAAACTCCGTAAATCTCGTAATGTAGATGTGAGAGGGAGGTTTTGGATGACCTCAATATTGGCCTTATCCACCTCCAATCCTTTGCCCGAGATGAGATGCCTGAGCACTACTCCCTCTTGCACCATAAAGTTGGATTTCTCCCAACTCAATACCAGTCGTTTCTTGAAGCAGACCTCAAGGATCTTTGTCAAGTGAGCTAGATAGTTGTCAAAATCATCTCCAAAGTCAGAGAAATTGTCCAGGAAGACTTCGAGACTGTCGGAAAGAAAATCAGAAAATATTGCCATCATGCAGCTTTGGAATGTTGCAGGGGCATTACATTACCTGAATGGCATTCGTCTAAATATGAACATGCCAAAGGGACATGTAAATGTCATCTTCTCTTGATCATCCGGATTAATTGCAATCTGGTTATAGCCTAAGTATCCATCCAAGAAACAAAAATAACTTTGACCTACTAGTCGATCAAGGATTTGATCGATGAATGGCAACGGGAAGTGATCCTTCTTCGTTGGGGCATTCAATTTTCATTGGTCGATACAAACTCGCCACTTTGTCGGAAGGCGCGTTTGGATTTCTTCGCCTTTTCCATTCACGGTCACTGTAACACCTGCTTTCTTGGGAACAACATGTACTGGACTAACCCACTGGCTATCAAATATGGGGTAGATGATCTCTGCATTAAGCCACTTCAAGATCTCCTCCTTTACTGCTTCCCATACCTTAGGGTTTAGTTTTTGTTGGGCTTCCCTTACGGGTCTAGACTCGTCCTCCAAAATAATGTGATGAGTACATAATGAGGGGTCTAATCCCCTCAAATCTGCTACAGTCTAGCCGATTGCTTGCTCATTCTGTCGTAATACGTCGAGTAATCATTTCTCCTACTCCTCAATGAGCTGGAATGAAATGATCACCGGTTTTGCCTGCTTAGAGTCAAGAAAAGCATACTTGAGTGTAGATGTAAGGGGCTTGAGCTCCTTTGTCGGCTCGTCCAAAGGTAGCGCCTGGAATTTAGCTTGCTCATTGATTGTCATAGCTTCTTCAATGCAAGTCTCAATGCCTTGATCATCAAAGAGGTCGATGGCACCCAAATCTTCGAAAGCTTGTGAAGGGTAGTTCATCAGTTTGTTGATGTTCACCTTCACTGTGTGCTCTCCCACCTTAAGAATTACTTCTTCTTTCCCCCAATCCGTGACGGCTTTTGCGGTAGCTAAGAAAGGTCTTCCTAGGATAATTGGGGCTTGACTAAGCTCCTTTGCGATCTTCATATCTGCTACTAGGAAGTCTACCGGAAAATAACATCCTTTAATCCTCCCAATCACATCCTCTAATATGCCATGAGGCTTCCATACCGATCCATCCGCTAAGCATAACTCTATAAGGAAAGGCTGCATTTCCCCTACATGATGACAATCAAATACTGCTTTAGGGAGGATATTGATACTAGCTCCGGTATCTAACAAGGATATAGTAAAAGTCATTCCTCCTATTTCACTCATGATCATGGGCGCTCCTAGATCTCTCTTTTTAATCGGAAGAGAATTCATCATAATTGAACTAAGATTCTCACTCAATTGGATCCTTTTGGGGCTTCTATGGGGTGTGCATATGCTAAGGAATCTGGCATAAGAAGGTATATGCTTAATGACATCTACTAAAGGGATGGTAAGGGTTACCTTATAGAAGGCTTCTAATAAGTGATCGTTAGATTCACTAACCTTAGCTCTAGGCTTGCTCAATGCTTGAGGGTAAGGCACGGGTGGTTTGTATGTATCGGGATTTGGCTCAGCTCGCACCCGTTCTTCCTCATCCTAGGAACTACTATCTTGCTCTACTACGGCTATCGGTGTTTCTTCATCTATTGAGCTCTTGTGTAAAGGATGATCCTTATAAGGATCCGGTAAGTCTTTGCTGCTCCGAAGGCTTGATATCGCTAATGCATTTGACTCGATGAGGCCCCTTGATTCCTCGAGTTGATAGTGGCCTACGATGGTCATTTCTATGAAACAGAAAATTTCTTACCCTTCTTATTATCAGTCGAGGTAGGAATGTTTGTCTTAACGAAATCATGTATCTCGTCCATGCGCGAGTTCATTCTGTTCATTTGCTCCATCAACTGAGAGATCGCACCCAGAATCGGATCTGCAGATGATGCGGTCGGTCGTGGAGCTTGATTGTATGATGGTTGTGGCGAGATATACGTCAACTGTCTTGTATTCACGTAGGGTAGCTGTTGCAAATTTTGTTGCTGACCGGTGTTGTAAGATGGAGGATACGCTTGATCCGTGTTCCTCCAAAATCCTGCATGCTGTGTAGGATTTTTATAAATAGGGTTATTAAAATAGTTTGGGTATGTACTTGGATAATTCGATCTTCCCTGTTGACTTGGCCCTCCTGGTGGGCCTTGTCTATACATGCCCTGCCCTTGAATTGCCATAATCGGACAATCCATCTCGACATGATAGAGGCGTGAGCAATGGGCGCATGGCGACGCTTCTCATAGAGTGACGGGTGCAAGTCCTTTCGAACCGTTGCGGATGTGGAACCGATCAAATAAAAGGTTCTATACCTCTGCCATCTTATCGATCTTCTCTAGGAGCATGCCCGTCTCTAC
Organism: Lemna minuta; assembly: GCA_024174645.1. Taxonomy (NCBI): domain Eukaryota; kingdom Viridiplantae; phylum Streptophyta; class Magnoliopsida; order Alismatales; family Araceae; genus Lemna; species Lemna minuta. Next base: position 9,770,638 of record CM044115.1, on the reverse strand, counting down.
TGATTTTGCGTCGATTAATCCTTCCTTCGGCATTGCACCTCTTCCGAATGGTTTTTCTGCATTGTGATGGCTATTTTTCGCCACCGTCTCAGTCAATTCCATTGTTTCATCTTCAAAATTACTCATGAAGGTGCCGCCGCTAGCTGCATCTAAAAGATATCTATCTTGCGGGCCTCACCCATCATAAAATATCTGTGTAAGCTCATGGTTAGACACTTCATGGTGAGGACACTCCTTAGTGAGGTCTCTAAGTCTCTCCCGAGCTTCATGAAATGTTTCACTCGGTCCTTGGGTAAACTCACGAATAGCATTCCTAACGGATGTGGTCTTTCCTACGGAATAGTATTTCCTAAGAAATTCCTCCTCCATCTCGGTCCAAGTGGTGAATTCTTTCCCTAACTTTAGAAACCAATCTTTGGCTCTATCTTTAAGGGTAGCGAGAAAGAGTTTCATCTTCATCACATCTGCCGACACATTATGAATATGATTAATCTCACATACTTGACTAAGCTCATCTACATGTCTATAAGGATCCTCAGAAGGTAACATACTCATCACATGCGAATCTATCCTAAAATTTGCATTTCGACCAATAGGTACATGAATACGAGTAACGGGTCATTGGAGGACAGGCCTAGCGTAGTCACTTAGGCGTCTCCTAACATTTCCCTCAGCGTTCCGGGCCATATCTAAGGTCGATGACGACGCGGAAGAGGAAAGACATTGCGAGGAGTGTTAAAAAAGATCTACGTATAAAGGGTTATTCCTCGCTCCAATCAGACTCTCGTCTCATAAATATGCACTAATATATAAATATATGTAAGAGATAATTATAAAATTATTTAACAATGACAAATTAATCGTACCTGATAATCGCTATTCGATTATGACGTGGTGATCGTTTGTAGTCCGTAGAGAAGGGACAATTCCCTTAATCTCATCGAAAATGAGTATCTAAATGATGTATTTCTGCTTCAAATAACTCAGTGTAGGATCAATTTTAATTAATATCAGAAAAGAAATAGAAAAATCAGAGTTGACCGAGTCAAAATCGATATTTTTCTCAAAAATACGCCTTAATTCCCCAGCAACGGTGCCATTTGACGAAATGACTGCGTGCGGTCCTTGAATACACACGATGTCATGTCAAAATAAAGTTCAAACTTACCAGTTTAAAGATTAATTCATGAATTGAAGGGTATAATGGTAAATAAAGGTCAAAAGATTAAGATGAAAACACGCAATCTAACCCAAAGTCGCACTCGAAATGATCCAATTAATCATCGGATTCATGGCTTTTCATTCCGCAATGTCGAAGACAAAGATGGCATTCAAGATGTGATTTCTCCTTACTCCCTCAATGAATTTCTGATTTCAAACAGTTCTCAAACGCAGAAATATGCCAAGAAGCTAAATAAACCAAAGGACTCTCAGATTGTGGAGTCTAGACAGCTCGTTTTGCTTGAAAATACAAGGGTGGATTTCCGTCGTGAAGAACAATCCAATTTATAGAGGATTTTGGGCATAACCTTCGGATGCAACGGACCATCGTGATCAACGGCTAAGATGACATGTCATTTGGTGAATCGCTAAGATTAAGTAACGTCTGTCGAATCGCAAATGGATCGTTGAGATGACGTCATGTTGCGCGCAGAAGAGAATCGTCGATTCATCGCGTCCGTTGGATCTCCATCTAACGATCGCGATAAGTCTAGGGGTCCACCGATCGCAATTAATCATGACCGTTATAACTCCCTTGATGGAACGTTGAGATTAAACGTGATTCAATTGAATCTACGGCTCGTGAGATGTCGCCACGTACCCTTAAGTAAGTGACATCTGACGCACGTGATTTAATCACCGGATCGGATGTCTCTCGCGTTGCCACATCACCTGAAAATCAAACACATGTACACATAATCCCACACGAAATAAATTTAAAAGTTTTATTGGGTATAAAACGTATATGGATTTAAGCAGTTAGCTTAAATCCGATTACGGATGCTCCTAACCCATTTATAAATCCGCTCATAGGCTTCACCCACATACGCACACACGCGTGTCCACGTGTCACACTGACACACCTTTGCGCGTCGCCACATGGCTTCACTCCGCAACTTTCAAAATACAACTCCAAATTAATTCAAGTTTATTTTGTTGGATCAGAAATTGAATAATCTATCATTATAAGTAGTTAAAATATTAAAATTCAAAGAGAATGAATTTTAACTAAATAAATACACTGATGTATCTTAAAAAATAAATTTATAACAAATACATGAGTCTTAATAAAATATTTTCTCTTATCATATAATCATGATAATATTATTATGATCTCAAATATAAGTAGGATTAAATTTATAATGTTTAATTATACATAATTATCCAAAAAATGATGTATTTTTAGATCATAACATGAACTTATGTAAAATGATAGAAATGTACTTAAAATATGATAACATGCATACAATTGGAACAATTAATGCCCTTAATTGCATTGATAATCATGTAAATTCATGTATAAAATGCATGTTATCACCCGTCGCCACCAAGGCATGACACCACGAGACAGGAGGAGCCGAGACCTACATCCGTCCAGTCCCATGACAAGCGAAGATGAAAGATGCAGACTTTCACTACGCTTGAGGACTTTGTCTCACCACGGTTAACCACACTTCAAGCTCGCTCGCAAGGACCTATGGACTTATGAACTTTTCAAACTTTCAGTCCACATTTATCTCTCTCCCCCTTTGGGGTTTCTTAGTGGACCCTCCCTTTCAGGCCCTACTTAAGAAGCCCACTCTTTGTGGACCTTTTATTTCATTTATTTTGGGCTACTAGGTTGGTTGGCCTGAAGTGGGCCCTTTCCCCTCTTGACCCATCTTGGGCTTTATAAGAAGGGAAGGACACACTCACAAACCCTAGCCGTCATTTGAGAAAGAAAGGAGTGATCTCCCTCTTGAGTGAGTGCTCGAGGAAGGTTGAGAGAAGAATCCAACCGCCGCCACAATCGCCACACGCTCATGTGTCGCAGTAAGCATTGCCACCCCCGCCGTTGCCGCCGCCATGCCTAGCCGCATCCCCTTGACGCCGCCGTTGCAGCCGCCGCCCTGCGCAACTGCCGCCGCCGCCGCCCCCGTGCTACCGCTACTGCCGCCTTGCGCCGTTGTCATCGCCCTACGCCACTGCCGCCTCGACCACACTCATTCGCCGCCCCTACCACGCCCGCGCGCCGCCCCTGCCGCACCCATGAGCAACCCCGGCCGCGCCTATGCGATGCCCCTCCCACACTCGCATGCCAGCCTGGCGCGCACACGCGCCGCCCCTGCCGCACACGCTCGCCACCCTGCCACGTCTGCGCGCTGCCCAGGCTGCGCCTGCGTGACGCCTTGCCGAGCGCGCTCGCCGCCCTTGCCACACTTGCTTGTTGCCCCTTCTAGGCCTGCTCACCACCCTTGCCGCGTCTGTGTGCCGCCACGGCCAAACCCGCGCGCCACCCCAACTGCGCCTACGCACGCTGCCCCTGCCGTGTCGGTGTGCGTCGCCCTGTTCATGCCCACCCGTGCGGCCCGCATTGCCCTACATGTGTCGACTGTCGTCACTCCCGCGCGCGCGCCTTTTGTCGTCACACTTGCAACCCTTGCACCCTTCTCGCCATTTTGGGTCCATGTCGTGCTGCCCCAGTCAAGCTCGTGGATTGCCTTGGTGTTCACGCTCATCGTTGTCTCCCCCTTGCCAATGTCTCTGATAACATGCAATTTCATGCATTAATATCATGCATTTTATGCATTTATTCTTTTAAATATATTCATAAATGCATGTTATCATGATTTTAAAATGATTAAATTGATAATTTCTATGTTTTAGAGGATATTCTTGATTTTTCATAATTTAGTAGCATTTTATGAGCATTTAATGATTTTGATTTATCAAGAATATAATTTTCTTTAATTATAAAATTAAATTTCTATATATTTCTAATTTTCTCTCTCTCTCTCTCTCTGAAAATATTCCCTCTCTCTTTCTCCCTCCTCTCCTTTCCTCTCGCTTCCGCGCTCGTCTCTCTCTCCCGCATCGCTTCTTTCGATCTCTTCCTCTCTTCTTCCTCCATTTCCTCTCTTCCCCTCGCTCTCTCTCTCGCGACGGAAATTCCGTCGCGAGGAGAGGCGGGAGGAAAAGCTCTCCTCTTCTCCTTTTCTCTGCTTCTCTTCCTCGCGCGCGTGCGCTCGTAAGGGGGAGGAGCAGGAAAAGTTCTTCCTCCTCCACCTCCGTCTCTCTCTCTCTCTCTCGCGATGGAAACTTCCGTCGCGAGGAGAGATTTGTCTCTCTCTTTCTTCTTCTCTCTCTCTCTCTTTCTGTCTTTTTCTCTCTCTTCCCCTCCCTCTCTCGCGACGGAAATAATTTCCGTCGCGAGAGGAGTTCTCTCTCTCCCGCGTAACTTCTTTCTCTCCTCTCCCCCTTGCTCTCCCGCACACGCGCGTGTGCGCGTAACAAGAGAAGTGGGAGATCTCTCCCTCTCTTCCTCTTCACTTCTTCTCTTCTCTCTTTCTTCCACCTCTCCTATTTCTTCCATGCTTTCTTCATCTTCTTCTCTCCTCCACCTTTCTCGCTTCTCGCTCAACCACTCGCACGGAGGAGACCTCTTTGTGCCTGTATTATTCGCGATCAAGAGACAAGAGACATAGACGAGAGAAGGGAGAGGGGAGGAGAGAGGAGAGATGAGCGAGGAGAAAGGAGTGAGGAGAGAGGAGAGAGACTAATATTGTGTCTTTAGTTTTTCTTGTCTTTTAGCGAAGTTTGACTAGGCGCGATACTGAAGTTGAGCGGGTTGACCGGCACGATCTGAGGAGAGAGAAGGGCAGATCAATGGCCCACAACGCTCCAAGTTAAAATTGCAATATTTGACGATCCTGATGAAGTTAGGAGCTGAAATTTCGTGGGCATGATCATCATTTCAGGCTCCACAAATCTGCTAGGGTCGATTTAGGCTCAGAGACAAAAAAATTAAGGTTATCAATGTTTTTGTTGTTTGCTTCTAGCATTGGCTAGCCAGAAGGAACGAAAGCAACGATGGATAATTGTTCATGTGTTGAACTTCATTCTCAGTGAGTTTCTTCCCTTTTCTATTCATTCTTTGTGTTGGATGCAAGACGCCAAGTCCAGGCGAAATATACGGCTCTCGAAGGTATGTTTGATTAGCATCGTTTTCTATTCATGTCTTCCATTTTCCTCATTTGTTCATCCACATTTCCACATTTACAAACCCCAAAAACAACATTTCCACCATCGATCCAGGGTTTTCAATCTTCGCAAGGAGTTTGGAAGCACTTTTTCGATTCATTTCATCTCCGTGCTCATTTTCTTCCTTTCACCATCCATTTCCGCTTTCTAAATCTAAAAATACCACAAATTATCTTCTGATTTCAATCTTTTAACCTTCCTCTCTGTGGATTTGACCTCGACTTGCCACTGTTCTAATTTAAAAATCAGATTTGAAGAGTTGAGTATAAATTTTGTTTGATACGTAAGAATCGCGCATTCAACGACCACGGTTTTATGCCTATTAGTCTCCTCTATCGCACGACGTCGCCCAATCGGGCCTGCTTTTGTCGATCATCCGTGCCGTGTACGAATGACTTCCCTCACCATGATCGACCAGGCTCGCGCCCCACAGGTTAGGCACACATCCCCTGCCCCCACTTAATTTAAAGTTCAGTTATTTCTTGCCATATTCCTTGCATCTGCTTCCACCGCCTTCATGACTTAGATTAGGTTAGACGGTAGTCTTATATGAGCAGATTGAGACCGTGGTCCAATCCATCTTGTTGACCATCGAGCTACCCTCGACAACCCTAGGCTCCACGCCCCCAAGGACGTGGATCGGGAGGTTTCTTGGTGGTGGCGTACGACCCCCGTCGCCACCAAGGCATGACACTACGGCGCCGGTGGAGCCGACACCTATGCGCGTCCAGCCCCCTCGACAAGCGAAGACGAAGGATCCCGAGTTTCACTACACCAAGTGAGACCCTCTTCTCGCCACAAGCTCGCGCGCGTGGAGCTATCTTTCCGTTTTCTATTTTATTATGACTTTATTTAGCCCGCACGTGTTTAAGCGGGCCTTTGCATGTCTCTCTCTCTCTCTTTAGGCCTTTGGGTGGGTTTCCCTTTGTTTCGAGACCCTAGCCTAAGGCCCTTTTCCCTTTTGTGAACCTTTTATTCTATTTCTATGAGTATGGGTGTGGGTTGTGGGCCTCAAGTGGGCCCTTTCCTCTCTTGGCCCGCCAAGGGCTCTATAAGTGGGGAAGGGACCCCCCCACAAACCCTAGCCGTCATTTGAGAAAAGAAGGGTCTTCCTCTCGAGTGGCTGCTCAAGGAAGGTTGGGGAAGAAGTCCTACCGCCGACGCCGACGCCGCCGCCGCCGCCGCCGCACCAGTTATGCCGCCGCCGCCGCCGCCGCCTCCGCCGCCGCCGCACTGGGTTGTCCCGCCGCCGCCGCCTCCGCCGCCACTCCTTGCCCTAGCTCCGGATCCGCCCCACGCCGCCGCCATTGCCGCCGCTCCAAGCCGCCGTCGTAGCCGCCGCGAGATCCGCCGCGCCGCCGCTCCCAGCTGCGCCGCCGCCGCTCCCGCTGCCGCCGCCGCCGCCTCCACCGCCGCCCAAGGCCGCCGCCATCGCCGCCGCGTCGGGACCGCCTCCTCCGCCGAGCTCCAAGGCCACGAACGCCGCGCCGCAACCCGCCGCCGCCGCGCCAGCGCCGCCACCGCGTTTCGCCGCCGCCGCCTTCGCGACCTGCAGCCGCCGATGCCCCGCCCGACTGCAGACGCCGCCGCCGTTCTGCTCGCCTCATGCATCCCCGCCAGGTTCCGAGCCCGTTCCGCCTCGAGGACCGCCGCCCCTGCCTTCTTCCCCCGGTCCGCCGCCCGGCGACCCCTCCTTCGTACCGGAATCACCGCCACGCCACCTCCTCGCCGCGCGCCGCCCCGCTATCCGCAGAGAACCCTAATCCCGGAAGAGAGGAGACTGAACGATTCCCGCTGAGCCGACTCAGCGGGAATCGCTCACCCTCCCCCCCCTCTCTCGACCGGTTCAGCCCGGGCCGCCAGGCTCACCCCGGACCGCCCCCAGAACCGGTCCGAGCCAGCCCGAACCGGCCAGGACCACTCCGGACCAGGCCAGGCCGCCCCAGACCGACCCCTGCCAGGCCGGTCCAGGTCGTCCCAGACCGGTTCCGGCCCAACCGGTCCAGACCGGCCCCGACCCCGACCGGTCCAGACCGCCAGGGCCGCCCCAGCCGGTCCAGAGCCGGCCCAGACCGCCCGAACCGGCCCAGAACGGTCCAGGCCGGCCCAAAACAATCCAGACCGGCCCAGAACAGTCCTGACCAGTCCAGACCGGCCCAGACCGCCCTGAACCGGCCCAGCCCGCCCCGAATCGGCCCTGGACGCCGCCTCCCACCTTCCCGTGTCCACTGCGCCCCGTCTGGCTTGCCCCGACTCGTCATCGCTCCGCCCCACGCCGATCGCTCCTCCCCCGCCGACTCGCCCCGGCGTCCGACATCGCTGCCGCGCCTGACGACCTCCCTCGCCCCGACCGACCGGGCTCGCGCCCCGCAGGTTAGGCATTCATCCCCCTTTCTCTTACTTTGAAGTCTATATTTCCTTCAGTACTTCCCGCACCTGTCTCTATCGCCCTCGGACCTAGTTAGGCTGAGTGACGTCAGGGTACGGGATTGGGATCGTGGATCCGACCGCCGGGTTGACGTTCGAGCTTCCCCCGACGACTCGAGGCTACTCTCTCTCCTGCATCGACGGATCTGGGAGGACTCCTGCTCCATCCTACTCGGCGTACCCCAGGAGCGCTGTGACGACGCGCCGGAAGGTTGGCTGCTTGCGGAGATCTTAGATATCATTGCATCATTTAGAACACGTAGATCACCCCATCCATAGCTCCCCCTTAGAGGATATTAGCGCCGAACCGATTCACCCCGTCGGTCCTGCATCACTTGGACTAACACTACTCAGCGTACCCTTGGAGCTATAGAGACAAAGTGTGAGTAGGCAGCCTTATTGGGATTCATTGAGCGGGCATTATCATCATAGTTCGATTGCATTAGGTTCCTTCCCAAATAACTCATTTACTTCCCTCTAGCCATTTTACCCGTTGCTCGGTTGGGTTTATCAGCATGTCCATCATCAAGGAGAGAGCAAGAGAGAGAGATCTAGGTACAGAGAGATCTAGATAGAGATAGCATTATAGAGAGTGAGAGACAAAGAGCGAGAGAGAGTGAGAGAGAGAGAGAGAGCAAGATAGAGATAAAGAGAGCGAGAACGAGAGAGAAAGCGATTGAGAAAGAGAGGGCAAGGGATAAAGAGAAATAGAGCGAGCGAGAGAGCAAGAAACAGAGCGAGCGAGAGAGAGAGCAAGAGCGAGAGCTAGAGAGAGAGTGAGAAAGAGAGAGAGCGAGGGAGAAAGAAATCGAGATAGAGAGAGAGCAAGAATGAGAGTGAGATAGAGATAGAGAGAGAGAAAGAGCAAGAGAGAGAGAGTGAGAGAGAGAGAGTGAGAGAGAGAGAGACAGCGAGATAGAGAGAGAGCGAGAGAGAAAGAGAGCAAGAGAGATAGCGAGAAAGAGAGAAAGAGAGACCAGTAGAGAGAGAGATAGTGAGATAGAGAGAGAGAGAGAGAGAGAGAGAGAGAGAAAGCAAGTGAGAAAGAGCGAGAGAGATAGAGTGAGAGAAAGCAAGAGAGAGAGACTAAAAGAGGGAGACAGAGCGAGAGAGAGAGCAAGAGAGAGAGAGAGTGAGATAGAAAGAGAAAGAGAGAGCGAGATACAGAGATCAAGAGAAAGAAGGCGAGAGAGAGAGAGGGATAGAGAAAGAGAGAGCAAGAGAGAGATAGAGAGAGCGAGAGATAGAGAGAGAGAGCGTGAGAGAGAGAGAGCGAGAGAGAGAAAGAGAAAGCTAGAGATAGAGAGAGAGGGCGAGAGAGCCCAAGATAAAGAGCAAAAGAGAGAGTGAGAGAGAGAGAAAGAGAGAGCGTGAAATAGAGAGAGAGCGAGAGAGAGAAAGAGAGAGCCGAAGATAGAAAGAGAGCGCGAAATAGAGAGAGCGAGAGAGAGAAAGAGAGAGCCAAAAATAGAAAGAGAGCGAGAGAGAGAGCCTGATGATGTTTGAAATTTCTTCCTCACTTCATATTCCATTAGGGTGAAGATCATCTGGATTGTTTGCCTAGTTGGTGTTGCAGGGGCATTGGGAGGAGTCAAGCTTGTAGTAATGGATAAAAATTTAGCCTAAGCCATTTAAGGCTTCCCAAACTCCTTCCATTATTCCGTTAAGGCATGGGAGTCTTGCCACAATAATGTAGGTTTGAAAATTTTGCTTGCCCTTAAGAGGATGATGACGGAACGATTTATGCGGTCTGTAAAAACATACAATCGTCGATCAAAAAAAATTTCTAATTCCAAACTCACAATAACAAGAAGATGAAATCAAGTATAGTGTAAAGATCCGGTCAATAAACGAGAACACGGTTGACTTTGATCAAAGAGCTGACTTCATCAAACTTAGGTTTAATTAGGGTTTTTAAGAAGTGAAAATGATATTTTATTAATAAAAATGATATAATTATATGAGAGAAGATATTTAAAGAATTTATAAATTAATCTGACGAAGAAAAATTAAAAGTCAATATAAAAGCATTGACTTTGACTAGACGTTGACTTTCTATAAAATCAGATAAGAAAAAGATATTAAAATGTTACAAAAATTATATTTTCACAAATAAGAGAAAAAATAAAAATGTTTCATATATAATTTGTGATTTTTAGAGAAGAATTGGATTTATTATGATTTATTGAAAATCAAAGATCAGAAAATCCCGAAATGAACACTTCGATCAAAATCCTCAAATTGACTAACCAAATGATATCCAAATCAAGAAATTCATACATGAATAGAGAGCTAATGATTAGAGGATTCCAAAGAGATTAACATTGTCAAATTTCACGTTATATTTTAAGAGTAATTGCCCCCGCAAGTCAACGCCCAAATTCATATTGAAACTAAATAGTCAATGGTCAAACGTCAAATTGAAGAATCAAACGTTGATGAAAATTGACGAATTAGATATCCACCGGAAGCTAATGAAACAAGGAATCCAATGAAACCAAAATCAAAAAATTTGGACTTAAAATCAGGGAGAAATCATTGTTTGAAAATCGATTAAAATCCACACCCAAATTTGGGCGAAACCATGAAATGTCTTATTTCTAGAATGAAATTACCTATGTAAATCTAATCTAAACTACATAAATTGCAAGGGTTACAATCGAATTACACTTCTAACCTGATTGACGCAATGATTTGGCTTCAATTCATATTGATTGAAGAGTATTTCCTTGATTTTTTCTTTGGTGTGCGTTCGGCGTTCAAGAGGAATATTTGATCGATTCTTGCAATGATTCGTGATCAATCCTGCCTCAATATGATCAAAATTGAGTCTAGGATGCAAGGGGATCATAAAGAACTTAGGAATTTTCTCCAAAATTGCATAATTGCTTCACGATTCAATCGAAAGTTGAGTTAGAAAGATGAAGAACACCTATTTATAGAAAAAATGGCATGAAAAATGCGGGCCGTCCAATTCAGTGAAGGAGATTGGACGGCTAAGATGGCATGATTTTGGTGGGATCGTGGTCACGATGCGCATTCCACTCTGCGTGATTTCTGCTGTCCGATCTTCATCAGAGCATCCTTATGATGCCATGTGTCTATCTATCGTTAGCCAAGTGCGCGATAAAATTGCGGCTCTAGGATCTTGCTTACGCGATCGACAGTCCACCAATTGGCACGTGTTTTGATCATGAACGGGTGGACCGGAGTCCACCCGATTAACGCGCCTCATTTTGCACATAAGATCGGAGGCTTCTTGACACGCCAGATTGCTTGCAAAAAAGAAAAAGGAACATAGTCCCACACAGAGAAAAATACGCAGATTCATTGGGTATAAAATGTAGAACCCTGTTAAGGGGTGCTTCGCGCGTATGGGCCTAGGATGCCCCAATACTCTCACTTGGGCCCACTAACCCATGGACCCTTCATCTACCAGCCCATTTTTCATGCGCCCACGTAGGCGCCCACGTAGGTGTCCATGTGGACTCACGTGGCTCCGCCACATGTCTGCCCTGCGCCATGTCCGCTCCGCGGGTCCCGCACGATTAAATAAACCCCTTTTTCCTATTTTTCTAATGAACTAAATATGAAAAAATACCTAAAAAATCAAAATAAAATCTAGAAAATTCTGAAATAATTAGAAATTTATACCTTCACTTATATAACTCCTTTTACTCAAATTTTCTCCATTGGATCACAAATTTCTTCATCTTTAATGTCATGCCACTTAAAAATATAAATTAAACAAGAAAATAGGGTGAATTCAAAATAATCTTAAATAATTTCTTAAGAATTCTATTTAATATCATCCCATCATTATCTTCTTGAAATTAATTATTTTAATCATCTACTAAAGTCAAAATAACTCAAAGAAAGTGGTTGATTTCTAATCATTTAACCTTGAAAAAGGTCAAACATCAATAAAACACATAATTAACCCTAAGTAAAATGGCATACCAATGGAGAAAATTCATAAAACTATGATAACATGCATCATAATTAAATAAAATAATCACGAATATTAGTTAAATAAGATAAGAATTTAAGTTAAATATGCATGTTATCAGATGACCACCATAATAACATGCAAAATAGAGGGTTTACTTGGAGGCTTGGAGCTATGTTCTGCATCCCAATTGCATAAACAAAAGATAACCAAAATAAAGGGTTTTAATAATGCATATGGATCGAGAGATTCTAGAACACCCACAAGAGCTCCCATACATAAAGTTGTTGAGAAGATAGATAAAGTTACCAAAAATTACTAGAGCGCAAATCTCAAAGGCTGTCTTGGGATGGAGGTTGTGTAGAAAGATGTTGACATAAATTTCCAAATCATAACACTCTAGAGTCTTCAAATTAGTGGTCAGTGGTTGGCAGACCAACCATTCACTAAACATATTTTTTGTATCCTTGAAAAATGATCTAGCAAAAAGTGACTCAAATATCTCCATGGTATGGTCGATATTCCTTTTATCGGTATACATAGCCTCCATCGTGGTTAACAATTTATGTGTCAGCTTGATCGATGCCGTTGATTAAGAGAGAGAATCATGAAGACTCAATTGTATCTAAGTAAGAATCACCATAGTATAGCTGTCCCTATGATCAAGTGCTAAGACTGTGGGGTTCTTGTCAAGTGCTGATGCAAATTATATAAGACAAGGAAGTCTTCTAAGCTAGAAACTAACAAGCCATATTTACTTTTGGGTTCGGAGGTCAATAAACTTTATGAAATTTTGATCAAAACAACAAATACAGCGGAATACATTGAATCAGATATCCAAAATATTGAGACACCAAGAATAGATAATCCTATCATCTAGTATGTATGAGAAAACATACTTACAAGGTTTCCTTCAGGGAGTTCTTGAAGCTATTCAAGTATCAAGCCTCTAGCGGTATCCACACAATCTCCAGATGGTTCGATCTCCTCTTCAAAGCTCTTCACCAAGAGAGAAAGAGAAGAAAGGAGAGAATTCTCAAAAGCCTTGCATGGATACTAACCAAAAACTTCTGTGCGGTCACTGAATACATTCACACTCATATCAAAACAAGTTCCAAACTTACCAATTTAAAGATTAAATCACTAATTAAATAGAATAGTGGTGAATAAGGGTCCAATCCACAGAGAAATAAGGAAAATTTTGAGATATCTTTGAAATTAAATAGAAAATTAAACTAATCTATGATTCAAAATTAAAATCTAATGCTACATGAAGAAAGATTAGGATGAAAACACATAAAATGATCCAATTAATCGCCGAATTCAAGGCTTTTCATTCTGCAATTTTGAAAATGAAGTTTGGCGTTCAAGATGTGTTTTCTTCCGATTCTGTCACCAATGCTTGATTTCAAACACTGCTCGGATAAGGAAATAAGTCTAGAATAAGTTTAAATCAAATGATTACAGCACTGAGTTGTTTAAACAAATCGACGTTCTCCAAACATCCAAGAACATTTTAAACTATAGAGAACTTGGGCGTAACCTTCGGATTGCCTCTTCATCTTTGAGCAATGCCTGAGATTAAACGCTGATTCGCATATCGTCATCTTTAACTTGCGTTCGTTTGATCAATGATGAAGCGTCCAGATCTTGCCATGTCCCTCGTGAAGAAGATGCGTAATTTGATGTTCACCGCTCGATCTTCATCGAGCAATTGAGATGAGTCCATGTGTCCATCAGGGTGCATTTAATCTCGTCTGTTACAACTCCCTAGATGAATGGCTGAGATTAAATCCTCTTAAAACGAATCTTCGCCTAATCAGATGCAGCCACGTACCCCCTCAAGTAAGTGAAATCCGACAATTGCACGATCATACGCGTCTCATTGCTCCACGTCACCTGTAACAGAAAACAAACCAAAATAGTCCCACATGACATAAATTTATGATTTTTACGATTATATAAAATGCATGCGTCTAATGCTTAGCATAAAATCATGAATGGATGCTTTAGCCCACTAATCACTTTCGCGAACACACGCGCACACGTGCCGACACATACGCACACATACGCCGTCACGTTGCATGTAGACGCGTCACCACGTGGCGATGCTCCGCCACATCAGCTCGTGATAAATAATTTTTTATTTATTCTTTATTCTTTTAAAACTCAAAAATAGCTTTAAATAAACTCAGAAAATTTTTATAAAATTCCTAAAAAATTCATAACTTTCAAAATACAACTCCAAATTAATCCAAATTTTTTTTTAGATCATAAATTAAATTCTCTATCATTATAAAAATTTTAAATATTTAAATAACAAGAGAAATAATTTTAATTTTAAAAACTACACTAATTCCTCTTAGAAGTTGAATTTAGAAAAATACATGACTGTCAATAAAAAAAATTCTCTTATCATTTAATCTTCAAAATGTAATTATGATCTCAAATATAGATGGGAATAAAATTATATTATTTAATTATGCATAATAATCTCTAAAATAATATATTTTTAGATCATAAGCTAAAATTACAGAAAATAATAGGTATGCACTCAAAATGTGATAACAATCATACAAATGGAATATTTGATACCTTAAATTACATTAATAATCATGTAAATTCATGTATAAATTGCATGTTATCATACCCCCAACATGAATAATTTCTAGTATCTTAGCAATTTACTATATGATCTCCCTAGAAAGTCTTTTTATCCTTTGATTCTACAACTCAATAAGTGAAGTGTATGAATGTGTGATTACTCTTCCTCATAGTGTGACCATAGTGATCTAGATTCTATATCCAGGTTCACTTCCTAAGAGCATATTAGGGTAGTGCTCATCGGGTAATGCTCAAGTCAATTTTCAATTGTAATTGAGGTGGGCATATCTAAGGTATGATGCTATGGAAATGAAAAGATTTCTCACACTCCCTGAGCAGATGAAATTCCTCTCCTCTCTCATTAAGTACATCACTCCACTCATTTTGGAGGCTACTTAGTGCATTAGAATTCCCCTCAACTCGTCTTCCTCCTATGAAGAGTACATTTGCAAAGGACTTTCTAACTTGAATGATTGATTAGGCTTTGATTGTTGACCGTACCCTAAGTCATTCATGAGTCTCATGTGGATGAAGGACTATACATACATCGTAATCGATGACGAAAAGGTTTCATAAAGGGAGTTCTTACATATTCCATATCTCTTAGACTACGTGGTATAGCTTGACACCCAACAGGATGACAACTCAACATATCGAATGGGTTAAATCGTATTTTAATATCTTGACCTTTTGTAATGATAGATTATTCGATTTTTGATCCAACAAAAAAAATTTGAATTAATTTGGAGTTGTATTTTGAAAGTTATGATTTTTACAATTTTTAGGAATTTTGTGGAATTTTTATGAATTTATTTAAGTATATTTTTTATTTTAAATTTATTAAAAACAATTAAGAAAAGGGCAAACAGGGGGTTATTTATCGTGCGGCACCCGCGTGGATGCGCCGTGGCACGCAAGGCCACGTGGCAGAGCCACGCGAGCCCACGCAAGCGCTTGCATGGCGCAGAGGTGACACGTGTGCAATATTTATATTAATTTATTGTTATTGTAAGTATAAGAATTCCATTTATGAGAACTCGCTAACCCATAAAACCGTCGCACCTTATAAACCCGACCATTCTCTTTAATTTTCTCCGTGTGGGACCATTTTGTTCTTTTATTTTGAATTTCAGATGACGTGGTTGAATACAATGCATCGGATTCAAGCGCGTGGATTACCATGCCTACATCACGTGGACGCGGAGTCCACCAGATCAGCAATCAGATCACGTGCTTAAATCACAATTTAAGTGACCCTTTTGACGAATCATTTGCCGACGCATGGACTCACCTTGATCGCCCAATGAAGATCTAACGAACGATCGAAACGACGTGTCTCTTTCTTCACGCAACATGAATGCATCTCAACCCTTCATCGCTGATCGGACGCTCACGACTAAATCACGTCGATTCATCAAATGACGCGCAATCCTGACCGTTGATCGCGATGAACCACCTCATCCGACGGTTACGCCCAAATTCTTCTATAAATTGAACTGTTCTTCAAACGGAACCTTACTCTTGGATTTTCGAGTGAAATCGATCGGTTTAGACACCACAATTCAAGCGTCCATCAATTTATTTCTCTTCTTGACACATTTCCGCATTTGAGGAGCATTCCACCAAACGTATGCTCTAAGGGAAACTCATAAGCTTAAGTTTGTGGTTCAAAAACTTTATTTTCAGTATTCCAACAAAAGCAATGAGATTCTGAAAGTTTCCGTGGAGTTTGATATAACATGCTATTTTTCAATTGTTAGAGCATAAATTCTTGAGAAAAAAAATACAAGTTCAAATGTTTATAAGAACATTACATAGATGTATACGGATCAAAGTTACCATATTATTATTTCTAATAATGTATTGAATATAGTGGCATTCTTGTAGAGATTCTTTTATTTAAATATCTCCATAAACAAATTTAATGTATAAATTTTTTATTTTGAATCCTATTTTTAGCCATTATTGCTTTATCATTGTGTCTATTGCCACTATATTTATAGCATAGAAGGTTTGTGTTCGTGATATTATTATATATTTCCAAATTATTTCATAATCAAATTATAACAATTTATTTTGGATATCTTCACAATATTAGGAAATTTATGACTATACTTTCAAATGTGGGTCTTTAATAGATGAAAAGCAGCTCATAAAAAAATTTGGGCTTGAAAATAACCTCTTCAACTTACAAAAAGTAAACATATTCAGTACCAAATTGAGTTTCAAAATTCATGAAAATTAAAAAGAGTCTTGGAAATATACATGCCATCATTATATCTTTTGAAAACTATAGTTTTGTTTTCAATGTAATTTTACATATGAAAAAAATTCTATCATTATATACTTATTTTGGAGAAGATTTTTATTTGGAAAATCATATTATTTAATCCCATAATGTAATTCCCATTCCATACACTTGGATTTGACTTATCAATTCACCACACTTTTATGAAAATTGTACGACTTTATTTATCATACATAATGAAACTTATACCTAGTGCTGTGTAATATGCCTTAGGGATGATATTTAATTGACCAATTGTGTTGTTAAATCTGAAAATTACATAAATCTTTCCCAAGTACCACATTATATATTCTTTCTCAATATGTGCTCAATACCTATCTAAAAATTCAGAACTTCCAAATTATCATAAAATTTAGTTAAACATATTCATTGCTATTTGAAAGTTTTACGCCTCTCATGCAATCATTGATATATTTATAAAGATTTTAATTTCATAAATATTTTGATGTTTCAAACTAGAACTCATAAATACCCTTGTATAATCTTCAGACATTTGTATCAGCCATGTCATTATCTTTTTTCCTTTCTTCTAAAGAACCTGTCAATTTCTAAGGCCAAAGTCGCCTCACTTTAGCTTTGTAAGGATATCCACCTCCACATGAAGAGTGGTTTCTTCCTTCTCAGGCTGACCAGGAGCTGAATACCATATAAACTCTAGATCACAAGAATGAGTTGATTTCAGCCTTCAATTCATCAGATTGTGGAAGGATTGAGCTGGGCTTTGTTGGGTTTCCCTTAAAGAAAGTAAAGCTGCCTAAAAGTGTGAGTTGAAGAGTGCTCAATGAATAATTTCTGAGAGTTGAACAAGGAGTGAGAATAATGAAGGTAAATAAAATTATTTTTCTTCTCATTACATCCACAAAGATATGATACTATCACCATAAGCTGAGGGGTTGTCACTATATCATCTAAAAGATAATGATATCATTGCAGAGAGAGAGATATGCATGATGGAATAGTATACGAAAATGAACACCTTTCTCTGCCCATGCAAAGCTACTATAATTTTATTGAGATTATCCTCTTCTCATCAGTATCAGTTGCTTGTTGATTTGCCTTTTTTTATTAAAAATAAGTCTACATAATAAATCTATTCATGCATAGCTCAACAGCTATTGGTTGAGACAATCATCATTAGTGAATGTTGTCACTATTCATATTTTAATTTTTTCTCTAATTTTTTTCTTGTTCTTTTCTTCGATGTCAAGAAAATTATTGATGAGATATCATCTCCGTTAAGTTCATTACTATCAGGTTTCTTTCTGTTTATATGTCATCCAAATTTGAGAAATTTTCCGATCTATATTCTTTAAGAGAGAGAGTGAGAAACTAACTGTCATACGTAAGAGAAACATGGATATTTATATCATTCGAAAGAGAATAAATGAAAGGACATCCACATAAACGCAAAATATTTGTCTTACTCAAGGAGATAAACGAAAACATTTATAGAATTAATGAAAAAGTCTGATGTATGATATTGATGTCTCTCTCTTTCTCTAAAAATCTCAAAATTTAATTTTCACATTAACGTCGGCCAATCAGCAATTCATTTCAAGAGACCACGTCATTTTTTTACGTCTTGATAAATAAATTGTTTTTGTACGACAATTAATATCTCTATCGCCATGCATAATCTAGTGTTAAATGGCATTAATCCTCAAGGATTATAAAACTTTTTGTTTTCAATTCTTATTCTCTCTCTCTCTCACGTACCAATATATTATGCAAAATTTTGAGTTTATTTGTGACTCCCTCTCTCAAGTACGCATAGATTACAGAATTTTTTTTGCTTATTTATGACTCTGTCTCTTGCTCTCAAGTACGCATAGATTAACCAAAATTTTGTGTTTATTTATGACGCTACCTCAACCTCTCTCCATCCATTTATCTATCTCTCTCTCATCCTAAATATGCATACTTGAAAGTTGCATGGCATGACAATCCTCAAGTAATATTAGAAATTCTATTTTTAATTAAGAAAATTTGTTCTTTCTTCCCTCCACTTGCAGCCATTTAGTACCAAAAACCCCGAGAAAGGATCCCAAACCCTAAACAATAAGCCCTCTTTCTCTCTCTAGCCAATCTCAGAAGGAAGACACAATGAAAGAGGAATATAAATAAAAATTTCTTCTATTCATGAAAACTACTATCTCTTAACCTCTTAATCTCTCTATTATTGGCTGCCTTTTTCCAAATATTTCTCAATTTTTTTTTTGGGTACTTGAACGTTACAAGCCATTACAATCCTCATTAACATGTTAAGATTATCAAATATTTTGCCATTAATCATGATGATCTTCCTCTCTCCCTCTCTCTCCCTTTCGCTCTCTCTCTCTCCCCGCCATTTCCAATTACGGCCACTAACTATTGCAAGAACCTAAGAGAGGGATCACAAACCTTGAAGCAATCCACCCTCCTCTTTTTCTCCCTAGAGTATTGACGCAACTGTTTATGTGATCGTTAAAAACACACAAACGTCCACCAAACAAAATTTATAATTCCTAACTCACAATAACAAAGATATGAAATCAAGTATAATATAAAGATCGGGTTGATCTACAGAGAACACGGTTGACTTTGATCGAAGGGTTGACTTGGTCAATCTTAGGTTTAAATAGATATTTTAGGAAATTAAAGTGAAATGTAACTAATGAAAATGATATAAATATATGAGAGAAGATATTTTAAGAATTAAGAAACTAATTTGAAGAAGAAAAATCAAAAGTCAAGGTCAAAGCGTTGACTTTGATCAGATGTTAACTTTCTATAAAATTAGAGAATAAAAATAACGTAAAATATTATATTTAATTCGTGATTTATCGAGAAGAATTGGATTTATTATGATTTACTAAAAATCAAATATCAGAAAAATCCCGAAATGACCACTTTAATTTAAATCATCAAATTAACTAACCAAATGATATCTAAATCAAGCAATTCACATATTAATAGAAAGCTAATAACCAGAGGATTCCAAGCAAAATTTTCAAATATAACCTTGTATTTTAAGAGGAATTGCCCCTGAAAGTCAATGCCCGAATGAGGATTGACAATGAGCAATTGATAGTAAAACGTTAAATTGAAGAGTCAAACGGTGATGAACTTTTACGATTTAGCTATCCACGGAAAGCTAATGAAACAAGGAATCTAATGAAACAAAAATCAAATGATTTGGTCTTAAGTCCAAATCACTTGATTGACGAACAATTTTGGCGAAATCAGCAAAAATCCGTACCAAATTTGGGTGAAATGAAGAACAATTCAATTGCTAAAATGAAATTAACTATTTAAATCTAATGTAAACTACAATTATTGCTAGGGAAATGATCAAATCACACTACTAACCCAATTGACACAAAGATTATGCTTCAAATTGCGTTGATTGAAGTGTATTTGCTTGATTTCTTCTTCGGCGTGTGATGGAGGACCATGCCGTGATCCAGGCGACAGCACGTGCCGAGCCGGACGGCGCGCGAGTACTACCGCGCCGGAGCACCCGAGCCGATGCCCAGGACCCCGGCTTCAAGTACACCGCGTGATGCGATCCTCCCGGCGAGTTTTCCCCGTTTCTTGCTTTATTTGTTTCGTGAGACTATTCGTGTGTGTGTGGGAGGGTTTTCCCCGTGTTTTGGGCCCTCCCTAGAACTTATGGACCGGTTCTAGGCCCTTTAGAGGGGTTTTAGCCTATTTTTGGGCCAAAACCCCTTCGAATTACGGGATTGCCCTTAGGGCAATCCGTCTCTTTCTCTCTCCTATATAAGGAAGAGAGGAGAGAGTATCGTGTAGACGGTTTTTGGATGAAGTAAAGAAGAAAGAAATTCTGATGTGACCTCCCCATGCGAACATGAGAGAGGTCCTGGAAATCCCGAGCTAGGATTTCCGTGGAAGGGAAGAGAGGGGGAGGGGACGCCCTGAGGTCGCCGCTGTCTCGCAGCGCCGCCGCCGCCGTTTCCGCCGCCGTCGCGCCCGAACGACCGTCGCCCACGTCGAGCTCTCTCCAGTCGCCGCCGCCGGACCTGACTGAAGCCGCCGCCGATCCTCCCGCCGTCGCGCCGCCCTGCTGTGCCACCGACCGATCGACTGCCGCCCCAGCGCCGTCTCCCCTGGACGCCGCTGCACGGACCGCCGCCGCGCCCTCCAGGTCACGACAGATCGTGCAGGTCGCCACCGCCTTGGTGCCCATCGCCAGCTGCTCGTCGCCCCAGTCCACCGCCTCCGTCCGCCTGGTAGAACTGCCGCCGAACAGAGCCGCCACCGGGCCGAGCCGCCGACGTCCGAACGATCGCCGCCGCCGCTGCACCTACGTGCCGCCGGAGCCGGATCGTACACAGCCGCCGCCCGTCGAGCCGCCGCTAGAGTAATCCTGCCTTGATTTCAGATTCTTCCGAATCCGACGAGCTGCCGTCGTCCGGGTCGTGACGTTGCTCGCCGCCGCCAGTTCGATCGCTCGCGATCACCGTGTTCTTAGCGTCGATTGACAGGTCTGCCACTTCGGCCCTGATACCTGGGTCGCCCGACGCACCTGCTGATCGAGAGATCCCGCTACTAGGATCCTCTTCGTCCTCTAGATAGTATCGTGATCTCCTCGTGTGTTTTCCTCACGGCGGACAGCCTTTCCCACTTGCAGGTTGGTGCTGCCTGCGTGCGAGGGTGCTTCGGGTCACTGCGATCTTCGGATCACGACGCCGCCCTCGATCGAGTATTATCACCTTCCCCAGTGCTGAAGGCGCTCGCTCCACCACCGGGGGCTAGCTTCTTAGGTACCTCTCGTTTGCCCGGGTTGGGTCGGGTTTGCTTCTCGGTTTCGTTCGAGTTTTCACAGTCGTCGTACGGGTGCGGATCACTCCGGTCGTGGAATCCCACCGTAGTCGTCAGTAGACGATCTAACGGAATGTGGGAAAGTCGATCCATTGAGCAGCGCTTGGAGAGCTTTCCGGACGTCACCCTAGGTCAGCTGCCGCTCCCTGTGCTTCTCGTTATTTCGAAAATTCGCATCACTAGCATATTTCACGCATCTTAGTCGTAGCTAGTCCAGATCCTTGTGTTGTAACACGAGCCGTCGATCCCGGCATCCATCGTGTTACATCAGCGTGCCTTCAGCATTCAAGGGGAGATTTTGATCGATTCTTGCAGTGATTCATGATCAATCTGACCTCAATAAGATCGCGATTGAGTCTAGAACACAGGGGGATCATGAAGAACTGCCAAATTTGCTATAAAATTGCTTAATCTCTTCACAATTTAATCAAAAGTTTTGTTTACAAAGGGGAGAACATCGTTTTATAGAAAAAATCACATGAAAAACTCGGACCCTCCGATTTGATGAAGGATGATTCAACGGCTAAGATTGCACACTTTTGATGGGCCACGAACCCACATCTCCTTCATCGAAGCATCTTAATGCGTCCACGTGTCCCCCAACAATGAGTCAAATGAGAGATTAATCGCAATCGTCCAATTTCATTAATGAAATCGACGGCTGCTAAATTTTCACGTGCGTCAATCGTGATCCGGTGAATCAGCGTCCACGAGATCGACGCGTGTTGATCATCACAATCGCATCCTACGCATCTTTTGCTGCCACGTGTCCTGTAAGTTAAGAAATAAATGGAACATAGTCCCACACAGAGAAAAATAAAGGAAATTGATGGGTATATAACGGAAAAAGGTTTTAAGGGATGAGTCGCCCATTGGGCCAAGTACACCCCCCCCATCTAACCTGAGCCCACTAACCAGTGGGCCCATCATCTGCTAGCCCAGTTATCATCACGCCACGTAGGCGTCGACGTGGCCTCGCGCTCTCTTTCTAGGCAAGTAATATGTCAGATATGCAGGTGTTTGATGAATTGAGTTACATCCAAAATTTTGTCTCTTGTTAGTATCAATTCATTGAACACATTAGGTCAATCCATCTTGATGACAAATTCCATGATTACAAGAAATAGAAATTAATTGTTTCATATCTCCTCATTTTCCCTTCTTAGATGATCTACACATTAAAATTTTATTCTATTAAATTCAACCAATCTTAAGATTTGAAATTACAAAATTACTTTAATGAAGAAAATCCATCAAGAATAGTTATACTCTATGAACTTAAATTTTATTCCCTCATACTTCCTTGTACATGATATATGGTGTATGAAGACAAATTATGAGAATATTGCCTCAAATTTATTATCAGTAATCAATTTACATTAATCTATTTTTAATGGTTCGCCAAGAAAAAAATGACTTCAATAATAAAAAAATATGATTTGAAAGATATTTTAGTTTCTCAAAAAACTAAGTGAAACAGATCGTCCCTAATGTAGAATAGTAAATACAAAACCCACAAACAAGTGTAAGAAACTACATGGCAAGTTTGAGACATTGAAATCTACACTTATCAATAAATGGAATATGAGTCATCCATAAAATTATATATAGGATAGTAATTATAGTATTTACTATTCGTGTGTATATTTATCTGTTTATGTGGTGCAAGTAAAATTTTCTTATAATCACATAGACCTATTTCAAGTAAATATTTGGGGGTATGCTTGATGATTCAAAAGTAAAGAATGATTCTCCCTTATTAATGCATTTGTCTGTTATATTATTAATATATATATATATATATAGAGAGAGAGAGAGAGAGAGAGATCATGGAGTAGTTCTATGTTTTCAAGGACAATTTTCAAGATGCTTCTTTATTAAATGTATTTTTAAAAAATAAGAATATATTTGGACATATGGATACTTTTGTCTTAGGTTTCATAGAGACACCATGCAAGCTTCAAAACAGAATTACACAATATTCAGTTCAAAATGACATCAAAAAGTTCAATATTTAAGTTAAAAACGGCAAACCTTGAATGTCGTTGGTACTTCCAAGTATGAACCTAACAATAATTCAAAGAATCATTATCAATGAATTGTCAATTATCACAGTTGATCAATGATTAGCTCAAGAATGCCATAAATTTAATTTCAAAGTGGTGCCCCCTTTTCCCCACTTCTGTCCACATTCTTTTTATTGTTGGCAAACCTTCCAGTTTCTCCCCTTGCACCATTCTCCTTTCCCTTTCCGTCCAACTTATACATTTTTCCTTTTTTTTCTTTTCTTTTATGTGCTCTTCTTTCTCCTTATTTTTATTTCCTTTTTGTATTATTTCTCTCCCTCTTTTTGCTTTTCTTCCTTTTTGCTTTTTCATGTATTGTTCTTCTTTTTCTTCATCCCATAATATCATCATTTCTTACATCGTCCTTGGCATGGTGGAGGGTCCACTTTTCAATGACTAGCCCTAGTACTATGCGCCACTACATTGCAAAGATCCTCAATATTAGATTGAAAGTCCCCATAAAGTTGCATCATTAAGTCAAAAATGACATAACTCTCAAGCCCAGAGCAAAGGTTTCTTCTAAAACAATATGTCCTCTCATTTTTTGCTACAAACATTAGCGGCATAATAAGTACTTTTCCAAGAGGGGCACTTTTGTGGGTACTTCAAGTATGCGTCTTAAATGTTTTTAAAAATCATTATCAATCAATATTGGCAATTAAGACACTGAATGAGGATCAATAATATCAATGGGCTTCTTACAAATGGTGTTGCTTCTCATCGTCGCCAACATTGTTATTTTTTTCATGCTTTAATTTTTTATGTTGTTACTTTATTCCTATTCTCTTTTTTTATGAGGCAGGTCACAAAGCGTTTTATGCAGTCGTTAAAACATACAAACGTCGGTCAAAAAAAATTTGTAATTTCAAACTCACAATGACAAAGATATAAAATCAAGTAAAGTGTAAGTATCGGGTCGATCCATAGAGAACAAGGTTGACTTTTATTGCAGAGTTGACTTTGTCAAACTTAGGTTAAATTAACAATTATAAGAAGTGGAAATGATATTTTATCAATAGAAATGATATAAATATACTAGATAACATATTTTAAGATTTTAGATCTCTGTTATCATAGAGAAAAATCAACAGCAAGGTCAAAGCGTTGACTTTGACCAACAGTTGACTTTCTAAAAATCAAAAGATAAAAAAAGCTTAAATATTACGAAAATTATATATGAAGAAGCTAGAGAGAAAATGGAATTTATTGATATAAAATTCATGATTTTTCAATAAGAATTGGATTTACTATGAATTATTGAAAATCAAATATCAGAAAAATCCTGAAATGAACACTTCACAGAAAATCTTCAAATTGACTAATCAAATGATATTCAAATCTTGAAATTTGTATATCAATAGAAAAATAACAATCATAGGATTCCAAAGAGACCAAAATTGTCAAATTCTAATTTATATTTTAGGAGTAATTGATCCTGCAAGTCAATGCCCAAATTTGGATTGAAAATGAATAGGGGTTAGTCAAACCCTGGAGGATGATTCAAGACCCATCAGGGAAGCCCAGAGATGACTCAACCGGAAGGTATGGGAGGTCGTGAAAGAAGAAAGTCTTAAATGGCTAAACGCAGAGATAATCTACCCCATATTTGATAGCCAATGGGTCTCGTACACGTTGTTTCGAAGAAGGCCGGAGTAACGGTCACAACAAACGAGAAGGGCAAGGAAATCCAAACACGCCTTCCGACGAAGTGGAGAGTCTGCATCGACTACTGGAAGCTGAACTCCACAGCCAAGAAGGACCACTTTCCACTTCTGTTCATCGACCAAATCTGGATCGACTGGCAGGGATCAAGTTACTTGTGCTTCCTCGACGGATCTTCGGGCTATAATCAGATCGCTATTCCTCTCGACGATCAAGAGAAGATGACGTTCACATGTCCTTTTGGCACCTTTGCCTTCAGACGCATGCCATTCGGATTGTACAACACCCCCAGGACCTTTCAACGATGCATGACGGCAATCTTCTCTGACTTTCTTGGCGACAGTTTAGAAGTCTTCATGGACAACTTTAGCGTCTTTGGAAACGATTTCGAGAGTTGTCTTGCTCACCTGACGAAGATACTGGAGGTATGCGTCAGGAAACGACTGGTGTTGAGTTGGGAAAAATCCCACTTCATGGTACGAGAGGGAGTAGTGCTCGTGCATATCGTCTCGAGCAAAGGACTGGAGGTGGACAAGGCCAAGATAGAGGTCATTCAAAACCTCCCTCTACCAGGTACCATACGAGATCTGAGGAGCTTTCTTGGGCACGTCAGCTTCTACTACTGGAGATTCATTCAAGACTTTCCCAAGGTCTCCAAGCCACTCACCACCTTTCTTTGCAAAGACAAGGACTTCATCATCAACGAAGAGGGGAAGCGCGCATTCACGATGCTGAAGCAAGTACTGATCGAGGCACCAATTCTACAAAGTCCTAATTGGGACTTACCCTTCGCGATCATGTGGGACGCTTTGGACTACGCGGTGGGAGCGGTCTTGGGGCAACGACTTGACAAGTAGCCAACGGCCATCTGCTACGCAAGTAAGACCCTCATCGAAGCTCAGATAAATTATATGACTATGGAGAAAGAGCTTCTGGCGGTGGTCTATGCTCTCGAGAAGTTCCGACTGTACATCTTGGGGAGCAAGATCATCATCTACACTGATCATGCGGCCTTAAAATACTTGCTCTCCAAGAAAGAGGCCAAACCACGACTAATATGATGGGTGCTGCTCCTTCAAGAATTTGACTTGGAAATAAAAGACAAGAAGGGCAGCAAAAACTCAGTGGCAGACCACTTATCGCGTCCTCACATCTCGACAGGAGAAGACATCCGTGACACATTTCCAGACAAGCATCTCCTTGCCATCTCAAGTCACGCCCCTTGGTACGCACACATCGTCAACTTCATCGTCACTGGATCAATCCCAGAGCACTGGAATCGACATCAAAAAGATAAGTTCTTCCATGAGCTCAAGTACTACTTTTGCGAAGAACCGCTTTTGTTCCATCTAGGATAAGACCAGATCATCCGATGATGCATACCAGAGGAGGAGCAAGGAGATATCCTGGCGATGTGTCACTCATGAACATGCGGATGACATTTTGCGGCATGCAAGACCGCAGACAAGATCCTATAGAGCGGCTTCTACTGGGCCTCCATCTTCAAGGACGCCCACCGTGTCTACACAGAGTGCCTACAATGTCAAGCGGCGATAAACATCTCCAAGCAAGATGAAATGCCGATGCGGCCGATCCTTGAAGTGGAGATCTTTGACCTTTGGGGGATAGACTTCATAGGACCTTTCCCACCTTCTAACGAGAAGGAGTACACACTAGTGGCGGTGGACTATGTGTCCAAGTGGGTTGAGGCAATCCACATTAGGACAAACGATCATCGGGAGGTTTTGAGATTCATCACACGATGCATCTTTGCTTGGTACGGTTGTCCGAGGGCGATCATCAGGGACGTCGGCTCACACTTCAATAATGCTCACTTCGCACATTGTTGAAGAACTACAGAGCACACCACCGCATCACCACGCCATACCACCCCCAAGCGAATGGGCAAGTAGAGGTAAGTAATCGAGAAGTCAAGACCATACTCAAGAAGATAATTCGTCTAGATGGGAAGGATTGGACACACAAGCTTCCTGACGCACTATGGGCATACCGGACGGCATACAAGACACTCATCGGGATGTCTCCCTTCCGGCTTATCTTCGACAAAGCCTGCCACCTTCCGGTTGAGCTAGAGCATCGAGCCTACTAGGCTATCAAAAAGCTCAACCTATCACTAGACGAAGCAAGGAAAGAACGACTTCTCGAGCTTCAAGAGTTACAGGAGCTGAGGCACGACGTATACGAGAACGCGGTGATCTACAAAGAGAAGACCAAGGCCTTCCACGATCGACATATCCGACGACGATCATTACAAGTCAACGACAAGGTCTGGCTCTACAATTCGTGCCTCAAGCTCTTTCCTAGAAAGCTGCACTCCAGATGGGATGGTTCGTATGTGGTTCTCGAGTTATTCGATGGCGGATCGTTACTCATCTCCGATGTCAAATCCGGTTGACAATTAAAGATAAATGGCCATCGTCTCAAGCCGTACCTGACATCAGAGCCACCCGCACCGGCAGATAAGGTAAATCTACATCTTCCCGAGTACTCGAGGACACCCTCGACCCATCATTAGTCGTAGTTTTTATTTTTGCTTAGTCTGGTTGAAGAAGTTAAACTTAGCGCTCTTGGGAGGAACCCGAAGATTATCTTACCTTTTAGTTTTATGTGTTTTTCAGTTTTTATAGATATCGAAGAACTACATTAGGAAAGGGTGCACGTGCACACAATTCCCACGAACGAGCATCACCGAATAATGAGCTTTTCTAAACCTCACTCACCACATTTTTGCATTGTTTTCATGCCATGACTCGATGATTTTTCAAATGAGCATGTAGTTTTCATTGAGGACAATGAAAGATTATAGTTGGGGGGTGAAGATTTTGAAAAAGCTCTACTAATTTTTAAAAAATTTAAAATTCTACCTTCTAAAAACTCCTGTTTTTCAAAACTTTGATCTATTCTACCCCACCTTAGAAGTCTTTACATCTAGAGGTCTGACCTACTAGTAATGTAGAAGTGAGGGCCTCATATCCCATACGATTACATTTTGAGTAATAAAGCTAAATGATCTAGAGAAACCATGGATTATACTTAGTGGTTGACTTCTTTGGGGTTGGGTACCTAACAAACACCAAGGAAAAAGAGTAATCAGAGGTTGAAATGCTATGGGATTGAAAAGGGGAGTATTTGAGATAAGATAAATGATGTAGGATATTTCTAAGATTGATAATATTCCTACAAACTAGGGGAGGACCTATGAATTGATATCATTATGAAAAGGTCTTAGGAAATCAGTGAGAATATATTGAGGTATAATTCAGGAATATAAAGATATATGATGACTTAATGAGGAAGATAAGATGGATAATAAGAGAAGAGAAGAAATATGGAAGAGGAATAATGGGAGAGAGTATTATCGGAATAGTGAGAGAGAATATGAATGATAGAAGAACATATGTTAAAGAATATAGTTAGCGATGATAGAGGAGATACTATTATATATTTGAATATATAAAATAGGGAATGGAAGTTAAGAGGATTAGTTAAGAAGAGAAGAGAGTAGTAATACTGGCGATGAAAAGAGGATAGAGGATATAATAGAGAGAGAATAGGATAGTAAGAAGAATCTAGTGTTGGACTTACGATGTTATGATAGAACTATCATTCACGAAAATGAGGAGAGGATGATACCTGATATTGAAGTGAAGATGATGCTCTGAGATCACTCCACGACCAAAAGAAATCCTCTGCTTGCTCCTTACTTTGAGATGATTGAAAGAGGACAGAAGGGGGAAAGAAAAGATAGGGAGGTAGAATCGGAGTGAAGGAGATGCGGGAGGAATAATGGAGATACGGGGGAAGGACGATGAACACGAAAGGGGTAACACGTAACCAAAGAGAACCAATTTTATCAAAATAACATCATGGTTTTCCTTTACAATTTGTTTCTTTTATAGAGAAGAGAAAGATAGGGGAGTTGCCACGAAGAGACGCCTCGGAAGAGACAAGAAGTCGCGGCGGTTATGCACCCGTTACGTGGACGATCGTTAGTCTTTTTCCTTCTTCCGAAAATTGCAAGATTGTGAGTCGCAGAGTATTAAACTGAACTGTGGATGATGATAGCCGTGGATAAAACCCGTTTGAGTGAGATGAAGAGAAGTAATTCCGCGTGTGAAAAGTTGTATAAATCGCGGACGTTTTCTTTACTTCCGTAGATTTTCCGCGGTAACCACTGGACTGGGCTTCTTTGGAAGTCTCGATTTATCTGCGAGAAGGTCGGCATCGTTGTTTCGTGATTTTATCTTGGATAGTGCTCGTGGACGTCGTCGCAGCTCGTCGCTGATGTCTTGTTGACCGAACTATTCCGCGATTCTCCAAGATACGCTGAGGGACCTCCGGAACTTCTTTGGCTGTTTCCTCTTTTCACCGAAAGCCTGCTTTCGGTTTTCGTCGTCTCAGCTTCTCAAATGGCCGTCCTTTGTACTAATTCATTCAGGCTTTAGCTGTCGTTATAATCCTTAAAATCCTGAACATATCATCTTCAAACTGAGGGAATAAAGGCAGATCTCCAGGATAGATGTTGACGGACGGGCTGTTCGTAAGTCTGACGATGAGTGGAATCCGCTGAGAAAATTAACGATTCCCCGCGTATTCCTTTGGTGCTCGCGATTCGACAAGACAGAAACTCCATTACTGACGTTGACCTCTCGTTGAATAATCTCTGCGCTTTCTCAAGGCTTTGACTGGAAGGAGTTCAGAACATCTCGTCATTTCCTTTTAGATCTCGTGTGTGTCGTTGGACGGGATTTTGCTCGCCGATTGGTGGACTAATGGAGCTTCTTTTTGGCAGCAATTCTCTCATAACTCCAAGGCAGTCACCTTGTTTCACGACAGCAAGACGAAGATGGCGTGGAGTATTTCAGTGTTGTCTCCTATATTTGAGGTTTTCGGTTGACCGTTGTGGAGGTGGAGCTTCTCTTCAGATGCAATGACCTCGGACGTTCCTGGATTTTCTTCGAGGAGAGCTTTATTTACACTTGTCTGTAGTCGGATGGCATCAGTACTCGTGCGCTCTTGTATTGAAATTGGCAAGAGCCTTCGGCCGAATCTTCAAGCGCGTCAGGTGTCGGGACGTTTCGATTACTTGAGAGGTATTTAAAGCTTCCCCAAGTCTGTTCCTCGGTGTTGATGAAATAGATTCTTAGAATAGGGAACTTGTCGTCTTCTCTCCACACTGTTCCTGATTGGAGTCGTTATGTGTAGGTCTTCCCGCTGCTACGTTTCTGTAGAGGGTTGACCTCGGAATATTGGCTTCAATGAGGGCCTTTGACCATGGTAGTGATATCATTTTTATCCTCCTCTTCAGTAACCGGGGATGTCTTATGATCTTCTTAATCTCTTGGACAGCCTTGACTTTGGGTGTAATAATGCATGATTTTCACTTGAAGTAGATCCCGGGGATAATAGTAGTATTTAGATCTCTCCTACATTTCTAACTAAAGGTGGTTTTCAAAGAGAAGGAGATTTAACATAAAAAGGATTCCTATTAATTTTCTTTTGAGATCATTAATTAAATGATATAAGGTACCTATGATATGGTGGATAAGGTTTGGAGATTACGGATCCTATATCAAAGTAAGATGGTGGTTGACTTGGTCCACTCAAAGAATTCTAGGTTTCTAAAGATAAGGATTAAATGCTTTGACCAAGTCAATCTTTAGATCGGTATAAAATAAGGGAAGGAGGGAAAATAAATTCCTTAAGATCTACACTCTCTTTAATTATTTAGAGAGGCTTCTTCATCCATTTAATGACTGGATGATTTCTCAAATTGGTAGCTATGGAGGAGGAGGAGGAGGAGGAGGATAGGTTCACTTAGAACCCTTGTGTTCATGTTTTCAAATTTATTCTCCATCAATAAAATTCCATTCCCTACCTATCATCAGCCAAAACTACTTAGTATAAGGAATTTCTCAATTCTAGACTTTCCCTTTTTAAAGAGTGCAATGATCCATAATTTTTCTAACACCTATCTTTCCTTATAGGCATGTAGTTTATCTTTTCCAAAGCAGTCAAGTAGTTATACCACCTTGTTTTAAACCTCACTTTTGATAATGAACACTCCCAAGTGATTCACAAATCCATCACATCTTCCATTTCTGCCCCACATGTACTTATACCTTCACACTATACTTCATTTGCTACATACTCTCATTCAAAAATCCTAAAACTCCTCCATATCATCATTCTAGTCTTCTGAAATGCTTAAAAAAAAGAAAAAAAGAAAGAGGAGAAAAGTCAAAAGAAAGAGAGAAATAAAAAGTTACAAGAAAGAAAATAAGTGGGAATATCTTCTACCTTTATCTCTACCTCCATTATCTTCTCCACCATCTACCATATCCATCATCATCCGCCTCATTTGGGAGTATAATTATCATAAGTGGTACCTTCTTTGTTTTTATTATCCGCTTTGTTTTATCAGCATATTTGCTTTTAGCAAAGTCATACCTCTAGAAATAGTATCTTTTATTTCCTTCAGCCACCTCACACGGTGCATCCAAAGATAGGAATCCTTTTGAAATTGCACTCATTTAAGGAGGAAAGCGAGTTGAGGGAAATTCTAAAATACTAAGTAGCCTCCATTTTGAGGGAAGGAGTGATGTATCTATGGAGAGGGTAAGGAATTACATCCACTCATGAGAGAGTGAGTATCTTTTCATCACCATAGCATCATACCTTGAATATGCTCACCTTGATTACAATTGAGAATTAGACTCGAGCATTAGCCGATGAGCACTACCCTAACATGCACTAAAGAAGTCAATCTAGAGATAGAATCTAGGTCATTATAGCCTACACTATGAGGAAAACATGATCATACATTTATACACTTCACCTTTTAGTAGTAGGATCAAAGGATGAAATGACCTTCTAGGGAGAATATATAGTAAATTGCTAAGAGACTAGCAATGATTTAAGTTGGGGGCTGTGATAACATGCTAATTAGACATGATAAAACATGATTATTGATGCATATTAAGGCATAAATGATTTCATTTCTATGCATGTTATCATATTTATGAGTATTTATCTATCATTTCATGAAAAAGCTATTATAATCTCAAAATACTTTAAACTAAGGTTAAATAAGATGATTTAAAGATAAATAATTTTATAACCCATCTTTACTTGAGATTATAGATGTTTTTAAAGTTAAAATAATGAAAGAAATCATTTTATAGACATTTATTTACATTTTCTTAAGTTAAAATCTTTAAAAAATAAATGTATTTTTGAAATGGAAATTAAAAATCTCATTATTTATTAATTTTGACTTTTTAGAATGATACATAATTAAATTTTGGATCAAATGAAAGAAATTTGGATTAATTTAGAGTTATATTTTGAAAGTTATGAATTTTCTAATTTTTAGGGATTTTTTCGGATTTTTCTGAATTTATTTTCGATTTTTAAAGAATTTAAAACAATTGAAAAGGGCAAAAAGGGGGTTTATTTTCATGCGTGCACCCACGCAAGCGCCTGCATGGCGCGATGTGACATGTATACATATATATATCATTATACTTAGGGTTATAGTACATATAAGCATTCCGTATTCAAAAATTCGCTAACCCTCATATTCCCGCCATATTATAAACCTGATATGTTTCCTTAATTTTTACTGTGTGGGACTAAGTTCCACACCGTTTTTGTAATGCAGGTGACGTGGCTTAATGAGCAGCATCGGATCAGAGGACTTATCAATTAAACGCGTGGATCGTGTGGACTCGTGGTCCACCGAATCACCATCAAGAGCACGTGGCTTTAATAAGGAGTTATAATGGCTCAGATCTAACGCGCGGAAGTGCACGATCCAATGGGCGCAATTTGATGCATTTAATAATGCCAATCCACGTGGACTCATCGGGGCGCCCCATCAAGATCGAACGGTCGCGATTTAGGTGAAACGGTTCACGGTGAACTGTTTCATCAAAACCGTCGATTGAAGTTCATCAGATGGTTACACCCAAAAACGGTATAAATAGAGATGTTCTTCTGATTTGTAATTTATTCAAGAGAAAATCAATCCAATTGATCTGTTTAGACACCAATACTCTTGAATCTCTCGATCCTATCCTATCCTCTTCTACACACAATTCCGCATCCAAGGAGGGTTTGAGATCGAGATTTGGCCAAATAGAGAGGGAGAAATCGACGCTTGAATTTCAACATTGCGGTTCTTTCAGGTTTTTTATTATCAATGATTAATCGAGCTAATCCAATCGCAATTTGGGGTTAGTGGAGGCAGTTTTTACTAATCTTTCATCTATTCATGTTTAATTTCGATTTAGATTTGGAATTTAAGTTCAATTTCGTTTAATTTTCATCAATATCGCGATTTTAAGTTTCGGAAATCTCTCCCCACTTCGATCTTCAATTTCTCTGTGAAATCAAAGTCAAATTCGATGATTTTTTATTCCATGGAAACGATTTGAAGTTCTCGTCTGTATCGCCTCGACCCATTTGGACACATAGTCCACCGCTACAAGAATGTACTCTTTTCCCTCCAACGGTGGAAATGGTCCCATGAAATCAATCCCCCAAAGATAAAAAATTTCTACCTCAAGAATGGTTTGCAAGGGCATTTCATCTCGCTTTGAGATGTTTAATGCGGATGGGCACTTTAGACATTCCTTGCAATACTTGATCGCATCCTTGAATAGAGTTGGCCAATAGAAGCCACTTTGTAGCACCTTCGCTCCAGTCTTTCTCGACGCAAAATGTCCTCCACATAAAGATGGATGACACGTCAATAGAATATGCTCTTACTCTTCCTCCAGAATGCATCGCTGAATAATCTGATCACCCCCTACATGGAACAATTGGGGTTCTTCCCAAAAATAATATTGAATATCACGGGAAAATTTTTTCTTTTGATGCATGTTCCAATACTCGGGGACAGATTTTGTGATTAAGTACTTAACAATCTGCGCAAACCAAGGTACCTTAGTCACAACGGCAAGAAGCTGTTTGTTAGGGAATGTGTCACAAATCTCACCTGAAGATGTGGTATGAAGTCGAGAAAGATGATCACCCATTGAGTTCTCACTTCCCTTCTTGTCCTTGATCTCCATATCGAATTCTTGAAGAACGAGAACCCATAGAATCAGTCGGGGTTTAGCCTCTTTCTTGGACAGCAAGTACTTCAATGCGGCATGATCCGTATAAACAATGATCTTTCTGCCAAAGACGTAAGGCCTAAATTTCTCCAAAGCAAAGATAATTGCTAACAACTCCTTTTCCATAGTAGTGTAGTTGACTTGAGAGTAAGCTAGCGTCTTGCTTGCGTAGCAAATGGCGGTCGACTTCTTGTCGATCCGTTGCCCCAAAACTACGCCCACTGCAAAATCTGAAGCGTCACACATAATCTCAAAAGGTAAGTCCCAATTAGGACTTTGTAAGATAGGTGCTTCTACTAATGATCGCTTCAGCTGCATAAAGGCATGCTTCCCTTCTTCCTCAATGGTAAAATCTTTTTCCTTGCATAAAAGAGAAGTTAGTGGTTTCAAAACTTTAGCAAAATCCTGAATAAAATGACGATAAAAGACGACATGCCCTAGGAAACTTCTAAGTTCCCTTATCGACTTAGGGAGTGCAAGGTCTTGGATCACCTCGACCTTGGCCTTTTCCACTTCCAAACCTTTACTTGAGACTAAATACCCAAGCACTATACCTTCTCTTACCATGAAGTGGGACTTCTCCCAACTAAGGACTAAGCATTTCTTAACGCAAACGTCAAGGATTTGCGTTAAGTGCTCTAAGCACGCATCAAAACTCGGCACGAAAACTGAAAAGTCATCCATGAAGACCTCCATGCTCTCTCCTTTAAAATCAGAGAAGATGGCCATCATGCACCTCTGAAAAGTGGCAGGAGCGTTATATAATCCAAATGGCATGCGCTGAAATGCATATGTTCCAAATGGACATGTAAATGTAATCTTCTTCTGATCATCGGGTGTATTGCTAACTGATTGTACGCAGAATAGCCATCGAGGAAGCAATAAAATCTTTGACTTGAAAGCTTGTCAAGAATTTGGTCAATGAATGGCAAGGGGAAATGGTCCTTTTTAGTCGCCACGTTTAGCTTCTCATAGTCAATGTATACTCGCCACTTCGTCGGACGACACGTTTGAAGTTCTTCGCCCTTGTCATTCGTCGTCACGGTGATCCCCGCCTTCTTGGGGACAACATGCACCGGACTAACCTATGGACTATCGGAAATGGGATAAATGATACATGCATTAAGCCATTTAAGGATTTCATCCTTAATGGCATCCCATACCTTAGAGTTTAGCCTCCTTTGTGCCTCTCTAGAGGGATGAGAGTCCTCCTCTAAGAAAATGCGATGAGTGCACAAAGAGGGATCAATTCCCTTAAGGTTCGTTAAGTTCCATCCGATTGCATCCTTCCTCGCAAGACCGCCAATAGTCTGTCCTCTTGGTCCTGATCTAGCTGCGAGGATATAAAAACCGGATTAGCGCAATGATGATCAAGAAAAGGATATTTCAACGTAGAAGGTAGCAGTTTTTGCTCGCGTGCCATTTCGCTGGAGGGAAATGGATCATCCTCGGGCTCCTCGAAGCTCTCATCCTCAATAGCCGCCATCGCCTCCTCAATACAACTCAAAATCTCCGGATCCTCATAAATATCGACGGCGCCTACCTCATCAGACTCATGTGAACGATGTCGCATCAACTTGTTGATGCTCACCTTCATCATGCTATCTCCAACCTGAAATATAACTTCACCCTTGCCCCAATCCATGATCGCTTTTGCGGTAGCTAAAAATGGTCTCCCTAATATGATGGGAGAGTCGGTGAAGTCCTTCGTGGATTTCATATCCACGATAATAAAGTCTACCGGAAAGTAGCAGGTTTCTACCTTAACTATCACATCATCTACAACGCCGTGAGGTCGTCTCACGGATCCATCCGCTAAGCTCAGCTCGATAAATAATGGCTACAACTCACCAAGTGAGCTAATGTCGTATACTCCCTTCGGGAGGATATTGACACTAGACCCCGTGTCGAGGAGAGATTGAGTGAAAGTCATGCCCCCTATCTCACAACTAATTATGGGAGCTCCCAGATCACGTCGCTTATGAGGAAGCGTACTCAACATGATAGAACTAATGGTCTCACTCATATTGATACGTTTTGGCTTCCTCATAGGGGTGCAAAGTCCTTTTAAGAACTTAGCATAGGATGGAATATGCTGGATGGCATCTACTAATGGGCTGGTGATAGTAACCTGTCTAAAAGCCTCTAGCAATGTATCATCACTATCACACGTAGAGACTATGGGCTCGCTCAATAACTGAGGATAAGGCATTGGAGGTTTGTAAACCTCGAGATTGGGCTCTGCCCTACTCTCCTCATCGGGTGCCTCCTCATCATCGGAGTCCTCCTCTGAAATAATCATGGGAGAGGGATGGTCATCCTTCTCCTCAAGCGGGTCCTTGCGGCGCTTGTGGTCCGTATGAGGATCCACTAAGACCTTGCCGCTACGTAGGCCTGAAATGGCATGTGCTTCCTCCGATTCACTATCAATGCGAACTTCGTTCACATTGTGGGTGCGGCTCAATGATGCTTGCCCTACATACCTAGGGTTTGCTAAAGGTTGGGAGGGTAATTATTCTATAAATTCAACTCGCTTACCCTTCCTTTGCTCGGTAGAAGCATCGTAGCATTGGGCTTTAGCCCCTTTGACTTGGTCGAGTTGGTCGCTAACCTCATTCAGTTTACTCATCATTTGTGCTAATGCACTCATGACGAGGTCAACTGAAGGGGCTGGAGGTGGTAATGTCGGTGGGGGTATAACCGCTCGAGGAAGACCGAGGCCGAAAGATGTTGGCCTCGGGTTCCCCATATGCTGCGACACGGATCCAAGGGCTGAGGATATGGAGTGTGCTGCCCGCTCCGCTGCTGCGCATAAGAAGGGTTATGAAAAGTAGATTAACCCTGATTTGGGTAGTTTGACCTACCCGCTTGGCTCAAACCTTAATATATAGTAGGGTTTGGCCGAAATAGAAATGGACCTTGAATTTCCATCACGGGACAATCTAGCTCGACGTGCTCAAAACTAGAGCAATCTGAACACGGAGAGACATCGACATGTGAAACTGGCTCGAGGCCATCAAAACCCGGTCGGATCTTAAGCGAATCCATGATCAAGTTCTGTGCCTCGGTCAGTTTCTCAATCTTATCTAAAAGCATACTTGACTCTGCCGCCTTCACATCCAACATCCCTCCCTTGGCGGGAGTGCTCCGTTCTCTAAAGGATTTAGCCGCATGATGGTGGCTATTCTCCGCCACCAACTCGATCAACTCGAGGGCTTCATCCTCATATTGACTCATGAATGTGCCTCCACTAGCGGCATTGAGCAAATATCTGTCATGTGTACCTAAACCATCATAAAAAAATCTGAGAAATCTCATGTTTAGGTATGCCATGATGTGGGCACTATCTCAAGAGATCTCTAAGTCTCTCCCATGCCTCATAGAAAACCTCACCCGACCCTTGTTAGAACTCGCGTATGGCTCATCTCACGGTGCTAGTCTTACCTAGCGAGTAGTACTTACGCAAAAATGTGTCTTCCATATCTCTCGATGAATCAAACTCGCAGCCCAAGGTGAAAAACCACTCCTTCGCCCTTTCCTTAAGCGTGAAGGGGAAAAAGCGCATCTTGGCCATCTTGGAGGGGACATTGTGGAATTGGTTGAATTTACACACCTAGTTGAAATTGTCCACATGTGGATATGGATCTTCCAATGATAGTCCATGAAAAGTGGGTAAAGTCCAAGAATATGTGAGTCAGTTTTAAAATTCGCACCTCGCTGAAGAGGGGCATTGACTCGCATAGTTTGCCTTTGGACGATCGGTCTTGAGTAATCGCTAAGACGTCGTCTCACTATCTCGGCAGAAAGAGGGGCGTCTATCGGCTCTCCTTGCCCTCGTGTGGCGATGGCTTGAATGGAATCACTAGAGGCCTCTAATGGAGCTCTAGAATGTGCGGATGTAGCGAAAAGGTCATCATACAAGGCATTGTTCCTTAAATGCCTCGTGGGTCGTTGATTTTGATGTCCTTGTCATCCTCCTCGGTTCCTAGGATGCCTATTCATATCTATATCAAAAAATCACAGAACAGCAGAAGACATAAACCTAAATATAACCTCAAAATCAAACAACAAAAATCAATAACGCATATTCCCCGGCAACTGTGCCATTTTGATAAAGTGTTTTATGCGGTCGTTAAAATACACAAACATCGGTCAAACAAAATTTATAATTCCGAACTCACAATGACAAAGATATAAATCAAGTAAAGTGTAAGTATCGGGTCGTCCACAGAGAACAATGTTGACTTTTATTACAGAGTTGACTTGGTCAAACATAGGTTAAATTAACCATTTTAAGAAGTGGAAGTGATATTTTATGAATAGAAATGATATAAATATACTAGATAAGATATTTTAAGATTTTAGATCTTTGTTATCATAGAGAAAAATCAACAGTCAAGGTCAAAGTGTTGACTTTGACCAACAGTTGACTTTCTAAAAATCAGAGAATAAAAAGAGTTTAAAATATGACAAAAATCGTATATTCAAAATCTATAGAAATTCATGATTTTTCAATAACAATTGGATTTACTATGAATTATTGAAAATTAAATATTAGAAAAATCCCAAAATGAACACTTCAGAGAAAATCTTCAAATTGGCTAATCAATTGATATCCAAATCTTGCAATTGATATATCAATAGAAAGCTAACAACCAGAGGATTCCAAAGAGATCAAAATCGTTAAATTCCCATTTATATTTTTGGAGTAATTGATCCCGCAAGTCAACGCCAAAATTTGGATTGAACATGAAAAGTGGTTGGTCAAACGTTAAAGTGAGAGGTCAAATGATCTTGGAATTTTACGAATTTCCTATCCACGAAAAGCTAATGAAGTAATGAATCCAATGAAACTAGAATCAAGTGATTCAGAGATCAAAGAGATATCCTATTTTTAAAGTCAGCAAAAATTCGAGTCAAAATTTGGTAAAATTGAAGAACAAAATGACTTAAAATGCAAAATTAACGATGTAAATCAAATCTGAATACAAATTACCGTCAGATGATTGATCAAACCTCACTGCTAACCCGATTGCCGTGAAGATGTGACTTCAATTCATGCGGATTGAAGAGTATTGGCTTCATTTCTTCCTCTGCAAACGTTGGGCGTTCAAGGGGAAAATTCGATCAAATTCGACGATTAATCACGACGAATCCTACCGTAATCGGATCGCGATCAAGTCTAAACTTAGGGGAATCGTGATGAACTCAAGATCTTCCTTCAAATTTGCTTAATTGCTTCACGAATTGATCAACAGTGAAGAAAACAAGAGAAGAACATTGGTTTTTAAAGAAAAATTTCACTGACGAATACGAGCCGTCCATTTCGCGATGCGATTCGCACCCTCAGATCGTGTGAATCTGGTAGAATCGTGGCCCACGACGTGGTCCATGTTCTCCTTTAGCTAGAGCCATCCGATGAGGATCTAACGCTCATGATGCGTCCACGTGTCTCCCACAATCGCAAGTCACGACCCACGCCTTCCGCATGTTTTGCCCGTCCGATGAAGATCAGACCGTCGTGATGTGTCCACGTGTCTCCACGATGAGCTTCAATTAGATTTCATCGTGACCGTCGGATTTCACTTATTCCCATTTTTGCACACGTGTCATGAAAATGATCATGTGGACTCAGGTCCACGCGATCGACACATCTCCATCGTCGTGATTTAATTCGACGCGTCTCTTTCTGCCACTTGTCCTGCAGAGAGAGTTCCGCGGGAACATAGTCCCACACGGAGAAAAAAAATGGAAAAGGTGAGTATAAAGGAGGGGGCGGCGTAACGCATTTGCGTTATCGCCCCAAACTCTTAACCAGGGCCCACTAACCCATGGGCCCTCCAAATGCCACCCCACTCTGCCCCGTGGCGCGCCCCGGGTGCCCACGTGGACTCACGTGGCCCCTGCCACGCATCCGCGCCACCTGTGCGCCGCGGCTCTACCACGTGGCCTTGCATGCTGCGTCGCATCCGCGCGGGTCCCGCACGCCATGCCAGCTCTGCGCGACACGTGCCCTCCGCATTAAAATAAACCCCTTTTTGCAATTTTAAATAAGTAAAAATTCAATAAGAATCAAATTAAAAATCAAATTAAAATCCAGAAAAATCTAAAATGTTCAAAAATCCATAACTCTTAAAATATAACTCCTTTAAATCTCAAATTTTCTCCATTGGATCACGATTCTCTTTCTTTTTAATATCATGCCATTTAAAATATAATTTCAAAGAAGAATATAAGATGAATTAAAATAACACTAAGTGCTTCATTAAGATTTAGATCTTTTAATCATCCAATCATTCTTTAAATAGAATTAATACTTTAAATCTTCTACTAAAGTCAAAGTAAGGTAATTAATTTCTATTTATTTAACCTTGTAAAATATTAAACATTCATAAAGCACATAATTAACCCTAAATTATGCATAAATATAGACTTTAGTGAAATGGCATAACAATGGAGAAAATTCATCAAACTATGATAACATGCATCATAATCACCTAAAATAACCATGAATATGATCCTTATGGTATATGTGATATATATGTACTCAATGAGTATACACATGTCCTGAAGGATCATCCCTCTATCATGGAGATATGTTTTTATCATGATACATGTAGAATGAATAATAATGCTTATTTTCTCATATTCAAAACAATGGTCCATGATGACTCAATTATGGGGGCTTCATCACCAACCCTGCAATTAAAGTAATGTCATAATTACTTTAAGGAAAATGATTTTAAATTGATATTGTATATTAAGAAATTATAAAACATTTAATTGCATACAATAGTATAATTATAGTAAACCAAGATTATTGGATTATATAAAGGATGAGAACGATAGAAAGTTCTTGGAAAATGCTTTTAGTGAAGTAGAAAAGTGGCTTCATGTAGGAGCATTGTATAGCTTAAAGTAGAGAGACCTTAATGAGGAATTATAAGCTTTAATTATGGGTAAATAAAAAATGGGAGAAAATCAAGTCTAACAGAGACTTCACTAGAGACCATTGTAGCTGGTCTAGAAAAGGAAGAACAAAAAAAGTATCTGATGTAGGATATTTCTAAATGATGATATGTATGATTATGATGATGTAATTATGGAGAAGCGAAGGAAAAAGTGAGTGAAAGAAATGTGAATATCTACTGATATTTAGATTTGAAATAATCCTACAAATTTATGGATGATCTATGAATGATATCAATGGGGACTAGATGTATAATTTAGAGAAATAATGTCTAAGATAATTCAGAATTATATGAGGATAAATGATAATGAGATGATTAGATTGTGAGGAGAAGATGGATAAGAGAGAAGAGAATACTTGGAGAAGATAAAATGGATGATAAGAGAATATAGATTAGAGAATATAAAATAGAGGATAGAGAATGGAGAATATAGAATAGATACTATAAAATAGCGAATATAGAATAGATAATATAAAATAACGAATATAGAAGAGATGATATAAAATAGAGGATATAGAATAGATGAAATAAGATTTCAGTTTATGGGGAGAAGAATACGGATACTAATAGGAATATTAAGAGTGGAAGAGCGATTTAAGTTATGATGTGAATGGGATGAGGATTTAGTGAAGGGGCTCTAAGATTGTAGTCACGCGACAGAGAATAGATAGAAATTGATATGTCAACGTTGGACTTCTAGATCTGAGAGAAGAACTATTGCTCACGGTGAAGAGAAGGATGAGTACCTGATTGGGAGATGAAGATGATGGTCTTGAATCGCCAAATGGTAATATAAATCCTTGGTTATTCTCTAACAGCTAATGGCTGAAAGCGACACAACAGGAGGGAGAAAAGAAATGAAGATAGAAATTTGGAGAGAGAGGTTGCGGGAGAGGCATGGGAAATCACAATAACACAGACGTTTTCAAAAGGAAAACAATCTCATTCATTAATAAAACAACTTGTCTCTTTTTTCTTACAAACTTCCGTTTTATAGGAATAAAGAGAAGGGGGAGTTATAATGATATGACGCGTCGCGGTTTTTATCTCCCGCGTTTGGACAGTTACGCTGGTTTTCAGATAATTCCCATATAGTTTAAGGAATTCGTGATGGCCGTCTAATGATTTCTTGATTTGTGACGACGATGATGATTAAGGGATCGTCACGAGGCATACGTGGAATTTGATTGAGTCAGAGGTTTCCCAAAGCTCTCGTCCTCTGCGCGCACGTTGATGTAGCTGTGAAAGATACGTAATGACGATGTGTTTCGATTATGGTTTGATGGGGTAAGTTGAGTCATGCCTTTGAAATCCATCAGGTGAGGTCTTTGTCTTTGAAGTCCTCTGTCGGACAGGTTGGATATGTGGACTCTCTTCATTCGAGTGGTTTGTATCCGTAGTCTGATCGTGTCTGGGACATTCTGTTAATTTCTTATCATCTTGAGCGACCAAGTATGAAGTAATGATAGACGGAGATAAGATAGGGACGCTTCACGACAGATAGTCGACAGGATTTGACCAAGTCTTTTGTCTTCTGCATGTTTACCAGGGCGAGGCAAGGAGGGAACTCAGGTGAGAGAACCGACGGTTCTAATGCGTGAAGAATATCGCGAAGGTGATCATATCTTCGCGAATTAGTCCTCCGGACCCAGTTATATTTGACAATATTCTCGTCGTTGGAGTTGTTGGTCAACTGTGGCGTCATGGAGTTTCTCTGCTTGAGTGATCATATTCTTGCTTTATCCGTTGCAGGTGGAAGTTGCTCTGCTCTGAACTTTTGTTGATAAGTCGTTCATCGGGAGAGTGTTTTATTTGCTGTTGTTGTTGGGCTCGCTGTCGGATACTTTGTATCCCAGAATGAAAACAAAAAGGTCTTGCTAACCTGGAGAATCCATGTTCCAGCGCGTGATGCTTGAATTGTCATTGCTTAACTTCAGTGGAAAGAGATGCCAGTATATTCCATAATGGTTTGTCATAAATATGTGATAGTTGGGACTTCTCCATGTGGCTCACTCCTTGACTACCACTTCTTTCTCACCGACGTGCTTTTAAAAGTGCTTGACCAGGACTTGACTTGGTGTTGTTCAAAATCAGGCTGTGAAACCCAGAGATAGTCATTTTCAGAAGTGACTAAAATGGAGATCTCTCCTATACTTCTAACTAGAGGTGGTTGTTCAAAGAGAGGGATATTAAAACAAGATGTTTCCTATTTTCTTTTGAGATCAGTTATATAAACAAAGGTTCCTATGATATGGTGGTTATGGCTTGGAAATTAAGGATCCTATACCAAGGTAAGGGTGGTTGACTTGGTCCATTCAAAGAATTCTAAGTATCTAAGGATGAGGATTTAATTTCTTTTGACCAAGTCAATCTTTGGATCAATAAGTAAATTGAGGAGGAGGGAAAATAATTCCCTTTTGATCTACACTCTCTTTCATTATTTTAGAGAGGCTTTCTTCATTCATATCATGAATGGATAATTTCTCAAACTTGTGAATAAGGAGTATGCCATTTTGTTTCTGTTGAGAATGATTCCTCTTCCTTAAGTCATATCTAGGTTCACTTGGAACCCTTGTGTTCATGTGATGAGATAATTCTCCATCAGTATCCTAGGCCTACAATCAACAAGAAACTGCATCCAATATACACATGTAATTAGAGCCAGTATAGTGAATATTTATTAAGAAAAAATATTTCACATGCTTTAGAAACTTGTACTAGAAGCTGATGCCAAAATTTCTAAAACAAAAAATGGCAACCCAATTGTGAATTCAATGCATACTAGTCAATTATTTCTCTGAGATGTACTTGATTACTAAATAGTTAGAGTTAAGTATATAGACTTGGAAAATATACCTGATTACTAAACACTTTTAGTCCCAAATTTGCATGCATTGAAGAACATGGTATAGATACATGTATATATATTTCTATCTATCTAATAGCTAAGTACATAACTAAAAAATGATACGGATATTGGAAGAAGTGAGAACGAGTGAAAATGATGATCTAACCCCTATAGAGAGAGAGAGAGTTCTATTTATAAAGAACAAAATGGTTGTCTTGTTTAGGCCCAATATAGACTAAAATATCAAGAACAAAACAATAAAAGATAAATCCACAGAGATATCTTTTTTCACTCCCC
Organism: Lemna minuta; assembly: GCA_024174645.1. Classification (NCBI taxonomy): domain Eukaryota; kingdom Viridiplantae; phylum Streptophyta; class Magnoliopsida; order Alismatales; family Araceae; genus Lemna; species Lemna minuta. The sequence continues at coordinate 9,726,301 of CM044115.1, read as the reverse complement.
TAATGCTGGAACATAGATGTCTAATAATCATGTCTAGTTAATCAATTTATGAACTGTTATGACATGATTTAGAATTTTTAGCTGTGAGTTCTGATCATTACTTTAATATCAATGACCAAATTCCATGTGACTCAAATAATTTTTTGTGGCGAAATGCATAAATTGCTGAAAATATTCCTAACAGTGATTGAAATAATTTTTTTAGAATTTATTTGAAAATTACCCAAATGAAAAAAAGGAGACTATATAATGGTCTTTAGTTTTTTTATGTTAAAAAAACGATGTAGAAGCTTGAGTGGTCTAAGAAAGAGATAAACCAGATGTCGTCACCAAAGAGGATAAATGAAGACCATTTATTCATTACAATGGAGATGAATGTCATAGAATTGTAATAAATAGAAAAGAGAATGATCATCGTTAGTTCATGGAGAAAAGTTCAATAGTCCTAAAATGAAGCACAATAAATAATATCAACTTCCTTACAAAATGGGTTCCTAAAAATATGATCTACAACAAAAATAAGAGCATATGTTTGAAATAGCTACAAAGGATACTTTTTTATGAGCATGATTCATAAAAAATGATAAAAATCTCACATTATTATATTTCTCCATCTCAATTTACTAACACTCCTAAATTTTTTGTAAAAAATCACCTCATGAATTGAATCGATCAGTTTCTTAAGTTTTCAATGTATTATGCGGACATGTGTTTCACATAAGTTATCTTTTGCGGACCTTAAGATCTTAATACAGTTTCAAATATTATTTTTGGCATCATCCTAGAGAATAAAAATGTCCTTACCATTTTAAGGTATCATGGTAGAAATATTTTTAGGTTCTTGAAGGCTTCTTATGCCATCAAATATTTCTTGGCAAAATATAATATCAATATTTCTTCCGCTATTTTAAATATTTATACTCTATAACATTTAATATGTTATATTTTTATAAATTAATTCTTCCATACTTTCCCCTACTTTCTTTATGTCTCTGAAGTTCTCACTCTTTATCCATTAAGAGAGAAAGAGGAGAGATCCAGATTTCTCTCCATCCGCTATCCAGTCATCCGGATTTCTCTCTACCGGAGGAGGGATAACCAATTTACTGTCCCCGGCAGATAGAGAGACACAGAAAACTGATTCACATGCGCCACATAAGACAGAGGTCAACAGGGTCAGACCCAAAACGAACATCAACCAGGGACGTCTGTTTGAATCCCTGTTCGGTCCGTCGGATGGATCCAAACGGCCAATAGACCCATGTTCGCCGTTTGACCTTATACCCTGAGCCCTAGTCAATCTTAACATATTGCGGTAAACTTTTGAAAATTAGATAAGGAATCTGTTAAAAAGGCTGGGCAACAATCTTAACATATTGCGGTAAACTTGTGTCGTATTTAAATTTTAATTTTTGTCGAAAAACTCAAGTGCATTGCACGTAAATCTATGACTATTTTTCCCTTTTTAGCTTCTACTAAGAGATGAAAGAAATATTGAATACAGTCAAGGCAAACATAAATTCTGATAAACGACACATTTCATGCCATAATAAATTCGTTAAGTTTCGTTAAGTTGTTTTGAAAATCAATAACTGAAGACTGATTCATAGTAGATGTTTGGCTTCCATTTATTTCACATTTTCCTACGTCTGAAGTTGCCAACTTACCTGGCAGATGGAGAATGTTGAGCGTATGATGGAAAACTATTTACGTCACTCATATATGGGGGACCTGACTGCTCAAGTGCATCTTGAGATTCGTCCATTGCCAAGCCTTGTTTCAACTGCAGCACAACATTACTCATTGTTATCCTCTCTTCTGCATTATCTCATGTGCATGACATGGCAACTTCCACTATTTTCCATGCCACATTAATGTCAAAATTTCCTCGCAAACTGGGGTCAATAATATTTCTGATATCACCCGTCTGAACCTTCGAAGAAACCCACTTAACAATGTGTATCCTTTCTGCCGATATGATATAGGGTTGCTGACCAGAGATAATCTCCAAGAGAACAACACCAAAACTATACACATCACTTTTCTCATTTGATCCGCAATTGTGGAATTCCCTGGAGTTTGTTCGAAAATTTTCATCAATATATCATGCATATTACATATAATGGATAAAGATAAATTAGATACTTACAAAGGATCAAGATATCTAGGTGTACCAGCAATTTTAGTCGTTACGTGCGTCAAATTGTCCGTTTTGAATGCTCTTGATAGTCCAAAATCAGCTATCTTTGCAGTGAAATCACTGGTTAAAAGAATATTGGAGCTCTTTATATCTCTGTGGATAATGGGGGGCGTACATCCATTGTGCAGGTAATCTAAGCCTGAAATGATGTATCTTCTTTTTTGAGGTGATATATTCATTCTTTTTTGGTGAATGTCGCTTAAGAAAATGTTTTTAAATCAATATAAATGAGAATACCTTGGGCGGCTTGAAGAGCGATACTTACTCTTCGGCTCCAATTTAATGGTTTGACTTTAGACGCTCGACTTGGAGAAAGAATTGCAGATTTTAAGATTAATTTCCATCTTGAAGTGGTCTACGTTCCGCTAATAGCGGAAGGGCGATATTCATTAAGCTTATAAAATGTGAGACGCTAATCCTGGAACACTGATTTGTCGTACCTGTAATGTGATCTTGGAGTGTTCCTTTGTCCATGCACTCATAGACAAGATACAAGTTTTGAGCATCATCACAGTATCCAATTAATGTCACCAAATTCCTGTGGTGCACTCGTGCAAGCAATTGAACCTGAAAAATAAAAATGAGGGCACCAGATAATGTAACGTAGTTCGAAATATCATTATCTTGCATTCACTTACCTCTGCATGGAATTCCCTATTTCCTTGCGATGACGATGAGGACAAGACTTTAACCGCTACTCTTGTTCCGTTTGTCAAGTAACCCAAATAAACAGGCCCAAATCCTCCCTTACCGATCTCACATTTAAAATTTTGCGTCATTTGTCTGATTTCTTGGTATGTAAATCTTGGATTTTCTGTTCTCCAAGAGCTTTCATGTCTTTCTACAGTTTGAGTACTGTTATTTTCATCAGAGTTACCTGAAATAATTAGAAATGCTTTCAGAGTTTGTCGAGTGATAAATAGAGTATCATGGAAAGCTCTAGAATCGTGTACCTCTGTTAGAATGAGCCTTCCTCTTTCTTTTGAATATCCAAAAGGACGTAGCAATCAAAAGTATGATCGTACCGGATGCGGCTGCAGTTATAGGAATGACGAAATTCTTTTTCTTGCTAGATGAACTGACACATTTGCTTGACCAGTCCTGAATACTGTCATTTAAAAATCTTTGTATGAAAAGGGCCAGTATAATATAAAAAATTATTGAACATATTACATTATAATTACTATTTCAGTATGGCAAATCATGATATCTGTTTCTTTTGGGAACTCTGGACTCACAAATTATTTCATGCGCAAGGCTACATTTGTGTGGATTGTTTTGTCATGGTTATACAAATCCAAGGGAGGTTTGACATGGGTTTAGGTCTTTTAAACCTGAATTAAACAAATATCTGCATAAGATCAGTTGGTTAAATGGACTAACCTTATGAGGAGATCACCCTTTGATGCTCTTTGGCAAAGAGCCGACGGAATGGCTCCAAGAGCTTCATTTCCACTTATATTTCTACAACATCAGCCACGATACTCGGTTAGGGAATGCAAAGAACGGAGGCGACTATGGACTTCGATCAGTTTCGAAGGTCACGTACAGGAGTTTTAGGGATGACAGAGCTCCAAGGGTATCTGGTATATTTCCTTTTCAAATTATTGTAGGAGACATCTCTGAAAGTGAGTTGCATAAAGGTAATTTTCCATGTGCGATTATAAAAAGAAAGATATTGATACTCGTGAGTTTTATGCCTGTAAATAACACGAAGTTGAATGCTTACAAGGTTACTAAATCTGTCAACTGGCCCACTGATGATGGGATTGTGCCGCCCAACCCGCTTGACGACAGGTTCCTAGGTAGTTGAACTTTATAGGTCAGAGAATATCTTCAACATCGATTTGACATTTCGTTGATACTCACAAAGAAATAACCGTCGCAACTCCGGAGGCATAGTTGCAGCCGACTCCTTCCCATGCGTACTGTCTAGGACTACAAGGGTCGCCTTGCCAGTTTCTTGTGAGTCTGAATCCTCCCTTGATATCTTCCATCGCAGAAACTGGTGACCAAGAAAAGAGAGCGGGGATGATCTAAATAAATGTAAATTAAAAGAACAGACTGAACAGACACTCAAAATTTGATGGTATTGTCTTTCATGTGGGCATCTCATGCATGTCGATTACAATGATGGTGATATACATAAACATTCCATTCGATAATTATTTTCCTATGGTTTGTGTCTGTAACGAGAAGGGAGATTATTCAATTAGGGTTCTTCTGTAGAGGTCTCACCATCGCGGATAACGGTTTGTGACTCGTTCTTGGGTCTCACAATGTAGCTCTCTAGGGCATTGATCATGAAGGAGAGTGTTGACGAGGTTGCAACATTGATGGTCATGTTAAAATACCCGGATCTGCCAACGACAGCAGTAATGATTTCTTTGTGGTCTGCTTTCAGGTAAGGAGGTGTATAGTTTCCAAACAAGAGAATTCCGTTGTCTCCTCCGTAGATGTTCATACCTCTTATATTGGTTGAGCTTGGTTGAATAAGCTCAGCAAAGTGCATGACAATGTATATTTTTTCTCCGGGACGTCCTTTAATTGGATAGATGGGCATGTAATAATCCGTTCTTGAGTAAGTAACAGCCGTTCTCAGAACCTTTGGGGGCACTTGAAATGCGTCCGCAGATCCGACCTCTATCTGACTTGTGGTATTTAATAAGTCAAAGGAGCTGGCGACCCCGAACCAGACACGGTCGTAGGGGTCGTCGGGGTACCTGCATTTATGAATTTATTTACTGTTCTATTCGCCCTTGGAAGAACTGGATCCCAGGAGTAGCGAAAAGCGATTAGATCGTTAACTGTTTGTTCGATTGATTCGATCGATCTACATATGATGATCGTGTTCTGATTGATAAGCATCGATCACCGTAATGATCTGATCGTCGATCTTATAGATGATCATCGATCAGACCGATTATGATCGCTAATGATCGATCACGTCGATTATGATCGATCACGAACGATTGATGTGATCCTCGATCTGATCGGCTATAAGCCCCTTGAAAATGAGACAAAATAAAATGGAAGATTAAAATTTGAAAAATCACAAAAATATCCCCCACGATAAGATCGTTGTTTAAAACAGTGATCCGTGGTATGATCAGCGATTGGTGATCGTATGTCATGATCAGTGATCGGAGGGATGCATTCGATCACATCGAGCTAACTACATCTGCTCGATCCAATCACTGATACCCAAGAGCACACGTGTTCGTTTTTTCATGACATTTAGATGAAAAAATCAAGACGAGGAAGAAAAAGAAGGATAATACGTCGCCTTAACAAAGGGAAATTAAGGACAATAACAGTTAGAAAGGAGAAAGAAGAGACAAAATAGAAAGATGATGGTAAAGAAGAAGCTACAATAGTTACAGTAATAATAGTAGTAATAAGATGATGATGATGATGATAATGGAGGAGGACACGAAAATGAGAAGAATAATAAGATGATAAAAAAGATGAAGGTGACGGAGAAGAATACAATGAGATGATAAAAAGGATGAAGGAAGAAGAACGATGATGAGAAAAATGAAAGATGATGAAGAAGATGAAGGGACGAGAAAGATGATGAGGAAGAGGAAAGATGATGAAGGAGAAAAATACGGAAGAAGAAGGCAAATATTATCGAGCTTTACCCGGTATCCCAATACCTGACAATAGATTCTAAAAATAGGCAGACATATGGTCAACTACCTCAGTTGATCTGCGTATCCGAAGTTCCAGCGGCTCTGAAGATCCAAGGACTGAATCCCGAGCGCCACAGGATACAAATTACTCGGAAGAGGCTTCAGCTTGAGCTCCGAGATGAAGGGCGTCCCGTTGCCGGTGTTAACTAGACATACCTGGACAATCTCTCCAAGTAAAACCGTGATAATTTCGGCAGTAGAGCCGCCTCCATATCCCATCTCAACGGTGGTCCAGTAGTTGACCCCAACGTGAAGATCGAAGATGGGGGAGAAGCCTTTGCCGTCATAATTTCCGTAATAAAATCCAGCTTGGATCAGGTATTTCCCGCCTAACTGTACTGGCGATATCTTGTAACAGTTCCGGGTCGAATTTGGGAAGCTACGAAGCGTTCCATACTGACGCGAGTACGTGTTGGAGGCGGCGAGATAATTCTTCCCGGTGTCAATGAACTGTGAATCATCCGTGTATGTGAGACCAGTGGAGGAATCTACATAGCTGGATCCTCCAGTGTAGCCGCAGTCAATATTTATGAAGCCTGAAAACAGCGTTATCACGAAATCACTTGAAAAAGAAAGCTCTGGAGATGATAACCAAAACGAGACTTACCTTTCGGAGACTGTGCTAGAACGAGAAGAACTCCAAAGGGCTGGAAGACGCAGCACAAGGTCCACAGGAGGAAGGAGACCAGGCAAGGATTTGGTCTTCTTCCCATCCTCTACAACGCAGTTCTTCCCCAATGGTCTACGGAGAGAATAGGAGGCCTGGATGAGAAGATTGTCATCATCATCGTCATCGTCGTCCTAGATGTCTTCTCTTTAAAATGCGGGGAAATTTCTGCTTGGGTTTGACTGCGAGGGAAATTCGCGTCAGCTTGTTATGCGCGACAGATTCTCTTCATGATATTTGTATATTTTTTCCAAAATAGAAGTGCGTGGGACCGGAATGGAGGATAATATCCTATGACTAGTTTACGAGGGGAGCGAGAGAGAGCGAGAGAGAGAGCGAGAGAGAGAGAGAGAGAGAGAGGGTTAATAGGAAGTCACTTTGGGGGTGGCCCTCGCTGACCATTCGCCGTTGACATTTTTCTAATGGAAATAAATTCACGCGTTTGATCGCACACGCGTGATTGCGAGAGATCGAAAGATGAGAAGAAATCGTTTAGAAGAGAGATCGTGAGAAGGACAATAAAAAACAATCTATTCACGGATGAATTTCCGCCGCACACATAGTTCATCGTTCGGCTCATGACTTTATAGATCATCCAGCCAATCACAAGAAGAGAGAGAGGGTGGTCTCCAACGACCTTCGCAGTGCGCTCCCTCTGCAGAAAAACAGAAAACCGAAGACGACGACGATCCGTAACAAGGACTAGAGCTATTCTATCATTTTTCACGTTATTACGTGAAAAATATATTCCACGTCTGGCTCACGGAAATATTAAAACGTTGCATAAGCTGGAAACGGATGAGCCATACGTTGAAGTCTTCCAGAGGAGATCAAGGAAAACGAAGCTGTTCGTTTAATAGGGTTAGAAAGCCAATAATTCGATTCTAGTTATCATCGGTGCAGAAAGTCAAAGGCTCTGCCGTAGAGGAAACTACAAATGGTTTGTTGCTCACCGAAAACAGACTGTCTGTTTCAATGTCCGGTTGATGGCAGAAGAGTGGCAAATCGATGACAGTCTTTATGAATTCACGCGATGCGGAAAGTAACAGGATAAAACCCAAGGTTGTCAGCATATCAGTTGATGAATCTGATTTTTTTTTATAAAAATCTGATTTATTCGATGAATCTCCCGATGACCACGTAGCCGCAAAATCAAGTTTACTGAAATATAAATCTCTATTGATATTTCTTAAGTACGTTATTCACGAGGTGACATGTTTTTGCCACGATGTGGAGCGTGAACGCTGCAGGAATGGTTAATGATGCTCCCCCTCCATAATCCAGTCTCGATGTCCGGGTTTTCATTTAGGGCACCTACACCAACTCACGATAGGGCTCCAGAGGTTATTCATGAGAATATTTCATTGCCCTCAGCATTCATCGGTGGCGCCGGTGACTGCATTCAGTAGTCGGGCCTGGCCGATACTACTTTTTAACAAAAAAGAAAAGAAAATGATAAATTTCCCCATAAGTATATAAGTTTATTTATTTATTTGTAAACTGGATTGCTCCAGGCCCTCGAGCTTCCACCATCCCTCGCTTGCTCTAAGCCCTCCTCGAATAATTGTTCCTCCTCTTCAAGTTTGTCACCTTGAACCATGATCCTTTCCACTTTCATGTACAATTTTACCTCTTATGAAGCCATTTCTCCTCTAATTTCTCTTTTTTCCTGAACGTGAAAAAATTGGTACACAAAAACCAAAAAAAAATCTGCTATGCTCCACTTAACTACAATGGATGATATTCCAGGTTTATTATGTAATTAAAAAGTGATATTCTCTGACTTTTAGTGAGAATATCAGCTTCTTGTTCCTCTATTGTAATGCATAGATTAGAAATTATTCTTAGGTTTATTTTTCTCGAATAAAATATCCATCAGTATCTACATATTTCATCCTACTATGCAGTATTGAGTCGAGAGAAGTTTCATGGGTTGAACAAAAGAATACTTAAAGTTCTCATAATCCAAATAGATACATAATTCCCTATACCAGAGCTCCAAGTTCAGCTTTGACATTTGATCTTGAAACAGCCTCTTGTTTATTACTATTCCAAGTAATCAAATTTCCTCTAGAATAAGTCAGTATACTTGAGGTTCATCTCCAGTCTATGTGAGATCCTAAAAAAAATCAAAATTGGTAAAAATCTGCAAGTTTAATTTTCATTTTTCCTAAACCTATGGTTTCTTTTGAATGTCTCAAAAGTCTATATTTAACTTGTGAATGATGAGTTTTGGTTAAATGCATGAATTGACCTAGTACACTAATAGAATATGCTATATCAGGTCTAGTCTAAGATAGATAAATAAATCTCTCTATTTATTTCTACTAGGATCCCACACTCAACTCTCTTATTGATTTATGATTAGGGTCAGTAGGTGTTGATATGTGTTTACACTTAAAAAACCCTCTTTCTTTTAACAAATCTACATGTATTTATGTTGTCTAAGGAAAATTCAAGAAATGAATAATTGACTCCAATACCTAAGGAATCTTTAAGTTCTTTAATTTCATGTTTTGAATTCAAGAGTTAATTTTTTTCTTGATCTTGTAACCTCCAAACGATCATCTCTGGCAATAAAAATATCAATAACATACACATTAAGTTCAAAAGTTTTTCAAGAAAGAATCCTAGAAAAATAAAGTATCATCTCTGTGTATTTTTTTTATATCCAAATTTATCATAATTTTTCTAGAATTTTAATCCATATATCCTTTTACACGTCTTAAAGATGATATATAGTCCATATATAGACTCATAGCCAACAAGTAGACTCATGAAATTGTCTCGACTAAACTTCCATATAGAAAAAAGACTCCATCCTTTTAGTGAAAATTCCACCCTTTATGAGAAACTAATTGACGAGACGAGACCGCGAGGTTGTTGATTTCACGCGGTGTCGCGTCAAAATTTATTCCAAACTTACCAATTTTAGGAAATTCACTCGAATTGATGGGTATAATGGTAAATATGGGTTGAATCCACAGGGAATTAAGGAATCTCTTGACGTAATCTTCAAATTTGATCAAATCGGACAAGAAATTGATGGTAGAAATTGAGGAAAATGATATTTTAAGAAAGAAGACTTCAAATCGATTCCACGGAATCTAGAATAGTTGAATTTGGACTTGATTTCGCGGAGAAATCAAAATTCGAAGTGGAGAGAAGTTTTTGGTGAAGAAAATCAGGATTTTAGATGAAATTTCACAAAATAGAAATCTAAATCCTAATATAAACAGAAATTAAATACTATAGGAGGAGAAATCATGCAAAACTGCTTCCACTAATCCCGCTTTTCGATCAATTCGCCACGATTAAGCCGATTAATCGTGAAGAACATCAAGAACACCTCGACGAGCTTCAAGCTGCGATTTCTCACTCAATTCTCCATTAAATCTCGACTTCAAATGCTCCGTCAGTGCGGAAATGAGAGTAGAACACGTTGGAATTGAGAGAAACGAGAGAGAGGGTGTCTAGACAGTTCAATTGGATTGAAATCTCAACTCGGATGCTTTAGAACGACGAAGAACACTCTATTTATACAAAATTTGGGCGTAACCGTCCGATCAAATCGATCGACGGTTACGATAGAACGGTCCACCGGGAACCATTTCACTTAAGTCGTGGCCGTCCGATCCTGATGAACGGCTTTGATAATCCCACGTAGTTGATAGTTATAAAACGCCTCGGATGTCGCCCCTTGGATCGCGGTCGGACGGCTGAGATGCGATCCGTGTCTAAGCATCTCAACCGTTATAGCGCTTTTAAAATGCCACATGCGTTTTGATTGATCAGTGGTCCATGGTGCATTTGATCGACGTGCCTCATTCCGCACCCCGCCTGATCCGACACTCTGTACGCGTCCACGTCACCTGCATAATAGGTAAGACGTGTGGATTAGTCCCACACGGAAATAAAGAAAGAGAATCGTCGGGTTTATAACACCCGACGAATAGAGGAGTTAGCCTTGCCTTCCGATAAACGGAGGGTTATATGTACTATACTCGAAATTATATACTATATGAATAATGTGCATAATATGATATCACGCCACGTAGGCGCCGCGTGGGCCCGCGTGGCGCTGCCACGTGGCCCAGAGTGCCACGTCGCATCCACGTGGGACCTGCGCGATAAATAAACGCTTTTTGCAAAATTTTAATTAATTTTAAACGGGCTTTAATCGTAAATAAAATCCAAAAAAATGCGAAAAAATCTGAAAAAATCATAGAAAATTCTAAAAATCATAACTTTCAAAATATAACTCCAAATTCATCTAAATTTCTTTCATTTGATCCAGAATTTAATTAACTATTATTCAAAAAGGTCAAAATTAATAAATAATAAGAGTTAAAATTATTATTTCAAAAATACATTCATTTATTAAGATTTTAAACTTTAGAAAATAAAATGAATGTTTATAAAAATGATTTCTCTTATTATTTTAACTTTAAAAAAACAGTTATAATCTCAAGAAAAATATGGGTTATCGATTTATTAAACTCTAATTCATTGAAATTAACCCTAAATTAAAGTATTTTGAGATTATGCTGACCTTTTCATAGAATAATAGAAAAATACATATAAGTACGATAACATGCATGGAAATGAAATCCTTTATACTTTAATATGCATCAAAAATTATGTTTTATGATGTAAATATAGCATGTTATCTCACCCCGGAACTTAAATTATTGCTAGTCTCTTAGCAATTCACTATATGATCCCCCTAGAAAGTCTTTTCATCCTTTGATCCTACTACTAAAAAGGTGAAGTGTATAAATGTATGATCACGTTTTCCTCATAGTGTAGGACATAATGATCTAGATTCCATTTCTAGGTTGACTTCTTTAGTGCATGTTAGGGTAGTGCTCATTGGCTAATGCTCAAGTCTAATTCTTGATTGTAATCAGGGTGAGCCTATCCAAGGTATGATGCTATGGTGCTGAAAATATCGTCACTCTCTCATGAGTGGATGTAATTCCTCACCCTCTCCATAAACACATCACTACTTCCCTCAAATTGGAGGCTACCTAGTACTTCAAATTCCCCTCAACTCGCTTTCTTCCTTAAAAGAGTGGAATTCAAAAGGATTCCTATCTTTGGATGCATCGTGTGAGGAGGCTGAAGGAAATGAAAGATACTATTTCTAAGGGTATGACTTGGCTAAAATCAAATATGCTGATAAAACAAAGTGGATTCATAAAATCAAAGAAGGTACCACATATGATGATTATACTCCCAAGTGAGGTGGATGATGATGGATAGGGTAGATGGTGGAGATGATAGTGAAGGTAGATATAAAAGTAGAAGATGTTCCCACTTATTTTCCTTCTTGTAACTTCTTACTTCTCTCTTTCTTTTGACTTTTCTCCTCTTTCTTTTCTTTTTCATTTTTTATTTTATTTTATTTTATATATATATATATATATATATATTTTAAAGCATTTCAGAAGACTAGAATGATGATGTGGAGGAGTTTTAGGATTTCTGAAGAGAGTGTGTAGCAAATGAAGTGTAGTGAAGGTATAAGCACATGTGAGAGGAAAAATGGAAGGTGAGATGGATGTGTGGGTTCACTTGGGAGTGTTCATCATCAAAAGCGAAGTTTAAAACAAATTGGTGTTTACTACTTGAATGCTTTGGAAGAGAAAACTACATGCCTATGAGGAAAGATAGGTGCTACAAAAATTATGGATCATTGCAGTCTTTAAAGGCAAAAGTCTAGAATTGGGAAATTCCTTATACTAAGCAGTTTGGGCTAATATTAGGTAGGGGATGAAATTTCATTTTCTCTCGAATACTCTCCTTTTCAATCCCATAGCATTTCTACCTCTTGATTACTCTTTTTCCTTGGTGCTTGTTAGATACCCAACCTCAAAGAAGTCAACTATTACTCTAATCCATTGGTCTCTCTAGATCATTTGGCTTTATTACTCAAAATGTAATCATATGGACTATAAGGTCCTTGCTTCTACATCTCTAGTAGGTCAGATCTCTAGATGAAAAGATTTCTAAGGTGGGGTAGATGGGATCAAAATTTTTGAAAATAGAAGTTTTTAGAAGGTAGAATTTTAAAATTTTTGAAAAATGGTAGAGCTTTTTCTAAATCCTCACCTCCCAACTAGAATCTTTCATTGCCCTCAATGAAAACTACATGCTCATGTGAAAAACTCATCGAATCATGGCATGAAAACAATAAAAAGTGCGGTGAGATGGGTTTAGAAAAGCTCATTAGTCCGTGATGCTCTTGGGATTTCTAGTGCAGGTGCGCCCTTTCCTAATATAGTTCTTCAACGTCTAAAAAGAAACTGAAATCAAAACATAAAACTAAAAGGGTAAGATAATCTTGGGGTGCCTCCCAAGAGCGCTAAGTTTAACGTCTTCAGCCAGACTAAACAAAAATGAAACCTACGACTACTGATGGATCGAGGGTAATACCGTCACGTCCTCGAGTGCTCGGGAAGATGCAGATATACCTTATCTACTGGTGAGGGTGGCTCTGAGGTTAGGTACAGCTTGAGACGATGGCTGTTTACCTTGAATTGTCGACTGGTCTTAGAATCAGAGATGAGTACTGCTCCTCTGTCGAATAATTCCAGAACCACATAGGGACCATTCCATGTGGAGCGCAACTTCCAGAGAAGAGTTTGAGGCAGGAATTGTAGAGGCAGACCTCGTCGCCGATCTGGAATGATCGTCATCGGATATGTCGGTCGTGGAAGGCCTTGGTCTTCTCCTTGTAGATTGCCGCATTCTCGTACTCGTCATGCCTCAACTCTTGTAGCTCCTGGAGCTGGAGAAGTATTTCCTTGCGTGCTTCATCCAGTGCGAGGTTGAGCTTCTTGATAGCTCAGTAAGCTCGATGCTCTAGCTCAACCGGAAGGTGGCAGGCTTTCCCGTTGATGAGCCGGAAGGGAGACATCTCAATGGGTGTCTTGTATGCCGTCTGGTATGCCCATAGTGCATCGGGGAGCTTGTGTGCCCAATCCTTCCCATCTAGACGAGTTATCTTCTTAAGAATCGTTTTGACTTCTCGATTACTAACCTCTACTTGCCCATTCGCCTGGGGGTGGTATGGCGTGGTGATGCGGTGGTGTACTCCGTATTTCATCAACAGCGCCCAGAAGTGCGAGTTGTTGAAGTGTGAGCCGCCGTCGCTGATGATGGCTATCGGACAACTGTATCGGGCGAAGATCCATCGTGTGATGAATCGTAGAACCTTCCGATGGTCGTTTGTCCTAGTTGGGATTGCTTCGACCAACTTGGACACATAGTCCACCGCCACCAAGATGTACTCTTTCCCGTTAGAAGGTGGGAAAGGTCCCATGAAATCTATCCCCCAAAGATCGAAGATTTCTGCATCGGCATCTCGTCTCGCTTGGAGATGTTGATCGCCGCTTGACATTGTAAGCACTCCATGTAGAAACGGTGGGTGTCCTTCAAGATGGATGGCCAGTAGAAGCCGCTCTGTAAGATCTTGTCTGCGGTCTTTCGTGCCACGAAGTGTCCTCCGCATGTTGATGAGTGACACATCGCTAGTATGTCTCCCTGCTCCTCCTCCGGTACACATCGTCGGATGATCTAGTCGTATCCTAGGTGGAACAAAATCGTTATATTTATGTTTCTCTCTCTTTATCTTTTATAAATAGAGGCTTATAATATCTTCTTTAATTACTCAATAGAATTTGGGCTCTACCATTCACAGTGTAAGATTTCAAATTATCCATCTAAATTTGTGTATTCTTATGTAGCATATATACACAATGACTTTTTCGAGGTAGGAATTTTTTACAAAGCCATTAGGAGAGAGAATTCATATTATCCAATAGGCTATTAAGGTTCTATGTGATAGAAAGTATAATCTCTTGATTTGTTGAGTGGTATTAAAACAAACTCTCCTAAATAATTCTTGGGGCATGATGTTGAAGTAGGAGAGCTCTAACTCTATCCATTACATGCCTTGTTTTCCTGCCAACTAGTCCATTTTTATGATGGTTATAAAAAACAGACATTTCTTGCATGACTTTTTTTCTGAAGAAATTTTGAAAACCATGTAAAATTTCATGAATATATTAGATCTTCACCATCGAAAGAGTGAAACATCCCAATGGAATACTTGAATCAATAGCATCCCAACGTTAGTGCAACACTTTGAGGTTTCCTATCCCATGGATCTTCAAAATACACTAATGGGCTTTATGATGTACTATATGTTTTAATTTTCATGCTTTAAAGGATAGTGGTTTCAATTAAAACATATGATAAAAAATTAAAATATGAATGGAGTATACAAAGAAGATGATGCACAATGGTTTGAAAAATGATAATACATTTATTAAAGAAAACAAATTTTTTTTCTAATTAAACACAAATCAAACCATTAGAAAGTTAGACGCTTTCTAAAGCCCTCATCCCCAGCTTAAACATGTCATTGTAATCTTTGAAACAATCTTCCACACATGATCATGAAATGATAAATTATATAAAAATGGTGGATCATGGGCTTAGAGAAAAAATTTTGCCTCCTATCATGGCCTCTATTCTTCATCACCTAAGAAAAAACAAAAACAACTAAAAATAAAGATACCATTGGGCTGAATAAAATTTCTAAATTAAGCATCCTAAAGAGTATCAATTTCTCCACATAATAGAACCTAAAAACAAGGTCAACCAAGTATTATAGGGGGATCATATACTTGACATATTTATATAGGTCTTTTGAGGAAGCAATGTGACTTACTCTATTAAAATTTATGCAGGATCCTAATAAATTCTCAATATATGACATAACTTATGTACCACTTTTCTACTACTTATATGAATCACTCCATCAAATAGATTAGTTTCTATCTTAATTTTGAATATATTGTGTTAAGATATTTGTTATGGAAATTATTTTGGGAAGATATTAAGATTGAGATGAAATGTTAACTCATTTCTTTTTATCAGCCCTAATGAATAAAAATGTTTTCATCATTTAGGGGGTATCATGGTAGAAGTGTTTTTAGGTTCTTAAAGGCGTCTATGTCACCTATTTTTTCTTGATAAAGTATAATAGGAATTTGTAATTTAAATTTTATCTATTTTTGACTTATAATATTAAATCACTATCTTGACATGTATTGTAACTTATAGAGGGCAAAATTTTACAAAAATTGATGAAAAACAATTGGGAACATGAACAAAGCACAACAAATTTTGAAAATTTTAGGAATCTGTAACTTTCTTTTTTTTCATGCAAGCCTAGTTAATTCAAGTTACCTATGGGGCTGAGTTACTTGAGACGATAGAGTTCATTATTTCAAAATTATTTAGCACAACTTTTAACACAAACCAAAGAGTGGTCAAATTCAATAGCTATATGTCTCCAGTCACTTTATGCAACTCTATTCCTAAAAAAATGGAATCTATAGACCAGAATAAATGATAAAATTTGGGATAGAGTATATTCAGTTTTTTTAGCTAAAAAGATTAATTTTCATTGAAAACTCAAAGTTATCTATGACTATTTCTAGATAATTTTAGTATTTATCAAGAGATGAAAAATATTAAATTGTAGAAAGTCAGAAATCATGTTCAACAAAACTTAGCTATATTGGATGGTAAAGATTCAAGGATACTTGTTTATAAGCTTCATTCATCTGGAGTTTATGATAATTAGTTTGAAAAGGAAAAAAGAGGCCATTATGTGCAGTTTTTATACTGACAATACAAATGAACCAAACAAATTTACATTCAAAAACCAAGTCTTACATTATAACTTATAAAAGTTGTAGGGAAAAAATTATGCAATCATTTGTGCATAGAGTATGGGTTTGCAGGAAAAGTCGAATTATTTATACATTAAAAAACCTCATACCTAATGCAACATCAATCATCCACTACTTTCTAGAGCGCAAGGTTTTTTGTTAATTTCATATAAATGCAACACATATATATGCATGACAGAGAAATGACACACAGCTAACATTATGAAAATGCGTTCCGCAAGTGCTACACTTTAAAACAACAAGAATCTGAAAATAATTTCTTTACCATAACAAATGGCTCGAACAACTAGATAGGAATTCAATAGTCATTTTTTTTAATTTAGACAATATTTATTTCTAATAGAATGATCACATAATCTCATCAGGAATTCAACATTACTTGGGGGTCAAGGGTCCCACTACATCACTTGTGATCAATCACGTTGAAGCGTTGACACTCTTCCTAACGGTGAAGAAATTGGGAATCAAGGAGAAGCTATCGATGGACCTTTGCATATATGGCTATGAAGCAAAAGTTTGATAGGTACCAGCAAAAGGTATGAGAAAATTGTGCTATCATAGCAGCAGCTCTATTGGACCCCTATCAGAAGGGTTCAATGCTCGATGAAAGGACAAAAAAAGCGGCGATAGCATATATAATGGGCCTCTTAGCCTCTCTACTACCAAATTCATCCACTATAGTGCCACCTTCTATTCTCATGAGCTCTACCACTAGTCAAGATTGGTTGAAATTAGTGTACAAGAAGAAGGATGGACCCGCGCAATAGACATTGACTCCCTCAAAGTAATTAGATGCTTATATGACTGAAACTGTGAAGGATGAGGGGACCCATGCTGATGGGTATTATGTGGCCTGAAAGCCAATCACACTTTCATCTTTTGTTTATATTCATTGGAATGAACTTTTATTCATGGTCATTCTTGTGTGATGTTTGCAATGAAGTCCATGAACATATGTAATGATCAAGTGAATTATGATGAGATCATAGTACATGGATTGCTGGTTTAAACATATATTCTAAATATTCATGTTCGTAGGATATTCAAGAAGGACATCAAATTATCCAGATAGAATAACACTATCTGATCTGACTCATATGATGAGTATGGCTGATCCTGTGGCCATCGGTGTTGAGACACCAAGGATAGATAGCGAGTGCTCTTTGGAGAAAGAGTTCACTGAATTGATCCGTACGAATCCCTGAATGCTATTATGCCAAATTGTCAATCAAGTTGATTCATGTCACAATTGTGTACGTGGTCCTTTGACGTAAGATACCAAAGACATCTTGTGGATGGATGATCGTGTTTTGACTATGACTTACGAATCCCTAGCCACGGGATCTCCAAAACGTCATAGACTGGATTCAACATGAATTCCTCAAAGGTGATTGAGTGGTTAAGATGGGATCATCCACCCTTAGTATATAAGGAGATCAACTCAAGGAATGAGATGCGGTTAAATCCTTGGCCAAGGTAGTGGAAATATTAAAGAAGTTGTTCTCAATAATGTCCTACTCGCATCAGTACTAAATTGAGTGACCAATTAGGGTTTGGCAATTAACCATACCTAAGTAATTCATGTGTCTCATGTGGATGAAGGATTATGTGTACACAGTAACAAATGACGACAAGGTTCCATGAAAGAGTTCTAATATACTCCATATCTCCCAGAGCACGTGGTGTAGCTTGACACCCACCGGGCTGGTGACTCAACCTATCAATTGGGTTAAATTGATCCTTAGTCAATTAATCTATATGTAGATATAGTTAATCAATAAAGAAAACCAATAAGTGTTATTGGGCTGATAGAGTCATTAACTAGTGAGATATATGGACCTAAAGGGTCACACACATAAGGTTGATGGACGTCGGTGGATATAGACATAATAATAAGGGTTTTTGTGAAAATTTTACATTCCTAAAGTCTATAAATTAGGGGGAGAACGACCATAATAGAGGTGTCCATGCAAGCGTAGTGGAACTACTCCTCCCTGTTCTCTTCATCTCATGGTGATGAGTGTTCAAGAGGAGATCCGATCGTCTGGATATTGTGTGGATACCACTAGAGGCCGGATGCTTGAACGGTTGAAGAACTCTTTCAAATGATCCATGTAAGTATGAATTTTATTCTATACTAAATGATAGGATTACCTAGAATGGATGATGAGATCATCTATTCTTGGTGCTTGAACATTGTTGAATGTTTTGATTCAACACCTTCCACTGCAATCATTATTTTGGACGAAGACTTGGCGAGTTTTTCGAGCCTCAGATCCCCACACGTGCTACATTGGTGGGCTCATAAGAGGAACAATGCACATCCTGCCCTTGCCCCCATTGCATGAGAACTCCTAGTAGTATGTGCAACCAGTGCTCCATCCGAATGTGTGTTCTCTGTCGGTCGAGCTATGGTCACATACAAGCATGCACGTTTCACAGCAGAAAGCATTGAAACAGTAGTGACCATACAATGTTGGATTCGAGGGAATAACACTAAGTGTTATGATAATGTCCATGATGAGGATGCCCACATGAGGGTCGTTGCAGATGAAATGGCATGAACATTATATGCAGAGAATTCATCACTTATCATAGTCTTAACTTTTAAATGTTATGATTTGATCACTCATTTTCATGACTTCACCTTATAGGGGATAAGAAACTACAAAGGAGCCTCTGATGCTTGATGATCTTCCCAATCAATAACGAGGAATGAGCATAGGGTTACACGATGAGGTGACTGAACACTCGACGGGGAATGGTGAATGGGAAAACTTTATATGAAAAACGTGGACCTTCATAGACATTATTTCAAAGTTGTTTTTAATTTAAAAAAATTCCAGGTTTTTTTTATCAATTTTTAGAAAGGAACTCTGTCAAATTTTTTTCAAAAATTACCCACTTAACTAGTTAACTCACAAGTATTTGGTCCTCAAATGAAATATTATTTTAAACGTTAATAAAAGTTAACTTAAATTGAAAATGTAAAGTTGATTATCATGCAATTAATACAGAATTTATAAGATTTACTATCCTTTTCATCTTATTATGTTTTGATATAAAATTTTTGAATAATTTTCTATATTAAATGGTTAGTTATACGCTAATTAAAAGATTACTTCCCTAACTATTAGTTTTTATAAACTTATCAATTTTACTACAATTGTAATTGTAGTAAGATATTAATAAAATATCTTACATATTGGTTGATCAAATATTAATTCTAATATTACAAGGTTGTATAAACTAAACTCACAATTATTTGGTCCTCATTTGTAATATTATTTAAAATGTTAGTATTAGTTAACTTAAAGTCAAAATTTAAAGATGATTATCATGCAATTAATGCACAATTTTAATATTTACTATCCTTTTCATCTTATTATGATTTGATATAAAATTTTTGAATAATTTTCTATATTAAATGGTGAGTTATAGGCTAATTACAAGATTATTTCCCTAACTATTAGGTTTTATGAACTTATTAATCTTACTACATTTGCAATTGTAGTAAGTTATTACTCAACTATCTTTTATAATCCTCAATCACATATTAGTTCTAATATTATAAGGTTGTATAAAATTTTGACTTTTAATAGGATTCAATGAAATTAAAGTATTAATTTTCAAATAATTACTAATTCAATGGTTAATGAGATAGTACTTAATTACTTGTTCACAAATTATCGAATTTTTAAAGTTTTTTAAGCTTTGTTGACATTCTATAGTTGTTGAATCACTTATTTGAAATGAGTGTGCAAAGGTGATCAATCATGCACATTATCATATAAATCATATCTTAAATAATTATAAATAAAATATATAATACGTTTAATTTTTAAAGTTTATTTAAAATGTTGATTCTCGAAGATCTCTTATTTTCTAATTTAATTTTTGCATTTAATATTGAAAAAAATTTAAAATTAAAGTTTATAAATATACTTTTTTATTTTCATGTTCCATCATCCGTCATCCAAGACCGTCATCCATCATCCGGCAATCGATACCATCATCAGTCTTCTAGTACTATCATCCGTCATCCAATACCCGATACCATCATCCGTCTTCTAGTACCATCATCTATCATCTAGTACCGTCATCTATCATCCAGTACCGGAACTATACTATTAATGTCCTGTACCACTCCAATTCTGATCAGTAATCTAATATTTGATATCCATGACTAGATGATGGTATCGATTATTGGGTATTAGTTAGTGGATGACGGTATCGGGAGATACTGGTACTGGATGACATATCGGATGATGGTAGTTAAACCCTAATTAGGGAGGTCTATTTGACTCCCTCTTTGTTCCGTCAGATGGACCAAAACGACCAACAAACCCCTGTTCATCATTTGACCTAATACCCTAAGCCCTAGTCAATGTCAAAATATTGCGATAAAACTTTTTAAATTAGATAAGGAATTTGTTAAAAAGGCTAGGCAACAATCAATTGAAAAGATGAGAGAAGCATTCAAATGCAGCTATTAAATTTCTTCTTGGAAACTTCAAAGTTTTCTTCACAGGAAAGGCTAATTAATTCAAGTTATCCATGAGCTAATCATTTCATAATTTCATGATTAAAAATTTTAAACATCCGCGTAGGAATAGATTAATAAAATACATATGCTTCTCGAGTCACTTCATGAAATCTTACCCCTCGAGAAACGGATTATACAGATCAACGTAACTCAAACTATTAACCAACAAAATACCTTAGATAAAGCTTGTAAATTGTGTCTGATTTAAATTTAAATTTTTGTCAAAAAGCTCAAGTGCATAGCACATAAATCTATGTCTATTTTTTCAATTTTTAGTTTCTACTAAAAGATGAAAGAAATATTCAATACAAACATGTCAAAAGAAATTTTTTTGATAAAGTGCAGATTTCATGCCATAATAAATTTGTTAAGTTTCATTGAATTGTTTTGAAAATAGTAGATGTTTGCCTTCCATTTATTTCACATTTTCCAACGTCTGAAGTTGCCAACTTACCTACTAATGGAGAATGTTGAGCGTATGATGGACAAGTATTTACATCACTCAAATATGGGGGACCTGATGGTAGGCTCAAAGTTGTCGTGTGTTTAAGCCCGACAAACTTACTATTTGTATTCAAGAAAACTAAGTCCGGGTAGAGAGGATTAAGGCGTATAGCTCTTTAGGTCGATCCACAAGGATTCTAGGGCATGATAATATCAATAATAAGAGTAGAGAGGAGGGTAAAGATGAAGGATTGGTGGTCAACTCTATGAGTTGACCGTGGAAGGAAGTAATTTTGATGGATGATTTAAGTGAACCAACAGATATAAAGATCCTAGATTCAGAATTTAGAAAAGTATTAAGAAAATCAAAATTACATAGAAAGGGGAGAAGTAAGAGGGGAATAGAAGAGAGAATGAGTTGAGAGTTTGAGAGATTTGAGGGAGAAATGGGGGGAAATAAAGAGCTAGTTATGAAACCTTTTTATGGGAAATACATAGAGAGAAGGATTAATGAAATAGATAAATAGAGAAGGGTAAATGTAAGATGGTGGGTGAGGGAAGTGAGAGACTAAAGGAGGATAGAGAATACAACGATAACAAGGGAGATAGAAAGAATATATGGAGAGCGAAAAGATAGGAAAGAGAGAAGAGGATGCGGAAGAAAGAGTTAGGTGGAAAAAAATGAAATTTAGAGAGGGCAAAAATGAAATTTAAAGGTAGGAAATGGGTGCACGGAAGAAAGGAGGGCAGGTGGGAGAGAAGACGTGAGGACGTGAGGAGAGAGAAGAAGGGAAAATTGTTGTGAGAGAGAAAGCTAGCAGAAAACCGGGACGAGAATGAAAGGACGATCGGAAGAAACGAAAAGAGCGAGCGTGAGAGAGAGAGAGAGTGACGAGAAATAAAAGAAAGAGAGAATACCTGAACGTAAAAAGAGCTGAGAATGAAATTTTACGAGAAGAAAGAGGAGAGACGGTAGCGCTAAGAATAAAGAAGAATGAAAGAGAGTTGGGAGAGTTCGGATAATGAAGCGGAAGAAAGGGGAGACGAAATCAGAATGAGGAAATATGAGGTAAGGAGAGATTTCTTTGAGTGGTTGGAATGGAAAGAGGGGGATCCAAGAGAGAGGGGAGATATCGCGTGGAAACGCAAGAGGGGAGGAGAGAAAGAAACGAAAATGGAGAAGAGGAAATGTCGGTAGTCAACGCGAAGGGAAGACGTGAATCAAGAGAGAGAAAGAGGGAAATTAGGATAGGAATTGGATGCGACGGAGAGAGATGAATCGGAAGAGAGAGAGATAGAAAATTGAGGGGAAGAGACGGGATTAACAGCGACTCAGAATGGGGAGGTAAGGAGAGGGAAGCCAGAGAGATAGAAAACAAAAATTCGAGGGAGATGGAAGTTCAAGAACAAGAAGTGGGAGAGAGAAGCGAGATAACTAAAAAAAAGCGGAATAAGAAGCAACGATTTCGGAGGAAAATAAAACAAAGACGGGGATCGAAGCGGAAGAGATAAGAGAAGATGAGAGAGAAGAAATGGGGTGGAGAAGAGAGTTTACGAAAACAAAAATGGAAGGAGGAGGGAGAGAACCGAAAAGAGTGGAGAGGGGATCAAAAACAGACGAGCGATATATAGTAAAAAAGGCGGAAAATCGGAGAGGCTACTGACGTGTCGTTTTCGTCCGTCATTAAAACACAAAGACGATGGTCAAACAAAATTTATAAAACCCAACTCACAAAGACAAGATATAATAATCAAGTATTGGGTAAGAATCGGGTCGATCCACAGAGAGCAGGGTTGACATTAATCGTAGAGTTGACTTGGTCAAACTTACGTTTAAAAAGAGTTTTAAATGAGAGAAAATAATATATAAGATATGAAAATGATATAAATAAGGTAAATAAGAAATTTTAAGAATTGAAATCTCGGATTTGACAGAGAAAAGTCAAAAGTCAAAGTCAAAGCATTGACCTTGACCAACAGTACGTATTCTACAAAATCAGAGAATCCATTAGAGTCAAAAGATTATAAAAATAGATATTTGGAAACTAGAGGGAAAATGGAATTTATTGTTATATATTTCGTAATTTTTGGATAAGAAATGGATTTATTATGAATTATTGAAAATCAATGATCAGAAAATCCCTGAAATTAACACCTCAGAGGAAATATTCAAATTGACTGCCCATATGAAATGTAAATCTTGCAATTGATATGTCAATGGAAAGCTAAGAACCAGAGGAATCCAACCAGACCAAAATTATCAAATTCTGATTTGTCAATAAAAATTAATTGACCCCGAAAGTCAACATTTGACTTCTGATGAAAGATGAACAGTCCTTGGTCAAACGTCAAATTGAAGGGTCAGATGAACTTGGAATTTTATGAATTTGCTATCCACGGAAAGCTGATGAAAATAGGAATCCAATGAAACAAAAATCAAGTGATTTGGACTTATAATCAGAGAGATATCTTATTTTCAAAATCAGCAAAATTTCAGACTGAAATTTGGGGAAAATGAAGAACACTATAAACTAATTTGCAAAATTAAACTTCTAAATCTAATAAAAACTCAAAGTTTCTCTTGATAATCAATCGAATATCACTACTAACCCATTTGCCACGAGAATTAAGCTCCAGTTTGTGTGAATCGGAGTGAATTTGCTCGGTTCCTTTCTCACGGATTTTCGGAATTCAAGGGGAAAATTCGATGAAATCAAGGAGGAATTTGTGATCAATCCCGCTCCTATCCCTTGGGAATTGAGTCTAAACGCAGGGGGATCATGATGAACTAAAGATCTTTCTCGAAATTTGCTTAATTCC
Source organism: Lemna minuta (assembly GCA_024174645.1). Lineage (NCBI taxonomy): Eukaryota > Viridiplantae > Streptophyta > Magnoliopsida > Alismatales > Araceae > Lemna > Lemna minuta. The sequence goes on along the minus strand of CM044115.1, from coordinate 9,702,159 downwards.
TTCACGAATCGATCGAAAGTTGAAGAACAAAGAAAGAGTACATGGATTTTTAAAGAGGAAATTGGGCTTGAAATCGTGGGTGATGGAGCAGGTCATGCGCGTCGATATTGGCGTCGTGGGGGCGATTCTCTGGTGCGGCTTCTTCACTCCCCAATTTGAGGTAAAATAGTTTCAATTTGGCCTTCAAAATCCATCACGATCATGCCACGATCAGGCTACGATCGCGCCGCGATCGGGCCATGATCAAGGTCCTGGTCACACGTCTCACGCCGTCCAATCAAATGGAAGTGATTCCACTCTGAAGGAGCAACGATCGCGGCTCGATCGCACCGCGATCGTGGAGTTCTTCTACCTGTCTTCTCTGCCGTCGGATTTGAATCTGGCGCTCCAGATCTCCTCCGAAAAGAGAAGAAAATTGGCCGTCGTGTGGCCGTTAGATCGCGATCGTGCGGTCTAACCTTTGAAGGAGATGGGCTCTCCTCATGTCGGCACGTGGCGATCGGTGAGTCCTCCGATCGTCGCCACTTAAATCGCCATTTTCCGCACGTGATGCACTTGATGATCGCGTGGACTCGGGTCCACGCGATCATCGCCGTTCAGCCGGAATCCAACGCTCCTCGCACCGCCACGCTTCGTGCAAAACAGAAACCGTGTGGGAACATAGTCCCATACGGAGAAAATAGAGGAGAAGGATGCAGTTAAATAGCGAGGCGCATAATGTCATCAACCAGTCCATAGTGGATAGGCTTATATGTACGATAACCTATGATATTATATAATATATCTATACGGCACGTGTCACGCTTGCGTCACGCGTGGGCCACACGTGTCCTGCCACGTGGCCTCAGTGCCACGTCGTAACGGCGCGGTGGTCCGGCGCGCCACATCACCGCCTTGCCACGTCAGCTCGTCGTCATGTCAGCCTGTCGCCTGGGCCCGCTCGCCACGTCATCACCTGCGGTAAGCCTACCCCCTTTTTCCGATTTTTTTAATAGAAAAAGGCCTTAAAATTCATTTAAAAATTAAATAAAATTCAGTAAAAGAGTATTAAACTTCAGAAATTCATAAATTAAAATGTACAACTCCTTTTTAATCCAAATTTTCTCCATTGGATCACAAATTCTCTTCTTTTTAATATCATGTCAATTAAAATATATTTAGAATGAAGAAATCAAGATGAATTAAAATTTACTTAAATCATTTTTCATTAAACACTTTAAATCATAAAGTCATCTTGAAATTATCTTTCTAAACATTTACTAAAGTGAAAAATCATTTAATAATAGAGATTAACTTCTATTAATTGAAACAAAAGATTAATCATCTATTTAACATGAAATTGTCCCTAATTTATGCATGAAAATCAATTTTAGTGAAATGACATGCCAATGGAGAAAATGCCTAAAAAGTATGATAACATGCATCATATTCACATAAAGTAAGCATGAATATGAGTTAATTAGGGTAAGAATTCAAGTTATAATTGCATGTTATCAGCTATCGGAGAAAGAAAATGTGTAGGCAAAGCCTAGAGAAATTGGCAGAGTCAACGGAGAGAGAAATCTTGATACTGAGCGATGAAATGAGAGAGCGATTGATAGAGCAAACGCGTGAGAGAAAAAGAGATAAAGAATGTGAAGGATAGAGAGGGAGTGGGTTTGAGAAGAAAGCGTGGCATAAGATTGTTTGGAGAGAGATAGGATGGTCATATGAAAGAGCAAGAAAGAACTTGAGAGAAAGAAAAGCGAGGACGATACGAGGAAAATCGGATTAGAATGAGAGGGTAAACGAGAGAGAGATCGGGAGAAAGGAGAGAAAGCCGGGTTAGTGCGAAGAGACGAAAAATAATAAGAGAAGGATAGGATAGGAAAATGGGAAAAACGGGAAGGAGATAGAGAGCGAACTGTAGAAGATGAGCACGAGGGGGTGAGGGCACAGTGTGAGAAAGAAAAAGAATACCGAGAGAGAAATTTTGGGAGAGTAGGAGAGGAGAGGCGAAGAAAGAAAACTAAAATTAGATAGAACGATAGAAAGAGAGAGAAAAGATTGATCAAGAAGAAGAGAATAAAGAAAGAGGGAAAGAGAAATGGCAAGAGGGATATGAAATGCAGGAAATAAATTCGGGAGAGGGAGAAGAAATCAGGGAAAGAGGTGATTCTGGAAGAATGAAAAAGAAAGGAAAGATCGGAGGAAAAGACTTTACGAGAGAGGAAGAACAGATTGAGCGGGGGAGAAAGAAAAGATTACCTACGAGAGATTAACAAAGCAACAATGGCAAATCCATAGATTTTTCTAAACAAATGTTTCTAACTCTGAATCTTAAACTACATTTCGATGGGGAGGATGCTGAAGAAGTTCTAAACCTAGGAGATAGAAAGAACAGCCAAAAAAGAAGAGAGAAGAGAGAAGCTACGGGAAGAAGCTAAAAAAAGAAGAAGAGAGAGCTCCCGATTGAGCTTTTTCCCTCTTTTATTCTCCCGAAAGAGGCTGGACTCACATTGTTTGACAGTGCTTGCAATTGCTGTCTTGGACAGCCCATTAAGCCCTTTAAGAACTTCCATTTTGGAGGATCTTGCTGCCATCCTCTTGTATACTTCATTTCCTTGCTTTGGACAGCCCATGATGCCTTCTATTTTTTAGGGTCTTGTTACTCTTCCTTTTGTCTAGTTCCTGAAAATAAGATCATGCAACATAATATTTTTTTGATGCATTAATAGTCTACAAATCAAGTCAAGAAATAATGGAGGGGATGGTGTATACATGAATTTAATAAAGCTAAATAAGAACAATAAATGGGTGGTTATAACTACTATTCATGTTCTTATCCTTTGACTATTCAAGTGCATTTTGAGATTCATCCATTTCCAAGCCTTGTTTCAACTGCAGCACAAATTACTCATTGTTATCCTCTCTTCTGCATTATCTGATGTGCATGATATGGCAACTTCAACTATTTTCCATGCCACATTGATGTTAAAATTTCCTTGCAAACTAGGGTCAATAATATTTCCGATATCACTCGTCCGAAGCTTAAAAAAAACCCACTTAACAATGTGTATCCTTGACAGAGCGTTTTATGCGGTCGTTAAAACACATAAACGTCGGTCAAATAAAATTTATAATACCAAACTCATAATGACAAAGATATTAAATCAAGTACAGTGTAAGTATCGAGTCGATCATCAGAGAACAAGGTTGACTTTTATTGCAGAGTTGACTTGGTCAAACTTAGGTTTAACTAAGGTATTAAAAAAGTGAAAATGATATTTTATGAATAGAAATTCTATAAAAATACTAGATAGGGAATTTCAAGATTTAAGACTTATGATTTGATAGAGAAAAGTCAAAAGTCAAGGTCAAAGCAGACTTGGACCAACATTTGACTTTCTGTAAAATCAGAGAATAAAAAGATGTCAGAATATTATGAAAACTATATATTAAGAATTTATAGAGAAAATGAAATTTTTTGATAGAAAATTCATGATTTTTCGATAAGAAATGGGTGTACTAAAAATTATTAAAAATCAAGGATCAGAAAAATCCCGAAATGAACACTTCAGAGAAAATCTTCAAATTGGCTTATCAAATAATATCCAAATCTTTCAATTGATATATAAATGGAAATCTAACAATTAGAGGATTATAAGAAGATCAAAATTATCAAATTCTAATTTATATTTTGAAAGTAATTGATCCCGCAATTCAACGCCCAAATTCGAGTTGAAAAAGAAGCGTGGTTGGTCAAACATTAAATTGAGGGGTCAAATGATCTCAAAATTTAATGAATTTGCTATCTACGGAAAGCTGATGAAATAAGAAATCCAAATAAACTAGAATCAAGTGATTCAAAATTATAATCATAGAGATATTCTATTTTCAAAATCACAAAAATTTAGACTGAAATTGGGTAAAAATTGAAGGACACAATGACTTAGAACGCAAACTTAAAGATCTAAAACTAATCAAAACTCAAATTACCATCAGAAAATCAATTTAATCTCACTGCTGACCTGATTTTCGTGAAGATCGGGCTTCAATTCACCTGGGTTGAAGTGAATTTGCACAGTTTCTTCCTCAGGGACGTTTGGAGTTCAAGGGGAAAATTCGATGAAATCCGACGATGAATCACAACAAATCCTACTCCAATCAGATTGCGATTGAGTCTTAATGCAAGGGAATCGTTATGAACTTAAGATTTTCCTTCAAATTTGCTTAATTACTTCACAAATCAATCAAGAGTTCATAGAAGAAGAGAGAATACATCGGTTTTTAAAGGGAAATTTCCACGAGAAGTACGGGCCGTTTGATCCGGTGAAAGGTCGATTTGATGGCCATGACTGCATGATGATTGTGGGCCATACATGCGAGGTGATTGTGGCCATGATCCATCAGCAAATGAGCTACTACCGCGCGGCAATCGGGCCACTATCTCGTAGTGATCAGGTCACTATCGCGCGAGGATCATAGCTGTGTGTCCAATGTTCGATGGGCATCATCGCGTGGAGAGGCACCAGATGTGTCCACGTGTCCCCCTTTGATGTGCCGAAATCGTGATGAATCGTGATTGTCAGATGAAGCCACATATCATCGTTGATGACGATGAATCACGATCGTTGATGAAGCCACGTGTCGCTTAAGATGTTGCCGATCACTTCACTTAAATGCCCCTTTTGCACACGTGTCTGATCAATCAATCCGGTGGACTCCGCGTCCACATGATGGAGGCATCGCGATCGCATCCGACTCTCACCAGGTGACCACATCACCTGGAAAAGATAAATTCACGCGTATATAACTTGGAACATAGTCCCACACGGAAGGAAAGACGAGAAATCACGCGTATATAACCTGGGGCGTAATGCATTTGTGTTACCACCCCAGCTATCTAACCAGGGCTTACAAACCCATGGGCTCTTCACCTGCTAGCCCCCCTACCATGTGGCACCACTAGGGCGTCCGCGTGGACTTGCATGGCTCATGCCACACGTCTGCACCACGTCACGCCACCTAAGCTCGACGTGGGCTCGCGCGGCTTTGTCACGTGGCCTTGCGTGCCCATCGCATCCCCACGGGTTCTGCGTGCCCCGTCAACTCTGCAGTCCTATGGTAAATAACCCCACTTTTTTTAGATTTAATTTTAGGAATAATTTAATAAAAATCAAATAAAAATCCAAAAAAAATCCAAAAAAATCTATCATATTCAAAACTCCATTTCTTTAAAAATATAACTCCTTTTAATCTCAAGTTTTCTCCATTGGATCACAATTCTCTTTCTTTTTAATATCATGCGCTTTAAAAATATATAATTTCAAAGAATAGTATAAGATGAATTAAAATAACACTAAGGTATTCACTAAGATTTAGATCTTTTAATCATCAAATTATTCTTTAAATAAAATTAATCCTTTAAATCTTCTACTAAAGTCAAAGTAAGGTAATTAATGTCTATTTATTTAACCTTGTAAAAGCTTAAACATTCATAAAGCTCATAATAACCCTAAATAAGGCATAAATATCAACTTTAGTAGAATGGCATACCAATGGAGAAAATTCATAAAATTAAGATTACATGCATCATAATTACATAAAATAAGCATGAATATGAGTGAAATAAGATAATAATTTAAGTTATATATGCATGTTATCAATCCTTTCTGCAGATATGATACAGGGTTGCTGACTAGAGATAATCTCCAAGAGAACAACACCAAAACTATACGCATCACTTTTCTGATTTGATCCATAATTGTGGAATTCCCTAGAGTTTTTTCAGAAACTTTCATCAATATATTATGCATATTACATGAAAAGGATCAAGATATCCAAGTATACCAACAATTTGAGTCGTTACGTGCGTCAAATTGTCCCTTTTATATGCTCTTGATAGTCCAAAATCAGCTATCTTTGCAATGAAATCATTGGTTTAAAGAATATTAGAGCTCTTTAGATCTTTGTGGATATTGGGGGGGGCGTACATCCATTGTATAGCTAATCTAGGCTGGAAATGTATCTTCTTGTTTGAGGTGATATGATCATACTTTTTTGTTTGAGGTGTATCTTCTTGGATATTGGGGGGGGGGGGGGCGTACATCCATTGCATGTCGCTTAAGAAAATGTTTTTTAATCAATATAAATTAGAATACCTTGGGTGACTTGAAGAGCGATACTTACTCTTTGGTTCCAATTTAATTGTTTGACTTTAGACACTCGACTTGGACAAAGAATAGCAGATTTTAAGATTAATTTCCATCTTGAAGCGGTACAAGTTCCGCTAATAGCGGAAGGGCATATTCATTATGCTTATAAAATGTGAGACGCTAATCCTGGAACACTTATTTGTCATACCTTTTATGTGATCTTGGAGTGTTCCTTTCTCCATGCACTCATAGACAAGAGACAAGTTTTGAGCATCATCACAGTATCCAATTAATGTCACCAAATTTCTGTGGTGCACTCGTGCAAGAAATTGAACCTGAAAATGAAAATGAGGGCACCATATTACAAAAAATGAAGATTACGAAAATTATATATTTAGAAACTAGAGATAAAATGGAATTTATTGATATAAAATTCATGATTTTTGGATAAAAAATGGATTTACTATGAATTATTGAAAATCAAATATCAAAAAATCCCTAAAATGAATACCTCACAGAAAAACTTCAAATTGATGAGTCAAATGAAATTCAAATCTTGCAATTTATATTTTAATGGAAAGCTAAGAATCAGAGGAATCTAAAGAGACCAAATTGATTGAATTCCAATTTGTAAATTGGAAGTAATTGACCCTGAAAGTCAACGTCTAAGTTGTGATGAAGAATGAATAGTGCTCGGTCAAATGTCAAAATCAGGGGTCAAATAAACTCGGCATTTGACGAATTTGCTATCTTTGGAAAGCTGATGAAAAGAGAAATCCAATGAAACCAAAATCAAGTGATTTAGAATTATAAGCAGAGAGATAGCCTATTTTCAAAGTCAGAAATTTTTGGGAGCAAAATCTGGGGAAAATGAAGAACACTAAGAAGTAATTTAGAAAATTAAAGATCTAAACCTAATTAAAACTCAAGTTACCTCTTGATAATCGGTTGAATCTCACTACTTACCTAATTGCCGCAAGAATGGGGCTTCAACTCTTCTGGATTGAAGCAAATTTGCTCGATTTCTTCCTCGTGGACGTTCAGAATTCAAGGGGAAAATTCTATGAAATCAAGGGGAAATTCGCAATCAATCCTCCTCACGAGAGTAAATCGTATGCTCCTTGAATTCACACGACTTAGTGTCAAAATAAAGTGCTAAACTTACCAATTTATAATTAATCAAAGTAATTAATTTGTATAATGGTAATTAAGGGTCGAATCCAC
>CM044115.1:9541280-9694298 GCA_024174645.1 Lemna minuta | reverse complement strand
GAGCCATACGACCCTTCTTATTGGTGACATTTTCACTGATCACAGTTTGCCACAAATCACAAGAGTGGAGATAGACTTCCTTGGACATTGAACAAATGCAGTAGTTAGTCTTCGAGAGCTTCAGAGATGGCATCGGCATCACCGTTTCTCCGCCATGGGCACCGGAGGTGCTTTCTTTTACCATGCTCGATCTCATGGGATTGATTGGCTCTGATACCACTTGTAGGCTTTGAGAAACCTCTTGCTACTTCTGAAATAGACTCGGGAGAGAAGAATGCAGAGAAGAAGGAAGAACTCTATTCACTTTTTTTTGGGTGTATTGGTTCATACATAAGGAGCCCTTTATATTAGGCAGCAAATCACACAAGAAGAGGGAACGCCTGGCACGAGCAGACGTAGCGTTTCCATAACGCTTGGGCATTACTTCAGCTGAAACGTTCGTGCGTTTCTTCCAAGGTAACACTCTGCTGGGAACCGTGCAGAGCTGAGACAACTCAACAAATGAGGCTCACCCTTCATAATCCAGTCTCGATGTCTCGGTTTCCATTTAAGGCACCTACACCAACTCAAGATAGGGCTCTAGATGTTATTCATGAGAATATATCATTGCCCTCAGCATTCATCGGTGGCATTGGTGACTACATTCAGTAGTCGGGCCTGGCCGATACTACTTTTTAACAAAAAAGAAAATAAAATGATAAATTTCCTCATAAGTATATAAATGTATAAATTTATTTATTTATTTGTAAACTAGATTGCTCCAGGCCCTCAAGCTTCCAGCATCCCTTGCTTGCTCAAAGCCCTCCTCGAATAATTGTTCCTCCTCTTCAAGTTTGTCACCTTGAACTATGATCCTCTCCACTTTCGTGTACAATTTTACCTCTTATGAAGCCATTTCTCTAATTTATCTTTTTCCATGAACGTGCAAAAATTGGTACACAAAAACCAAAAAAAAATCTGCTATGCTCTACTTAACTACACAAATTCCAAACGCGCACGCAGGAATAGATTAATGAAATACGTATGCTTCTCGAGTCACTTCATGAAATCTTGTCCCTGGAGAAATAGAATATAGAAATCAACGTAACTCAAACTATTCAGCAACAAAATACCTTAGATATAGGCTGTAAATTGTGTCTTATTTAAAATTTAATTTCCACCAAAAAACTCAAGTGCATTGCACGTAAATCTATGACTATTTTTTGGATTTTTAGCTTCTACAAAGAGATAAAAGAAATATTGAATACGAACAAGTCAAACATAAATTCTGATAAACGACGCATTTTATGCCATAATAAATTCGTTAAGTTTCATTAAATTGTTTTGAAAATCAATAACTGAAGACTAATTCATAGTACATGTTTGGCTTCCATTTATTTCACATTTTCCAACGTTTGAAGTTGCCAACTTACCTTGCAGATGGAGAATGTTGAGCATATGATGGAAAACTATTTACGGCACCCATATATGAGGAATCTGACTACTCAAGTGCATTTTGAGATTCATCCATTGCCAAGTCTTGTTTCAACTACAGCACAAGAATACTCATTCTTGTCCTCTCTTCTACATTATTTGATGTGCATGACATGGCAGCTTCAACTACTTTCAATGCCACATTGATGCCAAAATTTCCTTGCAAACTCAGGTCAATAATATTTCTGATATCCCTCGGCTCAACCTTCAAAGAAACCCACTTAACGATGTGTATCCTTTCTGCCGATATGATATAGGGTTGGTGACCAAAGATAATCTCCAAGAGAACAACACCAAAACTATACACATCACTTTTCTCATTTGATCCGTAATTGTGGAATTCCCTGGAGTTTGTTCAAAAATTTTCATCAATATATTATGCATATTACATGAAAAGGATCAGGATAAATTAGATACTTAGAAAGGATCAAGATATCCAGGTGTACCAGCAATTATAGTCGTTATGTGCATCAAATTGTCCGTTTGGAATGCTCTTGATAGACCAAAATCAGCTATCTTTACAATGAAATCACTTGTTAAAAGAATATTGGAGCTCTTTATATCTCTGTGGATAATGGGGGGTTTACATCCATTGTGCAGGTAATCTAAGCCGGAAATGTATCTTCGTGTTTGAGGTGATATGTTCATTCTTTTTTTGGTGCATGTTGCTTAAGAAAATGTTTTTTAATCTATATAAATGAGAATACCTTGGGCGGCTTGAAGAGCGATACTTACTCTTTGGCTCCAATTCAATGGTTTGACTTTAGACACTCGACTTGAAGAAAGAATAGCAGATTTTAAGATTAATTTCCATCTTGAAGGGGTCTACGTTCCGTTTATAGTGGAAGGGAAATCAAATTCATTAAGCTTATAAAATGTGAGAGGCTAATCTCGAACACTGACTTGTCGTACCTACAATGTGATCTTGGAGTGTACCTTTGTCCATGTACTCATAGACAAGAGACAAGTTTTGAGCATCATGACAATATCCAATTATTGTCACCAAATTTCTGTGGTGCACTCGTGCAAGTAATTGAACCTGAAAAATAAAAATGAGGGCAACATATGATGTAACGTAGTTCGAAATATCAATATATTGCATTCAGTTACCTTTGCATGGAATTCCCTATTTCCTTGCGATGACGATGAGGACAAGACTTTAACCGCATTCTTGTTCTGTTTCTCAATTAACCGTAATAAACAAGGCCCAATCCCCCCTTACCAATCTCACATTTGAAATTTTGCGTTATTTGTCTAATTTCTTGGTATGTAAATCTTGGATTTTCTATTCGCCAAGAGCTTTCATTTCTTTCTACAGTTTGAGTACTGTTATTTTCATCAGAGTTACGTGAAATAATTATAAATGCTTTCAGAGTTTGTCGAGTGATAAATAGAGTATCATGGAAAGCTCTAGAATGGTGTACCTCTTTTAAAATGATCCTTCCTCTTTCTTTTGAATATCCAAAAGGACACAGCAATCAATGTTATGATCGTAGCAAATACTGCCAAAATTATGGGAATAATGATCTTCTTTTTCTTTCTAGATAAACATTTGCTTGACCAGTCCTACATACTGTCATTTAAAAGTCTTTGTATAAAAAGGGCCATTATAATATCAAAAAATAATGAACATATTAAATTATAATTCATATTATAGTATGAAAAATCAGGAAATCAGTTTCTTTTGGGGACTCTAGACTAAAAAATTATTATATGTATATCGCCACGTATGCATGGATCATTTTGTCATGGTTATTCAGATCAAAGGGAGGTCTAACAAGGGTTTGGGCTCTTTCGAGCTGACTTAAACAGATAACTGCATAAGAAATGTTGGTTAAATGGACTAACCTAATGAGGAGATCACCCTTTGATCCTCTTTTGCAAAGAGCCAACGGAATGGCTCCAAGAGCTTCATTTCAACTTATATTTCCACAACATCAGCCATGAGCTTTAGAGTTTGTCGAGTGATAAATAGAGTATCATGGAAAGCTCTAGAATGGTGTACCTCCTCTAGAATGAGCCTTCCTCTTTCTTTTGAATATCCAAAAGGATACAACAACCAACGTTATGATCATAATGGATAGTTCTACAATTACACGAATAACGATCTTATTTTTCTTGCTAGATGAATTGACACATTTTCTTGGCTACTCCTGGATACTGCCATTTGAAAATCATAGTACAAAAAGGGCCAATATAATATAAAAAACTATTAAACATACTACATTATAATTACTATTTCAATATGGAAAATCATGATATCTCTTTCTTTTGGGAACTCTAGACTCACAAATCATTTCATGTATAAAGCCACGTTTGTGTGGATTGTTTTGTCATGGTTGTATAAATCAAAGGGAGGTTTGACATGGGTTTAGGTCTTTTAAACTTAAATTAAACAAATATCTGCATAAGATCTGTTGGTTAAATGGACTAACCTTGTAAGGAAATCACCCTTTGATCCTCTTTGGCAAAGAGCCGACATAATGGCTCCAAGAGCTTCATTTCCACTTATATTTTTACAACATCAGCCACGATCTCGGTTGGGGAATGCAAAGAATGGAGGTGACTATGGACTTCGATCAATTTCAAAGGTCCCGTACAAGAGTTTTAGGGATGACAGAGCTTTAATGGTATTTGGAATATTTCTTTTCAAATTATTGTAGCAGACATCTCTGAAAGTTAGTCGCATAGAGGTAATTTTCTAGGTGCAATTATAAAAGAAAGATAGAGATACAAATTAACGATTTAGTGCAGTCTTTACAATATATGATCATCAATCAAAAAAATTTATAATTTTGAACTCATGATGATTTAAAAATCAGAAATCAAGTACAGTGATGAGATTGGGTCGAACCACATACAACACAGTTGACTTTTACCGAAAAAGTTGACTTGCTCAAACTCAAGTCTAATTAGGGTTTTTAAGAAATGAAAATAATATATTATCAATGAAAACAGAACTATCTCAAAGATGATATTTGAAGAATTGAAAAAAAGTATTTGAAGAAGAAAAGTCAAAAGTCAAGGTCAAAGCATTCACTTTGACTAGACTTCGACATTCTATAAAATCAGAAAGGAAACGGGTGAGAAAATATTTAAAAAATTGTATTTTTAGAATCTAGAGAGAAAAAGGAAAATTTTGATATAAAAATTGTGATTCTTAGAAAAGAATTGGATTTACTATAATTTTTCCAAAATCAAAAAACATAAAATCACTTAAACAAAGGTTTTGGTCAAAATCCTTAAATTGGTTGATCAACTAATATCCAAATCTCGGACATCTAGGAGATTCGAGGATTCCAAAGAAACCAAAATTGGTTAATTTCACCTTGTATATTTGTAATAATTGCCCTTGAAAGTCCACACCCAACTTGAGATTGATTTTGAACAGTAGTTTGTCAAACGACAAATTGCAGGGTCAAATCTTGATGAAAGTTTACAAATTAGATATCCACCGAAAGCTAATTCAATAAGAAATCCAATAAAACCAAATTCGTTTGAATTAGACTTAAGACCATGGCAAAATTCTTGTTCAGAAATTAGTCAAGATCCGCGATGAAATTTGGGCGAAATGACAAGATTTCTGATTCCTAAACTCTAATTACCTATCTGAATCTAATCTTAAGTACCTAAATTGTGAGGGTTACGAAAGAATCACACTACTAACCTGATTGACGCAAAGATTGAGCCTCACATTTTTTTACTACTGAGAGTATCTCCGATTCCTTGTTCGTAGTGATTTTGGCAATCAAGGGGCAATTTCCAAACGTTGTCTCACAATGATTCTTGATTACCTTGCCTCAATCCATGGACGATTGAGTCTAGAATGCAAGAGAATCAGGAAGGACTCAAGATTTTCCACCAAAAATTCTTAATTTGGTCATGTTTAATCAAAAGAAACATTTCCGTAAGAGATAACATCTATTTATAGAAGAATTCATCGCAAGAAATCCTGTCCATCCATTTTGCTTATAGAGCTTAGATGGCCATGATAAAGCCACGTCTCGCGCGATCAGTGGATCATGATCCCACAACACAGGCCCACTTCCACCTTGACTTTTTTCGTTTGATCTTCATTGGAGTGTCCATGGGCAGCCGCGTGTTATTCCATGATTAGCCATGTGCAAAATTAAATCGTAGCTGTTAGATTTCACTAATGAGATCGATGGTTGCAAATTCATCACGTGCCATTGATCGAGATCTGGTGGACCGAAATCCACTAGATCAACACATGTCTTTGCGCACATTTGATTAGATGCTCCACGCATTGCCACATCGCCCGCAAACTAGAGACATAAGTTTAGCCCCACACGGAAGAAAATAAAGGGAATTGTCACCTATATAAGGGAAAGCATTATAAGCCTTTGTGTCCAAGTATCCCCCTTTATCTTTACCAAACATATGGCGCACTATACCCCCAAGCCCAATCCACTTGACCCTTAGCTTGCGCGCCATGTAGGCGCCCACGTGGGTCCGTGTCAACCCAGGTGGCGCTGCCGCATGTCCGCTTCACCACGTCAGCACCGCGCAGGTCGGGCACTTAATAAACCTCTTTTCTGCAATTTTAATATCTACAAATTCCTAAAAATCATGAAAAAATAGTTGATCTTGAAAAATTCATAACTTCATTTGTAGAATTCCTTTTTGCATGAAATTTTCTTTATTAGATCAAGAAAATGATCTTCTTTAAATCTATGCTTGAAATTACATTATATAAAAATACAATTTTTGAGTGAATACATTCCTATTTGACTTCTAAATTCAACTAAGGTAATTCTTTTTTTTCACTCTTCTTTTCTTCCGCTTTTTAAACCTTCATGCATTCACTAAAGTCCTAAAATATTCAAAACCATAGTTTTAGATTAATCATAAGTGGTTTGACCATTGAAAGGATCAAACGCACTAAAAACACATAAGAATGCTCAATTGATAAAAAAATATGAAATTAAGTGATTTGACCTTGATAGGCGTAAAAATGCGGTCGTTGAATGCGCGCTTTTACGTATCAAACAAAATTTTTACTCAACTCTTCAAAACTGATTTTTAAATTAGAACAGTGGCAAGTCGAGGTCGAATCCACAGGGAGGAAGGTTAAGAGTTGAAATCAGAAGATTATTTTTGGTATTTTTAGATTTAGAAAGCGGAAATGATGGTGAAAGGAAGAAAATGAGCACGAGGATGAAATGAATCGAACAAGTGCTTCCAAACTCCGTGCGAAGATTGAAAACCTTTGATCGACGGTGGAAATGTCGTTTTTAGGGTTTATAAATGTGGAAATGTGGATGAACAGATGAAGAAAATGGAAGAAATGGATAGAAAACGATCCTAATCTAAAGATTCGTGATGAAAATACGATCTAGTGATGCTCCCTAATAAAAACATACCTTCGAGAGCCGTATATTTCGCCCGGACTCGGCGTCTTGCATCCAACACGAAGAATGAATAGAGAAGGGAAGAAACTCACTAAGAATGAAGTTAAACACATGAACAATGATCCATCGTTGCTTTCTTTCCTTCTGGCTAGCCAATGCTAGAAGCAAACAACAAAAACATTGATAACCCTAATTTTTTTGTCTCAGAACTTAAATCAGCCCCAGCAGATTCGTGGAGCTTGAAATGACGATAATGCCCACGAAATTTCAGCCCGTAACTCCATCAAGATCGTGAGATATCACGATTTTAGTGTGGAGCATTTCTGGCCGTTGATCTGATGTCCTCTCTCTTTAAGTATCCCAGTCAAACCGCTCCCGTCAAAATCGGTCCGGTCAAACGCGCGGGTCAGACCTGCAAACCTGCAAAGAGAGAGAAAGGGCAGAAGAGGAGAGAGACGCGAGGAGAGAGGAGAGGAGAGAGAGAGAGAGTGTGCGAAGAGAGCCTCGCCTCGCGACGGAAGCCATTTCCGTCGCGAGGAGATGCGAGGAGAGAGGGAAGTAGGGAGAGAGGAGAGTGCGTGAGAGAAGAAAGAAGGAGAGGGAGAGGGAAAGAAATAGAGAGAGAGAGGGTGAGAGAGGAAAAGAGAAAAAGAAGAGAGGGAGATCTTCTCGCGACGGAACATCTTTCTGTCGCGAGAGAGGAGAGGAGGAAGATAGAAGAAAAGAAGGAAGAAGGAGAGAGAGAAAAGAAAGAAAGAGGGAGAGCGCGGAAGAAGGAAAGAAAGAAGAAGAAATGGAGGAAGAGGAAGAGGAGAATGGGATTGCACGCGCCTCTCCTCCTCATTCTCCTCGTGACGGAATTATTTTCCGTCGCGAGAGAGAGACAATCGCGGAGGAAGAGAGGAAGCGAAGAAAAAGAAGAAGAGGGGAGAGAAAAAGAAAGAGAGAAGAGAGGAAAGAGAGAAGAAATCCGGAGGGAGAGAAGGTGAGAAGTTCTCCTCGCGACGGAAATTCTCCGTCGCGAGAGAGAGAGAAGGGGAGAAGAAATCTCCCTCTTACGTGCGCACGCGCGAGGGTGAGAAGGAGAGAAGAAGAGTTAGGGAGCAAGAAAAGAGGAGAAAATGGGAGAAGAGACGAGAGAGGGAGAAGTCTCTCTTCTTGCCTATCCTCGCGACGGAAATTCCGTCGCGAGAGAGAGAGGGAGGGAGAAGAGAGAGTGAGAGGAAAGAAAGAGAGGAAGAAAAGGAAGAGGGGAAATAAGAGAGGAAGAGAGAGATCTTCCCCCCTCCCTTACGCACGCACGCGCGCGTGCAGGAGAGAGGGGAAGGAGAGGAAAAAAGGGAGAGAGAGGGAAAGAAATGAGAAGAGAGGGAGAGAAGTTTTCTCTCCCTCTCGCCTCTCATCGCGACGGGAAATTCCGTCACGAGGGAGGGAGAGAGAGAGAGAGGAAGAATTTCTCTTCCTCTCCTCTCGCCTCCTCTTGCGACGGAAATTCCGTCGCGAGAGAGAGAGAGAGAAAGAGAAAGAGAGGGAGGAGGGGTCTCCCTCCTCTTTTATATATATATATTTCTCTATTTCTTTCTTTTGCCTTTTGAGTGATTTTCATTTCTTAAAATATTCTCAAAAATTATAAGAAATCTAGAAAAATATTAATTTACTCTTAGAAATAAATTCATTCAATACAATCCATGATAAAAATGCACTTTCTAAATATTCTCATATCAATAAAGGCATTTAAAATAGAAATTTCATTTTATAATAAAAGAAAATTATATTCTTGATAAATCAAAATCATTAAATGCTCATAAAATGCTACTAAATTATGAAAAATCAAGAATATCCTTTAAAACATAGAAATTATCAATTTAATCATTTTAAATCATGATAACATGCATTTATGATTATATTTCAAAGATTAAATGCATGAAATGCATGATATTAATGCATGAAATTGCATGTTATCAGACCTTAAATTGAAGAAAATTTCATTTTAAGATGATAACATGCATCATATAGATCAAAATTATGCATCAATAATAGTTAATTATGATGAAAATAAGAATTAAAAATGCATGTTATCTATTACCTACCACCGCCTATCCACCTGTATCTATTACAAATGGTCGTTCATGCTATGTTAAAGGGTACGGATCAACCAAACCTACTCCCTCACTTACTCTATATAATGTTTTATATGTTCCTAGCTTTCCCACAAACCTTCGTTATATTAATCCCATTACCTTTATACTTAATTGTGTTGCCATTTTCTACCCTTTCCATTATGTCTTTTAGGACCTTTGTATCAGTTAGAGGATTGGTTTGGGACATGAGAATGTTCGTGAAATCTATGAGCTCGTGTTGAACACCCCTTCCTCTGGGCGGCTTGCTTTGTTTTTTTAACTCTTCTGCTACTTCTTCTATTTTGTGGCATTGTAGACTTGGCCATTCTTATCTTTCTAAACTTAAGTAAACCTTACCATGGTTATCTTTTACTGAGTTTGTGTGTAAGTCATGTCAAACGGGAAAACATTATCATTTAGCTTACCTAACTCATGACTCCATTCCATCCTCATGTGTGGTGACGTACGACTGTCAGCGCCAAAGGAGCCCTTTCACGCGCGTGGATTTGTCTACTTCTCTTATTTCTTTATTATCAATTTTTTGACCCGCACGTGTTTAAGCAGGTCCTTGCTTATTTCCCTCTCCCTTTTAGGCTTCCGGGTGGGTTCTTTCCTTTTCAAGATCCTATTCATGAAGCCCTTCTTCTTTGTGAACCTTATTTCTATGAGTATGTTTAGGTTTTGGGCTGTGGGCCTCAAGTGAGCCCTTTCCCCTCTCGGCCCATTTTAGGCTCTATAAGAGGGGAAGGGAGCCCCCCACAAACCCTAGCCATCATTTGATAAAAGAAAGGAGTTTCCTCCCTCTTAAGTGGCTTCTCTCGGAAGGCCAGGGAAGAAGTCCAACAGCCGTCATCGCCGCTGCCGCTGCCGCTGCTGCATACCTTCGTGCCGCGGCCATCGCGACTCGAGCCACTCCTTGCCCTGGCCACAAGGATACCATCATAGCCGCCGCCGCAGCTCTTGAGCTGCCATTGATGCTGCCCTCGCTCCCCTGCCTCTGTCACTTTGCGCCGTCGCCGCTGCCCTACACCTCCACTGTCCTGCTCCAGCTCCACCGTTCTCCCCATTCCAGCTCTGTGCCCAGCCTTCTCGAATCGACCTCCCCTCCCGCTCAGACCTTCCCGAACCCCGTCAGCAGTTCCCTCTCTTGTTCTTCCCTTCCTCCCCGAATCGCACCACGCATGATTCCCGCTCCACGACGAACCAGCACCCTGCCCGCTCTACTCACGGTTTTGTCCTCTCCAACTCTCCCAGCGTCCCCAGCATCCCCTCCCATCGAGTTCGTGTGAAGCAAACCCCCACGGCTTCACTCTACCCTCCGAATTCCCCTATCTAGCTATCTCTCCACCTCTAACATCTCCCGACTCCTCCCTTCGTCCCGCCGTTTGTTTTTCCCCTCAACCTACCAATTTCCTCCCTTCACCCTCACCGGAATTTCCATCTCCACCTGTCGAATTCTCCCCGTCAACCTGCTGTGACCTCACCATCTCCCGGTTGTCTTCTTCCCGACAACCTGTCAATTCCCCCTAAACATCTTCCCGAATTCAACCGCTCGAATCCGGAAACTCTTGCCGAATCCTCGTCAAACCCCATTTCTCTACCAAATTCACCTCAACCTTCCTCCTTGCAGAATTTCCTCTCACCTTCACTCGAACGGCCATCACCTACGCGGCAAGCTGAATTCACTCCCTCTCCTGCCGATTGAATTCACCCTGACAGCCCTCAAAATTCACCATGTCACACGATTCACTCCCCCTCGTCTTCTTGCCAATTCCTGCTTCCCTTTCCACGCCAGACTGAGTTTTTCCTCCCTGACGCCCTCCTCACCTCCATGCATCACCCCGGCTCCTTCCTGATTCCCTCTCGTTGTCACTCATCCGAATTCCCTCCTCACACCGCCGAGTTCACCTTGTGGGAAATGAGTTTATTCCCACTCCGTGCGGCGATTAAATCGGGAGGCTGGGTCTCCGCGCGAATAGTGTGCATCCTGCGCACACATAGGCTAGAAAATTTCCGTTTTTCACGCGCCATGTCGCTCCCTTGGCAAAAGAACGAGGCAGAAAAATAGGGGAGCTTATTTTTCAGTTTTTTTGCTTTCTAGCCTATAATTAGGGAACTAGAGCATCCCTATAGGTATCTCTGTACTTCCTTTCTTCCTCCAGAGAGTTGTTCTTGTGTTAGTGAGTGGTTTAGTTTTTTTGGTGGAATTTCTCTCCTCTCATTCTTCTTCTTCTTCTTTTGAGTGGTTGAGTGCAATTGTGAGTGTGCTCATCATCTTGAGAGGGTGCTTCTTGAGGTGATCAACAGCCAACAAGTGGTATCAGAGCGATTTTATCCTAGGCTTGTGAGAATGTCCAAGAGGGGAAGGACTTCTACCATGTCCGATGATGCACATGCACCTACACCAACCTTGCATCCACCGAGGAGTGAAATCGGTATGTCTACTTCTATTTTGATGTTAACAAGCACAAATTATCGTCTTTGGGCTATGAGGATGGAAGTTTCTTTGGAGGCTCATGACTTGTGGGGAGTTATTGATGGAAGTGAGGTAAATCGGAAGAAGGATCGCCTTGCATTGTCGATGATCCTCAATTCCATCTCCGAGTCACAAAGCAACCAAATCGACATCAAGAAGAGTGCAAAGGAGAATTGGGAAGTTCTCCGCACATTCCATGTGGGAATGGACAAAGTGATGCAAGCAAAGGTGCAAGCATTGAAGAGGGAATTTGAAACAATTTCCATGAAGAGGAATGAGAAGATTGATGACTACTCAAATCGTTTTGCTCGAATTGTTACTAATTTGAGAGACTTGGGGGAAAGTCTTGATGAGTATGGCGCTGTTTCAAGGCTTCTCAGGCCAGTTTCTAAAGATTTTGATTCTCTAATTCTTCTACTTGAGCAGACAAGTGATTTAAAGACCATGAGACTTGAGGAAGCTTTTGGGCAATGACGAGACTAAATCGTATGGTCGTTGAATGCACACGAATTAGTGTCAAAATAAAGTCCTAATATTACCAATTTGTGATTAATCAAAGTAATTAATTAGTATAATGGTAATTAAGGGTCGAATCCACGGAGAATTAGGGAAATTTGAGAGATATCTTTGAAATTCGGTCAAATCAGACAATGAATTGAGATTAGAAATTGCGCATTTTAGTATATTAAGAAAGATAACTCAAAATCGAATCCACGGAATCAAAAATCAAGTGATTTGGTGGAGAATTCGAAGAGAAATCGAAATTTGAAGAGAGGAGAAAAATTCGTTTCGAAAAACTAATTAAAACCGAAAATTAAACGAAATTAAGCTAGATTTCTGATTCTAAAACTAAAATTAACGTTAAATGATGAAAGATTAAGATGAAATCAACCAATCTAACCCAAATTAACCTTCGAATTGATCCAATTAATCGCCGGATTCAAGGCTTTTTGTTCCGAAAATTCGAAGATGAATATTGATGTTCAAGACTCGATTTCATCCATTTCTCTCGATTAAATATCAAATTGATGCATCATAAAGGAGCGGAAACAAATTGCGAGTACACGGGAACAAACGGCGCGTGAAAAGATTCTCTAAACAAGGAGAATTTCTCAAACAATCGGGAACCCGTCGTTTCGCGCGAAGAACCGTTTTAATAATGGCGAAAGTAAATCTGGGCCGTTTGATGAAGAGGCATCGCGATGAACGATCACGATCACATGCTCCTTTAATCGAATCGACATTTTATTTTTGATCGTCGGATGTAAATTTTGCGATCACGATTTATCTGGAGACACGATGTGATAGACGGCCGCGATGAATTCACTTAAGTGAATTTAATCGCACATGCTTAAATCGGGATCTCGTGGACCTCATGTCCACGCGATGGACGTCATCACGATGATCGGGCTTCTGATCTGACGCACGACGTTTCGCCACGCGTCCTGCATATATGAGATTGGTAGGATTTTAGTCCCACACGAGATAAATGGAAGAGAATCTCACCTATAAAAGCTACACGAAATTTGCTTTAATAGAAAATCGTCCCCTATACACGGGGGACCTATAAACTATATATATTATAAATATATAATACACTATATTAGATGACGCATGTACACGTCATCCATGCCACGCAGGCAGGCGCGCGTGCGTCCACGTGGCAGAGCCACGTGGGCCTGCGCGCCTTACCATTTTTTTTATTTTAATAATATTTTTATTATTTTAAAACAATTAAAATCGAAAATAAATCAAATTAAATTCAGAAAAATTCCAGAAAATTCATAAAAATTGTAAAATTCATAACTTTTAAAATATAACTCCAAATTAAGTCAAATTTGTTTTGTTGGATTCAGAATTAAATAATCTATCATTTTAAAAGATAAAATTATTAAAATAATAAGAGAATTAATTTATATTAATTTTATACATTTATGTATTATATAAAATAAATTCATATAAATACATAAATGTTTATAAATGTGTTTTCTCTTCTATTTTCAACTTGAAAACATGATCATGATCATAAATATATTAGGATTAAAGATTGAAATGTTTAATTATGCATAATAATCCATAAATTGATGTATTTCAAGATCATAGCATGAATTTACACAAAATGATAGAAATATACTCAAAAGATGATAACATGCATATAATTGTGATGATTAATGCATTAATATGCATTAATAACTATGTAATTACATGCATAAATAGCATGTTATCAGGAAACTCAAAGTTCATGAGTTGAGACTCCAAGAGAGGAACTCAAGAGATGAGGAACAAACACTCTTATCTAGAGCATTTAATATGTCTAAGAAGGATCAAAAGGGGTCATCTTCAAGCGGAAGGGGAAGAGGAAAGAAAGGAAAGGGCAAAGATCGTGGTGATGATGCCAATGGAGAGAAGAAAAAGAAGCAATTTGAAAAATCCAAGGTAAAATGCCACAATTGTCAAAAGCTTGGGCATTTTGCAGATGAGTGTGAACTTCCTAAGAAGGAGAAGTCAAAGGGAAAAGAAAAGATGCATATAGCCCAAGAAGATGAAGAGGAAGAATCATCGTTGCTAATGGTGCTATCCGATGAACATGCGGACGTGTTACTTCAAGGTATGAATAGCTCTCCAATAGATGATATGTGGTATCTAGATACGGGAGCTAGCAGCCATATGACTGGTATGAAGACCTTTTATCAGTCCCTTGATGAGTCTCACCAAGGAGTGGTGAGATTCGGTGATGGTTCTTCAATTAGGTATGAAGGCAAAGGTGAAGTACATGTGGAGTGTACAAATGGTGAACGAATGATATTTGAGAATGTTCTTTATATACCTAAATTGAAGACTAACATCTTAAGTTTGAGAAAACTTGATTCACAAGGTTGTGACATATGTTTGAGAGATGGTTTTCTCACCCTTTATGATGGCCAAGGAAGGTTGCTGACCAAGACTCCCAAGACGAGGGGGAATATGTACCTTTTGAAGCTCAACATTGTCGAGCATTGTCTTCTTGTGGAGAAAAATGATGAAGAGGCATGGTTGTGGCATAGAAGGATGTGTCATCAAAGTGCTCACACTCTCCATGGTATGGTGAAAGGTAATTATGCTATTGGATTACCTAGTTCTTCAAAATTTGAGCATAAGTGCAGTTGTTGTGTGGCCGGGAAGCATGCGAGAGCCCCATTTCCCAAAGCAACTGAATTTAGAGCTTCAAAGCCCCTGGAATTGGTTTATGACGACATTTGTGGACCAATCACACCATCAACAATTCGTGGAGGGAAGTATTTTTGCTAATTGTTGATGATTTTTCTAGATTGATGTGGGTGGCGATTTTGAAGAACAAGTCGGAAGCGTTTGGAGCCTTTCAAGAATTCAAGACTCTAGCGGAGGGTGAATCCAATGGAGCATTGGTCAAGTGCTTGAGAACTGATCGTGGTGGAGAATTCACTTCTGAAGAATTCTCAAAGTGGTGTGAAGAGAAAGGCATTTGAAGGCAGCTCACTACTCCATATACGCCCCAACAAAATGGAGTAGTTGAGAGGAAGAATAGGACCACTGTGGGTCTTATAAGAAGCATGCTCAAAGACAAGAGTTTACCTCTTGAATTATGGGGTGAGGCTATCAATACTTGTGTGTATGTGTTGAATAGGTCCTCAACGAAGAGCTTGCAAGGGAAGACGCCCTATGAGATGTGGAGCGGGAAGAAGCCTAAACTCAGTCATCTTAGGATCTTCAGCTCAATTGTGCATGTGAAGACTCCTAGAGCTTTGGGGAAACTTGAAAATAGGAGTAAGGAGATGGTTTTTGTGGGGTACGAGAGAGGTACCAAGGGTTATCGGTGTTTTAATCCTACCACACACAAGGTACATTTGAGCCGAGATGTCATCTTCGAAGAAGGGCGCAAGTGGAACTTCATGGAACGACAACCAAGTGAAGGTATGGAGTTGTGTGTTTCAGGTGTAAATCTTGGATTTGACAATCCAAGTATGAGGTTGGAGGAAGATGGAGACAATCTTGAAGGTGTGCTTCGAGATATGCCTTCAAATGAAGAAGCGGGTCAAAGTGAAGGGTCGACATCGACGAGCAATGAAGTGATGCCAAGATTTTGATCCATCCAAGCTCTCTATGAAGCTACTAATCCGATTGAGGAGGAGAGCCTCATCTCATTTGAAGAACCCAACACTTATTCCAAGGCATCTGAAGATGAAGCATGGAGGAAAGCTATGGAGGAGGAGATCACCTCCATTGAGAAGAATGATACATGGAAGCTAGTGAAGGCTCCTAAGTCATGCAAGCCCATTGGTGTGAAATGGGTATACAAGCTAAAGAAGAATCCGCTTGGTGAAATTGTGAAGCACAAAGCGAGATTAGTGGTGAAAGGGTATCACCAAAGATACGGGATTGATTATGATGAGGTATTTGCTCCTGTTTCTCGTTTTGAATCAATCCGTATCTTGATTGCATTGGAAGCCCAAGAAGGTTTTAGTTTGCATCATCTAGATGTGAAATCCGCCTTCTTGAATGGTGAAATCAAGGAGGAGATCTATGTGAGTCAACCGGAGGGCTATGTGAAAGAAGGAAAGGAGGAGTGGGTCCTCAAATTAAATAAAGCACTCTACGGCCTCAAGCAAGCACCAAGAGCATGAAATGCAAAGCTTGATGATACTTTGAAGAGCATTGGCTTTGTGAAATGCAAAAATTACCAAGGTGTGTATTATTTGAACTCAAATCAAGATAAAGTGATTGTTGGAGTATATGTAGATGACTTGATCATCACGGGGGCAAGTGAAGCCAAAGTGAAGGAGTTCAAGAAAAATATGATGAAGATTTTTGAGATGACAGATTTGGGATTGCTAAGTTCTTATTTGGGCATTGAAGTGCATCAAGGTAAGTCCCAAATAACCTTGTCTCAAAGACCATATGCAGCACATATCTTGGAGAGTTTTCAAATGGTTGAATGCAATCCAACCAATACTCCAATGGAAGCTCAGCTGAAGCTAAAGAAAGAAGGAGGTGGAAGAAGCGTGGATGCGACTTTATATAGGAGCTTAATTGGAAGCCTAAGGTATCTACTTCATACGCGGCCCGACATGACTTACTCGGTGAGCATATTAAGTAGATATATGGTGAATCCTACCTCTGACCATTGGATAGCAGCAAAGAGGGTGTTCAGGTATCTCAAAGGTACCATTGATTTTGGTCTTGTGTATGTGAAAGGCGTGAAGAATCTCAATGTAATTGGCTATAGCGATAGTGACTTCGCCGGTGATGTGGAAGATAGAAAGAGCACTTTGGGACAGGTTTTCTTTCTAGGTGGTCTACCAATCACTTGGAATAGCTTGAAGCAAAAGGTGGTAGCCTTATCTTCGTGTGAAGCTGAATATATAGCAATTACATCAGCCGCATGTCAAGGCGTGTGGATTGCAAGGTTAGTGATGGAATTAATGAGAGTAAAGATGGAAGCGGTGAAGATTATGGTTGATAATCAATCAGCCATTATGTTAAGCAAGACCTCAGCTCATCACACTAGAACCAAGCACATCGACACACGATATCATTTCATTCGAGATTGCATCGAAGATCGGAGAGTCCTCATCGAGCATGTGAAGACTGAAGATCAATTGGCTGACATTCTCACAAAATCATTGGGGAGAGTGAAGTTTATGGATCTAAGTGCAAGAATTGGAGTGAAGAAGGCATGGGACATGAATAAACTCAAGGAGGAGAATGTGGAAATGAGTTTATTCCCACTCCACGCGGCGATTAAATCGGGAGGCTGCGTCTTCGCGCGAAAAGTGTGCATTCTTGACACACATAGGCTAGAAAATTTCCATTTTTCACGCGCCACGTCGCTCCCTCGGCAGAAGAACGGGGCAGAAAAATAGGGGAGCTTATTTTTCAGTTTTTTTGCTTTCTAGCCTATAAATAGGGAACTAGAGCATCCCTATAGGTATCGTTGTACTTCCTTTCTTCGTCCAGAGAGTTGTTCTTGTGTTAGTGAGTGGTTTAGTTTTTTTAGTGGAATTTCTCTCCTCTCATGCTTCTTCTTCTTCTTTTGAGTGGTTGAGTGCAATTGTGAGTGTGCTCATCATCTTGAGAGGGTGCTTCTTGAGGTGATCAGCAGCCAACACACCCAGCCGCCCTTGCAAAATTCAGCAGTGCCCCTACAAATTTGCCCGTCCCCTACCGAATTCACCCAACCCATCCGAGCGCACATACTGAAATTCGTCCGAGCCCCCTGTTTAGTTCTCTGACCGCTGACCTACCCCCCCAAAAAAATTTCCCGCTTCATTCCCAATGCCCTGTTAAATCGGCTGCCTCCCAGCCCATCGTCCTGCCGATTTGATGTTTCCACCTTTGCCTGCCGCTTCGGCCGCCCTCCCCTGGTTGTCCGGCCCACTTATCCTCCTCCCTTGAATTGCCATTTTTCCTGACACCCCTCTACGCCCTCCTTGTGCTACCCTCCCATCCTCATCTTGTCGCTCTGTCACGTTCGCCCCGTTTTCCTGCTAATCACTGATTTTGACAATTGTGAAGGGAAGAGAATTTTCATCATGCCCAAAGCCGTCGTGACCTTTACGATTGCGCCACCTCCTTCCGTGCCCCATAGTTGCACTTTTTACGTTTGAGCCAGGGTGACCCCGCCCACCGGCGACGTCAGCTCTTCATGTCCTCGCCAAAGGTCTTGCCTGCATCCAATTCTGCTCGCACGTGCGCCTTAGGCCATTGCACTCGTGGCAACACCGGTCCTCCCCCTGCCCGCACCGGACTCATACCTAGATCTGACTCCAAGTCCGCCCCACGAGTGCCCCATTTTCAGCGTCGTGCGTCCCCTCCTGCACCTGCACCCCGCACTAGTGCCCGAGTCTGCGCATGTGCCACACTCGGACCGGTGCCCTTGCTTTGCTCCCATGCTCGCATCACGTCCGCACCCGCTTCCCCTTTTGGGATGATCCGATTGCCTTCGCCCCGTCTAGCACCTACTCGAGGTATGCTTCCTGACTCGATCACCGACCGCTCATCGAATAGCTCGTACCCGCGTGGAGGGTGCCACAACATCCACAATGCCGCCGACTCGGCCCGCTTCTACCGACCGTCTGTGCGTCGTCCAAATAATCTCCACCCTCACAACAGGTTGGGCGCGCACCTCACTTCAACCCCACATTTTAAAGTTTAATTAATTTTTTGAAGTGTTCCCATTTCTCATCTCCACCGCCGTCAGATGACGTAGGTAGGGTAGAGCGGATATAGGTTCAAGAACTCTCACTCGTGCATTAGGTTTGACACTGAGCATGCGCTGCAGCTTCAGCTACTCCACGACAAGCCACTCCACGCCTCCAAACATGGATCGAGAGGATCACACCCTACCCATCATCGCGAGTTTCCGTGGGTTACCTGGAGTCGACTTCGTTGACCAGCATGCTTGCCTGCCGACGAGACGAAACCGCGAGGTTCTCGATTTCACGCGGTATCGTGTCAAAAATCACACCGAACTTACCAATTTCATGAAAATGAATCGAATTCAAGGGTATAATGGTAAATACGGGTCGAATCCACAGGGAATTAAGGAATTTCTTGACGTAATCTTCAATTTTGATCAAATCGGACAAGAAATTGATGGTAGAAATTGGGAAAAATGGTATTTAAAGAAAGTAGACTTCAAACCGATACAGAATCAAAAATTGTCCAATTTGGACTTGATTTCGCGGAGAAATCAAGATTTGAAGTGGAGAGAAATTTCCGGCGATCGAAATTGTGATTTTGGATGAATTTCAACGAAATTAAAATGTATATCCTAATCTAAATGAAAATCAAACACTGTAGGAGGATAATTAAGGTAAAACCGCTTCCACTAAACCCGTTTAGCGATCGAATTGCCGCGATTGAAACGATTAATCACGAAGAACACCAAGAACGTCACACCGAGCTTCAAGCGTCGATTTCTCCCTCAATTTTCTGCCAAATCTCGACTTCTACCCCTCCGTGGACGCGGAATTGAAAGAGGAAGAGGAAGAACTCGAGAGAAACGAGTGAGAGAGGTGTCTAGACAGTCAATTAGATTGAATCTCACTCGGATGCTTACAAACGGGAAGAACAGGTCATTTTATATGGCGAATTTTCATAACCGTCCGATCGTTTCGATCGACGGTTACGATGAAACGGTCCATCGTAGACCGTTTCGATTAAGTCTTGACCGTCAAATCGTGATGGACGACCACGATTTAATCCATCGGTAAGCGTTATAAAATGCCTCCAATATCGCCTCTTAGATCGCGATCCAACGGCTGAGATGCGATCCGCGCTGAAGCATCTCAGCCGTTATAGCTCTTTTATAAACCCACGTGCTTGATGATCTTCCCGTGATCCGGCGTCCACACGATTGACGTATCTTGTTTGATCGCTCGTTCGATCCAGTGGTCCTCATCGCGCCACGTCGCTGAAATCTAGCCGTTATAGCTCACCGAATCAAGCACGTGTTTGATCAAGTCTGGTGGTCCACGCGTCCATTTGATCAGCGTCCTCCAATCGCGATCCATCGCTCCTCGTCGTGCCACGTCACCTGCACTCAGGTAAGATTAGTCCCAGACGGAATGTATTTAGGAAATCGTCGGGTTTATAAGACCCGAGGGTTTGTAAGGGTATGACCCTTCCCCTATAGGGAAGGCTGAAAACCTCTTTATATTTACGATAAATAATATAATATAAATAAATAGCACGCGCCACGTGGGCGCTGCGCGGGTCCGCGTGGCGCTCCCACGTGGCCTTGCGTGCCACGTCGCATCCATGCGGGGCCCGCGCGATAAACTCAAAAATTTTTTTATTTTTTTAATTTATTAAAAACAGGTTTAAAAATCGAAAATAAAATTAAAAAAACGGTTTAAAAAGCCGGAAAAATTCCCTAAATTGTAAAAACCATATCTTTTAATATATAACTCCAAATTAATCCAAATTTCTTTCATTTGATCCAAAATGTAATTATCTATTATTCTAAAAAGTCAGATTTAATAAATAATAAGAGTTAAATTTATTATTTAAAAAATACATTCACTTATTAAGATTTTAAACTTTAGAAAATGAAATGAATGTTTATAAAAATTGTTTCGCTTATTATTTTAACTTTAAAAACAGTTATAATCTCAAGAAAATATGGGTCATCAATTTATTAAACTCTTATTTATCAAAATTAACCCTAAATTAAAGTATTTTTGGATTATAATGACTTTTTAAGAGAATAATAGAAAAATACATATAAGTATGATAACATGCATGGAAATGAAATCATTTATACTTAAATATGCATAAAAAATCATGTTTTATGATGTAAATATCGCATGTTATCACCTGCACTTAGGTTTAGGCTATGACATTGTGCTTAGGGTCTAGGACTCGCCTACTCGAGGTTAGGGTTGACCGGCTATCTTCAGTCACCCTCACTTCTATTGATCAAGCACAAGGGTTTTCACACCCCGTCCTGCATCAATGTGCCTTGGACTTAATTCATTACGACATTTGGGACTCCTCTCGGGCTCCTTCTCCTTGAGGCAATCTATATTACATAGTGGTTGTTGACGATTATACTTGAGTGACCTAGGTATATCTGATCAAAGAGCATAGACAAGTTCTTGGCATTGTTCATCAATTTACAAAAGAAATCATTACCCAACATTCCATCACACCAAAAGTCATTCAAATTGAAAATGTCATCAAACTCATTCAATGGCCTTCCAAGAATTTTGTGTTAACCAGGGAATTATTCACCAAACCACTTGCCCTTACACTTCTTTCCAAAATGGTGTTGTGGAAAGAAAATGCCGCATGTTTCTTGACATCACTAGCACTTGACTATATGAGATGTATGTTCCGCATTATTTGTGGTCTGATGCCATCATGACAACCACTAATCTCCATAATTGGCTTCCTTCCTCTTCTTTGGGAGGTAAAATTCCTCTTACTCGTCTTTTCCCCAATGCTTCTCTCTTTCCCTACCACCTCGTGTGTTTGGGTGCACGGCCTTTGTGCAAGGCTATACTCCATCTCTATCTAAACTAGCTCCTCATGTACTAAAGGGAATATTTGTTGGCCATTTGTGCACACGAAAGGGATATCGTGTCTACTTCTTTGATACACGGCGTTATATTACTTCGCTTGATGTCACCTTTCATGAGGATCTTTCCTACTTTTCTTCCTCCACTACTCCTCTCAAATCCTCTATATCTCCACCCCCTAGGTTTCCCTCTATTCCTCCATCCTCCTTGTAGCCTTCTCCGAGGATCTCCACAACACCATATACTATGCCTCCTACATTTCTTACCTATGATGATTCTCCCACTCCACACTGCTTGTGATCCATACTTCTGCATCTTCGTTTTGTCTACCCTTCACTAATCCATCTACTCCTTTGGTTACCTCCTCTATGACACTAGACTCCAATATATCCTCACCTGCCCCCACCACCACACCCCATGATCCACCTCTTGGTGACCTTCATCTTCCCATTTCCTTGCAAAAGGGTACCCGTGCTTGTACCCAACGTCCCATAGCTCACTTTTTTTCTTATGAGTGTCTTTCTCCAACTTTCTGCACATTTGCTCTTATCGTGTCCTCTGAATCACTGCCCTATAGGTATCATGAAGCTCTCCAAGTACCGGAGTGGAAAGCAGCCATAGATCTAGAGTATCGTGCATTAGTGCATTACACTACATGGGCTTTGGTACCACGCCCCACTGATGCCAACATTGTGACATGCAAATGACTTTTCAACCTATAGTACCATCTCGATGGCATTATGGCTCCTCACAAGGCTAGATTAGTGGCTAGAGGATTCACTCAAGCTCATGACATTTATTACACTAAGACCTTCTCTCCAATTGTTTGCATGAACTCTATATGCAATTTTTTTTAATCTCTTGTCGTCAATCTAGATTGGTCTTGTCATCAATTGCATGTCTCCAGCGCCTTCGTATATGGTGATCTAATATAGAAAGTCTTTATGGAGCAACTGATAACATGCTAAATGAACACAATAAAACATGGTTATTGATGCATATTAAGCCATAAATGACTTCATTTCCATGCTTGTTACCATATTCATGTGTATTTTTCTATCATTCCATGAAAAAATCATTATAATCTAAAAAATATTTTAAATTAGGGTTAAATATGATGATTTAAAGATAAATAACTTAATAACCCATCTTTACGTGAGATTATAGATGTTTTTAAAGTTAAAATAATGAGAGAAATCATTTTGTAGACATTTATTTACATTTTCTTAAGTTAAAATCTTTAAAGAATTAATGCATTTTTGAAATGAAAATTAAAAATCTAATTATTTCTTAATTTTTACTTTTTGGATTGATAGATAATTAAATTTTGGATCAAATGAAAGAAATTTGGATTAATTTGAGGTTATATTTTGAAATATATGAATTTTCTCATTTTTAAGGATTTTTGTGAAATGTTTCTGAATTTTTAATGAATTTCTAATGATTTTCTGGAATTAAAAATCAAATTTTCTTATTAAATATCAAATTTCCAGATTACTTAAGTGCGAGGGGTGACGTGGCAACGTGTGAGACGTCGGATCGCGCGTTTAAATAACAGCCGTCGATTGTTACTTAAAATCGATGGACACGTGGTGCATCGAAGTACATCGATTGGGTTTAATCTCGACTGCTGGTCTCACGAGTTATAACAGTCGAGATTAAATGTACAGAGGACGTATCGGAAGCGTCAGATCGCGATCATGTGGCAGTCATTTTAAGCCTTTTATAAAGCATAAACATGTGGCATCATCTCACGCGTCCATCAGCATTCCAACGGATTCAATATAATTGAAACAGTCCACAATGGGCCGTTTGATTGTAACTGTTAATTTAACCCATCGGACAGTTACGCCCAAGTCTGTATAAATAGAGATGTTCTTCTAATTTCCAAAGCATTCAAGAAAGAAATCAATCAAATTGATCTGTTTAGACACCTCCCTTCTTGAATCTCTTGATTCCATCCTCTTCTACACTCATTTCCGCATCCACGGAGGGTTTGAAATGGAGATTTGGTTAAGAGACGAAAGAGAAATTGAAGCTTGAACTCCATGATCGCGTTCTTCATATTTTTTACGCTTTTGTTGATTAATCGTGTTAATTCAATCGCTATTTGGGGTTAGTGGAGTCCCTTTTTGCTAATCTATCATCCATTCATGTTTAATTTTGATTTAGATTAGGAATTAAAGTTTAATTTTATTTAATTTTCGTTAAATTCACGATTTACGATTTTGGAAAATTCTCTCTACTACGATCTTCAATTTCTCTGCGAAATCAAAGTCAAATTCGATGATTTTTGATTTCGTGGAAATGATTTGAAGATCTCCTTCATAATTTACCATTTTCCCCAATTTCTATCATCAATTCATTGTTTGATTTGATCAATTTGGAAGAGATCCTTATTAATTTCCTTATTTCCCGATGGATTTGACCCTTATTTACCATAATACCCCTCAATTCGAGATATTTTCATCAAATTGGTAAGTTTGGACTTTGTTTTGACACGAGACCGTGTGAACTTGATGACCTCGCAGTCCTGTCTCGTCAAATGGCACCGCTGTCGGGGATTTAAGGCAAATTTTTATCAATTTAGTCAATTTTTGACTTGGTCAACTTGGATATTTCTCTTAATTTCTTGAAATTCAAGCAATGCAATTGTATATTGAGTGATTCAAAGTAGAAATCAATCTTTGAGATCCTTAATTCAATAAGATTAAGTGATTTTGCCCTTCTTCATAGGATTACGGGCAATCACTTCTTCAGAATCGTGTTGAGAACGCATCACTCTCACGGATACCGACATTCAGGTACGATTGACTTCACTTTTAAATATTGTATAAGTATTTATAAGTTATTATCCATCTAAATATTTGATCTACTCTTCATGAGACTATGAACAGCTTGGAGATTATGGAATAATCCCCTATAAATAGACCTCTTTGAACGATCCTCACAATCCCCCAACACTACTGATATCAACACTACCGAGACCGTCACAAACATAGATCCATCCGAACCGGTAGAAATGGCTCGGAATGATGAGAGAAATGCAAGGAAACGCTTGAGTGACTATGCTAGACTCGTCCTCTAGCGACCCGTTACTAGAATTCACGCACCCCTAACTAGAGGGGCAAATTTTAGAATAGATTCCAATGTCATGAGTATGCTTCCTATCTTCCATGGTAAACCTTCCAAAGATCCATATAGAAACGTAGACGAGCTTTCCCAAGTTTGTGAGATAAATCATCTTCAAAATGTCCCCGCTGACATGATGAAGATGAAACCTTTTCCCGCTACCCTTAGAGATCGAGCCAAAGATTGGTTTTTAAAATTTGGGAAAGAATTCACTTGTTGGATCGAGATGGGGGAGGAGTTTTTGAGAAAATACTATTCCGTACAAAAAACTACCTCTGTCCGAAAAGCTATCTGCGAGTTTACCCAAGGCTCAAGTGAAACCTTCCACAAGGCTTGGGAGTGATTAAGAGACCTTATGAGGAAGTGTCCACACCATGGAGTGTCTAACCATCAATTAACACAAATATTGTATGACGGGTTAGGCCCGCAAGAAAGATATCTTTTAGATGCAGCAAGTGGTGGCACCTTCATGAGCAAGTACGAAGACGACACGATGGAACTCATCGAGACGGTGGCGGAAAATAAGCAACATAATGTGGTGAAACAATTTCGAAGAGGTGCAATGCCAAAGACAATAGACGCTAAATCAGCAGAGATGAGGATGCTCCTTAAGAGAATTGAGAAAATGGCGGAAGTCTAGAATTTACTTTTGGACTGACTAAACATTCGCAACGGTTCTGAAGGACTCGCCCCTATCTCACTTCAAGAAGCGTCACCGTGTGCAACTTGCTCAAGATTCGACCATGTCGAATCTTGATTGACCCGTGATGGCAATTCAAGGGAAAAACATATTTAGACAAGGTCCATCAGGAGGACTGACTCAACAAGGACGATGAAATTTTCCAAGTACATATCCTAACTATTATAATACCCCTGTTTTTA
This sequence comes from Lemna minuta, assembly GCA_024174645.1. NCBI lineage: Eukaryota > Viridiplantae > Streptophyta > Magnoliopsida > Alismatales > Araceae > Lemna > Lemna minuta. Next base: position 9,668,803 of record CM044115.1, on the reverse strand, counting down.
ACAATTCTTTATAGAATAACGGATTTCGGAGGAACAACGATCAATCCTACCCTCCAGCATTCAATGGTCCACAATAACATAAAAAAATTACCCTAATCAAAGACAATCGTCATTTGTCCTGGCGACTCAACCACAAGCCTACACGCAAGCTCCACGCCAGCCACGTTGGCATCCGACACGATCCTCAGCGCTATCTCACAATTAATGGAACAAATGACAAGGATGAACTCACACCTGGATGAAATTCAGGACTTCGTCAAGATGAACGTCCAACCAACGACTGACAAAAGGGTAAGCAAGTAACATTTACTGACCAATTACCATCCCCAGCCATGGAAAACCGAAGGAATCAAGGGGCCTCGTCGAGCCAGATGCATAACATTAACCATGTACTCGTCGAGGAGGAAGCCGTGGAAACAACATAAGCAATATCAACCCTTCGGAGTGGAAAAGCCCTACCGGATCCATACAAGGATCATCTGATCCAGCAAGGCTCATGTGAAGAAATAGAATGGCCAATTATCGTCGAGCAACAAAGTGATTTGGAGGGCGAGGAAGAACAGGTTACAACTGAACCTAACCCCAACAAATACAAGCCCCCTGTGCCTTATCCTCAAGCCCTTAATAGACCCAAAGCCAAGAATAGCGAAACCGATGACAATCTACTAGACGCCTTTAAGTAGGTGACCATAATCATTCCTTTGATAGATGTCATCAAGTATATCCCTTCCTAAGCTAAATTTCTTAAAGGAATATGTACTCCACATAGAAACGTTAAAAGGATCTAACTTAGTGAGATGGTGAGTTCCATCATGATGAATGCCTTACTGATTAAAAAGAGAGATCCGGGAGCACCCATGATCACGAGTGAAATAGGAGGAATGTCCTTCTCCAGATCCCTACTAGATATAGGAGCTAGTATCAACATCCTCCCTAAAACCGTATTCGACCATCATCATGTCGGGGAGCTACAACCTTTCTTAGTAGAATTATGTTTAGCCGATGGATCAGTTAGAAAATCTCATGGATTAGTAGAAGATGTCATCGTTAGAATAGAAGATTGATATTTTTTGGTAGACTTCCTACTGGTCGTTATGAAAATGACTAAGGAGCTGAGCCAAGCCTTGATCATCTTAGGATGACCCTTCCTAGCTACCGCAAAAGCCATTACCAACTGGGGGGAAAGGAGAAGTAATTCTCAAGGTGGGAGAACACAACGTGAAGGTCAACATCAACAAGCTTATGAAATACCCTTCACGAGCTTCTGAAGACTTGGGCACCATCAACTTTGCCGACGACCAGGATATTGACACTTTCATCGAAGAAGTCATGATGATCAACGAGGAAGATGATTTCAAAGAGCTACCTTTGGACGAGCCGATAGGAGAGCTCAAGGCTCTTTCATCTACACTTAAGTATGCTTTTCTTGACTCTCAGCAAGTAAAGACGGTGATCATTTCTTCCCAACTCAATGAGAAGCAGGAGAAACGATTACTCGACGTATTACGGCGGAATAAGCAAGCAATCAGTTGGACTTTAGCCGATTTGAGGGGATTAGACCCTTCATTATGCACTCGTCACATATTTTTAGAGGACGAGTCTAGACCCGTGAGGGAAGCCCAGCGACGACTAAATCCTAAGGTATGTGAAGCCGTGAAGGAAGGGATTCTAAAGTGGCTTCATGTAGAGATCATCTATCCCATATTGGATAGCCATTGGGTTAGTCCCGTGCACATTGTTCCCAAGAAGGCAAGAGTTATGGTGACCATGAATGGCAAGAGTGAGGAGATCCAAATGCGCCTTCTGACAAAGTGGCGAGTTTGTATCGACTACTGAAAGTTAAATGCTGAAACAAAGAAGGATCACTTCCCGTTGCCGTTCATCAATCAAATCCTTGAGTGATTAGCAGTCAGACTTACTTTTTGTTTCTTGGATGGTTATTTAGGGTATAATCAGATTGCGATTCATCCCAACGATCAAGAGAAGACGAGGTTCACATGTCCTTTAGGCACTGATAACATGCTATTTATGAATGTACATACATAGTTATTAATGCAAATCAATGCATTAATCAATACAAATATATGCATGTTATCATCTTTTAAGGATATTTCTATCATTTTGTGTAAATTTATGTTATGATCTAAAAATACACTAAATTATGGACTATTATGAATAATTAAACATTTCAATCTTTAATCTTAATTATAATTTTGATCATAATCATGTTTTAACAGTGAAAACATGAGAGAAAAGACATTTACTAACATTTATGTATTTATATGAATTTATTTTATAAAATACATAAATGTATAAAATTAATATAAATTCATTCTCTTATTATGTTCATAATTTGACTTGTTAAAATTATAGATTATTCAATTCTGAATCCAACAAAACAAATTTGACTTAATTTAGAGTTTTATTTTGAAAATTATGAATTTTACAATTTTTAGGAATATTTCTGAAATTTTTCTGAATTTAATTAGATTTTTAATTCGATTTTTTAATATTTAATTTAATTAAAAAAAATGCAAAAATTTGGATTTTCTCGTGCGTGTACACATGGCTGTGCCAAGTGGACAGGCACGAGCGCCTACGAGGCGCGGGATGTGAGGTGGCGCTGATGCTGACATGGACGCGTATTTTATTTACTCTACATATTGGCTTTATTAAGTATATAGGTCTCCCGATTATCGGGAGACAAGTTTATTAATCCCTCTAAAACCGCGTAGCTTATATAGAGATATTTTTTCTTCAATTTCTTTCGAGTGGGGCTAAACTCCCTTCATTTATTTTGTTCGCAGGCAACGTGGCCGGATCTCGCGCGTTGAATCCAATCGCGATCAATGCGATGATGTCTATGCGGTGGACACAAAGTCCACCGCATCAACAATCAAGCACGTGCTCATATAAGAGTAGTAAGTGAACGCATCATAGTCGTCTATCGCGATGAATCACCGATCGATCACAACCCTCAGATAGATATCCGACGAATCAAATGAAGCGACGATTCATTTTAAGCAAAATCAAATCGCGATCGTTCATCGCGATGATCACAATCACATGCAACGGCAAAAATCAATTTTCGTTCTTTTTAAAAACAGTTCTCTGCGACGAAGAACCTGTTCGCGATAATTTCTTGATTTCTCCATGTTTAGAGAATCAAATCGCGCGCCGTTTGTTTCTGTGTCCTCGCAACTCATTTATGCTCCATTTTAATGCATCAATTTCAACTTTAATCGAGGGAGAAAGGAGAATTACCTTCTTAAACACTAATCTTCGTCTTCGGAAATTCGGAATGAACAACCATGAATCCGGCGATTAATTGGATCATTTCAAAGGCTAATTTGGGTTAGATTGTGTATTTTCACCTTAATCTTTCATCATTTAACGTTAATTTTCATTTTGGAATCGTAGATTTAGTTTAATTTTCGGTTTTAAATCGTTTCTCGAAACGAAATTTTTTTCTCCTCTTCGGACTTGATTTCTCTTCGAATTCTTATCCAAATCACTTGATTTTTGATTCCATGGATTTGATTTTGAGTTATCTTTCTTAATATACTAAAACACCCAATTTCTAATCTCAATTCATGATAAGTCACAAATTTTAGTGATGAAACATTCTTTTGTAATGAATTTCAGACCTTGCCCTAAAGCTATGCATACTTATGTATTTTTAAAAGAATTTTAAGGCCTAGGTGGAGACATGAACCTTAGGAGCTAGAGGAGAGAGTCCAAGCAATTTTGGAGCAGCCCATGAAGATGTCAAGAGAGGAATAGAGAGGCCCATTATGACCCAAAAGGGCAAGAGAGGAGGATCCCGATTGCTGAAACCTGAGAGATCCAATGGCCCACTTTTCTTCTCTCTTTCCCTATTTAAACTCTTACGGTTTCTGGAGAAGAAGCCATCATTTTTTGGATTCCGACCAGCCCGTGTTGGAAGCCTGTGTGCAGCTGGATCTATGGCCCTCTTACCCGAGTAAGAGCTAGGAGGAACAAGGGCGTGTAGATCTGCTAGAGAGGAAGAGGGAGAGGAGACCCTTAGGCCTCGACGGGTGTGACAAAAGGCATTTCCCTCTCATTCTCTTCCTTGTCCCCTCTTTCCTTCCCTTTCAGCAGGTTATCCTCATGGCAGGTAGGCCCATGTGCGAGCTCCCAATGCTAGTGGCTTCCTCCAAGCCTCGTCTTGCAATCTAGATTTCACAAGACTTTGAGTTGGAGTTGCTACGTCACAGCTGCTGCCCGCTGATAACATGCTATTTATGCATGTAATTACATATATATTAATGCAAATTAATGCATTAATCATCACAAATCTATGCATGTTATCATCTTTTTAGCATATTTCTATCATTTTGCGTAAATTCATGTTACAATCTAAAAATATATGAAATTATGGATTATTATGCATAATTAAACATTTTAATCTTTAATCCTAATTATATTTATGATCATAATCATGTTTTAAATTTGAAAATAGAAGAGAAACCACATTTATTAACATTTATGTATTTATATGAATTTATTTTACATAATACATGAATGTATAAAATTAATATAAATTAATTCTCTTATTATTTTTATAATTTGACTTTTTATAATGATAGATTATTTAACTCTTAATCCAAAAAAACAAATTTGACTTAATTTGGAGTTATATTTTAAAAGTTATGAATTTTACAATTTTTACGAATTTTCTGGAATTTTTCTGAATTTAATTTGATTTATTTTCGATTTTGATTGTTTTAAAATGATAAAAATATTAATAAAAAATAATAAAATAAATAAATAAAAATTAGTTTTGGCGCGTGGGCCCACGTGGACGCGACGTGGCACGCAAGGCCACGTGGCTCTGCCACGTGGACACACGCGCGCCTGCGTGGCATGGATGATGTGTACATGCGTCATCATATATACTATATATATTATTATTATCATTATAATGTTTAGGGGTCCCCTGTGTATAAGGGGACGAAATTATTAAATGGCCATGACCGCTATATCTTTTATAGTGAACAGTTCCAGCTAGTTTCTCCAAGTGGGACTAAATTCTATGTTTTCCTTTGATTTCAGGACACGTGGCCGTGTTTCGTGCGTTGGATTGAATCGCGATCAACGCGATGACGTCGATCGCGTGGACACGCGGTCCACGCGATCATCAAATCACGCACGTGGCTATATTTTTACTTAAGTGACTAAATCACGATTGTCAATCACGTCTGATCTCCCATCGACTCATGAGCGTACGATGGTAATCCAATGATCCAGATCAAGGCGTCGATTCATTCCTAAAGAAACACGATCGCGATCGTCAATCCGATGTGACGCTTCATCAGACGGTCCAGATTCATTTTCTTTTTATTTAAGAACGGTTCTTTGCGACGAAGAACACGTTCGCGATCTTTTCTTGATTTCTCACTATTTAGAGAGTCAAATCACGTGCCATTTCTTCTTGCTTGTTCGCAACTCATTTCCGTTCAATTCTAATACTTCAATTCAATTTCGATCGAAAGACGAGGGAGAAATCAAGTCTTGAACATCAATATTCATCTTTGAATTTTCAAAAAGAAAAGCCTTGAATCTGGCGATTAATTGGATCAATTCGAAGGCTAATTTGGGTTAGATTGGTTGATTTCATCTTAATATTTCATCATTTAACATTAATTTCCATTTTAGAATCGAATATTTAGTTTAATTTCATTTAATTTTCGGTTTTAATTCGTTTTTCGAAACGAATTTTTCTCCCCTCTTCAAACTTCGATTTCTCTTCGAATTCTTCACCAAGTCATCTGATTTTTGACTCCGTGGATTTGACTTTGAGTTATCTTTCTTAATTTACTAAAACGCCCAATTTCTAATCTCAATTCATTGTCCGATTTGATCAAATTTCAGGGATATCTCTCAAAATTCCCTAATTCTCCGTGGATTCGACCCTTAATTACCATTATACTAATTAATTGCTTTGATTAATCATAAATTGGTAAGTTTGGAACTTTATTATGACAGTAAATTGTGTGTAATCAACGACCATACAATTTAGTCTCGTCAAATGGCGCCGTTGCCGGGAAATTAAGGCGTATTTTTCAGTGAAATCATTGATTTTGACTTGGTCAACTCTGATTTTTCTGTTTCTTTTTTGATTTAATTCAAATTGATCCTACACTGAGCTATTTACAGAAGAAATACATCTTTTAGATGCTCAATTTTGACGAGATTAAGTGATTAGTCCCTCTCTACGGACGACGGACAATAGTCGCGTCACACTCGAATTGGGAGAGCATAACTCTCACGAATAGCGACAATCAGGTACGATTTAATTTGTAATTGTTGAATAATTTTGTAGTATCTCTTATTATTATTATATATATTAGTACATTAGTGCATATTTTATGAGACGAGAGTCTTATTGGAGAACGAGGAATAATCCTTTACATTTAGATCTTTTTGAACGTTCCTCGCAATCATTTTCATCTTCCGCGTCATCATCGACCTTAGATATGGCCTTGAATGATGAGGGAAATGTTAAGAGACGTCTTAGTGATTGTGCTAGGCCTGTTCTTCAAAGACCCGTTACTCGTATTCATGCACCTTTAGCTAGAAATGCGAATTTTAGGATAGATTCGCATGTGATGAGTATGTTACCTATCTTCCATGGTAAACCTTCCGAGGATCCTTATAGACATGTCGACGAGTTGAGTCAAGTATGTGAGATTAATCAGATTCACAATGTGTCGGCAGATATAATGAAGATGAAACTCTTTCCCGCCACCCTTATAGGTAGAGCTAAGGATTGGTTTCTTAAGATAGGAAAGGAGTTCACATCTTGGACAGAGATGGAGGAGGAATTTCTTCGGAAATACTATTCCGTACGAAAGACCACCTTTGTTTGGAAGGCGATGCATGAGTTTACCCAAGGACCGAGTGAGACATTCCACGAAGCTTGGGAGAGACTTAGAGACCTCACTAGAGAGTACCCTCACCATAGAGTGTCTAACCATGAGCTAACACAAATATTTTATGATGGGTTAGGCCCGCAAGATAGATATCTTTTGGATGCAGCTAGCGGCGGCTCCTTCATGAGCAAGTTTGAAGATGAAGCAATGGAATTGATCGAGACTGTGGCGGAGAATAGCCACCACAACTCGGCGAAACCATTCGGAAGAGGTGCAATGCCGAAAGGAGGATTGATTGACGCAAAGTCCGTAGAGACGGGCATGCTCCTAGAGAAGATCGACAAGATGGCGGAGGTTCAGAATTTACTTCTAGATCGATTCCACATCCGCAACGGATCTGAAGGACTTGCACCCGTCGCTCTACAAGAAGCGTCGCCATGCGCCCATTGCTCACGTCTCGATCATGTCGAGATGGATTGTCCGATTATGGCAATTCAAGGGCAGGGCATGTATAGACAAGGCCCACCGAGAGGGCAAAGTCAACATGGATGATTAAACTATCAAGGTACATATCCTACTTATTTTAATAACCATGTTTATCATAATCATATGCAGTAGCAGCAGCAAGGATTTAGGAGGAACACCGATCAGACGTATCCTCCATCTAGCACCGGTCAGCAGCAAAACTTGCAGCAGCAACCCTACGCGAATGCAAGACAGTCGACATATATTTCGCCATATCAATCATATCAAGCCCCACAACCGACCGCACCATCTGCAGATCCAATTCTGGGTGCGCTCTCTCAATTGATAGAGCAAATGAGCAGGATGAACTCGCGTGTGGACGAGATACAGGATTTCGTCAAGACGAACATCCCGACATCGACTGATAATAAGAAGGGTAAGCAAGTTTCATTTTCTGATCAATTACCATCGCAGGCCACTATCAACCCTAGGAATCAAGGGTCCTCATCGAGTCAAACGCACAATTTGAGTTATGTACATGTTGACGAGGAAGAAGTCGAAGCTGCATTCGCGATATCAAGCCTTAGGAGCGGCAAGGATTTACCTAATCCTTACAAGGATCATACTTTACATAAGAGCTCGATTGATGATGATACACCGACAGTCGTAGTAGAGCCAGAGAGTATTTCTAATGATGAGGAGGAACAGGGGCGAGCGGAGCCAAATCCCGATACATACAAACCACCCGTGCCATATCCTCAAGCATTGAGCAAGCCTAAGGCCAAGGTTAGTGAATCTGATGATCATTTATTAGAAGCCTTTCAAAAGTTTACCATTACCATCTCTTTAGTAGATGCAATTAGGCATATTTCTTCTTATGCTAAATTTTTTAAAGGCATATGCACACCCCATAGAAGCCCCAAGAGGATCCAATTGAGTGAGAATCCTAGTTCTATTATGATGAATTCTCTTCCTATTAAAAAGAGAGATCCAGGAGCTCCCATGATTACGAGTGAGATTGGAGGAATGATTTTTACTAGATCTTTATTAGATACTGGTGCTAGTATCAATATCCTCCTTAAATCCGTATATGATCGTCATCATGTAGGGGAGTTTCAGCCTTTCCTTATAGAGTTGTGTTTAGCGGATGGGTCGGTAAGGAAATGATGGAGAATTATTTTGAAACATGAACACAAGGGTTCTAGGTGAACCTATCCTCCTTCTCCTCCTCCTCCTTAGCTACCAACTTGAGAAATTATCCATTCCTTAAATGGATGAAAAGACCTCTCTAAATAAATAAAGAGAGAGTAGATCTTAAGGGAATTAATTTCCCTCCTCCCTATTTATACTGATCTAAAGATTGATTTGGTCACACATTTTATCCTTATCCTTAGATGACTAGAATTCTTTGAGTGGACCAAGTCAACCACCCTTTTCTCTTTGATATAGGGTCCTAATTTTCCAAACCTTATCCAACATATCATAGGTACCTTATATAATTTTAATCAATGATCTCATAATAAAATTAATAGGAACACCATTGTGATATATTCCTTCTTTCTTTGAAAACCTCCCTTAGTTAGAATTTAGAAGAGATCGATATGAGATAACTTATGGAAGAAAACTATCTTCTTCCTCTAATTCAAGACAAAGCCTGAAGAAACATTCCACTAGTAAAAGATGTCTAAAGCTAACCATGAGAGCTTGAAAACAGAATCTAGTAGGAAGGACTACCTCCCCTCTAAGCGACTCCCTCACGGTTGAGAAAAGAAAGAATACTCAGTAGGATACAAATCAAAGGATCGTTCCCCATGACCTCTAAACTTATGAAGGCTTGATCATCATGCTATCACAACTATCAAGAGATCACAATTATTCACGTTTTATCTCCTTACTGATGAAGAACGGATACAAGACAGGAAGACTTACCATCGAACATCAAAGAGTATCGAAGATACATTGAAAAACCCATAAATGAGGCAAGTTCTCCAAGCTCTATGAAGGTTATGAAGACCGGACCTTTTACTACTAACAGAATGAACAACTATAATCCCAGCGAAATCCGCTTGAAACTATGCCATACAAATAAACAAATATTCAAAGCACGATGTGCTTAAGATAACATGAGGACAGCCATATCCAGAGTTATCTTCATGACTACAGAGCATCGGGAAAGTCCAGCTTATTCCACGTCCACCCCTGCCTCTTGTTGTTATAGATAGAGAAGAGTCAAAGAGAAATCCCTAAAGCAACTAAAGAATTTGAAGCGACAAAACCAAAAACAAGCTTTTGGTGAAAAGGAAAAACCACAAAAGAACTCCCTAGATTTCTCTTCAACTCACTTGGGAGCTCGATCAACAACATATAGTCGATGACCCGAGACGACGCAACGAGATCAGAATCCCGACAACATCCACATCATCACACGATTGTCGAAATATTCATCTCCACCTTCATCATCACAAAAACAACGAGGATAACGATGCTAGTTCCACGTTCCACGTGAGACAAAGGTTCTACGGAGGGTAAGAATAACTCTATCATTACCTTCTCTGTCGAAGGACCGCAACAAAAAGTCAACATCAAAGATCGAAGCAAATGCAATGAAGGAAGCGTTGACTTACGGAAAGTTCTCGCGGGCGTTGACATACAAAAAAATAAAACAGCGGAAAATACAAAATATTTAGAAAACCTATGAATCATTTACGCTCCACGTGCGCCTCGTGACGATTCCTTGATTACCATCATCATCAACACAAACCAACGGTGATCCCACAATCATCACGGGCTCATTGCAACATTTCAAAATTATCCAAAACTCGGCGTAACTACTCAGGCGCGGGAGACAATTACGGTGACGCGTCGTATCGCTCTAACTCCCTCATCTCTTATTCTACAAAAGAGACATTTGTAACCAAGGAGAGACAGTGTATTTTGAATGAAACTTGAGTTACCAGTTACTTACCCCTATGTGTTCATCGTGTTCTTCCCTGTGTCTCCATCTTCCTCCCACCTTCTTCCATCTCTGGGTCCAAATGCGCCTCCCGACAAAGTGGCGAGTTTGTATCGACTACCGGAAGTTGAATGCAGCGACGAAGAAGGATCACTTCCCGCTGCCATTCATCGATCAAATCCTTGATCGACTAGCAGGTCAGACTTACTTTTGTTTCTTGGATGGTTATTCATGATACAACCAGATTGCGATTCATCCGGACGACCAAGAAAAGACGACGTTCACATGCCCCTTTGGCACGTTCGCATTTAGGCGAATGCCATTCAGATTGTGTAACGCCCCTGCGACATTCCAGAGATGGATGACGGCGATATTTTCCGATTTCCTTGGCGACAGTCTCGAGGTCTTCATGGACGATTTCTCTGTCTTTGGAGAAGATTTCGACAGCTGTCTACTGATAACATGCAATCTTAACATGATAAAACATGATTATTCATGCAATTTAAGGCATAAAACATTACATTTATGTGCATGTTATCATACTTTGAGTGCATTTCTATCATTTCATGCAAATTTATGTTATAATCTCAAAATACACTAAATTAGGGTTAATTATGATAAATTAAGGATAAATGATTTTATAACCTATCTTTACTTGAGATTATAAGTGATTTTTAATGTTAAATAATAAGAGAAATTATTTTTATAACATTCATTTAAATTTCTAAACTTAAAATCTTAAGGAAATGAGTGTATATTTGAAATATAAATTAAAACTCTTGTTATTTAAATATTTTGAATTTTTAGAATGATAGATAATTAAATTTTAGATCAAATGAAAGAAATTTGGATTAATTTGGAGTTGTATTTTAAAAGATATGATTTTTACAATTTTAGGGATTTTTTCTGGATTTTTCCTGATTTTTCCAATTTAAGTTTGATTTCAAATAGATTAAAATAAATATTAAAAAATGTAAAAAAGCGTGCGGGGCCCGCGCGGGTGCGATGTGGCACGCAAGGCCACGTGGCAGAGCCACGCGGACCCGCGCAGCGCGCCTACGTGGCGCGATACATATCTTATATTTATTTACTATATATTATAAAATGGGTCTTTGTCCTCCCCTATATGGGAAGGGTCATACTCTTAGAAACCGTCGGGTTATTTAAACCCGATGGTTTCCCAAATATCTTCCGTGTGGGACTAACCCACACCTTATTCACTTATTTCAGGTGACGTGGCGCGAGGAGGATCGTCGGATCGACGGCACACGTTGATCTCACTCGTCGATCGCGTGAGCGCTTGTCCACGATCGATCAAATCAACACGTGCTTGATTGGGCGAGTTATAACGGCCCTGATGTTGGCGACGTGGCATGACGAGGGACGGCGGATCAAACGGGCGATCGATCGACGCGCGTAGATCGCATGCACCGCGGACCACTGATGAATCAATAACGCACGTGGCTTTTTTAAAGAATTATAACGGCCGAGATGCGTCGGCGCGGATCGCATCTCAGCCGTCGGATCATGATCCAAGGAGCGAGATCAAAGCCTTCTTATAACGCTAATCCAAGCGGAAGATTGGAGCCGTCGATCCAGATCGGACGGCTAGGACTTAAACGAAACGGTCCACGATGGACCGTTTCATCGTAACCGTCGATCGAAATGATCGGACGGTTACGCCCAAATTTAGTATAAATAGAGTTGTTCTTCACGGATGTAAGTATTTGAGTTGGATTTCAATCAAATTGACTTGTCTAGACACCGATCCACTCGTTTCTCTTGAGTTCTTCCTCCTCCTCTCTCAATTCCGCATCCATGGAGGGGTAGAAGTCGAGATTTGGTGGAAAATCGAGGGAGAAATCGATGGTTGAAGCTCGGCGTGACGATCTTGACGTTTTTGGTGATTAATCGGCTTAATCACCTCGTTTTGATCGCTAAACGGGTTTAGTGGAAGCGGTTTTACCTCAATTATCCTCCTATTATCTTTAATTTTCGTTTAGATTAGGATTTAGCTTTCAATTTCATAGAATTTCATCTAAAATTATGATTTCAACGTCCGAAAATTTCTCTCCACTTCAAATTTCGATTTCTCCGCGAAATCAAGTATGAATTCAACGATTCTTTATTCCGTGGATTCGTTTTGAAGTTATCTTTCTAAATCCACCACTTTCCCTAATTTCTCACCTCAATTCATCATCCAATTTGACCAAATTCTAAAAGATATCTCGAAAATACCTAAATTCCCTGTGGATTCGACCCGTTTTTACCATTATACCCCTCAATTCTCTCGTAATTCCCAAAATTGGTAAGTTCGGCATTATTTTTGACATGAGACCGTGTGAAATTGACGACCTCGCGGTCTCATCTCGTCATCTACCTCACGTGACAAAGATCCTTGAGGTCTGCGTCTGGAAACGATTGGTATTGAGTTGGGAGAAATCCCATTTTATGGTGCGAGAGGTAGTAGTGCTTGGGCATCTCGTCTCGGGCAAAGGTTTGGAGGTTGATAAGGCCAAGATTGAGGTCATTCAAAACCTTCCTCTCCCCACTACTTTATGAGATTTACCTAGTTTTTTAGGACATGTTGGCTTCTACCACAGGTTTATACAAGATTTTGCTAAAGTTTCCAAACTGCTAACCACTCTTCTTTGCAAGGATAAAGATTTTATTATAGATAAAGAAGGGGAGCGCACGTTTGAGATGTTGAAGCTCGCCTCGATCGAAGCACCAATTCTTCAAAGTCCTAATTGGGACTTACCATTTGAGATCATTTGCGATGCTTCAGATTATGCAGTTGGAGCGGTGTTGGGACAGCGGGTAGACAAGAAGCCAACCGCTATTTGGTATGCGAGTAAGACCCTAGCTGAAGCTCAGATGAACTACATGACGACGGAAAAGGAGCTACTAGCAGTGGTCTACGCGTTAGAAAAAATTTAGACCTTATATCTTGGGAAGCAAAGTACTTCTTTATACAGATCATGCAGCATTAAAGTATTTCTTTTCCAAGAAGGAGGCGAAGCCACGATTGATACGATGGGTGCTGCTTCTTCAAGAGTTTGGCTTGGAGATTAGAGATAAGAAGGGCAGCGAAAATTCAGTGGCGGATCACCTATCTCGTCTTCACATTTCAGGTATGGGAGATATTAGTGATTCTTTTCCTGATGAGCATCTTCTTGTAGTATCTAGTCATGCTCCTTGGTTCGCACATATCGTTAATTTCCTAGTGACTGGATCGATTCCAGAGCATTGGAACTGGCATTGTAAAGATAAGTTCTTCCACGAACTCAAATATTATTATTGGGAAGAACCACTTTTGTTCCATGTAGGATACGATCAAATTATACGGCGATGCGTAGCGGATGAAGAGCAAGGAGGCATCTTATCTATCTGCCACTCATCAGCGTGTGGAGGACATTTTGCCGCGCGAAAGACAACATATAAGATTTTACAAAGCGGTTTTTATTGGCCCACCATCTTCAAGGATGCCCACCGTTTCTATACGGAGTGCTTACAATGCCAGGCAGCATTAAACATCTCCAAGCGAGATGAAATGCCAATGAGGCCTATCCTTAAAGTGGAGATTTTTGATTTATGGGGGATCGACTTTATGGGTCCTTTTCAATCTTCTGATGGGAAAGAGTATATTTTGGTAGCGGTTGATTTTGTGTCGAAGTGGGTGGAGGCTATTCCCACTAGGACAAACACTCATCGGGAAGTACTCAAGTTTGTAACGAGAAATATCTTTTCCCGATATGGTTGTCCCAAGGCCATAATCAGTGACGGCGGCTCACACTTCAACAATGCACACTTTCGTGCGTTATTGAAGAAATATGGAGTACATCACCGTGTCACTACATCGTACCACCCCCAAGCTAATGGGCAAGTTGAAGTGAGTAACCGAGAGGTCAAGAATATTCTAAAGAAGATCATTCGACCAGACGGTAAGGATTGGGCGCACAAGCTTCCAGATGCATTATGGGCGTATAGAACGGCTTACAAGACACCCATCGTGGCCGTGTTTCGTGCATTGGATCGAATCGCAATCAGCGCGATGACTTCGATCGCGTGGACACGCAGTCCACGCGATCATCAAATCACGCACATGGCTATATTTTCACTTAAGTGACTAAATCACGATCGTCGATCACGTCTGATCTCTCATCGACTCACGAGCGTACGATGGTAATCCAATGATCCAGATCAGGGCGTCGATTCATTTCAAAAGAAACACGATCGCGATCGTCAATCCGATGCGATGCTTCATCGGACGGTCCAGATTCATTTTCGTTTTATTTAAGAAGGGTTCTTCGCGACGAAGAACACGTTCGCGATCTTTTCTTGATTTCTCACTGTTTAAAGAGTCAAATCGCGTGCCGTTTCTTCCTGCTTGTTCGTAACTCATTTCCGTTCAATTCTAATGCTTCAAGTTTAATTTCGATCGAGAGATGAGGGAGAAATCAAGTCTTGAACATCAATATTCATCTTTGAATTTTCGGAAAGAAAAGCCTTGAATTCGGCGAATAATTGGATCAATTTGAAGGTTAATTTGGGTTAGATTGGTTGATTTCATCTTAATCTTTCATCATTCAACATTAATTTTCATTTTAGAATCGTATGTTTAGTTTAATTTCAATTAATTTTCGGTTTTAATTCGTTTTTCGAAACGAATTTTTCTCCCCTCTTCAAACTTCGCTTTCTCTTCGAATTCTTCACCAAATCATCTGATTTTTGATTCCGTGAATTGGATTTTGAGTTATCTTTCTTAATTTACTAAAACGCCCAATTTCTAATCTCAATTCATCGTCCGATTTGATCAAAGTTCAAGGATATCTCTCAAAATTCCCTAATTCTCCGTGGATTCGACCCTTAATTACCATTATACTAATTAGTTGCTTTGATTAATCATAAATTGGTAAGTATGGAACTTTATTTTGACACTAAATTGTGTGTAATCAATGACCATATGATTTAGTCTCGTCACTTGCCGGCAGCATCATCTTTCCTTTGGTTAAAAAAGACAAAAAAATATTTTCTTCTCTTCACGATGCTACTCAGCATTATTTTTTTTTTGTTTTCTTTACTTTTGAGTTAAATAGTATTCCAATCCATTTTCTTCATTAACATTGATTATCGTAACCACATTGAGATCGCAAGGGATATCGCGGTCCTCTCCAAAGCCTATTTCTGAGATCGGCTTTTGATTAGAAAAAAAAAAGAAAAAGAATCTATTTCGTCCGAAATCGCTCCTCTCTTCGCGCTCTTGAGATTCATCTCTGATCGCCTGCATTCGTGCATCTGCCCAAAACAAGTTTCGAAAGTTGATTTGGAGAAACGAGATGATCGTTTCGTAAATATATTTACTCTCTTCGTTTCGATTTCGCCTCGTACTTCACTCAATCTCCGGCTTACGTCATTTCTGCAGCCGAGCTTTGCTCAATAAATGTTTGCTGAAATCGGTTTGAAGAGAAAAAAAATATTTGCCTTTCTCACTTGTTGAATCTCCCCTTGCGATCGTCGTGTTCCACCCTTCGTTGTATGACTGTCCACTGCCAATCCCCATCTTCAGGTACGTTTCTTTCTTACGATAAATCTCCGAAATCGGTTTTTAGTCAAAACCGATTTCACGTAAGACATTTTCCGTTTCTCACCTTTGAGTTTCGCCCCCGCTCCACCTCGTCCTATTTTGTTTCTGATCGTCTCTCTTTCTTCTTCTTCTTATTTTTATTCTTATTCTATTCTATATTAATTATTCTCTCCTGCTCGTATCTCTCTCCTGTCATCTTATTCTGTATTGTCTGCTTCTCCACTCTCTTCCTATCGTCTTTTCCTTATTTTATTCCAAACTTCTCAGTATCTCTCTTCATAACGTCTTCGTATTTCATTCTCTCTCATCGTTATCATCCTCGTTTCCTTGCTTCCCCTCTTTGAGTATCTCTCCTCCGTTACGTGAATCATCTTGATTCATTTTGAAGCCATTTTCTTACCTGTGTCGTCTGCGTTTTCTGTCGCTCTGCACGCATTCTCTGTATCTCTCCCTTTTCTCATGTCTTACCCACTTCTTATTTAAAGAGTGAGAATACTCTCTTACTACCCACTCCGTAATCTCTATTATCTCTTTCTTCTTATCTCTTCTCCACTTAAGTCGTGCGCGTTTTCTCCTTTTACTATCCTCTCCTCCGTAACTTTCTCTAGTCCTTATTGTCTTAAATTTTTACCTTCATTTCTAATATATTTGCTAAGTCACGTTAAAATGCAGTCTCAATTTTTATTCTAGAATATTTTAAATACTAAGTAAACTGCTGTAGTATACATTTCCTTGGTGCATGTAGTAATCTCAACCTCCAATCCAAGAGAGGAGATCGAGCACTTCCTCAAATCTTAAAAAATACTGCTTTAAAGTAGAAATTCACTAGCTACTCACCCGCTCCTTGTGGATCGACCCTTGCTTGCCCTAGGCTCGTGAGGTCTACAAATGTGTTGGGTAGGCTTAAAGACTCACACGACGTAAAAATCATTTATATTTTTTACCACTAATTAGTACCGCTGTTAAGCTAACCAATTCATCGTCCGATTTGACCGAATTTCAAAGATATCTATCAAATTTCCCTAATTCTCCGTGGATTCGACCCATAATCACCATTAGACTAATTAATTACTTTGATTAATCATAAATTGGTAAGTTTGGAACTTTCCTTTGACAATTAGTCGTGTGCATTCAACGACCATACGATTTAGTCTTGTCAAATGGGGCCGTTGCCGGGGAATCAAGGCGCATTTTTGAGAAAAATCATCGATTTTGACTCGGTCAACTCTGATTTTTCTGTTTCTTATTTTATTTTTATCCAAATTGATCCTACACTGAGCTATTTGTAGCAGAAATACATCTTTTAGATACTCAATTTTGACGAGTTAAGTGATTAGTCCCTCTCTACGGACGACGGACAATAGTCGCGTCACACTCGAATTGGGAGAGCATAACTCTCACGAATAGCGACAATTAGGTACGATTTAATTTGTAATTGTTGAATAATTTTGTAGTATCTCTTATTATTATTATATATATTAGTACATTAGTGCATATTTTATGAGACGAGAGTCTGATTGGAGAACGAGGGATAATCCTTTACATTTAGATCTTTTTGAGCGTTCCTCGCAATCATTTTCATCTTCCGCGTCATCATCGACCTTAGATATGGCTTTGAATGATGAGGGAAATGTTAAGAGACGTCTTAGTGATTGTGCTAGGCCTGTTCTTCAAAGACCCGTTACTCGTATTCATGCACCTTTAGCTAGAAATGCGAATTTTAGGATAGATTCGCATGTGATGAGTATGTTACCTATCTTCCATGGTAAACCTTCCGAGGATCCTTATAGACATGTCGACGAGTTGAGTCAAGTATGTGAGATTAATCAGATTCACAATGTGTCGGCAGATATAATGAAGATGAAACTCTTTCCCGCCACCCTTATAGGTAGAGCTAAGGATTGGTTTCTTAAGATAGGAAAGGAGTTCACATCTTGGACAGAGATGGAGGAGGAATTTCTTCGGAAATACTATTCCGTACGAAAGACCACCTTTGTTTGGAAGGCGATGCATGAGTTTACCCAAGGACCGAGTGAGACATTCCACGAAGCTTGGGAGAGACTTAGAGACCTCACTAGAGAGTGCCCTCACCATGGAGTGTCTAACCATGAGCTAACACAGATATTTTATGATGGGTTAGGCCCGCAAGATAGCTATCTTTTGGATGCAGCTAGTGGCGGCACCTTCATGGGAAAGTTTGAAGATGAAGCAATGGAATTGATCGAGACTGTGGCAGAGAATAGAGACCATAAGTTGACAAAACCATTTGGAAGAGGTGCAACGTTGAAAGGAGGATTAATCGACGCAAAGGCGGTAGAGACGGGCATGCTCCTTGAGAAGATCGACAAGATGGCGGAGGTTCAAAATCTTTTGCTAGATCGGTTCCACATCCGCAACGGATCTAAAGGACTTGCACCCGTCACTCTACAAGAAGCGTCGCCATGCGCCCATTGCTCATGCCTCGACCACGTAGAGATGGATTGTCCGATCATAGCATGTCAAGGGCAGGGCACGTACATAGAAGGCCCATCAGTACGGCAATTTTAACAGGGACGACAGAACTATCAAGGTACATATCCAACTTATTCTCATAACCCTGTTTATAATAATCCTATGCAGCAGCAGCAAGGATTTAGGAGGAATACGGATCAAACGTATCCTCCATATAGCACCGGTCATCATCAAAACTCGCAACAGCAACCCTACGCAAATGCAAGACAGTCTACGTTTATCCCGCCACAGCAATCATATCAAGCCCCACGACCAAGCACACCATCTGCAAATCCGATTATGGGTGCGCTCTCTTAGTTGATGGAGCAAATGAGCAGGATGAACTCGCGTGTGGATGAGATACAGGATTTCGTCAAGACGAACATCCCTACCTTGACTGACAATAAGAAGGGTAAGCAAGTTTCATTTTCTGACCAATTACCATCGCAAGCCACTATCAACCCGAGGAATCAAGGGTCCTCATCGAGTCAAACGCACAATTTGAGTCATGTGCATGTTGACGAGGAAAAAGTGGAAGTTGTGTTAGTGATATCGAGCCTTAGGAGCTGCAAGGATTTACTTGATCCTTATAAGGATCATCCTTTACGTAAGAGCTTGATTGATGATGATACACTGATAGTCATAGTAGAGCCAGAGAGTAGTTCTCATGATGAGGAGAAACGGGGGCGAGCGGAGCCAAATCCCGACACATACAAACCACCCGTGCCCTACCCTCAAGTATTAAGCAAGCCTTAGGCCAAGGTTAGTGAATCTGATGATCATTTATTAGAAGCCTTTCAAAAGGTGACCATTACCATCCCTTTAGTAGATGCAATTAGGCATATACCTTCTTATGCTAAATTTCTTAAAGGCATATGCACACCCCATAGAAGCCCCAAGAGAATCCAATTGAGTGAGAATCTTAGTTCTATTATGATGAATTCTCTTCCTATTAAAAAGGAGAGATCCAGGAGCTCCCATGATTACGAGTGAGATTGGAGGAATGATTTTTATTAGATCTTTGTTAGATACGGGAGCTAGTATCAATATCTTCCCTAATGATGTATATGATCGTCATCATGTAGGGGGGTTGCAGCCTTTCCTTATAGAGTTGTGTTTAGCGGATGGGTCGGTAAGGAAACCTCATGGCATAGTAGAAGATGTGATTGTTAGAATAGAAGGATGTTATTTTTCGGTAGACTTCCTAGTTGTAGATATGAAGATCACTAAAGAGCTTAGTCAAGCCTCATCTATCCTAGGAAGACCTTTCTTAGTTACCGCAAAAGCCGTTACAAATTGGGGAAAAGGAGAAGTGATTCTTAAGGTGGAAGAGCACACGGTGAAGGTCAACATCAACAAGTTAATGAAGTATCCTTCACAAGCTTTCGAGGATTTGGGCGCCATCGACCTCTTTGATGTCCGAGATATAGAGACTTGCATTGAAGAAGTCATGACCGTCAACGAGGGAGCTGATTTCAAGGAGCTACCATTGGACGAGCCGAAAAGGGAGCTCAAGCCTCTTCCATCTACACTCAAGTACGCTTTTCTTGATTCTCAGCAGGTTAAACCGGTGATCACTTCTTCTGGGCTCAAAGAGTAGGAGAAATGATTACTCGACATATTACGATGGAATGAGCAAGCAATCGGTTGGACTCTAGCAGATTTGAGGGGATTAGACCCTTCATTGTGCACTCATCGCAAATTCTTCAAGGACGAGTCCAAACCCGTGAGGGAAGCCCGACGACGATTAAATCCTAAGGTATGGGAAGCCGTGAATGAAGAAATTCTAAAATGGCTTAATGTAGAGATTATCTATCCCATATCAGATAGCTAGTGGGTTAGTCCCGTGCACGTGGTACCCAGAAAGCAGGAGTGACGATGACCGTGAATGACAAAGGAGAGGAGATCCAAACGCGCCTCCCAACGAAGTGGCAAGTTTGTATCGACTACCGGAAGTTGAATGCAGCGACGAAGAAAGATCACTTCTCGTTGCCATTCATCGATCAAATCCTTGATCGACTAGCAGGTCAGACTTACTTTTGTTTCTTGGATGGTTATTCAGGATACAACCAGATTGCGATTCATCCGGACGACCAAGAAAACACGACTTTCACATGCCCCTTTGGCACGTTCGCATTAAGGCGAATACCATTCGGATTGTGTAACGCCCCTGCGACATTCTAGAGATGTATGACGGCCATATTTTCCGATTTTTTTGGCAACATTCTCGAAGTCTTCATGGAGGATTTTTGTGTCTTTGGACATGATTTTGACAGCTGTCTAGCTCACCTGACAAAGATCCTTGAGGTCTGCGTCAAGAAACGACTAGTATTGAGTTGGGAGAAATCCCATTTTATGGTGCGAGAGGGAGTAGTGCTCGGGCATCTCGTCTCGGGCAAAGGTTTGGAGGTTGATAAGGCCAACATTGAGGTCATTCAAAACCTTCCTCTCCCCACTACTTTACGAGATTTACGTAGCTTTCTAGGACATGTTGGCCTCTACGGTAGGTTTATACAAGATTTTGCTAAAGTTTCCAAACCGCTAACCACTCTTCTTTGCAAGGATAAAGATTTTGTTATAGATAAAGAAGGGGAGCGCGCATTTGAGATGTTGAAGCTCGCCTTGATCGAAGCACCAATTCTTCAAATTTGTAATTGGGACTTACCTTTCGAGATCATGTGCGACGCTTCAGATTATGCACTTGGAGTGGTGTTGGGACAATGGGTAGATAAGAAGCCAACCGCTATTTGGTATGCGGGTAAGACCCTAGCTGAAGCTCAGATAAACTACACGACGGCGGAAAAGGAGCTATTAGCACTGGTCTACGCGTTAGAAAATTTAGGCCTTATATATTGGGAAGCAAAGTACTTCTTTATACAGATCATGCAACATTAAAGTACTTGTTTTCCAAGAAGGAGGCGAAGCCACGATTGATACAATGGGTGCTGCTTCTTCAAGAGTTTGGCTTGGAGATTAGAGATAAGAAGGGCAGTGAAAATTCGGTGGCAGATCACCTATCTCGTCTTCACATTTCAGGTATGGGAGATATTAGTGATTATTTTCCTGATGAGCATCTTCTTGCAGTATCTAGTCATGCTCCTTGGTTCGCGCATATCGTCAATTTTCTAGTAACTAGATCGATCCCACATTATTGGAACCGGCATTGTAAAGATAAGTTCTTCCACGAACTCAAATATTATTATTGGGAAGAACCACTTTTGTTCCATGTAGGATACGATCAAATTATACGGTGATGCGTAGCAGAAGAAGAGCAAGGAAGCATCCTATCAATGTGCCATTCATCAGCGTGTGGAGGACATTTTGCCGCACCAAAGATAATAGATAAAATTTTACAAAGCGGTTTTTATTGGCCCAGCATCTTCAAGGATGCCCACTGTTTTTATACGGAGTGCTTACAATGCCAAGCAGCATTAAACATCTCCAAGAGAGATGAAATGCCAATGAGGCCTATCCTTGAAGTGGAGATATTTGATTTATGGGGGATCGACTTTATGGGACCTTTTCCACCTCTTGATGGGAAAGAGTACATTTTGGTAGCGGTTGATTATGTGTCTAAGTGGGTAGAAGCTATTCCCACTAAGACAAACACTCATCGGGAAGTACTCAAGTTTGTCACGAGAAACATCTTCTCCCGATATGGTTATCCTAGGGCCATAATCAGTGATGGCGGCTCACACTTTAACAATGCACACTTTCATGCATTATTGAAGAAATATGGAGTACATCACCGCGTCACTACACCGTGCTACCCTCAAGCTAATGGGCAAGTTGAAGTGAGCAAGCGAGAGGTAAAAAACATTTTAAAGAAGATCATTCGACCAGACGGCAAAGATTGGGCGCATAAGCTTCTAGATGCATTATGGGCATATTGAACGGCTTACAAGACACCCATCGGGATGTCTTTGTTTCGATTCATATTTGGGAAGGCGTGCCATTTGCCAGTTGAGCTCGAGCATAGAGCCTACTGGGCAATTAAGAAGCTCAACTTATCTCTGGACGAAGCAAGTAAACATAGACTTCTCCAGCTGCAAGAATTACAAGAGTGAAGGCGTGACGCGTAGGAAAATGCGGAGATTTACAAAGAAAAGACCAATGCTTTTCACGACCGGAACATCAAAAGACGAACCTTCTACGTTGACCAAAAGGTTTGGTTATATAACTCTCGCCTTAAGCTTTTCCCAGGTAAGCTGCGCTCACGTTGGGACAGTCCGTACGTGGTTGTGGAATTGTTTGACAACGGATCAGTGCTTATTTCCAATCCTAAATCTAGCAAACAATTCAAGGTAAATGGGCATCGTCTAAAGCCTTACCTTATAGCAGAGCCACCCACACCAGTAGATAAGGTAAATCTGCATCTCCCTGAGGTAAATGAGGACGTGATAACGGTAACACCCTCATCTCATCGATCATCGTAGTTTCATTAAGTTTCATCTAGCTGAAGAGGTTAAACTAAGCGCTCTTGGGAGGCACCCCAAGATTATCTTACTGTTTTATTTTGTTTTTGTTTTGTAGTTTACATCAATGTACATAAGAAAATCCAACAAAGAAGCGAATTTGGACAAATTCCACTTCTCAACATGTGTTTGAACACACATTAATGAGTTTTTCTAAACCTTTTTAAATATTTTCACTTCTCACTTTAATTTACAATATTTTCATGTAATGAATGATATGATTGGCATGTTTTTATGGACATTTTTATTTCATTGAGGACAATGAAAGATTTAAGTTGGGGGGTGAGGACTAAGAAAAACTCAAAATTTTCAAAATTTTCAAAATTTTTAAACTTTTTACTATTTAAAACTCCTATTTTTCAAATTTTTTTACCACTTTTAAACACCTTAGAAGTCTTAAACATTTTGAGATCCTATTCCTAGAGATGTAGAAGTGAGGGCCTCATAGCCCATGTGATTACATTTTGAGTAATAAAGCCAAGTGATCTAGAGAAACCATGGATTCTTTTTAGTGGTTGACTTCTTAGGGGTTGGGTATCTAACAGGCACTGAGGAAAATGAGTAATCAGAGGTTGAAGTGCTATTGGATTGAAAAGGAGAGATTTTGAGTGAAGTCCAAGCTAATTCCTATCTTCTACCTTACATCAGCCGAACCTGCTTGGTGTGGGAATTTCTCGCTTCCGAACTTTCTCTTAGAAGAGTGCAAAGTGCCATAATTTTTTATGCACCTATTTTATCCTATAGGCATTTAGTTTTACCTTTCCATAACAATCAAGTAGACACCCAAATTTCAGCCTCACTGATTATAATTACACTCCGTAGCGATTAAGATATCCACCACATTTTCTTTTCCATCATCTACACATCTTCTTTACAATTTTCCCTTTCAAGCAAATATTCCTTCATATTAAGCTTCAGAGATTTAGAAATACTCTCTTCAAACATCAAGACATCCTCCATATCCTTGTTTTATGCAAAGTCTTCAAATGTTATCTTCTTCTCTAAGAAAGTTACAATATCCAAAAAGAAGAAAAAAAAGAGAAGAAAAATCTGAAATGAAGAAAAAAAAGAAGACAAAAAGAATGAAGGAAAGAAAATGAGGAGAAAAAGAAAGAGAGAAATAAAGAAAGTGAAAAGAAGGAGAACAATATGGGAAAAATACCTGTCATCATCCATGTAAATACCTATCTCTACCCATTACTTCCATTCCATTCCATTTTCCACGTTGTTAATATCAAGTATATCACTCCACACCATCTCTATCGAATTCTATCTATCCTTTTCTACCATCATCATCCACATCATTTGGGAGAATAATTAGACATCAGTGGTACCTTTTTGCATATAATATCCATCTTGTTTTTATGCTGATTTGCTTTTAACCAAGTTATTCCTTTAGATATAGTGTCTTTTTAACTCTTTCAGCTACCTCATAACGATGCATCTTAAATAGGAAAACCTTTGCAATGCACTCTTTAAGGGAGAAAGAAGAGTTGAGGGGAATTCTAATGAACCAAGTAGCCTCCAAAATGAGTGAAAGATTGATGTGAGAATTAGAGAGGTGCGGATTACATCTGCTCATGAGAGTGTGAGAATCTTTTCATTTCCATAGCATCAGACCTTAGATATGCTCACCTCGATTACACTTGAGTATTTTGACTCGACTATTAGCTGATGAGAACTACCCTACTATGCTCTAAGGAAGTCGACCTAGTTATGGAATCTAGATCACCATGGTCCACACTATGATGAAAAGTTGATCACACACTGATACAATTCACTTCTTTAGTTGCAGGATCAAAGGATGATAAGACTTTCTAAGGAGATTACCTCGTGAATTGCTAAGAGACTAGAAATTATTTTAGTTGGGGGGTGTGATAACATGCTATTTATGCATGTACATACATAGTTATTAATGCAAATGAATGCATTAATCAGTACAAATATATGCATGTTATCATCTTTAAAGCATATTTCTATCATTTTGTGTAAATTCATGTTATGATCTAAAAATACACTAAATTATGGATTATTATGAATAATTAAACATTTCAATCTTTAATCTTAATTATTTTTATGATCATAATCATGTTTTAAGGGTGAAAATATTGAAAAAAAGACATTTACTAACATTTATGTATTTATATGAATTTATTTTATATAATACATAAATGTATAAAATTAATATAAATTAATTCTCATATTATGTTTATAATTTGACTTTTTAAAATGGTAGATTATTCAATTGTGAATCCAACAAAACAAATTTGACTTAATTTAGAGTTATATTTTTAAAGTTATGAATTTTACAATTTTTAGGAATATTTCTGAAATTTTTCTGAATTTAATTAGATTTTTATTTCAATTTTTTAAAATTTAATTTAATTAGAAAAATGCAAAAATTTGGCAGCGCCAAGTGGACAGGCGCGAGCGCCTACGAGGCGCGGGATGTGAGGTGGCGCTGATGCTGACGTGGACGCGTATTTTATTTACTCTACATATTGGTTTTAATAAGTATATAGGTCTTCCGATTATCGGGAGACAAGTCTATTAATCCCTCTAAAACCGCGTAGCTTATATAGAGATATTTTTTCTTCAATTTCTTCCGAGTGGGACTAAACTCCCTTCATTTATTTTGTTTGCAGGAGACAAGGCCACATCTCGCCTGTTGAATCCAATCGCGATCAACGCGATGACGTCGATGCGGTGGACACGAAGTCCACCACATCAACAATCAAGCACGTGCTCATATAAGAGTAGTAAGTGAACGCATCACAGTCGTCTATCGCGATGAATCACTGATCGATCCCAACCGTCGGATAGATATCCGACGAATCAAATGAAGCAACGATTCATTTTAAAGGACATCAAATCGCGATCATTCATCCCAATGATTAGAATCACATCCAACGGCCAAAATCAATTTTCGTTCTTTTTAAAAACGGTTCTTTGCGACGAAGAACTTGTTCGTGATAATTTCTTGATTTCTCCCTGTTTAGAGAATCAAATTGGGCGCCGTTTATTTCTGTGTAATCGCAACTCATTTCCGCTCCACTTTAATGCATCAATTTCAACTTTATTCGAGGGAGAAATGAGAATTACCTTCTTGAACACCAACATTCGTCTTCGAAAATTCGGAATGAACAACCATGAATCCAGCGATTAATTAGATCATTTCGAAGGCTAATTTGGGTTAGATTGTGTATTTTCACCTTAATCTTTCATCATTTAACGCTAATTTTGATTTTAGAATTGTAGATTTAGTTTAATTTAGTTTAATTTTTGGTTTTAAATTGTTTTTAGAAACGAATTTTTCTTCTCTCTTCAAACTTCAATTTCCCTTCGAATTCTTATCCAAATCACCTGATTTTTGATTTCGTGGATTCAATTTTGAGTTATCTTTGTTAATATACTAAAACACCCAATTTCTAATTTCAATTCATCGTGCGATTTGACCGATCTTTAAAGATATCGCTCAAATTTCCCTAATTCTCCGTGGATTCGACCCTTAATTACCATTATACTAATTAGTTACTTTGATCAATCATAAATTGGTAAGTTTAGAACTTTGTGTTGACACTAAGTTGTGTGCATTTAAGGACCATATGATTTAGTCTCGTCAGGCACCTTCACCTTCAGACGCATGCCATGTAGACTATGCAGTGCCCCCGTGACCTTTCAATGATGCATGCCAACTATCTTCTCCGACTTTCTAGGCGATAGTTGAGAATTCTTCATGGACAATTTCTCCGTCTTTGGAAATAACTTCGAAAGTTGTCTTGCTCACCTGTCAAAGATACTGGAGGAAGCGACTAGTGTTAAATTGGAAAAAATCTCACTTCATGGTATGAGAGGGAGTAGTGCTTGGGCATATCATCTCGGGCAAAGGTTTAAAAGTGGAGAAGGCCAAGATAGAGGTCATCCAAAACCTCCCTCTACCAAGTACCGTTAGAGACTTGAGGAGCTTTCTTGGGCACGTCGGCTTCTATCAGAGATTCATCCACGACTTTGCGAAAGTCTCCAAGCCACTCACCACCCTTCTTTACAAATACAAGGACTTCATCATTGAAGAAAAAGGGAAGCGCGCATTCATAATGCTGAAGCAAGCATTGATCGAGGCCCCGATACTTCAATGTCCTAATTGGGACTTACCCTTCCAGACGTGATAAGTGTGCGACACTTCGAACTTTGCGGTGGGTGCAATCTTGGGGCAACGACTTGACAAGAAGCCAAGGGAAATCTGCTCTGCATGTAAGACCCTCATCGACGCTCAAATAAATTATAGGACTACGGAGAAAGAGCTTCTGGCGGTGGTCTACGCTCTCAAGAAGTTTTGGCCTTACATCTTGGGGAGCAAGATCATCATCTACACTGATCATGCGGCCTTAACATACTTGCTCTCCAAGAAAGAGGCCAAACCACGACTGATACAATGGGTGCTGCTCCTTCAAGAATTCGAGATGGAGATAAAAGACAAGAAGGGCAACGAAAACTTGGTGGTAGACCAGTTATCACATCTCCACATCTCCGGAGGAGGAGATATCAGTGACACATTCCCAGAAGAGCATCTCCTTGCCATCTCGAGTCACGCTCCTTGGTACGCACACATCACCAACTTTATCGTCACTAGATCGAGCCTTGAGCAATAGAACCGGCATAAAAAAGATAAGTTCTACCACGAGCTCAAGTACTACTTTTGGGAAGAACCACTTTTATTACACCTATGATACGATCAAATGATCCAACGATGTGTACCGGAGGAGAAGCAAGGAGATATCGTAACGATGTGTCACTCATTGACATGCGGAGGACATTTCGCGGTACGCAAGACCCGGACAAGATCCTGTAGAGCGGCTTCTAATGGCCCTCCATCTTCAAGGACGCCCACTATTTCTACACGGAATGCCTACAATGTCAAGCGGAGATAAACATCTCCAAGTGAGATGAGATGCCGATGTGGCCAATCCTTGAAGTGGAGACCTTTGACCTTTGGGAGATAGACTTCATGGGACCTTTTCCACCTTCGACGGGAAAAGAGTACATACTAGTGGCGGTGAAATATGTGTCCAAGTGGGCTGAAGCCATCCCCACTAGGATTCTGAGATTCATTGGGAGATTCTGAGATTCGTCACACGGTGCATCTTTGCCCGGTACGGTTGTCCGAGGGCCATCATCAGCAACGACGGATTACACTTCAATAATGCTCACTTTCAGGCATTGTAGAAGAAGTACGGAGTACACCACTGCATCACCACACTAACCCACCCTTAGGCAAATGGGAAAGTAGAGGTTAGTAATCGAGAAGTCAAGACCATACTCAAGAAGATAATTCGTCCAGATGGGAAGGATTGGGCACACAAGCTTCTCGACGCACTATGGGCATACCGGATGGCATACAGGACACCTATTAGGATGTCTCCCTTTTGGCTTATCTTTGGGAAAGCTTACCATCTTCTGATTGAGCTAGAGCATTGAGCCTACTGGGCTATCAGAAAGCTCAACCTATCACTGGATGAAGCAGGGAAAGAACAACTTCTTCAGCTCAAGGAGTTACAAGAGTAGAGGCACAACGCATACGAGAACGCGGCAATCTACAAATAGAAGACCAAGGCCTTTCACGACCGACACATCCGACGACGATCATTCCATGTCAACGAAAAGGTCTGGCTCTACAATTCGCGCCTCAAGCTCTTTCTTGGAAAGCTTTGCTCCAGATGGGATGGTCCGTACATGGTTCTAAAGTTGTTCGATGGCGGATCGGTACTCATCTACGACGCTAAATTTGGTCGAAAATTCAAGGTAAACGGCCATCGTCTCAAGCCGTACCTGATCTCAGAGCCACCAGCACCAGCAGATAAGGTAAATATGCATCTTCTTGAGCACTCAAGGAGGTGACGGTATCACCCTCGACCCATCATTAGTTCTAGGTTTTATTTTTGTTTAGTCTAGCTGAAGATGTTAAACTTAGCGCTCTTGGGAGGCAGCCCAAGATTATCTTACCTTTTTAGTTTTATAATTTTTATAGATACCGGAGAACTACATTAGGAAAGGGCGCACCGGAAATCCCACGAGCATCACAAAATAATGAGCCTTTCTAAACCTCCCTCACCACATTTTTATATTATTTTCATGCCATGATTCGATTAGTTTTCACATTAGCATGTAGTTTTCATTGAGGGCAATGAAAAATTCTAGTTGGGGGGCGAGGATTTAGTAAAAGCTGTACCTTCACATTAGCATGTAGTTTTCATTGAGGGCAATGAAAAATTCTAGTTGGTGGGTGAGGATTTAGTAAAAGCTGTACCTTCACATTAGCATGTAGTTTTCATTGAGGGCAATGAAAAATTCTAGTTGGGGGGTGAGGATTTAGTAAAAGCTGTACCTTCACATTAGCATGTAGTTTTCATTGAGGGCAATGAAAAATTCTAGTTGGGGGGTGAGGATTTAGTAAAAGCTGTACCTTCACATTAGCATGTAGTTTTCATTGAGGGCAATGAAAAATTCTAGTTGGGGGGTGAGGATTTAGTAAAAGCTGTTACCATTTTAAAAATTTTAAAATTCTACCTTCAAAAAGCCTAATTTTCAAAAACTTTTGATCCAATCTACCCCACCTTAGAAGTCTTTTCATCTAGAGATCTGACCTACTTGAGATGTAGAAGTGAAGGCCTCATAGCCCATATCATTACATTTTGAGTAATAAAGCCAAATGATCTAGAGAAACCATGGATTATACTTAGTAGTTGACTTCTTTGGGGTTGGATACCTAACAAGCACCAAGGACAAAGAGTAATCAGAGGTTGAAATTTTATGGGATTGAAAAGGAGAGTATTTGAGAGAAATATAAATTTTATTCCCTAGCTATCATCAGCCTAAACTGCTTAGTATAAGGAATTTCTCGATTCTAGACTTTCCCTTTTTAAGAGTGCAATGATCCATAATTCTTGTAGCACCTATCTTTCCTTATAGGTATGTAGTTTATTTCTTCCAAAGCAGTTAAGTAGTTACACCACTTTCTTTTAAACTTCACTTTTGATAACGAACACTCCCAAGTGACTCACAAATCCATCACATGTTCCATTTCTTCCCCACATGTACTTATACCTTCACTACACTTCATTTTCTACATACTCTCTTCAGAAATCCTAGAACTCCTCCATAACATCATTCTAGTCTTCTGAAATGCTTAAAAAAAGAAGAAAAAGAATAAGAAAGAGGAGAAAAGTCAAAAGAAAGAGAGAAATAAGAAGTTACAAGAAGGAAAGTAAGTGAGAATATCTTCTACACTCATTTCCGCATCCACGGAGGGTTTGAAATCGAGATTTGGTTGAGAGACAAGGGAGCAATTGAAGCTTGAACTCCACGATCGCGTTCTTCATATTTTTGACGATTTAGGTGATTAATCGTGTTAATTTGATCGCTCTTTAGGGTTTGTGGAGTCAGTTTTTGCTAATCTATCATCCATTCATGTTTAATTTCTATTTAGATTAGGAATTAAAGTTTAATTCCATTTAATTTTTATTAAATTTGAGATTTACGAATTTAGAAAATTCTCTATACTTCAGTCTTCAATTTCTCCGCGAAAATCAAAGTCAAATTCAATGATTTTTGATTCCGTGGAAATGATTTGAAGATCTCTTTTATAATTTACCATTTTCCCCAATTTCTATCATTAATTCATAGTCCGATTTGATCAATTTCGAAAAGATCATCATAAATTTTGTTATTTCCCTGTGGATTTGACCCTTATTTATCATAATACCCCTCAATTTAAGATATTTTCATCAAATTGGTAAGTTTGGACTTTGTTTTGACATGAGACCGTGTGAAATTGACGACCTCACAGTCCCGTCTCGTTAGCAACCTCTAGGGCATGTTGCTCAAGGGGAGACTTCCAAGGTTTGCCTTCTTTGTCGTGCTATCTATGGGCTGAACCAAAGTCGTCGCGCCTGGTTTGTTAAGTTCAATGGTCTGCTAATGGCTTATGGCTTTAACCCTTGCTAGTTTGACCTAATAGGGATGCGCAAGACAACGTCAATATGATATGTGGTACTTGCAATATATGAGGATGCCATTCTATTGATTGGTAGCGATGAGACTGGTATCTCTACTAACAAAGCTTATCTTTAGACGCACTTTGCAATACATGACTTGAAGACACCATGATATTTCCTTGGGATGGAGTTTGCATGCTTGAGTTTGAGAAATTGGATTAGTGACCTCTTGGGTGGTGCTCATAATTTATCTTGCTCAAGGATATTAGTCCCACATAAGTTTGTAAAATAGAGGCTTGTAATCTCTTCTTTACTCACTTAATACAATTGGGCTTTACCATTCACAAACCTCTTCAATTTACAAAAAGTAAACATAGTAATTACCAAATTGAGTTATCTTAATTCATGAAAAATGAAAAAGAGTTTCTGAAATATAGATGTCATCAATATATCTTTTGAAAACTATAATTTTTTTCAATATAATTTTAGATATGAAAAAAATTCTATTATTATATACTTACTTCAGAAAAGAGTTTTATTTAGAAAATCATATTATTTAATCAATTAATGTAATTTCCATTTCGTACAATTGGATTTGACTTATCAATTCACCACACTATTATGAAAATTGTATGGGTTTATTTATCCTAAGTAATGAAACTTGAGCCGAGTGTTGTGTAACAAGCCTTGGGGCTGATATTTAGTTGAGCAAATGTGTTGTAACATATGGCAGTTACATAAATGTGTTGTAGCACATTATCTATTCGGTCTCAATATACTCTACATACCTATCAAATAATTTAGAACTTTTAAATTATCATAAAATTTATGTAAACATATTCATTATTATTCAAAAATTTAAGTCTCTCATGCAATCATTGATATATCTATAAAGCTTTTGATTTCATAAATATTTTGATGTTTCAAACTGGAACTCATAAATACCTTTGTACAATCTTCAGACATTTGGATCAGCCATGTCATTATCTTTTTTCCTTTCTTCAAAAGAACCAGTCAACTTCTAAGGCCAAAATTGCCTCACTTTAGCTTTGTAAGGATATCCACCTCCACATGAAGACTGGTTTCTTCCTTCTTGGGCTGCCTAGAAGCTGAATACCAGATAAGCTCTAGCTCACAAGAATGAGTTGATTTCAGCCTTAATTCATCAGCTTGTGGAAGGAATAGGTGGGGTTTGTTGGGTTTCCCTTAGAGAAAGTAATGCTGCCTAACAGTATGAGCTGAAGAGTGACAGATGAAGAATAGGTGAGAGTTGAACAAGGAGTGAGAATAATGAAGGTAAATAAAATTATTTTTCTGGTCATTACATCCACACAGATATGATACTATCACCATAAGCAGAGGGGTGGTCACTATATTATCTAAAAGATACTAATATCAGTGCAGAGAGAGATATGCATGATGGAATATTGTACGAAAATGAACACCTTTCTCTGTCCAAGCAAAGCTACGATAATTTTATTGAGATTATCCTCTTCTCATGAGTATCAGTCACTTGTTGATTTGCCTTTTTTATTGAAATTAGTCTGCATAATAAATCTATTCGTGCATAGCTCAACGGCTATTGGTCGAGGTAATCATCATTAGTGAATGTTGTCAATCCATATTTAATTTGTTTTTTACTAATTTTTCTTGTTCTTTTCATATATGACAAGAAAATATTGATGATATATCATCTCCGTTAAGTTCATTGCTATCACGTTTCTTTCTGTTTAAATGACATCCAAATTTGAGAAATTTTCCGATCTATACTCCTTAAGAGAGAGAGATTAACTGTCATACGTAAGAGAAATATGGATATTTAGAACATTCGAAAGAGGATAAATGAACTAAGGATATCCACATAACGCAAAAGATGTAGCTTACTGAGGGAGTTAAACGACAACATTTATAGAATTAATGAAAAAGTCTGATGTATGATATTGATGTCTCTCTCTTTCTGTAAAAATCTCGAAATTTACTTTTGAGATTAACATAGGCCAGTCAACACTATGTTTCAAGAGACCACGCCATTTTTTTACGTCTTGATAAATAATTTTTTTTCGTACAACAACTGATATCTCTATCGTTATGCATAATCTAGAGTTAAATGGCATTAATCCTCAAGGATTATCTAAAACTTTGTTTTTAACTTTTTATTCTCTCTCTCTGAAGTACCAATAGATTATCCAAAATTTAGTGTTTATTTGTGACTCCCTCTCTCAAGCACGCATAGATTAATCAAAATTTTGTGTTTATTTATGACTCTCTCTTCATCTCTCTCTCATCCAAATTATGCATACTTGAAAGTTGCATGGCATGACAATCCTCAAGTAATATTAGAAAGTTTATTTTTAATTACGAAATTTGTTCTTTCCTCTCTCCACTTGCAGCTATTCAGTAATAAAAAACCCGAGAAAGGGACCCAAACCCTAAACTGTAAGCCCTCTTTCTCTCTCAAGCCGATCCTCGAAGGAAGACATGACGAGAGAGAAACATAAATAAAAATATGTCTTCTATTCATGAAAACTACTCTCTCTTAACCTCTGAATCTCTCTATTACTGGCTGCCTTTTTTCCAAATATTTTACAATTTTTTTGTTGGATACTTGAACGTTACATGACATTACAATCCTCATTGAGACGTTAAGATTATCAAAAATGTTGCCATTAATCACAACGATCTCCCTCTCTCCCTCTTTCCCTTTCGCTCTCCCTCTCCGCACCATTTCCAATTGCGGTCACTAACTTTGCAAGAACCTTAGAGAGGGATCACAAACCCTAAAGCAAACACCCCTCCTATTTTTCTCGCTGGCCTATCTCAGCAAAAAAATGCATGACGAGACAAGAACATAACTTTGTTTTTTATTTCTGAAAACTGTTCTCTCTCTCTCTCTTTCACGCTCTCGTAATTATGAAATATTTTTCTTTTATTCCCGATGATCTCTCTCTCTTTTCACAGTCCTGATTGCAGCGACCAATTACGATGATTTACGTCTCTTATCTCTCTCTGTCCCTCTAAATCTCTCTAGTGACGGGTACTTGAACGTTACATGGCTTTTAATTACGCTGATATCTCTTCCCCTCCTCCCTCTTTCCCTTTCGCTCTCCCTCTCCGCGCCATTTCCAATTGCGGTCACTAACTTTGCAAGAACCTTAGAGAGGGATCACAAACCCTGAAGCAAACACCCCTCCTATTTTTCTCGCTAGCCTATCTCAGCAAAAAAATGCATGACGAGACAAGAACATAACTTTGTTTTTTATTTCTGAAAACTGTTCTCTCTCTCTCTCTCTCTTTCAGGCTCTCGTAATTATGAACTATTTTTCTTTTATTCCCGATGATCTCTCTCTCTTTTCACAGTCCTGATTGCAGCGACCAATTACGATGATTTCTGTCTCTCATCTCTCTCTGTCCCTCTAAATCTCTCTAGTGACGGGTACTTGAACGTTACATGGCTTTTAATTATGCTGATATCTCTTCCCCTCCTCTCTTCCTCTGTCTCTCTTTGTATCTCTAGTGACGAGTACTTGATCGTTACATGGCTTTTATTCCGATGATCTCTCTTTCTCTCTCTCTGGGTACCATTCCCAAGTGCAGGCACGTACCACTATAAGAACCCTTGATAGGAACACAAACCCTAAACCAATCCACCCTACGCTTTCTTTCTCTAGCCATCTAAAAACATCAAATACCCATGCCTAGGGGGAAGGTGAAGCTACAGTTTGTAGCCAAGAACAAAGCAAGAAATGTTTCGTACAAGAAGAGAAAGGTGGGATTATTCAAGAAAGCCCAAGTTCTAAACATCCTCTGCGATATAGACGTGTGCATCATCATTCAACACCCGAATGATCCCCCACCGGAGATATTTCCAAACCATAATGAAGCCGCCAAAATTCTTCAACACTACAAGAAGCTTCCAGAATATGAACGCAGCTACAGAAGATTTGACCTAGGAAGCTTCCTATGTCATGAATAGGGAAAGAAAATCAAGAAAATGAAAAAGGAGATAGCCAAGGAGATAACTGCCTATAAGTGGTTATACTTTGAGCTCCTTTTCTTTGGATTTCTTCATGGAGATTATATTTTGGAAGATCTTGCTTTTGAAGATATCACAGGTTTACTTCAGTTGATGGAGATCAACATCTCCAAGATAGATGCTAGGAGGGCCCAGGAGATGAGTTTTGGTGTTTGGGAGGGTGGTTTTTCTCTTTTAATGGAGGAGGTGCCGACGTTGACTTTTCCGGATGTTGATTTCCGTTGTAACGAAGAGTTGGGCACTTACAGTCTCATGAACTATGGAGGGGTCGAACCCTATTTTTTCTTCTACTGATTAGGGTTTCATCTTTCTGTGCTCCAATGTTGCTGTAATTTGTGTTCGGTAGCCTTTCTGTGGTTTATCTGGTTTTGTTTCTTTGCAACAAAGGAAAGATGAATGTTTCATTAAACAAGAGTAAATCTTTTTACATGAAAAAGTGGGATGACGAGAAAGGAATATTGTGTAATCCTAGTAAAATCATTGAATTATGATTGACTGATGGAATTTGGTTTTCATTTACCCGTTGAAGAGTCTGTGGCCGTTCTTTTCCTTTCAAGAAGCAAGTCTTCAGCTGCAAATATCTTATGATGATCTATTTAGTGGCATTTTTGTAATATAATTTTCTAAGAGAGTACCGATTCTGTGGTCTTATCTCTTCGGATAAATATATAACCCTAATTGTGCAGAAATGTACAGCCATGTTTGGTATTTACTTCTCTTCTCTCCCTCTCTCTCTCTCTCTCTCTCTCTCTCTCTCTCTCTCTCCCCATTCATCTCTATTTTTAATGGTCGATGGACATGCTAATTAACTGACATCAACCATTGATATCACTTCTGATTTCAATGATTTGCTCCAATTTCACTTAAAAGTGAAAGGTGAGTCTTGCCAATCCTTGTGTGGGTGCTATCTATCTTGCTTCCCTTGCTGTTGGTCACACCAATCATGCATTTTCATGAGCATGATTATTTAAAGATCAAAGGAGGTCCAATGTCAACATTGGACAAATCTCCAATCAAATATTAAATTTGACTAAGTACTATGTCCCAATGAGTACGAAACAAGATAGATCTATGGAGTGCATGGAGAACTGTTATCCCAGTTGCACTCCTAGCCCAAAGGTGGGTGCTCTATCAAGCTTCATGGCCCTAATTTCTCACCATATCAAGATTCATTTTCTTGATCTGCAAGATCCTATAGGACATAGAGTCTTAAAAATGATTTTTGACAGCAGGTTCAAGTAGTGTGAAGCAAATAAAAACAAGATGGCTTCATGTCCACTCAAAGAAAATATATAGCACACAAGATTCATTATTATTCATCATAAAAAAATGGGAAATGGCATGTGAATTTCAATTTCATGAAACTAATTACCTCCACCATTTAAGGTACTTGAAAATTTCCATGCCTTATAAAATAGGTCAAACTCTTGAGCTGAAAATTATGATACACATTTTAATGGGATGACCCAGATTCTTATAAAAGATGAATAATGTCAAAAAAAAAAGGGGACATAGATCATTGCCATCAGTTCTATAAACATCGTCATAGAAAAGATCACTCTTCTGACTTATGTTGGATGAAATATGGTTATCCAAGTGGGCTATACACAAGTCTAATGAAATTCTGAACTCTTTCAAGAACAAGGACATTAGTATATATCAAGAGAAATATGACCACCCCATCAATACTGGAGTGCGTTATTGTTGATCCTTCACCATTAAATTTCTCTCCAAGTGCTTTGGCAACCAATCAATAGGTACACACCTGTAAACTGCTCATTGATGGAAATTGTGGTACCTCCTTGCATATTATAGTAAAATTCTCAAATGATCTACGCATTAAAATTTTCTCTTGTAAAATTCAACTGATCTTAAGATTTGAAATTACTAAATTACTTAAATGAAGAAAATCTCTCAAGAATAGTGATACTCTATGAAATTAAATTGAGTTCCCTCATACTTCCTTGTTTATGATATATGATGTATGAAGAAAAATTATGAGACTATTGCCTCAAACTTACTATTAATTTATTTTTATCAATCTATTTTTAATGGTTGGCAAAGAAAATAGGACTTTAAGGATAGAAAATATGATTTGAAAGATATTTTAGTTTCTCAAAATATTAAGTGAAACAGATTGCCCCTTATTTAGAATAGTAAATAAAAAACCCCCACGAACAAGTGTCAAAAACTACATGGTAAGTATGAGAAATGAAAATTTACACATATAAATAAATGGAATATTAGTTATCCATAACATTATATGTAGTACAGTGATTACAGTATTTACTATTCATGTGTATACTTGTCTACTTATTTAGTGCAAGTAAAATGTTCTTATAAGCACATAGACCTATTTCAAGTAAATATTTAGGGCATGCTTGATGACTCAAAAGTAGAGAATTATTATCGTTGATTAATGCATTTTTTTCTTATATTTTGAATATATATATATATATATATACATATCTGTATAGAGAGCGAGAGAGAGGGAGAGAGAGAGAGAGAAAGAGAGAGAGATCACGGAATAGTTCTATGTTTGCAAGGACAGTTTTCAAGATGCTTCCTTATTAAATATATTAAAAAAATTAAAAATATATTTGGATTAATGGATACTTCTGCCTTAGGTTTCATAGAGAGAGTATGCAAGCTTTCTAACATAATTGCACAATATTAAGTTCAAAATGACATCAATAATAACACATACTTAAGTTAAAAATGAAAAACTCTAAACATCGTTGATACTTCCAAGTATGAACCTAAACAAATTTAAAGAATCATTATCAATGAATTTTCAAGAATTCATTATCACAGTTGATGAACCATTCTCTCAAGAATGCCTTAAAGTTAATTTACAAGGGGTGCACCTTTTCTCCACTTCTGTCCACATTCTTTTTATTTTTGGCAAATATTCATTTTTCTCCCCTTGCACCATTATCTTTCCATCCCACATACATTTTTCCTTTTTTTTCTTCTCTATTTTGTTGATTGTCTTTTTTTCTCCTCTTTTCTTGTATTTTCTTTCTCCTTATTTTTCTATTCTTTTCGTATTCTCTCTCTCCCATTTTTTTCCTTCCTTTTTTCTTGTTTTCATTTATTTCTTCTTTTCTTCACCTCATAATATCATCATTTCTTACATAATCCTTGGGATGGTTAAGGGTCCTCTTTTCAATGACTATCCCCGATACTCTGTGCCACAACATTGCAAAGATTCTCGATATTGACAAAGCGAATCCACGCAATTGTTGAATACACACGGATAAGTATCAAAGAATTTACCAAAATCACAAATTTTAAAGATTAATCACAAATTAAAGAGTATAGTGGTGAATAAGGGTTAAATCCACAAAAAATTAAGGTATTTATTTAGGTATTCTTTGAAATCTGATCAAATTGGACAATGAACTGAGATCGGAAATTATGAATTTTGATAGATTTTCAAAGATAACTCAAAATCAAATCCACAAAATCAAAAATCACTTGATTTGGATCAAGGTTCACGGAGAAATCAACAAGCGAATTAGATAGAAATTTTGAAACACGAAGACGGAGAAATCCAAAATTAAAAAAAGAAAGAATAAATTTATGATTCTAAATTACAATCTAATCATACAGGATAAAAGAAGGAAAACACATAATCTAACCCAATATAGCGATCAAAATGATCCAATTGATCGCTGGATCAAAAGTTTTTCATTCCGTGATTTCAAAGACGATCGTAGGTGTTTAAGAGGTGAATTCTCTCAATTCTTTCACACAAATCTCACTTTCAACCACTCTGTTGAAGCGGAAGTGTGTCAAGAAAAGAAAAAAAGAGATTGAAGGATTGTGGTGTCTAGACAACTCAATTATTCAAAAAACCTAAGAATACATTTTATGTTGAACAACATTCGTATAAATTTTCAAATTTGGGGGTAACCATCGGATCTGGTGTGTCATCTTTGATTAATGGCTTAGATGAAATGCCAGGGTTTGAATTGTTACAGTTAAGTTGCGTCTGTAGGATTGGAGATGGAGCGCTGAGATATCGCCACGTTGCGCCTAAAGATGAAACGTGTGAAACGCTCGCCGTTTGATCTTGATCTAACACTCCAAATGCATTTCATCTCTTTTAATTTGAATCATTATAAGTCTTTTGATGAAGGGCTGAGATTAAATGTTTAAAAATACAAAGCGTCACCCAATTCGATTGCGCCGCATACCCCGACATAAGTGACGATCGATGGTTTTAATTTAACGCTTGAATCGGATGGTCCACGCAACGCCACGTCACCTGTGCATTTTAAAACAAAAACATAGTTCCACGTGAGAAAAAATGATGTGATTCAACGCGTATATAACATATAAGTGATATAGAGAGATACCGCTATGCTCAAAATGAAGGTTAATCTCTCTTATCATACACGTGCACATCGATGAGACGGGACCGCGAGGTTGTCAATTTCACACGGTCTCGTGTCAAAAATAATTCCAAACTTACTAATTTGACGAAAAAGTCTCGAATTGAGGGGTATAGTGGTAAATAAGGGTCAAATCCACTGGGAAATAAGGAAATTCTTGATGTATTCTTTGAAATTGATCAAATCAAACAAAATATCAATGGTAGAAATTGGGAAAAATGGTATATTATGAAAGATAACTTCAAATCGATTCCACGGAATCAAGAATCATCGAAATCGATCTTGATTTTGTGGAGAAATTGAAGATCGAAGTCGGAGGAAATTTTTGGACAAGAAAATCGCAAAACATGATAGGATGGTAAATTATGAAAAACGGCTTTCACTAATCCTAAATAGCAATCAAATTGACGCGATTAAACCTCTTAATCGCCGAAAATTGGAAGAATGCGATGTGGAGATTCAAGCGTGGATTTTTCCTAATCTACTCAACCAAATCTCGAGTTCTTGCCCTCCGTAAATGCGTAAATGAGAGAAGAAGAAGCTAGAATCGAGAGATTTGAGAGGGGAGGTGTCTAAACAGATCAATTGCCTTGATTTCCAACTCGAATGCTTTACAAATCGGGAGAACCTATCTTCTTATAGGATATTTGATGTAATCGTCCAATCGAAACGATCGACAGCTACGATGAAACGGTTCATCGTGGACCATTTTGATTAAATCGCAACCATCAGATCATGATGAACGGTCCAGATGAAGCCCGTTGGAGATGCGTCACAAAACGCTCTTGATCGCCGCCGTTGGATCTTGATTTGATGGTCAAGATGCTCCCTGCGTGGTTAAATCATGATCGTTATAATCCTCTTAAAACGCACATGTTCCTAATGAGATGCGGTTGACAACGAGTACATCCGATTGACGTGCGATGATCCGCACGCCCTCCGATCCGACGCCTCTCCCTTCGCCACGTGTCCTGCGATTTAGAATTCCGTGTGGAGCTTAGTCCCACACGGAGAAGATTAAAGAAGACCGAAGGGTTTATATTAAGCAATGAAATAAGAGGGATAATACGATTCCGATAATCGGATGGTCTTATAAGTACGATAAACCATATATTTAGATAAATATGAATAATAGCCTTGTGTCACCTCCGGGCCACTCAAGCGCTCGCGTGGGAACGTGTGGCGCTGCCACGTGGCCTTGCGTGCCACGTCCCATTCACGTGGGTCTCGCGCGAAACTATTTTAAATCATTTTAATCTTTTAAAAATCGAAATTAATTAAAAAAAATCAGGAAAAATCCCTAAAAATAGAAAGTTCATAACTTTAAAAATATAACTCCAAATTAATCCAAATTTCTTTCATTTGATCCAAAATTTGATTATCTTTCATCCTAAAGAATCAAAATGATAAATAATGAGAGTTTTATTTTTCATTTCAAAAATATGTTTATTTTTTTAGGATTTTAACTTAAGAAAATATAAATAAACATTTTTAAACCTTTTCTCTCATTATTTTGACTCTAAAAGCATCTATAATCTCAAGTAAAGATGGGTTATTAAGTTATTCATCTTTGAATCATCATATTAAACCCTAATTTGAAGTTTTTTTTGAGATTATAATGATTTATTGTGGAATGATAGAAAAATACATATAAATATGATAACGTGCATGGAAATGAAATTATTTATACCTTAATATGCATCAAAAATCATGTTTAATAATTATTATTTAGCATGTTATCACACACCCCCAGTTTAAATTATTGCTAGTCTCTTAGCGATTTACTATATGATCTACCTTGAAGGTCTTTTCATCCTTTGATCCTACTATTTAAAAGGTGAAGTTTATATATGTATGATCATGTTTTTCTCATAGTGTAGGCCATAATGATCTAGATTCCATCTCTAGGTTGACCTCTTTAGTGCATGTTAGGGTAGAGCTCATCAGCTAATGCCCAAATCTAATTCTTAATTGTAATCAAGGTGAGCATATCTAAGGTATGATGCTTTGGTAATGAAAATATACTCACTCTCTCATGAGTGGATATAATTCCTTACCCTCTCCATAAATACATCACTTCTTCCCTCAAAATGGAGGCTACTTAGTACTTAAAATTCCCCTCAACTCGCTTTCCTCCTTAAAAGAGTGCAATTCAAAAGGATTCCTATCTTTGGATGCATTGTGTGAGGAGGCTGAAGGAAAGAAAAGATACCATTTCTAAAGGTATAACTTGGCTAAAAGCGAATATGCTGATAAAATAAAGTGGATTATAAAAACAAAGAAGGTACCACTTATTATGATTATATTCCCAATTGA
Source organism: Lemna minuta (assembly GCA_024174645.1). Lineage (NCBI taxonomy): Eukaryota > Viridiplantae > Streptophyta > Magnoliopsida > Alismatales > Araceae > Lemna > Lemna minuta. Next base: position 9,627,197 of record CM044115.1, on the reverse strand, counting down.
GGTGGATGGTGATAGATAGGGTAGAAGGTGGAGATGATAGGGGAGGTAGAGATAAAGGTAGAAGATGTTCCCACTTATTTCCTTCTTGTAACTTCTTATTTCTCTCTTTCTTTTGACTTTTATACTCTTTCTTTTCTTCTTCTTCTTCTTTTTTTTTAAGCATTTCAGAAGACTAGAATGATGATGGGGAGGAGTTTTAGGATTTCTGAAGAGAGTGTGTAGCAAATGAAGTGTAGTGAAGGTATAAGTACATGTGGGAGAAAAATGGAAGGTGAGATGGATATGTGAGTTCACTTGGGAGTGTTCATCAGAAAAAACAAAATTTAAAACAAAGTGGTGTAACTACTTGACTGCTTTGGAAGAGAAAAACTACATGCCTATAAGGAAAGATAGGTTCTACAAGAATTATGGATCATTGCACTCTTTAAAAGGGAAAGTCTAGAATCGAGAAATTCCTTATACTAAGCAATTTTGGCTAATGATAGGTATGGGATGGAATTTTCTTTTCTCTCAAATACTCTCCTTTTCAATCCCATAGCATTTCAACCTCTGATTACTTTTCTTCCTTTGTGCCTTTTAGGTACTGATAACATGCATTTATAACTTAATTTCTTATCAAAATTAACTTATATTCATGCTCATCTTATGTGAATATGATGCATGTTATCATAGTTTTTAGGAACTTTCTCCATTGGTATGTCATTTCACTAAAGTCGATATTTATGCCCAAATGAGGGATAATTTTATGCTTGATTGATGATTAATCTTTGGCAAAGTTAAAATTAATGGATGTTAATCTCTTTTCTTGAATTTATTGACTTTACTGCATGTTTTGAAAGATAATTTCAAGATGAAAATGTGATTAAGAAGATTTCTTATGAAATGATTTAAGTAATTTTTAATTCATCTTAGTTTCTTCTTTAAAATTATCTTTTGGATGACATAATGTTAAAAAGGAAGAAAATTATGATACAATGGAGAAAATTTGGAATAAAAAGGAGTTGTATATTTAAAGTTATGAATTTCTGAAGTTTATGTGATGGAGAATTATTTTGAATCATGAACACAAAGGTTCTAAGTGAACCTATCCTCCTCCTCCTCCTCCTTATTCACTCATGAGCTTGAAAATTTATCCATTTATTAAATGGATGAAAAGACCTCTCAAATTAATTGAAAGAGTGTAGATCTTAAGGGAATTACCCTCCCTCCTTCCTTTATTTTACACTGATCTAAAGATTGACTTGGTCAAAGAATTTGATCCTTATCCTTAGATAATTAGAAATCCCTTGAATGGATCAAGTCAACCACCCTTTTACCTTTGATATAGGTTCCTAATTTTCCAAACCATATCCACTATATCATAGGTACCTTATATAATTTTAATTAATGATCTCCAAAAGAAAATCGATAGGAATCCTTTTGTTATTAAATTCCTTTTCCCTTTGACTACCACCTATAGTGAGACGTTTATAAGAGATCTATATATTATTATTACTGTTAGAAGAAGTTAACTTCAGTGGCAGCTCAAGTCCAAGTCCAAGAAGACAATGAAGACTAATAACAAGGAAGCCTCACAATGGAAGAAGGAATTCAGTCTACAAGCTTCATAAATAGTGAAATCACCAGTTACTTAAGAAGACTGCCACATACCACGAATTCCATAACAGAAGGAACAGTGGGCTATCACCAAACATAACAACCACGAGCAATAGAAGTATCTCCCTTCAGCTAAGAAGAAGCTTAAAGAAAAGGCCTCCAACACCAACACCTCTACATCTGAAGAGACAAGACAGCAAAGGTTTCCCCAAGATGAATCCAGTGGATTCCCCTCGAAGATATGACTCCTAAATAAACCACATTAGAAGCGCGACCTATTTCTGAAAAGTGTTAAAGACACCTAAGGCCTGCTACGACCGTGAAGGATGTTGCTTGGAAGATGTCTCGTCATATCGTCACCGAACAGAAGCCCTATACCACGGGAAAGTTGCGACTTATCCACGGAAAATGCTTCACTCGCTCAGTTCCTAATAGAGACGTTGGACTTCCCCGGGAACTACCACCTATATTCCGGGAACGGGGATGAAGAAGTTTCGAAGCAGAACGTGACTACGTACCACGTGAATGGAGCGTCCAGTTTGCCACAGACAACCACTTCCCACTAAAAGGAATCAGTCACAAACGAACTACAAGTATCTCTCCTCCACAGGAGATAGCAACGTCAACGATTCATGAAGACGGGTATCCAGTCCACTCCCAAGGGGAATGGAAGCACCCGACATCCGCCGCGTTCCTGAGAATCTTTCACATCAAGACAATTACCATCACAATGCGTCCAATTGGCATGCAAATCTCAACGACGGAACATCGTCAAATACGACTGAATCCAAGGAGTGAATCGCGAAAATAGAAAAATACATGCTCTCGTTGCGGGAGACGACAAAAGCAGCACAACCGCGGGTCAACACTGCAAATGGAGCTCCCGTCTGCCAGCGCGGAAGACGTCTTCCAGACGCGCTTCGATCTCTTATTCTCGTTCGTGACGCGTTCCAAGTGTGTTCTGCGCGCGTGACGACTTCACCGAAGGAAGAACACGGCGATTCCACGTCACTACGAAAGAAACTGTCATAGCTACTGCCGACCGTCCAAGCCTCCTCTCCATAGCCTCTACCGGAAATTCAGAATGTCAAGGACAAGAACGATTTGCTCAGTCAATCCGTAATACTCGGATAGAATAAGCATCTCGAAGACAACGACACATCTTGAAGACTTAGCCACGTGGAGAACCTCCTCGTCGTCAACCCGTCAGATGGACGACGTCAGTGGACAGGAAACAAGTCGCCTAAGCACCTCTGCAACTGACAATAATACTTCGCATGCGGGAACAAAGAAAATTGAAAACGCCCTTGATTTCCGTAACCGGCATACGCGGAAACGATGGCGACGCGACGCTTCACCGTAATGACTCTCTTCACTTCTACAAAACGGGAATTGTAAGAGTTGAAGAGAAGATGTTGATTTTGATAAAAACTTGTTACTATCTGGGTTCGTTTTACCCTTTGGGTTCATCGTGTTTCTCCTCGTGTTTCTCCTCGTGTCTCCATCAATCTCTCCCGTATCCTCTCTCTCCGAGTTCTATCACTCTTTCTGCTCTCCCTTCCGCTCTGTCCTCTTTCACCCATCTCAGAGTAAGAAGCAAACAGAGGAAATACACTCTATCGTGGATTAATCCGAAGCATACACTTCACGACACCTACAGGTAAGATCCTTAACTACTTCGTGAATGATAGTCCGCATTCCGAAATCTAAAGTCCAACGCTCGACTCTCTGTCCTCTCTAATGTCTCCTCGTCACCATATTATTTTCCGACGCCGTCTCATCCATTCCCGATCTCCTCTCATCTTACACCCCTCTGCATATTTCCTAAATATAATATATATCATATATTTCCACTCCTTCTATCTCTTCCGCAACCTCCTCTTATTATCCAAGAACTCCCTTCCCTCGTACTCACTTATATCTACTTCTAAAACATTATCCTAATATTATATTCCCTACTTCTTTTCCTCTTATTTAACCTCCCTATTATCATAATTATTCTCTTATCACCTCCTAATATTCCTATATTCCCTCTTCTACAATCCCTATCTCAACTTCTACTCCATCATCTCCTTTCTTCCATTTATTCACTGCTATATAATTTAATCTCTCGTATTATTAATATTATTTCTACTTCTTCTCTTCTTACACATCATTATATCTATTCTAAATTTTCTATCCAATATTATCCTCACTAGTTTATAACTCTAATTCCTAGTGATATCATTTCATAGGTCCTCCCTAGTTTGTAGGAATATTATCAGTCTTTCTAAATTACCCTACATCATTATGCCCTTTTTTGGATTTTTAATTTGATTTTTAATGAATTTTTAATAAGTATTTCCTATTTAAAATCGGTGAAAAATGGGTTAATATTCCACAGACCCTGATGCTGACGTGGAGCGTGTAGCTGACGTGGCGCGGAGCTGACATGGTGCGTGGGACCACCGCGTAGATGCAACACGATACTGAGGCCATGTGGCAGGGCCGCGGGTGGCCCATACGAGTTGCAAGTGGCGCAGAGCGGCAGACACGTGGCAGGAGGCCACGCGTGTCCACCCGGGTCCACGCGAACGCCCGTGCGGCGTGCCACGTGGCAGGGGGGGTCGGCATTTGGAGGGCCCACGGGTTAGTGGGCCCTGGTAAGATGAGTGGGGCGGTAACGCAATAGCGTTAAACCACCCCACATTTTAAGCTTAATATTTTCCATTTTTTCTTCCGTGTGGGACTACGTTCCCACACGTTTCTCTTTTGTAGGTGACGTGGCGGCTGTGCGTACGTTGGATTCTAATCGTATCGTTTAAAACACGTGATCGAGTAGACTTAGGTCCACACAATTGTTAATCAAAACACATGCGTAAAATACGAGTTAAGTGACGGTGATCGATGATTCATATGCTGACACCTGGAGGCACCAGCATCGTTCGATCGTGATCGCGATTGTGACCTTCATCTGGAGGCATCGAAGGTTTCACCAAAAAAACACAAACGTGAAGTGGTCGTGCGACGTTCATCGGATGGCGGAATCAACACCAAGTGGAAGGTCCACGATAGAGGCCTGATCGCCACGCGATCGTGGCCCGATCGCCATGGTGAAATCAATATTGCTGTGATCATAATCAAAATGCATCTTAGCAGAATCGATCTTCATCAGACGGCAGAATCAACGTCAGGCGGAAGGTCCACGATTGAGGCCCGATCGCCACAAGATGATGGCCCGAGCGTCGTGCGATTGTGGCCATGATCAACCGCTATTATGGTCCGATCAAAGTGGAAATCATGACCACAATCACGAGAGGTTGATGGCCACGATCATCGTGTGATCGTGGCAACCAATAGGCAGCCAATCATGGATCAAACGGCTCGCAAAACTAGGGCGAAATTTCCCTTTAAAAGACGATGTATCCTCTCCTTTGCTCTTCAACTTTTACTTGATTCGTGAAGCAATTAAGCGAATTTGGAGCAAAATCATAAGTTCTTCATGATTCCCTCGCGTTTAGACTCAATAGAGAAGCAATTGGAGCAGTATTGGCCACGAATTCCTCTTTGATTTCATCAAATTTTCCCCTTAAATTCTGAACGTCTGCGAGGAAGAAATCAAGCAAATTCACTTCAATCCACAAGAATTGAAGCCCCATTAATGCGGAAATCAGGTTAGTAGTAAGACTCGATCAATTCTCAAGAGGTAATTTGAGTTTTTATTAGATTTAGAAGTTTAATTTTGTAATTTAGTTCTTCGTGTTCTTCATTTTCCCCAAATTTCAGTCCGAAAAATCGCTGATTTCGAAAATAGGATATCTCCTTGACTATAATTCTAAATGACTTTATTTTTTTTCATTGGACTCCTCCTTTCACCAGCTTTCCATGGAGGGCAAAGTTGTCAAATTCCAAGTTCATTTGACCCTTCAATTTAACATTTCACCGAGCATTGTTCATCTTTCATCAGAAGTCAAACCTTGTCTTTCAGGGTCAATTACTTTCAATTTATAAATTGGAATTCAATCATTTTGGTGTCTTTAGATTCCTCTTTCTTAGCTTTCCATTGATATATAAATTTCAAGATTTGGATTTCATTTGACTTGTCAATTTGAAGATTTCCTCTGAGGTGTTCATTTCGTGGATTTTCTGATATTTGATTTTCAATAATTCATAGTAAATGGATTTCTTGTCCAAAAATCCCGAATGTTATATCAATAAATTATATTTTCTCTGTAGTTTCTAAACATATAATTTTCATAATCTTCTGACACTATTTGATTCTTTGATTTTACATAACTCCTATTGTTGGTCAAAGTCAAGGCTTTGACTTTGACTTTGACTTTTCTCTGTCAAACACGAGAATTGAATTCCTAAAAATTCTTATTTAGTCTATTTATATCATTTCTATTCATCAAATCTTATTTTTACTTCTTTAAAACCCCTTTCAAACCTAAGTTTGACCAAGTCAACTTTGCAATTAAAGGCAACCCTGCTCTCTATGGATCGACCCGATACTTACACATTACTTGATATTATATCTTATGTTTGTGAGTTCAGTTTTATAAATTTTTTTTAACCTACGTTTGTGTGTTTTAACGACTCCGCAAAACGTTACGTCAGGTACCCAACCCCAAAGAAGTCAACCACTAAATCTCATCCATGGTTTCTCCTGGTCATTTGGCTTTATTACTCAAAATTTAATCATACAGGCTATGAGGCCCTCACTTCTATATCTCTAGTAGGTCAGATCTGTAGATGAAAAGACTTCCAAGGTAGGTTAGATTAGATCAAAATTTTGAAAAATAGGAGTTTTTAGAAGGGTGAATTTTAAAATTTTTGAAAATGGTAGAGCTTTTTCTAAATGCTCACCCCCCCAACTAGAATCTTTCATTGCCTGCAATGAAAACTATATGCTCATGTGAAAAACTCATCGAATCATGGCATGAAAATAAATATAAAAGTGTGGTGAGATAGGTTTAGAAAAGCTCATTAGTTTGTGATGCTCTTGGGATTTCCGGTGTAGGTGCGCCCTTTCCTAATGTAGTTCTCCGATGTCTATAAAAAACTGAAAAACACATTAAACTAAAAAGGTAAGATAATCTTGGGGTGCCTCCCAAGAGCGCTAAGTTTAACGTCTTCAGCCAGACTAAACCAAAATAAAACCTACAACTACTAATGGGTCGAGGGTGATACCGTCACGTCCTCGAGTGCTCGAGAAGATGCAGATTTACCTTATCTACCGGTGCGGGTAGTTTTGAGGTCAAGTACGGCTTGAGACAATGGCCGCTTACCTTGAACTGTCGACCAGTTTTAGTGTCCAAGATGAGTATTGCTCCGTCGTTGAACAATTCCAGAACCACGTAAGGCCCATCCCATCTAGAGCGCAACTTTCAAGGAAAGAGCTTGAGGTGTGAATTGTAGAACCAGACCTTGTCGTTGACCTGGAATGATCGTCGTCGGATGTGTCGGTCGTGAAAGGCCTTGGTCTTCTCTTTGTAGATTATCGTGTTCTCGTACACGTCGTGCCTCAACTCTTGTAACTCCTGAAGCTAGAGAAGTCGTTCTTTCCCTGCTTCGTCTAGTGCGAGGTTGAGCTTTTTGATAGCCTAGTCGGCTCGGTGTTGTAGCTCAGCCGGAAGGTGGCAGGCTTTCCCGAAGATGAGCTAGAAGAGAGACATTCCGATGGGTGTCTTGTATGCCGTCCGGTATGCCCAAAGTGCATCGGGAAGCTTGTGTGCCCAATCCTTCCCATCTAGACGAATTATCTTTTTGAGTATAGTTTTGACTTCTCGATTACTTACCTCTACTTGCCCATTCGCCTAGGGTGGTATGGCGTGGTGATGTGGTGGTGTACTCCGTATTTCTTCAACAACGCCTGGAAGTGAGAGTTGTTGAAGTGTGAGCTGTCGTCGCTGATGATGGCCCTCGGACAAGTGTATCGGGCAAAGATGTATTGTGTGATGAATTGTAGAACCTCTCAATGATCGTTTGTCCTAGTGGGGATTGCCTCAGTATGTACTCTTTCCTGTCAGAAGGTGGGAAAGGTCCCATAAAATCTATCCCCCAAAGGTCGAAGATCTCTACCTCAAGGATCGGCCGCATCGGCATCTCAACTCGCTTAGAGATGTTGATTGCCGCTTGACATTGTAGGCACTCCGTCTAGAAACGTTGGGCGTCCTTGAAGATAGAGGGCCAGTAGAAGCGCTCTATAGGATCTTTTGCGCGGTTTTTGTGCGGTGGAGTGTCCTCCGCACATCGATGAATGACACATCACTAGTATGTCTCCTTGCTCCTCCTCCGGTACGCATCGCTGGATAATCTGGTCGTATCCTAGGTGGAACTGAAGTGGTTCTTCCCAAAAATAGTACATGAGCTCATGGAAGAACTTATCTTTTTGATACCGGTGCCAATACTCTGGGATCGATCTAGTGATGATGAAGTTGACGATGTGCGCGTACCAAGGGGCGTGACTCGATATGGCGAGGAGATGCTCATCTCGAAATGTATCTCCGATGTCCTCTCCTCTCGAGATGTGGAGACACGATAAGTGGTCTACCAATGAGTTTTTGCTGCCCTTCTTGTCTTTAATCTAGAAGTTGAATTCTTGATGGAGTAGCACGCATCTTATCAATCGTGGTTTGGCCTCTTTCTTGGAGAGCAATTATTTTAGGGCCGCATGATCAGTATAGATGATGATCTTGCTTCCCAAGATGTATGGCTGGAACTTCTCGAGAGCGTAAACCACTGCCATAAGCTCTTTATCTATAGTCGTGTAATTTATTTAAGCTTTGATGAGGGTCTTACTTGCATAGCAGATAGCCGTTGGCTTCTTGTCAAGTCATTGCCCCAAGACCGCTCCCCGTGCATAATCCGAAGCGTCGCACATGATCTTGAAGTATAAGTCCCAATTAGGAGTTTGTGGAATCAATGCCTTGATGAGTGCTTGCTTCGGCATCGTAAATGTGCGCTTCCCTTCTTCGTCGATGATGAAGTCCTTGTCTTTTCAAAGAAGGGTGGTGAGGGGCTTGGAGACTTTCGCAAAGTCCTGGATGAATCTCCGATAGAAGCCGACGTGCCTGAGAAAGCTCCTCAAACCTTTCACGATACTTAGTAGAAGGAGGTATTGGATGACCTCTATCTTGGACTTGTCCACTTCTAAACCTTTTCCTGAGACGATATGCCCGTGCACTACTCCTTCTTGTACCTTGAAGTGGGATTTGTCCCAGCTAAGCACCAGTCGTTTCCTGACGCATACCTCAAGTATCTTCGTCAGGGGAGCAAGACAACTTTGAAGTCGTTTTCAAAGATGGAGAAATCATCCATGAAGACTTCTAAGCTATCGCCAAGAAAGTCGAAGAAGATAGCCGTCATACATCGTTGCAAGGTCGCGGGGGTGTTGCACAATCTGAATGGCATGCGTCTAAAAACAACGGTGCCAAAAGGACATGTGAACGTCATCTTCTCTTGATGCTCGGGGTGGATAGCAATCTGGTTATAGCCCGAATATCCGTCGAGAAAGCAGAAGTAGTTCAATCCTGTCAGTCGGTCCAAGATTTGGTCGATGAACGGTAGCGGGAAGTGGTCCTTCTTGGTTGCGGAGTTCAGCTTCCAGTAGTCGATTCAGACTCTCCACTTCGTTGGCAGGCGTGTCTGGATTTCCTTGCCCTTATCGTTCATTGTGCCTGTTTCCTCGGCTTTCTTCAGACCAACGTGTCGGACTCACCCATTGGCTATGAAATATGGGGCAGACAATTTTTGCGTTGAGCCATTTAAGAATTTCTTCTTTCACGGCCTCCTATACCCTCAGGTTGAGTCGTCTCTGGGCTTCCCTGACGATGCGATGTGATGAGTACATAGTGAAGGGTCTAGCCCTTTTAAGTCTGTTTCGGTCCATCCGATTGCTTCTTTGTTTTTCCTTAATACTTCCAGCAGTCTTTCCGCTTGCTTGATATCCAGCGTGGACGAAATGATCACCGACTTTGCTTTTTCTTCATCAAAGAAGGCGTACTTGAGTGTTGATTGGAGATTTCTAAGCTCAAAAATTGGCTTGTCCATAGGAAGCTCTTCATATCGTGCTTCCATGTCGATTATCATGACTTCCTCAACGCAGGCGTCTATATCTTGGTCGTCGGCGACGTCAATGCTGGGATCTGAGGCTCAAAAAGCTCTCCAAATTTGTATCCTAAATAATGATTGCAGTGGAAGGTGTTGAATCAAAACATTCAACATTGTGGAAGCATCGAGAATCGATGATCTCATCATCCATTCTAGGTGATCCTATCATTTAGTATAGAATAAAATTCATACTTACTTGGATCATTTGAAAGAGTTCTTCAACCGTTCAAGCGTCCGGCATCTAGCGGTATCCACACAGTCTCCAGACGATCAGATCTCCTCTTGAACACTCGTCACCACGACAGGAAGTGAAGAGGGAGGAGAAGTTCCACTAGGCTTACAGGGGCACCTCTATTATGGTCGTTCTCCCCCTACTTATAGACTTTGTGAATGTGAACTTTTCACAAAAACCCTTATTATTATGTCTATATCCATCGACGTCTATTGACCTTATGTGTGTGACCCTCTAGGTCCATAGATCTCGCCAGTTAATGACTCTACCAACCCAATAGTACTTATTGGTCCTCCTTATTAATTAACTATATCAACATATAAATTAATTGACTAAGGATCGATGTAACCCAATCGACAAGTTGAGTCGCCAGCCCGGTGGGTGCCAAGCTACACCACGTGCTCTAGGAGATATAGAGTATATTAGAACTCTTTCATGGAACCTTGCCGTCATTGGCTACCGTGTACGTATAATCTTTCATCCCCACGAGACTCATGAATGACTTAGGGTATGGTTAATTGTCAAACCCTAATCGGTCACTCAATTTAGTACATATGCAAGTAGGAAATCATTGAGAACAAGTTCTCTAGTATTTCCACTACCTTGGCCAAGGATTTAATCGCATCTCATTCCTTGACCAAGGATTCAATCGCATCTCATTCCTTGAGTCGATCTCCTCATATATCGAGGGTGGATGATCCCATCTTGACCACTCAATCACCTTTGAGGACTTCATGTCGTATCCAATCTATGACCATTTGGAGATCCCGTGGCTAAGGAGTCGTAAGTCATAGTCAAAACACGATCATCCATCCACAAGATGTCTTTGGTGTCTCATGTCAAAGGACGATGTACACAACGATGACATGAATCAACCTGATTGACAGTTAGGTATATTACCATTCAGGGATTCATACGGATCAATTCAGTGAACTCTTTCTCTAAAGAGCACCCACTATCTATCCTTAGTGTCTCCACACCGATGGCTATAGGATCAGCCATACTCATCATATGAGTTGGATTAGATAGTATTATTCTTTCCGGGTAATTCGATGTCCTTCTCGAATATCTCACGAATAGGAATATTTAGAACATATGTTTAAAGACTAGTGATCACTATTTTATGATCTCACCATAATTCACTTAGTCATTGCACATGCTCATGGTCTTCATTGCAAACATCACACATAAATGACAATGAATAAATTTCATTTTAATGAACAAGATACATGAAAGTGTGATTGGCTTACAGACCACATAATATCCATCAATCTCCCACTTGGACTAAAGCCAATTGCCCTTGTGCAACAACCCCATAGTTGTGCAATGACGCTCAAAGACTTCTTGAGCTAAAGGCTTAGTCTGTGGATCTACAAGATTGTCAATTGATGGAATTCTTTCCACCACTACATCTCCTCTAGCAACGATCTCCCTAATCAAGTGAAAGCGCCTCATAATGTGCTTAGACTTCTGATGAGACCTTGGCTCTTTCGCTTGTGCTATTGCACCATTGTTGTCACACAATAATGGAATAGGGTCTGAGATCGTAGGGACAACACCAAGGTTTGTGATGAACTTCTTCAACCAGACTGCTTCCTTGGCTGCATCACTTGCCGCAATGTACTCAGCGTCTGTCGTCGAATCCATAGTGGTGGGCTGCTTGGAACTTTTCCAAGACACTGCTCCCCCATTCAAAGTGAATAGGAATCCAGATGTAGATCTACTATCATCTGGGTCTGACTGAAAACTCGAGTTAGTGTAACCCTAGAGCTTAAGCTCCTCTCCTCCATATATCAAAAATAAATCCGTAGTCCTTCTCAAGTACTTAAGGATGCATTTCACGGCTTCCCAATGACTCTCACCTGGGTTAGCCTGAAATCTGCTCGTAACACTTAGAGCAAATGTCACATCTGGTCTTGTACATAGCATAGCATAGATGATGGATCCAATCGTCGATGCATACGGGATTTTTTCCATCAACCCTCTATCTTCAGGAGTCTTAGACGAATGCTCCTTAGATATCTGAACTCCATGTCTTATTGGTATGAAACCTCGCTTGGAGTTCTCTATGCCAAACCTTTTGACAATGGTGTCTATGTACATGGATTGGGATAAGCCAAGCAACCTCCTCGATATATCTCTATGGATACGTATTCCCAATACGTAGGTTGCTTCTCCCAAATCCTTCATGGAGAAGGTTTTTGATAGCCACGCCTTCACTGATGATAACATACCTACATCATTCCCAATGAGTAGAATGTCATCCACATAAAGGACAAGAAAAATGATCGCGCTCCCACTGATTTTCTTGTACACACAAGGTTCGTCTTCATTCTCAATGAAGTCATAAGATCTAATTGTCTCATCAAATCTCATATTCCAACTCGTAGATGCTTGCTTCAATCCATAAATAGATCTCTGCAACCTGCACACCTTTTCTGGAAACTCCTTGGATGTATAACCCTCAGGTTGTATCATATATACCTTTTCCTCAAGGTTTTCGTTGAGGAAGGCAGTTTTCACATCCATTTGCCAAACCTCGTAGTCATAGTGTGCAGCTATGGCGAGAAGAATCCTGATTGACTTAATCATAGCAACTGGTGATATGGTTTTGTCATAGTCAACTCCTTGTCTTTGACAATAACCCTTCGCCACCAACCTTGCCTTGAAGGTGTCAATCTGTCCATCACCACCAATCCTCTTCTTGAAGATCCACTTACACCCGATGGGTACTATACCCTCAAGAGGATCGACCAAGTACCATACTTGGTTCTGATGCATGGACTGGATCTCTAAATCCATTGCTTCTCGCCATTTCTTAAAGTTGGAATCATTGACCGCTTCACTATAGGTTAAAGGATCATTATCCTTTAAGTGGAGAGTATCGACATCATCGGTCACAATATGTCCCACATATCGATCTGGTTGTCTTGGTACTCTACCAGTCCTACACGGTGCCTCTGTGTGTACTTGAAGATTTTCGGGGACTCAATTCTCATCTAATGAGGTAGCATTTGTGTTCGAATCTGGAACTTCTTCCAGCACTACTTTACTCCCACTATCTCTTCTCAAGAGATACTCATCTTCTAAGAAGATGGCCCTTTTTCCAACAAATATCGATTGTTCTTCAGGGTGGTAAAAGTAATATCCAATCGTCTCTTTTGGATATCCCACAAATTTACACAACTCAGTCCTCAACTCCATCTTATTTGTATCATGTTTCTTAACATCAGCAGGACAACCCCATACTGATGGAGAATTATCGAAAGACATGAACACTAGGGTTCAAAATGAGCCAAGATATAACCTAAGGAAGAGAAATCCTCCCCAACTACAACAATATGCCCTCCTCTTCCTCATCCAAAAGTTTGAAAAACTCACAATTCATGAAGTGAGTGACAAAGACCTCTCTAAATCTCTAAAGGAGAGTGTAGACACCATGGGGATTACCTCCCCCCTCTCCCATTTATAAATTGATCTAAAGATTGGCTTGGTCAAAAGAAATAAGCTTTTATCCTTAAATACCTAGAACTCTCTGAAGACCAAGTCAACCACCTTTCTACCTTGATATAGGTTCCCTATTTTCCAAACCATATCCACCATATCATAGGTACCTTGTATAGTTAGAAGTAATGATCTCAAGGAAAATTAATAGGGACATCTTTGTTATCAAATTCCTCTTTCTTTGAAAACCACCTTTATATAGAATTTTAGAAGAGATCTATTATTTACTACTTTTGGAAGAGAGCTATCCAAATGAAGACGGTCATCAAAGGTCTCTTTCCTAATTGTCCAAGATTATTAGGAAGACAACTCAACATAAACAAGCATTATAGAGCTGCCATCAGAGAAGATATATTGAAAGCCACCCCTATGAGATAATAAAACCATGATCTCTAAAGATAGTGAAGACTCTTCAAGATAATTGTCACTGCTACCAAGACCTTCACGGATTGAAGCTTCATGCAAGACAGATTGCACTCACGGTTCAATCCGTGATTATCCCCACGAGAGCAACATTCACACAGTCTCCACGTCATTCAAGGAAAGCCTCTCCGTCAAAGGAGCACATATCAATACTGTGATCGTCGACTTTTTCCGATGTCACCTTGCCTTACCTTGGCGATCTGCGAAAAGGATCAAAATTCTCAGTCGTCTAGTGCCGGGACGTCAGGTAGGAAGACTAGAAGCCGGACGACGAGAGGATATTGAAATGTCTCGGTCAACCAAATTGGCAAACTCACTTTTCTTCTAATGGAAGCTATGAGCACTTTGAGAACACGCAAAGCTTCCACAATGCTCCAAAGAGAAAATTATCGTGGGCGTTGACTTCCAGAAACGTTCCCGCGGGCGTCTCGTACAGAAAAGAAAACGAAGGATGAGATAAAAGCTTTGGACCGTCCACGTCCCACGCACACCGCGACCATCATCGTTGACACAAATCGCGTTGTCATCAAACGGTCACCACAGAAGCCACGTAAGCAAGCAATGAACTTCCAGGAGTCGTATACCTGCTCGTACGTGGAATTTCAAGCGACGCGACTTCTTATCCTCCTCTTCCTTTCCGCAATCTATAAAAGGAGATTTGTAAAGAGAAGACGACAGTTGAATTTGAATGAAATGTTTCTCTCCATGGTTACTGTCATCGTGCACTCATCGTCTCTTCGTATCTCCATCGCTCCCTCACCCAAAATCTTCATACCGAGTTCTACCCCTCTATTCTAGTCTCCCTCCCATTCTATCGCCTTCATATACTTCCTGTCAGAGAATAAAATCGAGGAAATATCCTATCAACTGGAGCAACTTCGAAGCATTGCTTCATCGCCAATCAGGTATTCATCCTCTCTTCCCGTTGCAATGGTAAAAGCTCATTCCGAAATCTTTAAGTCCAACTTAGATCTACCAAGTTCTCTATTCTCCTCCGCCTCCCTGCCTACTTTCGAACCCATTCACTCTATCTCTATTCTCTTTATTAAAATATAATATAATTTATTCTTCTCGTATTGATCCTCCCTCCCTTCTATTAAACTCACCCAAATATTCTCTCTTTATATTCTCTAAACTTTATCTCCTCTATTATCTATCTTACCTCCACCCTATACTTAATTCATACTCATCTATCATCTCAAAATCCTAAATTCCTAAAAGAATTTATCATCTGAATTATACATTTTCTCCCATTGATATCAATCATAGATCCTCCAATAGGTTGTAGGATTTAAGTAGAAATCAGTGGAATACTCTAATTTCATTATAATTCATTTTACTATTCTCCTTTAATCTCACGTATAGTCATCATTCTCCTCTCATACATCGATTTCTAAATTATCCTACATCTCATAATCTAAAGTAAGAGAAGTCCGGCTTCTTCCCTTTCCATATCTCATATGGAGTAGAAGCTATAGATTTGCTAGGTAAGAAGTTAAGGACACGCACTGTTGTCTCAAGCGCATATCCCCAAAGGGATATTGGAAGTTTCAAGAAACTCATCATAGATCGCACCATGTCCAACAAGGTACGATTTCTCCTTTCCAAAACACCATTCATCTGAGGTGTGTAAGGAGGAGTCAATTGAGCTAGGATACCATTATCCTTAAGGAATTATGTGAACTCTGTACTTAAGTATTCACCTCCTCGATCTGGTCGAAGAGTCTTGATACTCTTTCTAGATTGTTTCTCCACTTCATTCTTAAACTCTATGAATTTCTCAAAGGCTTCAGACTTATACCTCATAAGGTATACCCATCCAAACTTGGAGAAATCATCAATAAAAGTAATGAAGTAGAAACTGCCACTTCTGGCTTGGACAGAATGTATTAGCTCCAATACACCCTTGGCTCGTTCTCCAATCCCTGAGAATGGAGATTTGGCTAATTTACCCATAATGCAAGATTCACAAGTTGCAAATGATTCATAATCAAATGCTCCCAAGTATGCATCTTTATGCAACTTCTGTAATCTTCCATTACCAACATGCCCAAGTCTACAATGCCATAAGTAGGCTTCATTCACACCATGTTTACTCTTCTTAAGAGCAATATCTATTTGGAGATTATAAGAAGAAACATCAATCACATATAAACCATTGACTAATGGTGCCGTAGCAACCAATTTACTTCCCAAGTGAATAGAACAACACTTGTCCTTAATAATCAAGGTATATCCCATCTTATCCAAACAAGAAACTGAAATGATGTTCTTAACTTTGTTAGGAACATAATGACATTCTTCTAAAGAAAGATAATCTCCAGATGATAGCTTGAGGTTCACAACCCCTAGCGCCACAGTAGCAACTCTTGCGTCGTTTCCCATCCTCAGCTTTTGCTTACTTATCAACCTCTGCGAATCATTGCAGATGTGAGAAGTACATCCAGTATCTAATACCCAGGATGCAGAATCTCTAGAAGACAAATAAGTATCTATCATATAGATACTTGGAGCACCACCATGCTTGCGTTACGATTTCTCATTGAGGTACTTTTTACAGTTCCTCTTCCAATGTCCTTTCACGCCACAATGGAAACACGTTCCCTTGTCATTGCCATCCTTCTTTGTCAAAGTTGCTTTCACTTGCTTTTTCCCTTTGCCCCTTTTTGAAGCAAAAAATACCTTCCTCTTCTTGTTGATCCCACCAACAAAGAGGACTTGGGGCTTTTCCTTATGAAGGTTCCCCTCGGCAATAGTAAGCATGTTTAGCAGCTCCGGGAGAGAGGTCTGAATTTTGTTCATGTTAAAGTTAAAGATGAACTGAGAAAAGGAGTCCGGAAGAGGCTAAAGGATAAGGTCCGTGCTCACCTCAACAGTGAGTTCAACTCCAAGCACTGCCAACCTCTCGATCCACTCGATCATCTTTAGTACATGTGATTGTACAGAAGACGACTCAACCATCCGAGCCCTGAATAGACTCTTCGATATCTCATATCTCTGAGTTCTACTCTGCTCAGTAAATAACTCCATCAAATGGAGTAGCATGTCTCTTGTTCACATGTCTTCATGCTGCCTTTGCAACTCATTGCACATTGAGGCCAGCATATAACATTGAACTATAGTGGAATCTTCTTGCCACTTCTGGTACTCCCATACCTCATCCTCAAACACATCTAATGCAGGCTCAACGGGGCCATCTCCCTCCAAGACATAGGTGATGCACTCAGACTTAAGTAATATCTTTAAGTTCCTTAGCCAATCAGTGAAGTTCGGGCCAGTCAAACAATTGGCATCCATAATGTCACGAAGAGGGTTAGTCGACGACATCTTTGCCTGTAGGAGGTGAATAAATATTAATGATTAATTCTTTGCAGATATTGTGTTTATTGAAAATAATGCTCCCACTAAAATTAAGCAATTCACACAACCCTCATGTGTATGAAAAGGGAGAACCAACAATCTCATAGTGGGGATCAGAATCTTAACAACTATATTACGACCCGGAGTGGACTCCACCAATCACAATATATTGTTGAGCATCCATCTCATGAAACTCGTAACATTTGCAATATATGATCATACTTTGGTCCCCAACGCTCATGCGGCCTAGAGTGGACTCCACCAACCACTGAGTTTGGTCTAAGCCATACCTTTGTTACTTGACGGAAATAGATTCGTGAGTGGTCTTGGAGTGGACTCCACAAAACCAAACGGTTCCTCTACCCCGGCCTTGTGTCATACACTAGTTCTTAGTTCCTCTTCTTCGATAAGCAGGCCTGGAGTGGACTCCACCAACCCAACTTAAAGTGATTTTGATACTAAGGCTATAACAAAGGAGGACCACGCGTGAGTTCGTAACTCTTGTGTTTCAGCCCAGAGTTTAAATTGTGAGGGGTTTAATGTTTGTTATGGTCTCTAATTTCAGGGTACTCCATGGTTATCTTAGTAACCATACCCTTAAATATGATTATCATAATAATCATATACATGTATCTCATGCATGTTATACGTGATATGTTATCAATCAAACAAAGCTAGGGGATCCTACTCTAGGTCCTTCTAGATTCTTGATATAAGAACACACATACTTAAATAAATAAATCTAATTCATCGCAAAACTTAATCATATTAATATTTTGCAAATTAAACATAATTATCATGCTTAAAATTAAGGAAGTAATCATTTAAACACTTTAAAATGATTATAAGAATTTCATGAATTTAAAAATAACTTAACCCTTAAATTATTCAATTCAAAATTCCAAAATATAACTCTTTATATTTTCCCACCATGTGGGCTTGCCAAGTGTCGCCACATGGCGTCATCAAGTGGTGCCACATGGCTTTCCTTGGTGGTGCCACTTGGCCTTCCTATGTGGCGCTACATGGCCTTCCTAGATGGCGCCACATGGCCTTCCCGGGTGGCGCCACATGGCGTTCCTAGATGGTGCCACATGGCCTTCATGGATGGCACCACGTGGCCTTCCCAGGTGCCACATGGTGTTCCTGGCTGGCGCCACATGGCGTACCCTGATGGCGCCACATGGCATTCCCAATGATGCCACATGGCCTTCCTAGGTGGCGCCACATGGACTTATCTGGTCTCGCCACATGGCTTTATATAGTGTCGCCACATGGCTTTACCTAGTCTTGCCATGTGTCATCATTTTTTATAATCCATGCCATGCATGTTTGCCACGTGTCATACACATGGCACCTCATAGGGTACTGACTATGCATGGATGACATGTGTCCTGCCACATGTCACCACTACAGGTTATCTCCATGCATGGTTGACATGTGTCCTAGCACATGTCAAAACAAAGGGTTATATCCATGTATGGCTGACATGTGTCCTAACACATGTCAATACCAAGGGTAATAATGATGCATGGGTGACATGTGTCCCACCACATGTCATCACATAAAATTATGTTCATGCATGGCTAACATGTGTCTCACCACATGTTACAACCAAGGGGCATGCACATGCATGGTGGACATGTGTCCTCCACATGTCACCTCAAGGGACTATGGATATGCATGGGTGCCATGTGTCCTCACAAATGGCACCTCCATGAAATCAGGTCGAGCTTCTCCTTCTCCTTGTGATGACCATCAATGGAAATCCCATAACTCCTTCATTTCTTGTCCGTTTTGGACGTTTTTGGGCTCATTGGAAAGCTTATCAAGAGCACAACCTGCCTCTGATACCACTGCTGGGATCTGAGGCTCAATAATCTCTCCAAATTTGGATCCTAAATAATAATTGCAGCGGAAGGTGTTGAATCAGAACATTCAACATTGTGGAAGCACCGAGAATGGATGATCTCATCATCCCTTCTAAGTGATCATATCATCTAGTATAGAATAAAATTCATACTTTCTTAGATCATTTGAAAGAGTTCTTCAACCGTTCAAGCGTCCGGCCTCTATCGGTATCCACAAAGTCTCCAGACGATCGGATCTCCTCTTGAACACTCGTCACCACGAGAGGAAGTGAAGAGGGAGGAGAAGTTCCACTAGGCTTACATGGGCACCTCTATTATGGTCGTTCTCCCCCTACTTATAGACTTTGGGAATGTGAACTTTTCACAAAAACCCTTATTATTATGTCTATATCCACCGACGTCCATTGACCTTATGTGTGTGACCCTCTAGGTCCATAGATCTCACTAGTTAATGACTCTACCAACCCAATAACACTTATTGGTCCTCCTTATTAATTAACTATATCAACATATAGATTAATTGACTAAGGATCGATTTAACCCAATCGACAAGTTGATTCGCCAGCCTGGTGGGTGCCAAGCTACACCACGTGCTCTAGGAGATATGGAGTATATTAGAACTCTTTCATGGAACCTTATCGTCATTGGTTACCGTGTACGTATAATCTTTCATCCACACGAGACTCATGAATGACTTAGGGTATGGTTAATTGTCAAACCCTAATCGGTCACTCAATTTAGTACTGATGCAAGTAGGAAATCATTAAGACCAAGTTCTCTAGTATTTCCACTACCTTGGCCAAGGATTTAGTCGCATCTCATTCCTTGGGTCGATCTCCTCATATACGGAGGGTGGATGATCCCATCTTGACCACTCAATCACCTTTGAGGACTTCATGTCGTATCCAATCTATGACCATTTGGAGATCCCGTGGCTAGGGAGTCGTAAGTCATAGTCAAAACACGATCATCCATCCACAAGATGTCTTTGGTGTCTCAGGTCAAAGGACCATGTACACAACGATGACATGAATCAACCTGATTGACAGTTAGGTATATTACCATTCAGGGATTCATACGGATCAATTCAGTGAACTCTTTCTCTAAAGAGTACCCACTATCTATCCTTAGTGTCTCCACACCGATGGCTATAGGATCAGCCATACTCATCATATGAGTTGGATTAGATAGTATTATTCTTTCCGGGTAATTCGATGTCCTTCTCGAATATCTCACGAATAGGAATATTTAGAACATATGTTTAAAGACTAGTGATCACTATTTTATGATCTCACCATAATTCACTTAGTCATTGCACATGCTCATGGTCTTCACTCCAAACATGACACAAGAATGACAATGAATAAATTTCATTTTAATGAACAAGATACATGAAAGTGTGATTGGCTTATAGGCCACATAATATCCATCAGTCAATAGCGCCCACGTCTTCAGAAGCTTGTGAAGGGTATTTCATAAGCTTGTTGATGTCAACCTTCACGGTGTGCTCTCCCACCTTTAGAAGTACTTCTCCTTTCCCCTAGTCGGTTACAGCTTTTGCGGTAGCTAGGAAGGGTCGTCCTAAGATAATCGGGGCTTGGCTCAGCTCCTTAGTTATTTTCATATCGACCACTGGGAAGTCTATTGGGAAATAACAATCCTCTATTCTTACAATGACATCCTCTACTAATCCGTGAGGTTTCCTAACTGATCTATCAACTAAGCATAGTTCTACTAGGAAAGGTTGTAGCTCCCTGATAACATGCTATTTGTGCATGTAATTACATAGTTATTAATACAAATTAAGGCATTAATCATTATAAATGTATGCATGTTATCACCTTTTAAGCATATTTCTATCATTTTGTGTAAATTCATGTTATGGTCTAAAAATACACTAAATTATGGATTATTATGAGTAATTAAACATTTCAATCTTTAATTTTAATTATATTTATGATCATAATCATGTTTTAAGAGTGAAAATGTGCGAGAAAAGACATTTTTAACATTTATGTATTTATATGAATTTATTTTATATAATACATAAATGTTTAAAATTAATATAAATTAATTATCTTATTATTTTTATAATTTGACTTTTTATAATGATAGATTATTCAATTCTGAATCCAACAAAACAAATTTGACTTAATTTGGAGTTATATTTTGAAAGTTATGAATTTTATAATTCTCAGGATTTTTTTCTAGAATTTTTTTGAATTTATTTATGTTTATTTTCGATTTTTAAATGTTTTAAAATGATTAAAAAAATATTAAAAAGGGGTTATTTAGCGCCCGGGCCCACGTGGATGCGACGTGGCAAGGCCATGTGGCTCTGCCACGTGGACACGCGCACCTGCTTGCGTGGCATGAATGACGTGTACATGCGTCATATTATATTCTATATATATTATAATGTTTATAGTACTTATAAGCATTCCTAATGGAATTTAAGCTAACGCATATGTCCACTCTATGTTATAAATGTAATATATCCCGTCATTTATGCCGAGTGGGACTGAAATCCTTTGGTTTCTTTGATTTCAGGACACGTGGCGAGCTTAGGAGCGTTAGATGAGGAGCGCGATTGATCGTGCGTGTCGATCGGATGGAGATGCGGTCCACCCGATCAAAAAATCAAGCACGTCGCTATTTATTCACAGAAGTGAATAAATCATGTCCGTCAGATCAAGAGTTATAATGGTCTAGATCATTCGCGATCGGTGGACACCCCGATTTAATCGCGATCGTCAGATCAAACTCCTATGCACGAGATCCTATCAAAGCATTTCTTCATCAACATATCTCAGCCCTCTATCAGCAATCGGACGCTCCTGATTTGATCGCGACAATTCACGAAATGGCGCGTCATCTGAGCCGTTGATCGCGATAGTCTCTTTATCGGACAGCCAAAATCTAATTTTGTTTTATTTAAAAACCATTCTTCGCGACAGAAGAACGGTTCGTGATCAATCTCCAAATTCTCTCTATGTAGAAATCCATTTCGCATGCTATTTGTTCGAGTGTGTTCTTGACTCGTTTCCGCTTCAATTGAATGCTTGAAATCAAACTTTGATCGAAGGAGAAGGAAGAAATCACATCCTGAACTCCTCTTTCGTCTTCGAAAATTCGGAATGAAAAGCCTTGCATCCGGCGATTAATAGGATCATTTTGAAGGCTACTTTGGGTTAGGTTGCGTGATTTCATCTTAATCTTTCATCATTTAGTGTTAATTTTACTTTTAGAATTGTAGATTTAGTTTAATTTAGCTAAAATTTTGGTTTTCTGTCATAGTTTTGAAACGAATTTTCTTCTATCTTCAAATTTTGAATTCTCTTCGAATTCTCATCCAAACCACCTGATTTTTTGATTCCGTGGATTTGATTTTGAGTTATCTTTCTTAACATATTAAATTGCCCAATTTTTAACCTCATCTCATTGTCTGATTTGACCGAATTTCCAAGATATCTCTCAAATTTCCCTAATTCTCCGTGGATTCGACCCTTAATTACCATTATACTAACTAATTACTTTTATTAATCATAAATTGGTAAGGTTAGGACTTTATTTTGATACTGAATCGTGTGCATTCAACGACCATATGATTTAGTCTCGTCACTCCCCCTACATGAGGATGATCAAATACGGCTTTAGGGAGGATGTTAATACTAGCTCCTGTATCTAGTAGGGATCTAGTGAAGGACATTCCTCCTATTTCAATCGTGATCATGGGTACTCCCGGATCTCTCTTTTTTACTTGTAAGGAATTCATCATAATGGAGCTTACGGTCTCACTAAGTTGGATCCTTTTAGGGTTTCTATGGGGAGTACATATACATTTTAGGAATTTTGCATAGGAAGGGATATGCTTGATGGCATCTACTAAAGGAATGGTTCTTGTCACCTTTTTAAAGGTGTCTAGTAGGTTGTCATCGGTTTCGCTATTCTTGGCTTTTGGTCGGTTTAAGCCTTGAGGATAAGGCACAGGGGGCTTGTATTTTTCAGGGTTAGGTTCAGTCGTAACATGTTCTTCATCGTCCTCTAAATCACTATCTTGCTCGACAATAATTGGCGTTTCTTTTTCTTCATTTGAGCCTTGGTGGAAAGGGTGATCCTTGTATGAATCCGGCCGAGCTTTCCCACTCCGAAGGCTTGATATGGCCAATGTTGTTTCTACGGCTTCCTCGTCGACATGTACATGGTTGATGTTGTGTGGCTAAGTCGACGAGGCTCCTTGATTCCTTGGATTTGCCATTGCTTGCGAGGGTAGTTGGTCAGTAAATGTTACTTGTTTACCCTTTTTATCTCTTGTTGCTTGGACGTTCGTCTTGACGAAGTCTTAAATTTCGTCCACGCGTGAGTTCATCCTCGTAATTTCCTCCATTAGTTGCGAGATTGCGCCGAAGATCGGGTCGGATGCGGGCGTGGTCTGGTGCAGAGCTTGAGTCTATGCTTCGGGTTGAGTTGGCGGGACAAATGACGAATGTCTTTGATTAAGGTAAGGTTGCTGACCGTTGTATTGCGGAGGATAGGATTGATCGTTTTTCCTCCTATATCTGTTATTCTGCGAAGAGTTGTTAAAAACAGGGGTATTATATTGGTTAAGATAATTACCTAGATAACTGAGTCGTCCTTGTTGACTTGGTCCTCCTGATGGACCTTGTCTATGCATGTTTTTCCCTTGGATTGTCATTACGGGGCAATCTAATTCGACATGGTCGAATCTTCAGCAAGTCGCACATTGTGACGCTTCTTGGAGTGAGACGGGGGCGAGTCCTTCGGAACCGTTGCAGATGTTGAGTCGGTACAGTAGTAAGTTTTGGACTTCCGCCATTTTGTCGATCCTTTCGAGGAGCATTCCCGTCTCTGCTGATTTGGCGTCAAGAGCTTTTGGCATTGCACCTTTTCCAAATGGTTTCGCCGCATTATGGTGACTATTTTCCACCACCGTTTCAATGAGTTCCATCGCGTCGTCTTTGTATTTGTTCATGAAGGTGCCGCCACTAGCTGCATCTAAAAGATATTTGTGTTAATTCATGGTTAGACACTACATGGGGTGGACATTCCCTCGTTAGATCTCTTAATCACTCCCAGGCCTCGTGGAATGTTTCACTCGAGCCTTGGGTAAACTCTCGGATTGCTTTTCGGACGGAGGTGGTTTTCCCTACAGAATAGTATTTTCTTAAAAGCTCCTCGTCTATTTCGGTCCAACTAGAGAATTCTTTCCCTAGTTTAAAAAACCAATCTTTGGTTCTATCTCCAAGAGTAGTGGGAAAGAGTTTCATCTTCATCGTGTCGGCGGGGACATTTTGAAGATGACTGATCTCACAAACTTGGGAATGCTCATCTACATGTCTATATGGATCTTCGAAAGGTTTAGCATGGAAGATAGGAAGCATACTCCTGACATGGGAATCAATTCTAAAATTTGCCCCTCTTCCTAGGGGTGCGTGAATTCTAGTGACGAGTTGCGGGAGGACGGGGCTAGCATAGTCACTAAGGCATTTCCTGGCATTTCCCTCATCGTTCCAGGTCATTTCTACTGGTTTGAATGGATCAAAATTTGAATCGGTCTTGGTAGTGTCGGTCTTAGTAGCTTCGGGAGTTTGTGAGGATCGTTCAAAGAGGTCTATTTCTAGGGGGCTATTCCGTACTCTCCAACCTGTTCGTCTTCTCATGAAGAATGGATAATAACTTATATATACTCATAAAATATTAAAAATTGAAATCAATCGTACCTGAATCTCGTTATCTGTGAGAGTGATGTGTTCTCAACATGATTTTGAAGAAGCGATTGCTTGTGATCCTTGGAAAAGGGGCAAAATCACCTATTCTTATCGAATCAAGGATCTCAAAGATTGATTTCTGCTTCAGATCACTCAAAATATGATTGAATTGCGTGAGTTTCAACAAATTAAGTGAAAAATTTGAGTTGACCAAGTCAAAATTGACTAATTATATCAAAATTTTGCCTTAATTCCCTGGCAATGGCGCCAATTGACGAGACGGGACCACGAGGTCGTTGATTTTACACGGTGTCGTGTCAAAAATAATTCCAAACTTACCAATATGATGAAAATGTCTCGTAATGAGGGGTATAATGGTAAATAAGGGTCGAATCCATTGGGAAATAAGGAAATTCTTGATGTATTCTTCGAAATTGATCAAATCGGACAAAAGATCGATGGTAGAAATTGGGAAAAATGGTATATTATGAAAGATAACTTCAAATTGATTACACGGAATCAAGAATCATTGAAATCGATCTTGATTTTGTGCAGAAGTTGAAGATCAAAGTCAGAGGAAATTTTCTGACGAAAAAATCACAAAACTAACCAAAATTAAACAAAATTCGAGCTTAAATCCTAATCTAAGTTGAATTTAAACATGATAGGATGGTAAATTATGAAAAACCGCTTCCACTAATCCTTAATAGCGATCAAATTGACGCGATTGAACATTTTAATCACTGAAAACGGGAAGAACGCGATGTGGAGATTCAAGCGTGGATTTCTCCTAATCTACTCAACCAAATCTCAAC
The DNA here is from genome assembly GCA_024174645.1 of Lemna minuta. Taxonomy (NCBI): domain Eukaryota; kingdom Viridiplantae; phylum Streptophyta; class Magnoliopsida; order Alismatales; family Araceae; genus Lemna; species Lemna minuta. The sequence goes on along the minus strand of CM044115.1, from coordinate 9,601,573 downwards.
TTCTTGCCCACCGTGGATGCGGAAATGAGAGAAGAAGAAGTTAGAATCAAGAGATTTGAGAGGGGAAGTATCTAAACAGATCAATTGCCTTGATTTCCAACTCAAATGCTTTACAAATCGAGAGAACCTCTCTTTTTATAGGATATTTGAGCGTAACCGTCCCATCGAAACGATTGACAGTTATGATGAAATGGTTCATCATTGACCATTTCGATTAAATCGCAACCATCAGATCGTGATGAACGGTCCAGATGAAACCTGTTGGATATGCGTTATAAAACGCTCTTGATCGCCGCCGTTGGATCTTGATCTGACAATCGAGATGCTCCCCGCGCGATTAAATCATGACCATTATAATCCTCTTAAAACGCACATGTTCCGAATGAGATGCGGTGGACCGCGAGTACATCCGATCGACGTGCGATGATCCGCATGCCCTCCGATCCGACGCCTCTCCCTTCGCCACGTGTCCTGTGATTTAGAATTCCGTGTAGAACTTAGTCCCACACGGAGAAGATTAAAGAAGACCGAAGGGTTTATATTAAGCGATGAAATAAGAGGGATAATATGATTGCGATAATCGGATGGTCTCATAAGTACAACAAACCATATATTTAGATAAATATGAATAATAGCCACGTGTCACCTCCACGCCACGCAAGCGCTCGCGTGGGCCCGTGTGGCGCTGCCACGTTGCATCCACGTGGGTCCCGCGGAAAATTACCCACTTTTTTGCCTTATTTTAAATCATTTTAATCTTTTAAAAATCGAAATTAATCCTCAAAAATTCTGAAAAATTCCTAAAAATAGAAAATTCATAAATTTAAAAATATAACTCCAAATTAATCCAAATTTCTTTCATTTGATGCGAAATTTAATTATCTATCATTCTAAAGAATCAAAATGAATAAATAATGAGAGTTTTAATTTCCATTTGAAAAATGTATTTATTTTTTTAGGATTTTAACTTAAGAAAATATAAATAAATATTTTTAAAACATTTTCTCTCATTACTTTTACTCTAACATCATCTATAATATCAAGTAAAGATGGGTTATTAAGTTATTTATCTTTAATTCATCATATTAAACCCTAATTTGAAGTTCTTTTTGAGACTATAATGATTTATTGTGGAATGATAGAAAAATACATATAAATATGATAACATGCATGGAATTGAAATTATTTGTACCTTAATATGCATTCAGAATCATGTTTTATAATGTTTATTTAGCATGTTATCACACACGTGCGCACACACACGCGTGCCCACGTGCACACCTACACATACACACGCGCAAACACATTTGTGTCGCCTCGTGGCATGTCCATCCGTCGTCATGTGGGGACGCTCCTTTTTGTTAGCAACACATCAGCTGCCACATCAGCACCTGATATAAAATTTATTTTTTGTTCATTTTAATTCCAAATAAATCGAATTAAATTCATAAAATATTCAAAAAATCCCTAAAAACTAGAAAATTCATAACTTTCAAAATACAACTCTAAATTAATCCACGTTTTTTTTGGATCATAAATTAAATTATCTATCATAATAAAAATTCAAATTATTTAAATAAGATTAGAATAAAATTTATTTAGAAAATACACTCATTTCTGTTAGAAATTAAAACTTAGAAATATAAATGAATATATTAAAACTATTTTCTCTTATTATTTAACATTAAAACCAAATTATAATCTTAAATATATATGGGAATAATCTATTGTAAAATATATTCTTAAAAATGATAGACCTCTCATGCCTAGAGAATAGGTTTCTTCTAAAACCATTTGTACTCTGAGTTTTGGCAAGGAACATCAGTGGCATAATAAGCACTTTTCCAAGAGGGGCACTTTTGTGGGTACTTCAAGTATGTGCCTTAAAATATTTTTAAAATCATTATCAATCAATATTGGCAATTAAGACACTAAATGAGGATCAATAATATCGATGGGCTTCTTACAAATGGTGTTGCTTCTCCTCCGCAGCAACAATGTTGTTTTTTCATGCTTTAATTTTTATGTTGTTTCTCTATTCCTTTTCCCATTTATACGAGGCCGGTTTAATTTTTTTTGGAAACCTTTCTCATTTCAACTTTTTATGCATCATAGCTTTTTTTTTTGGAAGAAAACATGGAGGATCACTAACGATCAATGATCCTTATGGTATATGTGATATATATGAACTCAATGGGTATACACATGTCATGAAGGATCATCCCTTTAGCATCAGATATGTTTTTATCATGATATATGTAAAATGAATAATAATGCTTATTTTCTCATATTCACAACCATGGTCAAGGATGACTCAATTATGGGGGTTGACAGATCGAGATCGTATAGTCATTGAAAACACACGGTCAAGAGTCAAAATAATATTCAAACGCACGAATTTTAAGATTAAATCACGAATTGAAGGGTATATTGGTAAATAAGGGTTAAATCCCAAGGGAATTAGGGAAATTTTTTATGATCTCTTTGAATTTGATTAAATTGAACTATGACATGGTGATAGAAATTGGGCAATTTGATATTTTTGGAAAGAGGACTTGAAGACAAATCCACACAATCAAAAATCACTGAATTTGGATCTAACTTTGCAGAGAAATCATTGAATGAACAGAGGTGAAATTTCTAAAAATAAAAATTACAAAAAACCAAAAATAATAACAAAATTGAATCAAATTATTATTTTAAAATGAAATCTAAAGCTATACAAAGACTGATTAGGATGAAGCATGATCCCTAACCCACAATTGCGCTTGAATTGATCCAATTACTCGCTAGAATCAAGGCTATTCATCAAAATTTGGAAAAACGCAATCGTGGAGTTCAAGCGTTGATTTCTTCCTCGTCGATCATCAAAATCTCACTCTCAAGCACTTCGGGGACCCGGAAATGAGTCAAGAAGTAATTGGGAGCAAGAGATTCAAGAGATTTGGTGTCTAAAAATTTTGATTAAGTAGAAGTTCCCTCAGATGCTTTATATCGTCAAAGACCATCTCAATTTTTAGACTAATTTGGGCATAACCGTCTGATCATTATTTAATTCACGATCAATGGCTATGATGAAATGCATTAGATGCAAATCGTTACGATTATGTCTTGGTCGTTGGATCTTCGATCGACCATCGAGACGAAGCCACTTTGCGAGCATTATAAATAACACATTTAACGTTGGCCGTTGGATTTTGATCGGACGCTCAGATGCGTTTGTTGTCAATTTTAATCTCAGCCGTTCTAACTCCTTTTGGTCAACGGCTAAGATTAAAATAAATTCTGACAAATAAGATCACACCACGTACTCCGCGCCTTTAACTGAAGATTGACGATTGCGATTTACTTGCATGATCGGATGTCCCACGTTATGCCATGTCACATCTCACCTTTAATCATTGATCGCGATCGATCGGATGCTCCAGATTGCGCCACGTGACCTATGCACTTATAAAATTTGGAAGAATTGATTTTTAATTAGAAAAATTTATTTTTAGTTCCGAAAAATCCTGAAAAATTCATTAAAAATTTAGAAAAAACCCCTAGAACTTAGAAAATTCATAACTTTCAAAAGATAACTCCAAATTAATTCAAATTTCTTTCATTTGATCAGGACATACCTATCATTCTTAAAAGTCAAAATAAATAAATAACTAGAGATTAAAATTCTGTTTCAAAAATATATTTATTTCTTTAAGATTTTATAACTTAGAAAATAAAATAAATGTATATAAAATAATTTCTCTTATTATTTAACTTTATAGACTAAGTATAATCTCAAGTAAAAATGGGTTATGAAATTATTTATATTTAATTCATTATAATTAACCCAAAATTAATGTATTTTGAGGTTATAATGACTTTTTCATAGAATGATAGAGAAACACTCATAAATATAATAACATGTGTAGGAATGAAATCTTTTATGCCTTAATATGTGTAAATAATCATGTGTTATCATGTCTAATTAGCATGTTATCCGAGGTTTCATCACCAACCCTGCAATTAAAAGTAATGTCATAGTAAATTCAAGGAAAATTATTTGAAATTGATATTGAAGATTAAGAAATTATAGAAAATTGAATTGCATACAATTAAATAATTATTGTTAACCAAGAGTATTGGAACATATAAGGATGAGAATGATAGAAAGTTCATGGAAAATGCTTCTATTGAAGTAGAAAAGTGGCTGCATGTAAAACGATTATATACCTTAAACTATAGAGAACTTAATGAGGAATTAGGCTTTAATTATGGGTAAATAAAAGATGGGAGAAAATCAAGTCCAACAAAGACTTCATGAGAGACCATTGTACTTGGTCTGCAAAAGGGAGCAAAAAACAAGTATCCTGCCTACAATCAACAAGAAACTAAATCCAATATTCACATGTAAGTAGAGCAAGTAGTGCATATTTATTCAAACAAAACATTGCAGATGCTTTAGAAACTTGTACTAGAAGCTAATGCCAAAATTTCTAAAACAAAACAATGGCAACCCAAATTGTGGATTCAATGCATTCTGGTAAATTATTTATTGGAGATGTACTTGATTACTAAATAGTTAGAGATAAGTATGTATACTTGGCAAATATACTTGATTAATAAACACTTTTAGTCTCAAATTTACATGCATTGCATACATATATATATATATATGGTATGCCTACATGTAGGTATGCCTACATTCTTATTTCTATATATATAATAGCTAAGTATAACTAAAAAATGATATGGATATTGGAAGAAGTGAGAATGAGGGAAAATGATGATCTAACCCCTCTAGAGAGAGAAAGAGTTCTATTTATAAAGAATAAAGTTGCCCTCTTGTTTAGGCTCAATAAAGAATAAAATGTCAAGAACAAAACTACAAAAAATAAATCCACAAACATATCATTTTACACTCCCCTCATGCTGGAGCACAGATTTCTTATAATCATGTCTTGTTAATGGATTTATGAACTATCATTACATGATTTTGAATTTATAATCGTGAATTCTAACCATTACTTTCATATCAATAACCAAATTCCATGTGACTCAAATAAATTTTTGTGGTGAAATGCATAAATTGCTGAAAATATGCCTAACAGTGATTGAAATAAAAAATTTAGAACTTATTTGAAAATTACCCAATTAAAACAAAAGGAGACTATATAATGGTCTTTAGTTTTTTTTATGTTCAATAAAAAATGATGTAGAAGCTTGAGTGGTCTAAGAAAAAGATAAAACACATGACGTCACCAAGGAGGATAAATGAAGACCATTTATTGATTTCAATGGAGAGGGATGTCACTGAATTGTGTAAAATGGAAAAGAGAACGATCATCGTTAATTCATGGAGAAAAGTTCAATAGTCCTAAAATTAATTTTAGGACAACATAGAATATCGACTTCCTTGCAAAATGGGTTCCTAAAAATATGATCTACAGCAAAAATAAAGAGCATATGTTTGAAATAGCTACAAATGGTACTTTTTGATGAGCATGATTCATATAAAATGATAAAAATCTCACATTAATTATGTTTCTTCATCTCACTTCACTAACACTCCTTAATTTTAAAAAAAATCTCCACATAAATTGAATCGATCATTTTCTTAAGTTTTCAATGTATTGTGCTGATCTGTATTTCACATGAGTTATCTTTTGCGGAACTTAAGATCTTAATATAGTTTCAAATATTATTTTTGGCATCATCCTAGAGAATAAAAATGTCTTTATCCTTTTAAGGTATCATGGTAGAAATATTTGTAAGATCTTGAAGGGTTCTTATGTCATCAACTATTTCTTGGAAAAATATAATACCAAAATGCTCTTTATGTCTCTTTCTTTATGAGAAAGAGGGAGAGATCCCGATTTCTCTCCATCTGCTCTCCAGTCATCCAGAGTTCTCTCTACCGGAGGAGGGAGAACCAATTTACTTTCCCTGGCAGATAGAGAGAGACAGAAAACTGATTCACGTGCGCCACATAAGCCAGAGGTCAGCGGGGTCCGACCCAAAACGAACATCAATCAGGGAGGTCTGTTTGACTCCCAGTTCGGTCCGTCGGATGGACCCAAACGGCCAACAGACCTCTGTTCGCCGTTTGACCTTATACCCTGAGCCCTAGTCAATCTTGACATATTGCGGTAAACTTTTGTAAATTAGATATGGAATCTGTTAAAAAGGCTGGGCAACAATCAATTGGAAAGATGAGAGAAGCACTCAAATGCAGCTATTAAATTTCTTCTTGGAAACTTCAAATTTTTCTTCGCATGAAAGGGTATTTAATTGAAGTTATCCATGAGCTAATCATTTTATAATTTCATGATTAAAAATTTGAAACGCGCTCGCAGGAATAGATTTATGAAATACGTATCCTTCTCGAGTCACTTCATGAAATCTTATCCCTCGAGAAACGGAATATACAGATCAACGTAACTCAAACTATTCAGCGACGAAATACCTTAGATAAAGCCTGTAAATTGTGCCTCATTTAAAATTTACTTTTCGCCGAAAAACTCAATTGCATTGCACGTAAATCTATGACTATTTTTTGGATTTCTAGCTTCTACTAAGAGATGAAAGAAATATTGAATACGAACAAGTCAAACATAAATTCTGATAAATGACACATTTCATGCCATAATAAATTCGTTAAGTTTCATTAAATAGTTTTGAAAATAAATAACTGAAGACTGATTCATAGTACATGTTTGACTTCCATTTATTTCATATTTTCCAACGTCTGAAGTTGCCAACTTACCAGGCAGATGAAGAATGTTGAGTGTATGATAGAAAACTATTTACCTCACTCGTATATGGGGGACTTGACTGCTCAAGTGCATTTTGAGATTCATCCATTGCCAAGCCTTGTTTCAACTGCACCACAACATTACTCATTGTTATCCTCTCTTCTGCATTATCTGATGTGCATGACATGGCAACTTTGACTATTTTCCATGCCACATAGATGTCAAAATTTCCATGCAATCTGGGGTCGATAATATTTCTGATATCACCCGTCTGTACCTTCGAAGAAACCCACTTAACAATGTGTATCCTTTCTGCCGATATGATATAGGGTTGCAGACCAGAGATAATCTCCAAGAGAACAACACCAAAACTATACACATCACTTTTCTCGTTGGATCCATAATTGTGGAATTCCCTGGAGTTTGTTCGAAAATTTTCATCAATATATTATGCATATTACATTAAAAGGATCAAGATAAATTAGATACTTACAAAGGATCAAGATATCCAGGTGTACCAGCAATTTTAGTCGTTACGTGCGTCAAATTGTCCGTTTTGAATGCTCTTGATAGTCCAAAATCAGCTATCTTTGCAGTGAAATCACTGGTTAAAAGAATATTGGAGCTCTTTATATCTCTGTGGATAATGGGGGGCGTACATCCATTGTGCAGGTAATCTAGGCCTGAAATGTATCTTCTTGTTTGAGGTGATATGTTCATTCTTTTTCGGTGCATGTCGCTTAAGAAAATGTTTTTTAATCAATATAAATTAGAATACCTTGGGCGGCTTGAAGAGCGATACTTACTCTTTGGCTCCAATTCAATGGTTTCACTTTAGACACTGGACCTGGAGAAAGAATAGCAGATTTTAAGATTAATTTCCATCTTGAAGTGGTCTAAGTTCCGCTAATACTGGAAGGGCGATGTTCATTAAGCTTATAAAATGTGAGACGCTAATCCTGGAACATTGATTTGTCGTACCTGTTATGTGATCTTGGAGTGTTCCTTTCTCCATGTACTCATAGACAAGAGACAAGTTTTGAGCATCATCACAGTATCCAATTAATGTCACCAAATTTCTGTGGTGCACTCGTGCAAGCAATTGGACCTGATAAATGAAAATGGGGGCACCATATTATGTAACGTAGGTCGAAGAATCATTATCTTGCATTCAGTTACCTCTGCATGGAATTCCCTATTTCCTTGCGATGACGATGAGGACAAGACTTTAACCGCAACCCTTGTTCCGTTTCTCAAGGTACCCAAATAAACAGGCCCAAATCCCCCCTTACCGATCTCACATTTAAAATTTTGCGTCATTTGTCTGATTTCTTGGTATGTAAATCTTGGATTTTCTGTTCTCCAAGAGCTTTCATGTCTTTCTACAGTTTGAGTACTGTTATTTTCATAAGAGTTACCTGAAATATTTAGAAATACTTTCATAGTTTGTCAAGTGATAAATAGAGTATCATGGAAAGCTCTAGAATGGTGTACCTCTGTTAGAATGAGCCTTCCTCTTTTTTTCGAATATCCAAAAAGAAACAGCAATCAGCGTTATGATAGTAACGGATACTGCTACAGTTACGGGAATAACGATCTTCTTTTTCTTGCTAGATGAACATTTGCTTGACCAGTCCGGGCTACTGTCATTTAAAAATCTTCGTATCAAAAGGGCCAATATAATATCAACAAATATTGAACATATTAAATTATAATTCCTATTACAGTTTGAATAATCATGATATCAGTTTCTTTTGGGGACTCTGGATTAAAATATTATTATATGTACATGGCCACGTCTGTGTGGATCGTTTTGTCATGGTTATTCAGATCAAAGCGAGGTCTAACAAGGGTTCGGGCTCTCTAAATCTGACTTAAACAAACAACTGCATAAGATCTTTTGGTTAAATGGACTAACCTTATGAGCAGATAACCCTTTGATGCTCTTTGGCAAAGAGCCGAGGGAATGGTTCCTAGAGCTTCATTTCCACTTATATTTCTACAAGATCAGATTAAGATACTTGATTAGGGAATGCAAAGAACGGAGGCGACAATGGACTTCTATCAGTTTTGAAGGTCACGTACAGGATTTTAAGGGATGACAGAGCTCCAAGGGTATCTGGTATATTTCCTTTCAAATTATTGTAGGAGACATCTCTGCAAGTGAGTTGGATAAAGGTAATTTTCCAGGTGTGATTATAAAAGAGAGATAGTGATACTAGTGAGTTTTATTCCTGTAAATAGCACGAATTGAATACTTACAAGGTCACTAAATCTGTCAACTGGCCCACTGATGATGGGATTGTACCATCCAACCCGCTTGATGAGAGGTTCCTAAGTAGTTGAACTATACAGGTCAGAGACAATATCGTCAACATCGATTAGACATTTGGTTGATACTCACAAAGAAATAACCGTCGCAACTCCGGAGGCATAGTTGCAGCCGACTCCTTCCCATGCGTACTGTCTAGGACTACAAGGGTCGCCTTGCCAGTTTCTTGTGAGTCTGAATCCTCCCTTGATATCTTCCATCGCAGAAACTGGTGACCAAGAAAAGAGAGCCGGGATGATCGGGACAAATGTAAATTAAAAGAACATACCGACCGGAAACTCTAAAGTTGATGGTATTGTCTTTCATGTGGGCATCTCATGCATGTCGATTACAATGATGATAATATATATAAACATTCCATTCGATAATTATTTTACTATGGTTTGTGTCTGTAACGAGAAGGGAGATTATTCGATTAGGGTTCTTCTGTAGAGGTCTCACCATCGCGGATAACGGTTTGTGACTCGTTCTTGGGTCTCACAATGTAGCTCTCTAGGGCATTGATCATGAAGGAGAGTGTTGATGAGGCTGTGACATTGATGGTCATATTAAAAAACCCGGATCTGCCTACGACAGCAGTAGAGATTTCTTTGTGGTCTGCTTTCAGGTAAGGAGGTGCATAGTTTCCAAACAAGAGAGTTTCGCTGTCCCCTCCGTAGATGTTCATAACTCTTATATTGGTTGAGCTTGGTTGAATAAGCTCAGCAAAGTGCATGACAATGTATATTTTTTCTCCGGGACTTCCGTTAAGTGGATTGATGGTCATGTGATAATCCGTTCTTGAGTAAGTAACAGCCGTTCTCAGAACCTTTGGGGGCACTTGAAATGCGTCCGCAGATCCGACCTCTATCTGACTTGTGGTATTTAATAAGTCAAAGGGGCTGGTGAGACCGAACCAGATCCGGTCGTAAGGGTCATCGGGGTACCTGCATTTATGAAATTCTTTACTGTTCTATTCACAATTAGAAGAAGTGGACGCAGGAGTAGCGAACAGGGATTAGATCGTCATCCTTAACTGTTTGTTCGATTGATTCGATCGATCTACCTATGATGATCGTGTTCTGATTGATAAGCATCGATCACCCTAATGATCTGATCGTCGATCTTATAGATGATCATCGATCAGATCGATTATGATCGATCACGAACGATTGATGTGATCCTCGATCTGATCGGCTATAACCCCTTCAAAATGAGACAATAAAATGGAAGATTAAAATTTTAAAAATTAAAAAATACCCCCGACGATCAGATCGTTATTTTAAAGAGTGATCCATGATATGATCTACGATTGGAGATCGGATGCCATGATCAGTGATCGGCGCGATGCATTCGATCACATCGAGCTAACTACATCTGCTCGATCCAATCACTGATCGCCGTACCCTACCCAAGAGCACACGTGTTCATTTTTTCATGACATTTAGATGAATAAGTAAAGACGAGGAAGAAAAGGAAGGAGAAGACTGTTGGCTGCTGATCACCTCAAGGGGCACTCCAAAAGGTGATGAGCACACTCCACAAAAGGTGAAGAAATTCACCAAACCCACTCAAAACTCATTTACAACCCTCTTGAAGAAGAAAGGAATGCTCAGATATGTTTTGAGACGCGATGGGGCCAAGATATCCCATTTAGGGCATTTGAGGCCGTTATTTCGGGTGGAAGTCATGGTCTTTTTATTTCAGGCAACGGCGAGAGCACCCAGGACCTCCTCCAGGTGAGGCCATGGGGTGCAGAGGATATCTCTGAAGGTGAAAAGGCCCCCTATAGGCCTTGGGAGTTCCCTATAAGAAGCCAGACAAAGGAGACAAGGGACATTCTGCCTAGGAATTTTGCTTTGCTTGGGTTTTCTTGTATCTGCTGATTTCTCTAACATTCTGCAGAGCCATAATTATCATCATTGGTTTATTTTACGCTATTGATGAGGTATTGAGTATTCTTCTGGGTCCTTATAGTCCAAGCCATTTGGACTGCCATTGGGATTTCATAATTTATATATATTATCAGCCTCGTTTTGTCTATTTACTTGGCAGGTACTGTAGCACCTGCAGAGTGCGCGCCTGTAGAGTGCCACATGCACCAGCATGTTAAGGACAACAAAGAGAAAAGGGAAATTACAGACAGGATAGAAAGAGGATGGTAAAGAAGTAGCTAACAATAGTTACAGTAATCATAATAATAATAATAATAATAATAAGATGATGATGATGATGATGATGATGATGATGATGATGATGACGGAGGAGTACACGAAAATGAGAAAAATAATAAGATGATATAAAAGATGGAGGTGACAGAGAAGAATACAAAAAGATGATGAAAACGAGAGATGATAAAAAAAATGAAGGAAAAAGAAGAACGATGATGAGAAAAATGAAAGATGAAGAAGAAGATGAAAGAAGGAGAACGATGATTAGGAAAAGGAAAGATGATGAAGGAGAAAAATACGGAAGAAAAGATAAATATTATCGAGCTTTACCCGGTAGCCCAAACCTGACAAAAGATGCTAAAAATAAGCTGACATATGGTCAACTACCTCAGTTGATCTGCGTATCCGAAGTTCCAGCGAATCCGAAGATCCAAGGACTGATTCTCGAGCGCCAAAGGATTCAAATTACTGGGAAGAGGCTTCAGCTCGAGCACCGAGATGAAGGGCGTCCCTTTGCCGGTGTTAACTAGACACACCTGGACAATCTCTCCAAGTAAAACCGTGATAATTTCGGTTGTATACCGGCCTCCATCTCCCATGTCAATGGTGGTCCAGTAGTTGACCCCAACGTGAAGATCGAAGATGGGGGGGGAGCTTTGGCCGTCATAATTTCCGTAATAAAATTCAGCTCGGATCAGGTATTTCCCTCTGGACTGTATCGGCAATATCTTGTAACAGTTCCGGGTCGAATTTGGGAAGCTACGAAGCGTTCCATACTGACGCGAGTACGTGTTGGAGGCGGCGAGATAATTCTTCCCGGTGTCAATGAACTGTGAATCATCCGTGTATGTGAGACCAGTGGAGGAATCTACATAGCTGGATCCTCCAGTGTAGCCGCAGTCAATATTTATGAAGCCTGAAAACAGCGTTATCACGAAATCACTTGAAATAGAAAGCTCTGGACATGATAACCAAAAGGAGACTTACCTTTCTGAGACTGTGCTAGAACGAGAAGAACTCCAAAGGGCTGGAAAACGCAGCACAAGGTCCACAGGAGGAAGGAGACCAGGCAAGGATTTGGTCTTCTTCCCATCCTCTACAACGCAGTTCTTCCCCAATGGTCTACGGAGAGAAGAGGCCTGGATCAGAAGATTTGGTCTACGGGGAAGTTTCTGTTTGGCTTTGATTGCGAGGGAAATTTGCGTCAGCTTGTTATGCGGGACAGATTCATTTCATGACATGTATTTTTTTTTTCTAAGGAGAAATGCGTGGGACCGGAATGGAGAATCATATCCTATTGCTAGTTTAGGAGCGGAGAGAGAGAGAGAGAGACCGCAAGAGCGAGAGAGAGACACAGAGAGAGAGAGAGAGAGTGAGCGAGATAGAGAAAGAGAGAGAGTGGGTGAGTGAGAGCGAGAGAGAGAAAGAGAGAGAGTGGGTGAGTGAGAGCGAGAGAGAGCGAGACACAGAGAGAGAGAGAGAAAGAGACAGAAAGAGAGAGACACAGAGACAGAGAGAGAGAGAAAGAGACAGAGAAAGAGAGAGACACAGAGACACAGAGAGAGAGCTCTGAAAGGTCTCTACCTTGAAGGAGAAGGGGAGAACACTACAGAATGGCCAGAAAAAATAAACAGATCGGTAATACTGGAAATTAGATTGACGACCCTCAATATTTTTTGAAAACCTCAATCCGCAGCAAACTGGAGTCGGGATTCTTGCTCAATAAGGAAAGCATATGCGGAGATTTCTGTGCTTCCATAAAGGTCGCGCGATATATCAGAGGGTAAATAGGAAGTCACTTGGGGGTGGCCCTCGCTGACTATTCGCCGTTGACATTTTTCACCTAATACCACGTCTAGCTCACGGAAATATTAAAACGTTGCATGAGCTGGAAACGAAATATTAAAACGTTTTACCATTTCAAAACGGATTAAAACGTTTTAAAATGTTGAAGTCTTCTAGAGAAGAGAAATGAAAAAAAAAGCTGTTCGTTTAATAGGGTTAGAAAGCCAATAATTCGATTCTAGTTCTCATCACTGCAGAAAGTCAAAGGCTTTGCCGTAGAGGAAACTACAAATGGTTTGTTGCTCACCGAAAACCGACTAAGTGTCTGTTTCAATGCCCGGTTGATGGCAGAAGAGTGACAAATCGATGACAGTCTTTATGAATTCACGCGATGCGGAAAGTAACAGGATAAAACCCAAGATTGTCAGCATATCAGTTGATGAACCTGATTTTTTTTTGATAAAAATCTGATTTATTCGATGAATCTCCCGTTGACCACGTAGCCGCAAAATCTAGTTTACTGAAATATAAATCTCTATTGATATTTCTTTAGTGCGTTATTCAAGAGGTGAAATGTTTTTGCCACGATGTGGAGCGTGAACGCTGCAGGAATGGTTAATGATGTAGGCTTTGAGAAGAATGCAGAGAAGAAGGAAGAACTTTATTCACTTTTCTTTTGGTGGATTGGTTCATACAAAAGGAGCCCTTTACATAGGGCAGAAAATCACACAAGAAGAGGGAACGCCTGGCACGAGCAGACCTGGTGTTTCCATAACGCTTGGGCGTTACTTCAACTGAAACGTTCGTGCGTTTCTTCCAAGGTAACGCTCTGCTGGGAACCGTGCAGAGCTGAGACACCTCAACATTCTCCTCCTTGGCTCAGCTCCTCCATGCAGACCTTCACAACGCCAAGACGCTCACGATCTCCAAAAGTTTTACTCTTCCAAGTGATTTAGTGAGGATGTCAGCCAGTTGATCCTCAATTCTAACATAGTCCACCTGAATCTTCTTGTCTTCCACATACTGCCGTATGAAGTGATGACAAGTGTCGATGTGTTTTGTACGGCTGTGTTGTACTGGATTTTTGGTCAGGACAATGGCCGACTAATTGTCCACGAGCAGCTTCACCATTATTTCATCAATCCCACTCAATTCATTGACCAATCGATTTAGCCACATTCCCTGACATGCGGCAGCAGTAGCAGCAGCGTACTCTGCCTCACATGATGATAAAGCAACCATTTTTTGCTTTTGAGATGCCCAACTGATCAGCATGTTACTGAGGAAGAACACTTGTCCTGAGGTGCTTTTCCGGTCTTGCTTGTCACCAGCAAAATCGCTGTCACTGTAGCCTACTATCTTGCCTTCGATTGACCCTTCAAGTAGACTAAGCCATAGCCAATTGTCCCTCTTAAGTACCTTAGTACTCATTTTAGTGCCATGAGATGTTCTATGGTTGGCCACTCCATGAACCGGCTTAGGAAGCCCACAAAGTAAGTTAGGTCAGGACGGGTATGAGTTAAATACCTTAGGCTCCCTATAAGCCTTTGAAAAAGGTTGAGTCAACTAATGGGCCTTCTTGTTGACTGAACTTCATTCGAGCTTCTATAGGGGTTTGCGCTAGATTGCACTCTTCCATTTTTGCAAAGGACAAGATGCTTTTGGCATAATTACTCTGAGACAGAGTAATCCTGCCTCCTTCTTGGCTTACCTTAATGCTTAAGTAGGAACTTAGTTGTCCAAGATTACTCATCTCAAAGTAATGCTTCATCTGTTCTTTGAATTTATTGATGTCACTATCTTTCTCACCTGTGACAAGGAGATCATCCACATAAACCCCTATGATTAAGTGAATTTGATCCGAGAACTTCAAGTAAATTGCTTGTTCATATGTGCTCCTTTTGAAGCCAAGTGAGACTAGGCAATTGTGCAACTTGAAGTACCAAGAACAAGGAGCTTGCTTGAACTCATAGAGGGCCTTCTTCAATTTTAGAACATGACATTCTTTTCCTTCCACAATGAAGCCATCTGGTTTCTTGACATATAACTCCTCCTGTACATCTCCATTCAAGAAAGCTGATTTTACATCTAGATGATGTAACAACCAGCTATGTTGAGCGGTAGTGGCAATTAAAACACGGATTGATTCAATTCAAACCACGGGAGCAAATACCTCATCGTCGTCAATACCATACTTTTGAGTAGCCTTTGACAACTAATCTTTCTATGTACCTCACTACATCTCCATTTGAGTTTCTTTTAAGTTTAAATATCCAATTGAGTCCAATCAGCTTGCATCCAATCGGAGGTGGGACTAGCTCCCAGGTGTTGCTTCGATCTATGGCTTGCATCTCCTCTATCATGGCTGTCTTCCATGCCTCCTCACAAGAAGCTTCTTCATAACTCATGGGCTCATCAGTAGAAACCATGCACTTGTCTATAGGTGGAGGATTTGGGCTGGTCTCCTCATACAATTGTGTAATTGTCTTTACCATTATAGGTTCACTTTGCTCATACTCTGAAGGGGTGACACAAGTGGGCTTAGGTAGCTGCACTTCACTGTCTTTTTCTTCCTCTTTAGAGTAGCTTTGATATCCTTCTTCTTGATTAGAAGAAATCATAGGGAAAAAGGTAAGATCCAGAACACGCTCACCCTTCTTTTCCCAATTCCACTGCCCATCTTCTTCAAAAACAACATCTCGGCGAACATGCACACTCCCATTGATCGGGTCAAAGCAGCAGTTGGCCTTAGAGCCAACTTCATACCCTATGAAAACCATAGGAGTGCTGTGATCTTCGACCTTCTTTTGTGGCATCTTAGTGCACTTCACCTGCACAAGGAATCCAAACACCCTTAAGTGGGCAATTGAAGGCTTACGACCAATCCAAATCTCATATGGAGTCAACCCCTGGAGGCTATGAGTGGAGGAGCGATTAAGTAGGTAAACAACCGTACTTACTGCTTCTCCCCCATTCATAAACAACCGTACTTACAATTCACGGAGTAATTGTTTCTCTTTCAACATGCTTCGGACTAAGGACATAATAGTCCAATTCTTCTTTTCCACCACGCCATTTTGTTGAGGAGAGTAAGGGGCAGTCAGCTGTCGTTTAATATCACGTGACACACAAAATGAAGTGAATTCATTAGAGTTAAAATTCACCTCCTCCATCAGTCCGACGAAATTGGATCTTTGCCCCTTACTCTGCTTCAGCAAGTAGCTTAAACTTCTTAAACTGAGATAGTGCTTGAGACTTGAGCTTCATCATAGACACCCACATTATCCTCGAGTAATCGTCCACAATTAGGAGGAAATACTGGCGTACCCCTAATGTGCGTGGGTTAATTGGACCACAAATGTCTGCAAAGACTAATTCAAGTGGCGCATTAGCTCTAAAAACTATCGTTTTTGGAAATGATATCCTGGATTGCTTTCCTGTGAGACAGCTGTGGCAGTGTTGGGTAGGGAGAGTAAATGGAGGAAGTCCGTCGACCAACTATTTCGTAGCCATCTTTTTCAAGAAATGATAGTTCAAGTGGCTATATCTGAGGTGCCATAGCCGACTTGAATTATCATCTGCCTTTGTGAGGAGACAAGTGTCTTCAACTTTGAGCTTAAGCAAGTATAATCTTCCTGATAAAGAATTATTTTGAAACATGAACACAAGGATTCTAAGTGAACCTATCCTCCTCCTCCTCCTTACCTTCCATACTGAGAAATTATCCTTTCCTTAAATGGATGAAAAGGACCTCTCTAAACAAATAAAGAGAGTGTAGATCCTAAGGGAATTATCTTCCCTCCTTTTCTATTTTATATTGATCTAAAGATTGACTTGGTCAAACATTTAATCCTTATCTTTAGAAACCTAGAATTCCTTGAGTGGACCAAGTCAACCACCCTTTTACCTTTGATATAGGTTCCCTATTTTCCAAACCTTATCCACCATATCATAGGTACCTTAGTTCATTTTAATTGATGATCTCAAAAAGAAAATCAGTAGGAAAACCTCTTTGAATTACATCCCTTATTTTCTTTGAAACCACCCTTAGTTAGAATCCTAGGAGAGATCTATATCTTATTTGCCTTTTCTTCCACTTTGGACAAAGCTTTGCATGAGTAAAACCATGCATCTACTTATTGAAGATCATCACAAAAGCATGAGGAAACCTTGTCAACCAATATTGTCAAGCTAACACTCTGGTCAAGTGATTATGAAGATTGCTACAACTGGAATAGCTTCCCGATTTCATCGTTCATGACTATCCGTGATGAGGATCTTCAGCATGAATTAATTTGTCATCAAGGAAAACAATCAAGAGAATTGCCTCTCTCATAGTCCTGTTGAACACATCTTCACGGCCAAAGCAATCCCTATGAAGACAGATATCTACGACTCCTAAATATCAAAAGCATTCCACGTCCTCCCTCCCTATTAAAGTGAAACTGTGGAGAGATTAAGAGGATCTCCCCGAAGAAAGACCGTAATCACTGCTAATTGAAGAGACAGACAACTACGGCCTTATATCTGATTACGACTGCTTAGGATCTACGTGATCGTGAGTCTTGAAGAATCAACCACTTCCAGAAGAATATTAGATGAAGAGCAAATACGACTCGCCCAATGACATACGCAGAATCTAAAAGGAATGGACGAAGGTTTTGTCTACAGAATGTTATCCACTGAATATACAATCATCTTCCGCCGCACCAGCTGAGACGAATCACCGTATTCTTCTTTCATGCGGCATCTACAAACTTCAAGAGGCATCAAGGTCAACGCCCAAAAGGCTCCATCATTACCGCCCATCAGTTCCGACGACAGGAATGCCGTCAGAAAGGACAGGTTCTGAAGGACGAGATTACGACAGAATAATCTCCGCGCGGTCTTCTTCACGCGTGCGATCGTCGGTGAATCTCCACAGCGGCCACTATACAACGAAACGTCATCACTTTCGTTTCATGAAGACGGCGACTTCAGAGGAAGAAACAGTCCACACGAATAAAAGAGCGACAGCTATCCTCCAAACTACAAGCTCCACCCGAGCGACGTTAAAAGACGCCGTTCCAGATCAACCCATCAAACAACGCGGAAAATTATCACCGCGAAACGACGCAACACCATAACCGCCCTTTTTGTATTCTCTATAAAACGTAATTGTAATCGACGAAAGGAGAGATGTTGTTTTTTATCAAAATTTGGTTACGTTGGTTCCGATTTATCCCTGTGTTCATCGTGTTTCTTGTGCCTCTCCCGCCTTCCTTCTCTTCGATTCTATCCCCCTCTCTTTTCTTCCCCATTTCTGTCGCCTTTCATCCACTTCACGTCTGATGCATCTGAGGTTATCCGGGTCAACTGTCGAATCCGAGAATATCGCTTCATCGTCACCAGTCAGGTAACATCCTTAACCGTTGACCATGAAAATAGTTCGCATCTGAAATCTATAAGTCCAAAATCCCTTCCGCCGCCTTCTATCCTCCCGCTCCATCTATTTCCTCCATTTTCGCTCTTCACTCCTTCTTTTACGTCATACGTTTCCACCCCATTCACTTATTCTTCTTCACGACTAAACCCACTCATCTCTTTTCCCGCATCAGTCGCATCTTCTATCTTCTCTCTATCTTTATTTTAAAATATAAAGTATCTACCCTCCCTTTTATTCATATTCAGAAAATATTATCTCCTCTATCGATTACTAATTATATTAACTAATATATATTCTCCTCTCATCATCTAATATACATTATTTAATATATTTAATATACATTATCCATTTCATTCCCATCCTTCTCCTTTCTATTTATAACCATCATCCTTCTCATATATTTATTAATCCATAGTATTTATCATTCTTAGTGATATCACTTCATAGATCCTCCCCTAATTTGTAGGAATATTATCCATTTCAGAAATATCCTACATCACTTCCTTTTGTGCGATGAACTTCTTCCACTAGAGCACCATCCCGATCATGGATGGTAAGCCGACCTCCAAACACTCTCATCTTGCATTCTTCTTCATCTAGCCTTCCAAGACTGAGTATGTCAGCACACAGTTTTGGGACAAAGAGAACGTTACTGAATGAAAGTCTTTGTTCATCTTGACGTAGTACTACCACGCTGCCACAACCTTTGATTTCAACACCTGAATTATCCCCAAATTTCACGAAGCCTTTAGCTAATTCATCAACACGTGAAGAAATTTGGCTGACCAATCATATGGTTTGCGGCGCCTGTGTCTAGGTACCACAGATCAGAAGTGTGATGATCAATCTTGAATCCTTGAAGCAAGAAATCACTTCAAACTTCTTCAATGGCCATGAGAAGGAATGACGTAGCAGATGAAGCATGTGCTTGTGGAGTTTGCGCCAAAGTTGAAGCCGAGTTTGCCACATAAGCCCGGTCCTCTCATTCCCTTTTGGGATTCCTATACTTGCATGCAAAATGGCCATACTTTTGACACTTGTAGCACTAAATGGATGATTTGTCAAAATTCTTCTTATCTTTCTCCTCTTCATTCCCTTGATGGCGTCCTCAGCCATGACCTCGGCCCCTACCTCTGCCACGACCGCGATGACGCCCTCGGCCGTGAGATGAGGACTCCTCCTCACATGTCGATTTTGTCTTGTTTAGTGCCTTGGCGAGGAAGGTTTGTTCCTCTTCACGAGATTCACTTTCTTTGAGCCGTAGCTCGTGAACTGTAAAAGAGCTAATAATCTCATCGAGGATCACCTTGTTAAGATCGGCGTATTGCTCAAGAGAGAGAGTGAGAGCATCAAATTTTGATGGTGTTGCTCACAAAAATCAGCACACGACATCCTTCTCATCCATTTCCTCTCCCAAATTCCACAATTCGAAGATGATGAGCGTGAATTTCATCGCGAAATCTGCTATGGAGTCAGTTTTAGCCATAGCGAGCATCTCAAAGTTTCTCTTGAGACCTTGTATGTGTGACTGAATCACTCTATCAATGCAGAGATTCCTTTGCCTTAGAATCACCTACTTTTCTTTTGCTGTCTTCTTAGCATCGAGAATGCCTAGCATGTCTGATAAAATGCGTTTATAACTTTAATTCTTATCTTATTTCACTCATATTCATGCTTATTTGACGTGAATATGATGCATG
The DNA here is from genome assembly GCA_024174645.1 of Lemna minuta. NCBI lineage: Eukaryota > Viridiplantae > Streptophyta > Magnoliopsida > Alismatales > Araceae > Lemna > Lemna minuta. The sequence goes on along the minus strand of CM044115.1, from coordinate 9,581,444 downwards.
TTATCATGGTTTTTAGGAATTTTCTCCATTGTAATTCCATTCTCCTAAATTTCGTATTTATGCATAAATTATTGACAATTATATCCTTGTTTCATGATTAATCTTTTTGCAAGATTGAAACAATATGAATTACATATTTTTCCTAATATACTTTAAATTTAGGAGATGATTTGAATAATTAATTCCAAGGAAATAAGGATTGGATGATTTAAAGAAGGAATTTCTAATAAAAGACTTGATGTTATTTTCATCCATCTCATTTTCTTGTCCTTAATTATATTTTAGACAACATGATGCTAAAAAGGAAGAAAATTGTGATACAATGGAGAAAATTTTGATTAAAAAGGAGTTGTATATTTAGAGTTATGAATTTTTTAAGTTTATACCCTTTTTTAATATTTATCTAATTTCCAAATTAACTTTTCTTAAGTATTTCCTATTTAAAATCGCGAAAAAGGGGGTTTTTTATCCCACAGACCCAGATGCTGACGTGGCGCGTAGCTGACGAGGCATGCGGGACTAGTGCGCGGATGCAACGCGGCAATGAGGCGACGTGGCAGGGCTGGGGGTAGCCCACGCGAGGCGCAGGTGGCGCACAGGGCACGGACATGTGGCAAGAGGCCACACGTGTCCACGCGGGTCAATAGGTGTTGGTATGTGTTTACACTAAAAAAATCCTTTTTCTTTTAACAAATCTACATGTATTTATGTTGTCTAAGGAAAATTCACGAGATGAATAATTGACTTCAATACCTGAGGAATCTTTACGTTCTTTAATTTCTTGTTTTGAATTCAAGAGTTAATTTTTTTCTTGATCTTGTAACCTCCAAACGGTCATCTCCTGCAATAAGAATATCAATAACATACACATTAAGTTCAAAAGTTTTCCATGAAAGAATCCTATAAAAATAATGTATCATCTCTATGGATTTAATTTTATATCCAAATTTATCATGATCTTTCTTGAATTTGGAAAAAGCAAGCCCCTAGGTGTTATTTTAATCCATATATCATTTTACACGTGCTAAAGACTATATATGGTCCATATTTAAACTCATAGCCAACAGGTAGACTCATGAAATTGTCTCGACTAAACTCCCAAGTAGAAAAGAAATTTCCGTCCTATTAGTGTAAATTCCACCCTTTAAGAGAAACTAATGCCTTGATAACTTTAGTTCTACGCATGTTAATAGTTTAGGGTACAACCCTAGGCTACAAGGTTATCTTTACATTCTCAAGAATATTTCTAGCGATTTCTTCTTAATCTAGGCTTGAATTACTATTTCTACTCATTTTGGGTATTGGAATCCAACAAAAAACTCAATACCATGTGTTAGATATAGCCCATTAGAGAGCTACTGTGTTGGTTCTGATATGAACTCTATAGTTAAGCATGCTTGGGTGAGAGTAGTTCTAGGATGGTTGAGCTCCTTGGAAGTGCTCATATTTGATCTTGCTCTGGGCATACTAGCCTCACATGAGTTATTTATGTTTCTCTCTCTTTATCTTCTATAAATAGAGGCTTATAATCTCTTCTTTAATTACTCAATAGAATTGGGCTTCACCATTCACAGCGTAAGATTTCAATTTATCTAATTAAATTTGTGTATTCTGATGTAGCATATATACCCAATGACTTTTTGGAAGTAGGAATTTTTTACAAAGCCATTAGGAGACAGAATTGATATTATCCAATAGGTTATTAAGGTTCTATGTGATAGAAAGTATAATCTCTTGATTTTTTTAGTAGTATTAAAACAAACTCTCCTACATAATTCTTGGAGCATGATGTTGAAGTAGGAGAGCACTAACTCTATCCATTAGATGCCTTGTTTTCCTCTCAACTAGTCCATTTTTATGAGGGTTATAAAAAAGACATTTCTTATATGACTTCTTTTTTGAAGAAATTTTCAAGACCATGTAAAATTTTCATGAATATACTAGATCTTCACCATCGAAAGAGTGAAACATCCCCAGGAATACTTGAATCAATAGCATCAGTGACCCTAGAAACATTAGTGCAACACTTTGAGGTTGCATATCCCATGGATCTTCAAAATACACTTTGGGGCTTTATGATGTACTATATGTTTTAATTTTCATGCTTTAAAGGATAGTGGTTCCAATTAAAACATATGATAAAAAATTAAAATATGAATGGAGTATAAAAAGAATATTATGCACAATGGTTTGAAAAATTATTATAAATTTATCAAAGAAACAATTTTTTTTAAAGCCCTCATCCCCCGCTTAAACATTTCGTTGTACTCCTTGAATAAATCTTCCACGCCTGATCATGAAATGATAAATGATATAAAAATGGTGGATCATGGGCTTAGAGAAAAAAATTTGCCTCCTGTCATGGCCTCTATTCTTCATCACCTAAGAAAAAACAAAAACAACTAAAAATAAAGATACCATTGGGCTGAATAAAATTTCTAAATTAAGCATCCTATAGAGTACCAATTTCTCCGCATAATAGAACCTAAAAACAAGGTCAACCATGTATTATAGGGGGAGCATATACTTGACATATTTATACAGGCTCTTTTGAGGAAGCAATGTGACTTACTCTATAAAAAGTTATGCAGGATCCTAATAAATTCTCAACATATGACATAGCTTATGTAAGTTCATATCACTTTTCTACTACTTTTATAAATCACTCCATAAAATAGATTAGTTTCTATCTTAATTTTGAACATATTGTGTTAAGATATTTCTTATGTAAATCATTTTTGGAAGATATTAAGATTGTAATGAAATGTTAACTCATTTCTTTTTATAAGCCCTAATGAATAAAAATATTTTCATCATTTAGGGGGTATCATGGTAGAATTGTTTTTAGGTTCTTAAAGGCATCTTTGTCACCTACTTTTTCTTGATAAATTACATCAGGAATTTTTAATTTAAATTTTATCTATTTTTTACTTATAATATTAAATCACTATCTTGACATGTATTGTAACTTATAGAGGGCACAATTTTACAAAATTTGATGAAAAACAATTGGGAACATGAACAAAGCACAAAAATTTTAAAATTTTAGGATCTTTAACTTTTTTTTCATGCAAGCCTAGTTAATTCAAGTTACCTATGGGGCTGAGTTACTTGATATGATAGAGTTAATTATTTGAAATTTATTTAGCACATTTTTTTAACACATACCAAAAAGTGGATAAATTAAATAGCTATATGTCTCGAGTCGCTTAATGGAACTCTATTCCTAAAAAATTGGAATAAATGATAAAATTTGGGATAGAGTATGTACAGTTTTTTAGTTAAAAATATTAATTTTCATTGAAAAACTCACAATTATCTATGACTATTTCTAGATAATTTTAGTATTTATCAGAAGAAGAAAAATATTGAATTGTAGAAAGCCAGAAATCAAGTTCAACAAAACTTATCTATATTGAATGGTAAAGATTCAAGGAGACTTGTTAATAAGGTTCATTCATCAGGAGTTTATGATAATTAGTTTGAAAAGGAAAAAAGAGGCCATTCTATGCAGTTTTTATACTCCCAATACAAATGAACCAAACGAATTTACGTTCAAAAACCAAATCACACATTATAACTTATAAAAGTTATAAAAGTAATCATTCGTGGATAGAGTATGGGTTTGCATTAAAAATTATTTATACAAAATTATATTAAAGTGGAATTATTTATACATTAACAAACCTCTTACCTAATGGAACATCAATCATCCATTGCTTTCTAGAGCGCAAGGTTTTTTGTTAACTTCTCATAAATGCAGCGCATATATCTGCATGAAAGATAAATGACACACAGCTAACATTATGAAAATGCGTTCTGCAAGTTCTACATTTTAAAACTACCACAGTCTAAAAATAATGGCATCCATCCTAACTTCTTTACCACAAGAAGAAATTATTACCATAGCTCTGTGAATATTTTTTTTTCATGAAAAAGCTTTATTCCTATATATCCCTTGATCATGATGAACATTCACCTAGAATTTAAGTTATTTCAAACTTATATAGAAATCAACAAAAAAATGGGAATTTTCTATTACCAAATACAGTTTTTATCAAAAAAAATAGAAAAATCCTTGAAGAGGCTTTTTCTGCTATCCCATTACTACAAAGAACATGAGAGGCTCACTTATGTAATCAACAAGGCCCACGACTACAAGAGGTTTAAAATCAACTCTAAGAAGGTAAATAATAAGGCTCAAACAGCAAGATAGGAATTCAATAGTCATTTTTTTAATTAAGACAATGTTTATTTGTTATAGAATGATCACATAGTCTCATTAGGAATTAAATATTACTTGGGGGTCAAGGGTCCCACTACATCACTCGTGATGAGTTGTGTTGAAGCGTTCACACTCTTCGTAGCGGTGAAGAAATTGGGAATCGAGGAGAAGTTATCGATGGACCTTGCATGTATGGCTATGAAGAAAACGTTACATAGGTATCAGCAGAAGGTATGGGAAAATCATGTTATCATAGCAGCATCTCTATTGGACCCCTATCAGAAGGGTTCAATGCTCGATGAAAGGACAAAAAAGCAGCGATGCCATATATAAGGGGCCTCTTACCCTCTCCACCACCAACTTCATCCAGTACATAGCCACCTTCTACTCCCCTCAGCTCTACTACTAGGCAAGATTGGTTGAAATGAGTATGCAAGACAAAGGATGGACCCGTGCAATCGACATTGACTCTCTCAAAGAAATTAGATGCTTATATGAATGAAAGAGTGAAGGATGAGAGGGACCTGTGCTACATTGGTGGGCTCGTAAGGGGAATACTACGTATCCTGCCCTTGCCCCCATTGTACAAGAACTCTTGGCAGTATGTGCAACTAGTGCTCCATCTAATTTTGTGTTTCCTGTCAATCGAGCTGTGGTCACATACAAGCATGCATGTCTCACAGCAGAAAGCATCAAAACACTAGTGACCTTAAAGTGTTGGCTTCGGGGGAATAAGACCAAGTGGTATGATAATATCCATTATGAGGATGCCCACATGAGGGTCATTGCAGATGAAATGGTGTGAACATTATATGCAAGGAATTCATCAATTATCATAGTCTTAAAATTTAAATATTATGATTTTATCACTCATTTTCATGACTTCACCTTGTAAGGGATAAGCAACTACGAAGGGGCCTCCGATGCTTGACGATCTTCCCAAGTGATAACTAGGAATCAACATAGGGTTAGGCGATGAGACAACTGAACACCGGGGAATGATGAATGGGAAAAATTTATATGAAAAATCTGGACCTTCGTAGACATTTATTTTAGAGTTATTTTTAATTTTAAAAATTTCTAATTTTTTTTATCAAGTTTTAGAAACGAACTCTATCAGTTTTTTTCAAAAAAAACCCACTTAACTAGTTAACTCACTGATATTTGGTCCTCAAATGTAATATTATTTAAAATGTTAATATTAGTTAACTTACAATCAAAATTTAAATATGATTAGCATGCAATTAATGCACGATTTATAATATTTACTATCCATTTCATCTTATTATGATTTGATATACAATTTTTGAATAGTTTTCTATATTAAATGGTTAGTTATAGGCTAATTTAAATAATATTTCCCTAACTATTAGGTTTTAGAAACTTATCAATCTTACTAAAATTGCAATTTTAGTAAGATATTAATCAAATATCTTATATAATGGTTGATCAAATATTAATTCTAATATTATAAGGTTATATAAACTTATTAACTCACAAATATTTGGTCCACAAATGTATTATCATTTAAAAATGTCAATATTAGTTAACTTAAAGTCAAAATGTAAAAATGATTGTCATCCAATTAATGCACAATTTATAATATTTATGATCCTTTTCATCTTATTATGATTTCATATAAAATTTTTGAATAATTTTCTATATAAAATAGTTAGTTATAGGCTAATTGAAAGATTATTTCCCTAACTATTAGGTTTTATAAACTTACCAATCTTCCTACAGTTGTAATTGTAGTAAGACATTAATCAAATATCTTACATAATGGTTGATCAAATATTAATTCTAATATTATATGACTGCATAAACTAGTGAACTCACAAATATTTGGTCCTCGAATGTAATATTATTTAAAATATTAATATTAGTTAACTTAAAGTCAAAATATAAAGATAATTATCACGTAATTAGTGCACAATTTATAAGATTTACGATCTACTTCATCTTATTATGATTTGACTTAAAATTTTTAATAATTTTCTATATTAAATGGTCAGTTATAGACTAATTATAGGACTATTCCCCTAACTATTAAGTTCTATAAACTTATCAATCTTACTACATTTGCAATTGTCGTAAGTTATTAATCAAATATCTTACATAATCGTCAATCAAATATCAATTCGAATATTATAAGGTTGAATAAAATTTTTACTTTTAATAGGATTCAATGATATTAAAGTTTTAATTTTCAAATAATTACTAATTAAATGGTTAATGAGATAGTATTTAATTACTTTTTCACAAATTATAGGATTTTTCAAAATTTTTAAAATTTGTTGACATTCTATAATTTTTAAATCACCTATTTCAAACGAGTGTGCAAAGGTGATCAATCATGCACATTATAATATAAATCATATCATAAATAGTTCTCAATAAAATATCTAATAGTTTTAATTTTTAAATTTTATTTAAAAATGTTGATTCTCTAAGGTCTCCAAATTTCTAATTTAATTTTTGCATTTAAAATTGAAAAAATTTTAAAAAATCTTTTATAAATTTACTTTTTTATTTGCAGGTTCCATCATCTGTCATCCAAGACCGCCATGTATCATCTAGCATCTGATACTATCATCCATTACCCGATACCGTCATCCGTCATCCAATACCATCATCTATCATCAAGTACTGTCATCCATCATCCCGTACCAGAATTGTACTATTAACATCCTGTATCGCACCTATTCTCATCAGTAATCCGATATTCGATATCCATAACTGAATGACGGTATCAGGTACAAGGTATTGGTTAGTGGATGACGGTATCAAGAGATACTGGTATTGGATGATGTCCCGGATGATGGTAGTCAAACCCTATTCAAGGAAGTCTGTTTGACTCCCTCTTCGGTCTGTCGGATGGACCCAAACGGCCAACAGACCAATGTTCGCCATTTGACCTTTTACCCTGAGCCCTAGTAAATTATAACATATTGCAGTAAACTTTTGTAAATTAGATAAGGAATTCGTTAAAAAGGCTGGGCAACAATCAATTGGAAAGATGAGAGAAGCACTCAAATGGAACTATTAAATTTCTTCTTGGAAACTTCAAATTTTTTCATGCTTTGATTTTTTATGTTGTTACTTTATTTCTTTTCTCTTTTTTTACGAGGGAGGTTTAATGTTTTTTTGGCAACCTTTCTCATTTCATCTTTTTATGCATCATAGCTTCTTTTTTTCTGGGAAGAAAACATGGAGGATCACTAACGATCAATGATCCTTATGGTCTATGTGATATATCTGTACTCAATGAGTATACACATGTCCTGAAGGATCATCCCTCTACCATGGAGTTATGTGTTTATCATGATACATGGAGAATGAATAATAATGCTTATTTTCTCATATTCATAACAATGGTTCACGATGACTCAATTATGGGGGTTTCATAATCAACGCTGCAATTAAAAGTAATGCCATATTTCTTTCAATGAAAATTATTTGAAATTGATATTGATGATTAAAAAATTATACAACATTTCATTTCATACAATAGTATAATTATAGTTAACCAAGAGTATTGGAACATACTAAGGATGAGAATGATAGAAGGTTCCCGGAAAATGCTTTTATTGAAGTAGAAAAGTGGCTGCATGTAAGAGAATTGTATACCTTCAAGTAGAGAGACCTTAATGAGGAATTAGGCTTTAATTATGGGTAAATAAAAATTGGGAGAAAATCAAGTCCAACAGAGACTTCATTAGAAACCATTGTACTTGGTCTGGAAAAGGGAACACAAAACAAGTACCCTGCCTACAATCAACAAGAAACTGAATCCAATATACAAGTAATTAGAGCCAGTAGTGCATATTCATTAAAAAAAAATATAGTACATGCTTTAGAAACTTGTACTAGAAGCTGATGCCAAAATGTCTGAAACAAAAACATGGCAACCTAAATTGTGAAATTCTATGCATTCTGGTAAATTATTTATCTGAGATGTACTTGATTACTAAATATGTAGAGATAAGTATATATGCTTGGCAAATATACTTGATTACTAAACATTTTTAGTCTTAAATTTGTATGCATTGCATCTATATATATAGCTTGGTATAGCTACATGTAGATATGCCTATTCTCTTATTTCTATCTATATAATAGCTAAGCTCATAACTAAAAAGTGATATGGATATTGGAAGAAGTGAGAATGAGGGAAAATGATGATCTAACCCCTCTAGAGAGAGAAAGAGTTATATTTATAAAGAAGAAAGTGGCCCTCTTGTTTAGGCCCAATAAAAACTAAAATGTCAAGAACAAAACTACAAAATATAAATCCACAAACGTATCTTTTTGCACTCCCCTCATGATGGAGCATAGATGTCTAATAATCATGTCTTATTAATGGATTTATGGACTGTTATTACATGATTTTGAATTTATAATCGTGAATTCTAATCATTACTTTCATATCAGTGACCAAATTCCACGTGACTCAAATAATTTTTTGTGGTGAAATGCATAAATTTCTGAAAATATGCCTAACAGTGATTGAAATAAAAAATTTTAGAATTTATTTGAAAATTACCCAATTGAAAAAAAAGGAGGCTATATAGTGGTCTTTAGTTTTTTTATGTTCAAGAAAAAAATGATGTAGAAGCTTGAGTGGTCTAAGAAAGAGATAAAACACTTGTTGTAACCAAGGAGGATAAATGAAGATCATTTATTTATTTGTTACAATGGCGATGGATGTCATTGAATTGTGAAAAATGGAAAAGGGAATAATCATCATTAGTTCATGGAGAAAATTTCAATAGTCCTAAAATTAATTTTAGGACAATAAAGAATATTGACTTCCTTACAAAATAAAAAGCATATGTTTGAAATAGCTACAAAGGGTGCTTTTTGATGAGCATGATTAATTATGTTTCTTCATCTCACTTCACTAATACTCCTTTTTTTTTAAAAAACAATCACCACATAAATTGAATCGATCATTTTCTTAAGTTTTAAATGTATTGTGCCGATGTGTTTGACATAAATTATCTTTTGCAGACCTTAAGATCTTAATATAGTTTCAAATATTATTTTTGGCATCATCCTAGTTAATAAAAATGTCTTTACCCTGTTAAGGTATCATGGTAGAAATATTTGTAGGTTCTTGAAGTCTTCTTATGTCATCAAATATTCCTTGGGAAAATATAATACCAAAATGCTCTTTATGTCTCTTTCTTTATGAGAAAGAGGGAGAGATCCCGATTTCTCTCCATCTGCTCTCCTGTCATCCAGACTTCTCTCTACCGGAGGAGGGAGAACCAATTTACTGTCCCTGGCAGATAGAGAGACAGAAAACTGATTCACATGCGCCACATAAGCCAGACGTCAACGGGGTCCGACCCAAAACGAACATCACTCAGGGAGGTCTGTTTGACTCCCTGTTCGGTCCGTCGGATGGACCCAAACAGCCAACAGACCTCTGTTCGCCGTTTGACCTTGTACCCGGAGCCGTTTAACATACTGCGGTAAACTTTTGTAAGTTAGATATGGAATCTGTTAAAAAGGCTGGGCAACAATCAATTTGAAAGATGAGAGAAGAATTCAAATGCAGCTGTTAAATTTCTTCTTGGAAACTTCAAATTTTTCTTCGCATGAAAGGGTAATTAATTCAAGTTATCCATGAGCTAATCATTTCATGATTAAAAATTTTAAACGCGTACGCAGGAATAGATTAATGAAATACGTATGGTTCTCGAGTCACTTCATGAAATCTTATCCCTCGAGAAAAGGAATATACAGATCAACGTAACTCAAACGATTCAGCGACGAAATACCTTAGATAAAGCCTGTAAATTGTGTCTTATTTAACATTTAATTTTCGCCGAAAAACTCAAATGCATTGCACGTAAATCTATGACTATTTTTTGGATTTTTAGCTTCTCCTAAGAGATGAAAGAAATATTGAATACGAACAAGTCAAACATAAATTCTGATAAACGACACATTTCATGCCATAATAAATTCGTTAAGTTTCATTAAATTGTTTTGAAAAGAAATAACTGAAGACTGATTCATAGTACATGTTTGGCTTCCATTTATTTCACATTTTCCAACGCCTGCGGTTGCCAACTTACCTGGCAGATGGAGAATGTTGAGTGTATGATGGAAAACTATTTACGTCACTCATATATGGGAGACCTGACTGCTCATCCATTGCCAAACCTTGTTTCAACTGCATCACAACATTACTCATTGTTATCCTCTCTTCTGCATTATATGATGTGCATGACATGGCAACTTCCACTATTTTCCATGCCACATTGATGTCAAAATTTCCTTGCAAACTGGGGTCAATAATATTTCTGATATCACCCGTCTGAACCTTTAAAGAAACCCACTTAACAATGTGTATCCTTTCTGTCGATATGATATAGGGTTGCTGACCAGAGATAATCTCCAAGAGAACAACACCAAAACTATACACATCACTTTTCTCGTTGGATCCATAATTGTGGAATTCCCTGGAGTTTGTTCGGAAATTTTCATCAATATATCGTGCTTATTACATAAAAAGGATCAAGATAAATTAGATACTTACAGAGGATCAAGATATCCAGGTGTACCAGCAATTTTAGTCGTTACGTGCGTCAAATTGTCCGTTTTAAATGCTCTGGATAGTCCAAAATCAGCTATCTTTGCAGTGAAATCACTGGTTCAAAGAATATTGGAGCTCTTTATATCTCTGTGGATAATGGGTGGCGTACATCCATTGTGCAGGTAATCTAAGCCTGAAATATATCTTCTTGTTTGAGGTGATATATTCATTCTTTTTTGGTGCATGTCGCTTGAGAAAATGTTTTTTAATCAATATAAATGAGAATACCTTGGGCGGCTTGAAGAGCGATACTTACTCTTTGGCTCCAATTTAATGGTTTCACTTTAGACACTCGACCTGGAGAAAGAATAGCAGATTTTAAGATTAATTCCCATCTTGAAGTGGTCTAAGTTCAGCTAATAGCGGAAGGGCGATAAAATTCATTAAGCTCATAAAATGTGAGACCCTAATCCTAGAACATTGATTTCTCGTACCTGTTATGTGATCTTGGAGTGTTCCTTTCTCCATGTACTCATAGACAAGAGACAAGTTTTGAGCATCATCACAGTATCCAATTAATGTCACCAAATTTCTGTGGTGCACTCGTGCTAGCAATTCAACCTGGAAAATGAAAATGAGGGCACCATATTATGTAAAGTAGGTCGAAGTATCATTATCTTGCATTCAGTTACCTCTGCATGGAATTCCCTATTTCCTTGAGATGAGGATGAGGACAAGACTTTAACCGCCACTCTTGTTCCGTTTCTCAAGTAACCCAAATAAACAGGCCCAAATCCCCCCTTACCAATCTCACATTTAAAATTTTGCGTTATTTGTCTGATTTCTTGGAATGTAAATCTTGGATTTTCTGTTCTCCAAGAGCTTTCATGTCTTTCTACAGTTTGAGTACTGTTATTTTCATTAGAGTTACCTGAAATAATTATAAATGCTTTCAGAGTTTGTCGAGTGATAAATAGAGTATCATGGAAAGCTCTAGAATGGTGTACCTCTGTTAGAATGAGCCTTCCTCTTTCTTTTGAGGGTTAATATACCCCCATGTCATGACCTTGCGGCTATTATTAGCCGCATGTCATGACCTTTTGAAAAGTCACCGCATGTCGTGACCTTTTCAGTTTTCGTCACCGCATGTCATGAGCGGTGACGTGGACAATGACTGGGCAGCCACGTATTTAAATATTTTATGCTTTCAGCCACGTCATTGTCCACGTCATCAAAAATTTTAATAAAAAAATAACTTATCTTCTTCCTTTCCTTTTTCTCCGACGGTTGTTTTTTCTCCGACACTCTTCCCCGTCCGTCTTCGACCGCGGCGATCCCTTTCCCGCAACCTTCGTGCCGGACGAGAGAGGAAGAAGAGCGAAAGAGGTTTGATCTTTACTTTTTTTTTTGTTTGCCCTCTTCTGCTCCCTCTCGCCACCGACCGCCGGAATTGATGACCCCTTGCCATGAGCCGCCGAATATGAACAGATCTGGACAAATCTGTTCAGATCTGCTCCTAATGGAAGAACCGCATCGATGATCAAAGAAATGATCATCGATGACAGATCCGGTTCTTCCCATTTCATTTTTTTTTTGTTTTTTTTTCCATTTGTTTCCGGAAGCTATTCTTTTCCATTTCTTCCTCTTATTCATTGCTATCGGTACCAATTGGTACCGATATACATTGCAAAGGGTATCCCTTGCTATCGGTACCGTTCTTCCCATTTCATGTCCATCCGGAAGCTATTCTTTTCCATTTCTTCCTCTTATTCATTGCTATCGGTACCAATTGGTACCGATATCCATTGCAAAGGATATCCCTTGATATCGGTACCACTGGTACCGATATCCATTGCAATGGATATCCCTTGATATCGGTACCAATTGGTACAGATATCCATTGCAATGGGTATCCTTGCTATCGGTACCAATTGGTACTCGATATCCATTGCAATGGATATCTCTTGCTATCGGTACCGATTGGTACCGATATCCATTGCAATGGGTATCCCTTGCTATCGGTACCGATTGGTACCGATATCCATTGCAATGGGTATCCCTTGCTATCGGTACCAATTGGTACCGATATCCATTGCAATGGATATCCCTTGCTATCGGTACCAATTGGTACCGATATACATTGCAATGGGTATCCATTGCTATCGGTACCAATTGGTACCGGTATGCATTTTCGGATAGTCATTAGCTATCGGTACTCAATTGGTACTCGATATCCATTGCAATGGATATCCCTTGCTATCGGTACCAATTGAGTACCGACAATTGGTATGTTCTTTACTTTCAATGACTTCTTATTTACATTCTTTTTATTAACTTATTTGTCTTGATTTTTCAGGTGGGGCTAGGAGATCATCGTGGATGACAGATCCTCGCCGCCCACAGTTCTTGGGTTAATATAACCCGATGTCATGACGTTGCGGCTATTATTAGCCGCATGTCATGACCTTTTTGAAAAAAATAGGCCCATGTTATGACCTTTTTCCCGATTTCGTCCCCGCATGTCATGAGCGCTGATGTTTGGTGTACGGATAATATTCGTGTTTGTGAAGGCAATAAAGAAATACATTAATTGCCATTGTTGGGTTACATCATTAGCAATAGGGATATGGCGGATATGGCCATTGCTAGTTCTGTTCTTGTATGCTCTGATCATGCTGGAGATGTTTCGTATATTGTTCCTCGTGCTCTCCCCCCCATGTTGCACCTAAAATAAGGAAAATAAATAAGAAATAAGAAATTAAAGAAGTGAACTTGTCATAAAAAAATCCTATCGCACTTAAAAATTAAGCAAACAATCGAACTCGTAATTTGTTCATGCTGTCTCAAGATTGGGATGGCCATTGTGTAATTTGAGAGGGCGCACTGCACGTGTCAGGCTCGTATGCGTGGCCAAATCCAACATATCCTTGCTCTATAGGCACCTGCGAGCCCTGCTGAATTAGAAAGTGTCATTTTGGTATTGTATATCGAATATGTGAAAATCTGAAAAGTTTATTAAAATTTCAATCATTATTTTGCTTGCCTCTTGCAATCTCCTTCGCGAACATGTCTTCCTATTATGGCCAATTTGGTGGCAAAGGGAGCAAGTCATTTGAACGCCTCTCCGAGATGAACTTGGACTGGGCAAGGTGTAACTCGTAGTTATCAACTCTCCCGTTTCGCCTAGGCCTTCCCCGGGTTGTCTTCTCACGAACGGAGGGAATACGTGGTTGCCTTCAACTTTGGGCCAGAAGTCCTTGCCATTCATTGGTGGAATATCATATCTATAAGATCGCTCGTATTTTTCTCTTCAAGTACGCATTCACGTAGTTGGCATGTGGTCCTTATTCATCCAATGAATGCAAGCAATAGCATGTGAGCAAGGAATTCCTCGTAGTTGCCAATATCTGCAAGCGCATTCTTTCGCCTTTAAATCAACCACAAGTTTGTGACCAGCGGTTCTTACTTCAAATTTCTCAAGGCCCGCATGTTTCGCTGTGCATTTTCGAGACTTCTCTATGTTCTTGTTCAATTTTTGTCGTACTCCGGGGCATACGTCGTCGCTGCCGCTTGCAAATAACTCCCGTTTCCTCGCATCCTGGTCCGTCACGATACTCGAGATAGCTTCGAGCATGTCAATGATAGGCAGAGACCTGGTCCGTAAGATAAGACTCGTTAAAACATTCTGAGAGATTGTTATCAGCCGATTCACATTTCGTCTTCTCCGAAAATGAATGCTCGCAAAAATTTCTCCACCCCCTACACGACGGAAATCCGCCACGCCTTCTTCATTCAATACTCTCATCCGTGTAATCATCTCGCTCAAATTCCCGGTTCCGAGTTAGACTTAGCAGCTTTCCGAATAGAGTCCTCAACATCGCAAAGAGAGTGTCCCTTCTTCTTCCAATTTGCGTAAATATGCCTTGCACAATTCCTATGCTCGGCATATGGAAGTAGACGTGAAACCGCATTTTCCAAACCCCCGCACAACACAAGAGAGTCACAAGTTATTAGTAAGTTGTATTACTATACAAGTAAATTTAAAATTGGTTAACGAGGCAATTTAGTACCTTCTGCTGATCGCTGATGATAGTCCAATGTTTTCCATCATTAATTTTTTTAGATCTTTCATTAACAATTCAAGAAACCAGGACCATGATTCTTGATTCTCTCCTTCAACAACGGCTCAAGCGATGGGGAATATGTGGTTATTCCCATCTTTCCCCACAAAGACATAAAAAGTTGTCCTTTAACGAGGTCTTCAAAAAAACAAGCGTCTAAATTGATGACGCGTCTCGCAACCTTTACGAAATCCTCTCGCGAGTGATGCAAAACAAATATATAGCCTTTTAAATCTGACCACTGAATGAGTAGGATCTCCATGAAGGATCAACACAAAAGTACTCTTAGCAGCCTTTCCTTCAAGGCAGCAACATAAGAAGGAAGCAAGTGATAGTGTTGTTCTAAAGATCCATGAATGATTTTGCGGGCCGCCGCTTTTGCCCCCGTAGCAGCTTTGTTTTTGAAACAATTATTCCAAACTCTTCGTGAATTTCACGCATCATATCTATTGCCTTCCAGCCTAGGTTGATTCGAATCTGTCCCAAGAAATGGTTTGCAATCCATTTATAATCGGCGTGTTTGTTCCGCGAAACTCTACTGCACGTATGCTCATCATGTAGAGCCTTAACAACGAAGTAGTCCTTCATCGGACCCCAGCTAGCGTATATCCTCCAAGGGCAATCTTTTCCCTTGCATTTAACTTCTACATTAAGCTTGTTAGACCTTACAAACTTGACATTGAAACCATTACCTATGGCATGGTTCTTCACTGCTATCGTGAATTCCTCGCTTGAATCGAACCGCATGCCCATTTCAAATTTGATCATGCTAATGGGGCACCGATCATCATACCGTATTCCTCTCTGTGTGATCATTGCACGGTAGTCCTCATCGTCTGAATCATATAGAGGTAAACCCTCGTCATCTGAACTTCGATAATCACTAGGGTACACATCGCCATCTAGTTGCAATTGAAGTTGCAATTGAAGAGCTTCCCTTTTTTGACTCCGACACTCCTGGAATTCCTCATTCGATTCTTCAGATGTGTACCCAACTGGGTCACTATTGTAAACGCTGGGCTCAAGGTCCTCTATACAATGATAATCATCAGTACCACTATCAGTACCACTATCAGTATGATAGTCCGATCCCAATATTCTAAGACGCTCATCAGCCCTACGCAAGAAATAAATGGACCAAATTAATACATGACCGGCTTACAATTTCAACTTATAAAAAGGAACTTACATTCGTCTTCTGCCTGAATTCTCCAACAAAGTATCGAGATAGCAATTTGGGAAAGCACCGGACCACGAACAAGACCTTGCTCTTAGTACACTATAAAGTAAAAAGTAGATTAGCCAACTGATATCAATTGTAATGGATATCAGTAAACGGATAACAATTGGTACGGATAACAATTGGTACGGATATCAAGGGATATCCATTGCAATGGATATTGGTGCCAATTGGTACCGATAGCAAGGGATACCCATTGCAATGAATATCGGTACCAATTGGTACCGATATCAAGGGATATCCATTGCAATGGATATCGGTACCAATTGGTACCGATAGCAAGGGATGCCCATTGCAATGGATATCGGTACCAATTGATACCGATAGCAAGGGATATCCATTGCAATGGATATCGGTACCAATTGGTACCGATAGCAAGGGATACCCATTGCAATGGATATCTGTACCAATTGGTACCGATATCAAGGGATATCCATTGCAATGGATATCGGTACCAATTGGTACCGATAGCAATGACTATCCGAAAATGCATACCGGTACCAATTGGTACCGATAGCAAGGGATACCCATTGCAATGGATATCGGTACCAATTGGTACCGATATCAAGGGATATCTATTGCAATGGATATCGGTACCAATTGGTACCGATAGCAAGGGATATCCATTGCAATGGATATCGGTACCAATTGGTACCGATAGCAAGGGATACCCATTGCAATGGATATCGGTACCAATCGGTACCGATAGCAAGGGATACCCATTGCAATGGATATCGGTACCAATCGGTACCGATAGCAAGGGATATCCATTGCAATGGATATCGGTACCAATTTGTACCGATAGCAAGGGATACCCATTGCAATGGATATCTGAACCAATTGGTACCGATATCAAGGGATATCCATTGCAATGGATATCGGTACCAATTGGTACCGATATCAAGGGATATCCTTTGCAATGGATATCGGTACCAATTGGTACCGATAGCAATGAATAAGAGGAAGAAATGGAAAAGAATAGCTTCCGGATGGACATGAAATGGGAAGAACGGTACCGATAGCAAGGGATACCCTTTTGCAATGGATATCGGTACCAATTGGTACCGATAGCAATGAATAAGAGGAAGAAATGGAAAAGAATAGCTTCCGGAAAATGGACATGAAATGGGAAGAACGGTACCGATAGCAAGGGATACCCTTTGCAATGTATATCGGTACCAATTGGTACCGATAGCAATGAATAAGAGGAAGAAATGGAAAAGAATAGCTTCCGGAAACAAATGGAAAAAAAAACAAAAAAAAAATGAAATGGGAAGAACCGGATCTGTCATCGATGATCATTTCTTTGATCATCGATGCGGTTCTTCCATTAGGAGCAGATCTGAACAGATTTGTCCAGATCTGTTCATATTCGGCGGCTCATGGCAAGGGGTCATCAATTCCGGCGGTCGGTGGCGAGAGGGAGCAGAAGAGGGCAAACAGTAAAGATCAAACCTCTTTCGCTCTTCTTCCTCTCTCGTCCGGCACGAAGGTTGCGAGGAAGGGATCGCCGCGGTCGAAGACGGACGGGGAAGAGTGTCGGAGAAAAAAACACCCTCGGAGAAAAAGGAAAGGAAGAAGATAAGTTATTTTTTTATTAAAATTTTTGATGACGTGGACAATGACGTGGCTGAAAGCATAAAATATTTAAATACGTGGCTGCCCAGTCATTGTCCACGTCACCGCTCATGACATGCGGTGACGAAAACTGAAAAGGTCACGACATGCGGTGACTTTTCAAAAGGTCATGACATGCGGCTAATAATAGCCGCAAGGTCATGACATGGGGGTATATTAACCCTTCTTTTGAATATCCAAAAGGACGCAGCAATCAAAAGTATGATCGTACCGGATACGGCTGCAGTTACGGGAATGACGAAATTCTTTTTCTTGCTTTGCCAGTTTCTTGTGAGTCTGAATCCTCCCTTGATATTTTCCATCGCAGAAACTGGTGACCAAGAAAAAGAGAGCGGGGATGATCTGGATAAATGTAAATTAAAAGAACAGACTGAACAGACACTCTAAATTTGATGGTACATTAAATTTAATATACATAAACATGCATGTTGATTACAATGATGATAATATACATAAACATTCCATTCGATAATTATTTTCCTATGGTTTGTGTCTGTAACGAGAAGGGAGATTATTCAATTGGGTTTTCTTCTGTAGAATTCTCACCATCGCGGATAACGGTTGGTGACTCGTTCTTGGGTCTCACAATGTAGCTCTCTAGGGCATTGATCATGAAGGAGAGTGTTGATGAGGCTGTGACATTGATGGTCATGTTAAAAAACCCGGATCTGCCTACGACAGCAGTAGAGATTTCTTTGTGGTCTGCTTTCAGGTAAGGAGGAGCATAGTTTCCAAACAAGAGAGTCTCGCTGTCTCCTCCGTAGATGTTCATAACTCTTATATTGGTTGAGCTTGGTTGAATAAGCTCAGCAAAGTGCATGACAATGTATATTTTTTCTCCGGGACTTCCTTTAAGTGGAGTGATGGGCATGTAATAATCCGTTCTTGAGTAAGTAACAGCCGTTCTCAGAACCTTTGGGGGCACTTGAAATGCGTCCGCAGATCTGACCTCTATCTGACTTGTGGTATTTAATAAGTCAAAGGAGCTGGCGACACCGAACCAGACACGGTCATAGGGGTCGTCGGGGTACCTGCATTTTGGAATTTATTTACCCTTGGAAGAAGTGGACGCCAGGAGTAGCGAAAACCGATTAGATCGATATCGTTAACTGTTTGTTCGATTGGTTCGATCGATCTACATATGATGATCTTGTTCTGATTGATAAGCATCGATCACCGTAATGATCTGATCGTCGATCTTATAGATGATCATCGATCAGATCGATTATGACCGATCACGAACGATTGATGTGATCCTCGATCTGATCGGCTATAAGCCCCTTGACAATGAGACAAAATAAAATGGAAGATTGAAATTTGAAAAATCACAAAAATACCCCCCACGATTAGATCGTTGTTTAAAACAGTGATGAATGGTATGATCAGCGATTGGTGATCGTATGTCATGATCAGTGATTGGAGGGATGCACTCGATCACATCGAGCTAACTACATCTGCTCGATCCAATCACTGATACCCAAGAGCACACGTGTTCGTTTTTTCGTGACATTTAGATGAAAAAATCAAGACGAGGAAGAAAAAGAAGGATAATATGTCGCCTTAACAAAGGGAAATTAAGGACAACAAAAGTTAGAAAGGAGAAAGAAAAGATGATGGTAAAGAAGAAGCTACAATAGTTACAGTAATAACAGTAGTAATAAGATGATGATGATGATAACGGAGGAGGACACGAAAATGAGAAAAATAATGAGATGAATAAAAAAGATGGAGGTGACGGAGAAGAATACAATGAGATGATAAAAAAAGATGAAGGAAGAAGAACGATGATGAGAAAAATGAAAGATGATGAAGAAGATGAAGGGACGAGAAAGATGATAAGGAAAAGGAAAGATGATGAAGGAGAAAAAGACGGAAGAAGAAGGCAAATATTATCGAGCTTTACCCGGTATCCCAATACCTGACAAAAGATGCGAAAAATAAGCAGACATATGGTCAAATACCTCAGTTGATCTGCGTATCCGTAGTTCCAGCGGCTCTGAAAATCCAAGGACTGAATCCCGAGCGCCACAGGATACAAATTACTCGGAAGAGGCTTCAGCTCGAGCACTGAGATGAAGGGCGTCCCTTTTCCGGTGTTAACTAGACACACCTGGACAATCTCTCCAAGTAAAACCGTGACAATTTCGGCTGTATACCCGCCTCCATATCCAATCTCAACGGTGGTCCAGTAGTTGACCCCAACGTGAAGATCGAAGATGGGGGAGGAGCTTTGGCCGTCATAATTTCCGTAATAAAATCCAGCTCGGATCAGGTATTTCCCGCCGAACTGTACTGGCGATATCTTGTAACAGTTCCGGGTAGAATTGGGGGAAGCTACGGAGCGTTCCATATTGACGGGCGTACGTGTTAGAGGCGGCGAGATAATTCTCCCCGGTGTCAATAAACTGTGAATCATCTGTGTAATTGAGACCAGTGAAGGGATCTACATAGCTGGATCCTCCAGTGTAGCCGCAGTCAATATTTATGAAGCCTGAAACCAGCATTGTCACGAAATCACTTGAATAAGAAAGCTCTGGACATGATAACCGAAAGGAGACTTACCTTTTCTGAGATTGTGCTAGAACAAGTAGAACTCCAAAGGGCTGGAAAACGCAGCACAAGGTCCACAAGAGGAAGGAGACCAGGCAAGGATTTGGTCTTCTTCCCATCCTTTACAACCCAGTTCTTCCCCAATGGTCAACGGAGAGAAGAGGCATGGACGAGAAGATTGTCATCATCATCGTCGTCGTCGTCCTAGCTGTCTTCTCTTTAAAATGCGGGGAAGTTTCTGTTTGGGTTTGGTTGCGAGGGAAATTTGCGTCAGCTTGTTATGCGCGACAGATTCTTTTCATGACATTTGTATTTCTTTTTTCAAAATAGAAATGCGTGGGACCGGAATGGAGGATAATATCCTATTACTAGTTTAGGAGCGGAGCGAGAGAGAGAGCGAGAGCGAGAGCGAGAGAGAGACAGAGACAGAGACAGAGAAAGAGAAAGAGACAGAGAGACAGAGAGACAGAGAGAGAGGTCTCAACTGTGAAAGAGAAGGGGAGAACACTACAGAATGGCCAGAAAAAAAAACAGATCTGTAATACTGCTGATTAGATTGACGACCCTCGATATTTTTTGAAAACCTCAATCCGCAGCAAACTGGAGTCAGGATTCTTGCTCAATAAGCAAAGCATATGCGGAGATTTCTGTGCTTCCATAAAGGTCGCGCGATATATCGGAGGGTAAATAGGAAGTCACTTTGGGGGTGGCCCTCGCTGACTATTCGCCGTTGACATTTTTCTCGTAATACCACATCTAGCCAACGGAAATATTAAAACGTTGCATGAGCTGGAAACGGATTAACAATACGTTGAAGTCTTCCAGAGGAGAGCAAGGAATAAAAATATGGTTAGAAAGCCAAAAATTCGATTCTAGCTGTCATCAGGACAGAAAGTCAAAGGCTCTGCTGTAGAGGAAACTACAAATGGTTTGTTCCTCACCGAAAACAGACTAAGTGTCTGTTTCAATGTCCGGTTGATGGCAAAAGAGTGGCAAATCGATGACAGTCTTTATGAATTCATGCCATGCGGAAAGTAACAGGATAAAACCCAAGATTGTCAGCATATCAGTTGATGAATCTGATTTTTTTTGATAAAAATCTGATTTATTCGATGAATCTCCCGTTGATCACGTAGCCGCAAAATCTAATTTACTGAAATATAAATCTCTATTGATATTTCTTTAGTGCGTTATTCACGAGGTGAAATGTTTTTGCCACGATGTGGAGCGTGAACGCTGTTAAAGAAGACGTGAATACCGGTTCAGTCAACCAACCGGTTCAGATCTATGGACCGCCGGTCCATTTGGACTTATCACTTACTCCCCGTGGACCAATCACACAAGATCTCAAGAAATTGTTGTAACCGTTTCTTGATTTACTCTTCTCTTATATGTAACCGATGTAATCACTGTTTTGGAATACAGAACTTTTCATACAAGATTCACCTGACGACATCGTACTCTCTCTCATCTCTCCTCTCTCTTCTCCTTCACATCTCTATTCTTTACATGGTATCAGAGCCAGCGGCGTAACAAGATCTTGGCTATGGCAGACTCACCGTCAGAAATCATGAAAAATGAGAGTAGTAAAGAAATCACCACTTTGACGTCGATTGCGCCTCATTTGGTAGGTTTTCATGTACCTATCAAGCTCACGAGAGATAATTTCCTCCTTTGGAAGACACAAATCTACCCATTGCTCAATTATCACGATCTTGCCCACATACTCACACAAGATCCACCGATCTCTACCCAACTTGCTGATCAAGGTAGAATTACCGTCAATCCGGCATATCAAGCGTGGTGCTGCCAAGATCAGCAGGTTCTATCTCTAATTGTTACATCTCTTTCTGAATCAATTCTGTCATGTGTAGTAGGAAAGAATATGGCAAAGGAAGCTTGGTTAGCGCTTTCAAAGCACTGCTCATCCACCAATCATTCACGCATTATGTATCTGCATAACCGTCTTCACAACACGCTAAAAGGTACTAGATCCATAGCTGATTTTGTGCAGGACATTCAAAGAACATGTGACGAATTGGCAGCTGCCGAGCACCCAGTTCAAGAAACTGTCTCCATTTATGCTCTGCTTAGAAGGGCTTGGGTCTTCATATTCAGCATTTTGTGCAGGCATATCTTCAAATTTATCCAATCTCTGTCTTGATGATGTGGTTGCCCAAATCAATTCATATGACGAACTCACCAAGTTATCTAATCTAGTCAAAGACAACACGACTACAGACTTTCCACCTATTGCAAATCAGACACAAATTACCTCATTTGATAGTGGCAAAGGTCGTAATAATGGCAGAAATGGTCGTGGAAGAGGTCGGAATGGGGTGAGATACACCCTCGATGTCAGCTATGTGGACAATATGGGCATCACGTGTTAGAATGTAGGGAACGTTTCAATCAAATGTTTCACAGTCATCAGAATGCCCCAACGGTTCAGAGTCCTGAACCGTTTCCTCAAGCTTACAATCTCAACTTAAATACTTCAACTGTACCACATGATCACTCATCCTGGTATCTAGATAGTGGAACAACACATCATGTTACCAATGATGTGCATAATTTAACTGATCCGACTCTCTATCAAGGCACTGATCAACTTCAAATTAGGAACGGATCAGGTTTGACCATTCACTCAACTGGTTCTTCGTCTTTAATCTCACGATCTCATTCACTCAAACTAGTCAATATTCTTCATGTTCCAGAAATTCGGAAGAAATTACTCTCTGTATACAGATTGACTAATGATAATTCAGTCTTTGTTGAATTTCATGCCACTTACTGTGTCGTGAAGGATGAGGAAACAGGGGGACCCCTACTCCGGGGAACGGTTAAGGATGGTCTATACCTTCTCAGTCAAGCTCATCCGCCTAAGGTGAATATGGGTGAGAGGACAAGTCTGAACCGTTGGCATCATCGACTTGGACATCCTAATATGAGAATTCTACAGAATGTTGTCTCCATCTATGGACTTCTTGTATTCTTAGAAAATAAAATCCTCTCGTGTGACATATGTCTCTCCTCTAAATTGCATCGTCTTCCTTACTCAAAGTCACTTCATTAGACAAGCAAACCGCTAGAAGTTATTCACTCTGATCTCTGGGGCCCTTCACTGGTTGTCTCACATACCAGGAACATATACTATTCATATTCATTGATGATTTCACTAAATATGCTTGGTTATAACCTTTAAAGCTAAAAAGTAATGTTTTTCAAGTCATTGTTGACTTTCAGCATCGCGTAGAGAAACAATTAAATAAAAGAATTGTCAATTTTCAATTTGATTGGGGGAGGGGGGTGAATTCCAAGCACTCAGCAAGCACCTTACAGAGCAGGGCATCTTTCACCGCATCTCCTGCCCACATACCGCTGCACAGAATGGCACAGCTGAGAGAAAGCACCACCATCTAATTGAAATTGCTCTCTCCCTAATACACCACTTGTCTGTACCAAACCAATTATGGGATGAAGCCGTGTGTACAACAATCTATCTAATCAACCGACTCCCTACACCAAATCTGCAAAATAGATCTCCCTATCATCTTATTGACAATCAAGGACCAGATTATCAAATACTAAAGAGCTTTGAATGCGCATGTTATCCCTGTCTTCGGCCATGTACCACGTCTAAACTGGACTCTCAGTCAGAAAGATGTATCTTCCTTGGCTACAATGCATTTCATTATGGATATCGATGTCTTTCTCTATCAACAGGTAAACTATACATAAGCTGTGATGTGATATTCATGGAGAATATCTATCCCTACAAGGAACATCCTCCAATCAATAATTCTGACACTTAGCTCACTCTTGGACTTCTAGGATCCTATCCAACTCACACACATCAATGTCTATCACCATCAACTGCTCCACCTATCACCCTAACATCACCTAAACATTCTCACATGTCTCCTATATCATCTACCTCACTACTTGACCAACATCAGTTGTCACCCATATCACCTGAACCTCATAATTCCCATCACTCTTCTCACAGTCCTTCACCCACTACTAATTCTCCTAAATCCTCCACTACATGTCACATTCCATCTCATAAGCCACTCTCTCCATCCAATGTGGACTCGCACAACGTTAATGCCTAGATCAAAAATCGTCGATTATTTGATATTCTCAAAACCATTGACTCAGTCAACAACACTCGTACTATAAAATTCCCTCTTCCCACTGGTCTTCATGTATCATTATCCATTCCTCCAGAACCAGTTAACTTTTCTTCTGCCATCAAGCAACCAGAGTGGGTTGAAGCCATGCAAGATGAATTCAATGCTCTCATACATAATAAGACTTGGCAATTAGTTCCATGACCACACAATCGTCCAGTCATTGGATGTAAATGGATTTATAAAACCAAACCCTCAGCTGATAACACTTCTCACAAGTACAAATCTCGCCTAGTTGCTAAAGGATTTCTTCAAGCGGGAGGCATTGAGTATCATGAAACGTTTAGTCCAATCATCAAAGTCACCACAATTCAGATTTTTTGGCATTAGTGATCAGTCAAAAGTGGCATATTCGACAGCTAGATATCTCAAATGCCTTCTTGCACGGTGATCTCCATGAAATAATCTACATGGATCAACCTCCAGGTTTTCAAAATTTCCAATTTCCACATCATGTCTTTCAACTTCAAAAATCATTATATGGTCTCAAACAAGCACCACGGGAATGGTTTCAAAAACTCACCGGTCAGCTCCTCCAACTTGGATTCCAAGGTTCCAAAACCAACACCTCACTATATTTTACACTCACTGGACCTATTTATCTCCTTATCTATGTTGATGACATACTTGTTCTCGGCCCTTCTCTTTCCCAAATCCGTCATCTCATTACTTCCCTCTCAACTCATTTTAAACTCAAAGATATTGGACCAGCCTCACGTTTTCTTGGTATTGAATTTCAGTCTCATGAGAGTGGTTTCCTACTCACACAATTTCCATTCTTCCCATTCTAAAGATGGAAAATTGCAAACCACTTCTGTCCTACCACTTGCTCGACAACATCTTAAAAAATTACTGACAATTTACATCTCTATCAACGGGTTGTAGGCACTTTACAATATCTTAATTTTACACGCCCTGACATCTCATATGCAGTAAACCAAGCCTGTTGAGCAATGCATTCTCCTCAACCTACCGATTGGATTCGTCTGAAACATCACCTTCGTTATCTTAAAGGCATTGTTACTTATGGACTCTACTTCAACCGTCTCTCTCCGAATTCACTTACATCATTTAGTGATGCTGATTGGGCTGGCGACTCTTCTAATCGGTGGACAACCACTGGATTTCTTATTTATCTCGGTAACAATCTTGTCTCTTGGAGCTCCAAGAAGCAACCTACAGTTGGGTGATCGAGTATGGAAGCAGAATACAAAGCAATAGCCAATGCATCTTCTGAGTTACTCTGGATTACTTCTCTTCTACGTGAACTTCGGATTTTTTTACAACCATTGACACTGTGGTGTGATAACATTGGGGCAACGTATCTCTCAGCCAATCCAGTTTTTCATGCCCGTATGAAGCACATTTGAGTGGATTTTCATTTTGTGCGTGAACATGTGGCCTCACGATGACTTCAAGTATGCGTCATCTCTGGTAAAGATGAAACTGCTGATTTTCTAACCAAACCTCTTCTAAAACTTTGCTTTATCCAACTTCGATCCAAGCTCAACCTCCAACCGGTGCAGTGCTTGCGAGGGGATATTATAGAAGATGTGAATCCCGATTCAATCAACCAACCTGTTCAGATCTGTGGACCGTCGATCCATTAGGACTTATCACTTACTGCACGTGGACCAATCACACAAGATCTCAAGAAACGGTTATAACTGTTTCTTGATTTACTCTTCTCTTATATGTACCCAATGTAATCACTGTTTTGGAATATAGAACTTTTCATACAAGATTCACCCGATGACATCGCACTCTCTCTCTCTCTCTCTCGTCTCTCCTATCTATTCTCCTTCACATCTCGATTCTCTACAAACACTACAGGAATGGTTAATGATGCTCCCCTTCATAATCCAGTCTCGATGTCCTGGTTTTCATTTAGGGCACGTACACCAACTCATGATAGGGCTCTAGATGTTATTCATGAGAATATATCATTGCCCTTAGCATTCATCATTGGCGCTGGTGACTACATTCAGTAGTCGGGCCTAGCTGATACTACTTTTTAACAAAAAAGAAAAGAAAATGATAAATTTCCCCATAACTATATAAATGTATAAATTTATTTATTTATTTGTAAACTGGATTGCTCCAGGCCCTCGAGCTTCCACCATCCCTCGCTTGCTCTAAGCCCTCCTCGAATAATTGTTCCTCCTCTTCAAGTTTGTCACCTTGAACCATGATCCTTTCCACTTTCATGTACAATTTTACCTCTTATGAAGCCATTTCTCCTCTAATTTCTCTATTTTCCTGAACGTGCAAAAAATGGTACACAAAAACCAAAAAAAAATCTGCTATGCTCCACTTAACTACAATGGTTGAGGTCTCTCATTCCAGGTTTATTAAGTTGTTAAAAAGTGATATTCTCTAGCTTTTAGTGAGAATATCAGCTTCTTGTTCCTCTATTGTAATGCATAGATTAGAAGTTATTGTTTGGTTTATTTTTCTCAAATAAAGTATCCATCAGTATCTATATGTTTCATCCTACTATGCAGTATTGAGTCAAGAGCAGTTTCATGTGTCAAGAGCAGTTTCAGTAAAAGTTGTTAGGAAAAAATTATGTAATCATTTGTGGATACACTATGGGTTTGCAAGAAAAGTGGAATTATTTATACATTAAAAAACCTCAGACCTAATCCAACGTCAATCATCCACTGCTTTCTAGAGCACAAGGTTTTTTGTTAACTTCTTGTAAATGCAGCACCTATATATGCATGATAAAGAAATGACACACAACTAACATTATGAAAATAATCTGAAAATAATTTCTTTACCACAAGAAATTATTATCATAGCTCTTTGAATAGATTTTTTTTCATGAAAAAGCTCTATTCATATCTATCCATTGATCATGATGAACATTCACCTAGAATTTAAGTTATTCCAAATATATAGAAATCAACAACAAAATGGGAATTTTCTATTACCTAATACAGTTTTTATCAAAAAAAAATAGAAAAATCCTTGGAGAGTCTTTTTCTGCTGTTCCATTACTATAAAGAACATGAGAAGCTCACTTATGTAATCAACCACACCCACAACTACAAGAGGTTTAAAAACAACTCTATGGAGGTAAATAATAAGGCTCAAACAACTAGATAGGAATTCAATAGTAATTTTTTTTAATTAAGAACATGTTTATTTCTTATAGAATGATCACGTAATCTCATCAGGAATTCAACATTACTTGGGGGTCAAGGGTCCCACTACATCCCTCGTGATCAATCGCGTTGAAGCATTGACACTCTTCCTAGCGGTGAAGAAATTGGGAATCGAGGAGAAGCTATCGATGGACCTTACATGTATGGCTATGAAGCAAAAGTTAGATATGTACCAACAGAAGGTATGAGAAGATCTTGCTATCATAGTAGCAACTCTATTGAACCCCTATCAGGAGGGTTCAATGCTTGATGAAAGGACAAAAAAAGCGGTGATAGCATATATAAGGGGCCTCTTACCCTCTCCACCGCAAACTTCATCCAGTACATTGCCACCTTCTACTCCCATGAGCTCTACCACTAGGCAAGATTGGTTGAAATGAGTGTGCAAGAAGAAGGATGGACCCGTGCAATCGACATTGACTCCCTCAAAGTAATTAGATACTTATATGAATGAAATCGTGAAGGATGAGGGGGACCCATGCTACATTGGTGGGCTCGTAAGGGGAACACTGCATATCCTGCCCGTGACCCCATTGTACGAGAACTCGTGGCAGTATGTGCAACCAGTGCTCCGTCCGAATGTGTGTTCTCTGTCGGTCGAGCTGTGGTCACTTACAAGCATGCACGTCTCACAACAGAAAGCATCGAAACACTAGTGACCGTAAAGTGTTGGCTTCGGGAGAATAACACCAAGTGGTATGATAATGTCCATGATGAGGATGCCCACATGAGGGTCATTGCAGATGAAATGGTATGAACATTATATGCAGGGAATTCATCAATTTTCATACTCAACATTTAAATATTATGATTTGATCATTCATTTTCATGACTTCAACTTGTAGGGGATAAGAAATTGCGAAGGAGCCTCCGATGCTTGACGATCTTCCCAAACGATAATGAGGAATGAGCATAGGGTTAGGTGACGAGGCGACCGAACACCCGATGGGGAATGGTGAATGGGAAAACTTTATATGAAAAATGTGGACCTTCGTAGACATTATTTCAAATTTTGTTTTAATTTAAAAAATTCCAAGGTTTTTTTAATCAATTTTTATAAAGGAATATCAACTTTTTTTCAAAAATTACCCACTTAACTAGTTAACTCACAAGTATTTGGTCCTCAAATGTAATATTATTTAAAATGTTAATATTAGTTAACTTAAAGTCAAAATGAAAAGATGATTGCCATGCAATTAATGCACAATGTATAATATTTACTATCCTTTTCATCTTATTATGATTTGATATCAAATTTTTGAATAATTTTCTATATTAAATGGTTAGTTATAGGCTAATTAAAAGATTATTTTCCTAACTATTAGGTTTTATGAACTTATCAATCTTATTAAAATTGCAATTGTAGCACGATATTAATCAAATATCTTACATAATGGTTGATCAAATATTAATTCTAATATTATAAGGTTGTATAAACTAGTTAACTCACAAATATTTGGTCCTCAAATGTAATATTATTTAAAATGTTAATATTAGTTAACTTAAAGTCAGAATGTAATGAAGATTATCATGCAATTAATGCACAATGTATAAGATTTACTATCATTTTCATCTTATTATGTTTTTATATAAAATTTTTAAATAATTTTCTATGTTAAATGGTTAGTTGTAGGCTAATTAAAGGATTATTTCCCTCATTATTAGGTTTTATGAACTTATCAATCTTACTACAATTGTAATTGTAGTAAGATATTAATGAAATATCTTATATAATGGTTGATCAAATATTAATTCTAGTATTATAAGGTTGTATAAACTAGTTGACTCACAAATATTTGGTCCTCGAATGTAATATTATTTAAAATTTTAATATTAGTTAACTTAAAGTCAAAATGTAAAGATGATTATCATGCAATTAATGCAAAATTTATAAGATTTATGATCCTTTTCATCTTATTATGATTTGATATAAATTTTTTAATAATTTTCTATATTAAATGGCCAGTTATAGGCTAATTACATGATTATTTCCCTAACTATTAGGTTTTATAAACTTATCAGTCTTACTACATTTGCAATTGTAGTAAGTTATTAATCAAATATCTTACATAATTGTCAATCAAATATTTATTCAAATATTATAAGGTTGTATAAACTTTTTAATTTAAATAGGATTAAATGAAATTAAAGTTTTAATTTTCAAATAATTACTAATTAAATGGTTAATGAGATAGTATTTAATTACTTGTTCACAAATTATAGGATTTTTTAAATTTTTAAAGATTTGTTGATATTCTATAATTTTTAAATCACTTATTTGAAACGAGTGTGCAAAGGTGATGAATCATGCACATTATCATATAAATCATATCATAAATAAGTATAAATAAAATATATAATATTTTTAATTTTGAAAGTTTATTTAAAATGTTGATTATCTAAGATCTCTTATTTTCTAATTTAATTTTTGCATTTAACATTGAAAAAATTTAAAAATAATAATTTAAAAATTTACTTTTTTATTTTCAGGTTCCATCATCTATCATCCTAGACCGTCATCCGTCTTTCAATACAATCATTCGTCATCAAGTACCCGATACCGTCATCCGTCATCTAGTACCGTCATCCAGTACCATCATCTATCATCTAGTACCGTCATCCATCATCCGGTATCGGAATTGTAGTGTTAACGTCTCGTACCGCACCTATTCTCATCAGTAATCCGATATCCATAACTTGATGATGGTATCCGTTACTGGGTACCAATTAGTGGATGACGGTATTGGGAGATACCGGTACTAGATGACATACCAGATGATGGTAGTCAAATCCTAATCAAGGAGGTCTGTTTGACTCCCTATTCGTTCTGTTAGATGGGCCCAAATGGCCAACAGACCCATGTTTGTCTTTTGACCTTGTACCCTGAGCCCTAGTCAATGTTAACATATTGCGGTAAAGTTTTGTAAATTAGATAAGGAATCTGTTAAAAACGCTAGGCAAAAATCAATTGGAAAGATGAGAGAACCACTGAAATGCCACTCAAAGTGAATTTTTTTCTTGGAAACTTCAAAGTTTTCTTTGCATGAAAGGCTAATTAATTCAAGTTATCCATGAGCTTATCATTTCATAATTTCATCATTAAAAATTTTGACCGTGCACCCATGAATAGATTAATGAAATACATATGCTTCTCGAGTCACTTCATGAAATCTTATCCCTAGAGAAACAGAATATACAAATCACGTAACTCAAACTATTAACCGACGAAATACCTTAGATAAATCCTATGAATTATGTCTGATTTAAATTTAAAATTTCGTCAAAAAACTCAAGTGCATAAATCTATGACTATTTTTTCAATTTTTATTTTCTACTAAAAGATGAAAGAAATATTGAATACGAACCATGTCAAAAGAAAAATTCTGATAAATTTGTTAAGTTTCATTGAATTGTGATGCAGGGCCGGGTGCGAAACCGGTCTAACACCGCGATACTAGGGGTGGACTAGGGGAACTCTAATATGATGAAATAAACTAATGATGCAACCAAGCAGAGTGTCGTCCTCGGCGTCGCCTCCGTAGTCCCTAGGGTGCGCCGAGTAGAGTTTGTTCGGGACTCCTTCCGATCCACGTCCTCGAGGACGATGGGCCGTGAGTCGTCGAGGGGAGCTCGACCGTCAACCCGATGGGTTGGACCACGGTAAGAACCCTATCAAGTCGTCTAAGCACTCTTCCTAGTCTAAGTTCCGATGGCGGTGGAGACAAGTGCGGGAAACACTAAAGAAGATATAAACTTCGAAGTAAAGGAGCGGGGGAATGTGTGCCTAACCTGCGGGGCGCGAGCCCAGTCGGTCGTGATGACGGAGATGTCCCGTACGCAGCACGGTCGGTCAGTAGTGGTAAACCGAACTGGAGGCAGCGAGGTCGTGGCGAGAGAATCGGTCGTCGTACGAGGCGCGGCGGTGGCAGATGCGTGTCAAGGGTTGCCACGAAATGCTGGAGGTGATCCTTGATGCCGTGGCTGAACTGGCAGGGGAACAACAATCCACGGTGGAGCGTGTTCCGATCGGCGGGGGTCTGGGGGTAACCGGAGTCGAGAGAGGGAGGAAGAAGAGGACACTCAAGCGAAAGAGGGAGTGATGTAGGCCTGTGGTAGGGAGGAAACGCGGTAAAGAAAAGTTGGAGAGGACGAGGGTAACCCCATATCAAATTCTGTGGAGGTAACCCGGCGACACGTCGTCAGATGTCATGTCAGGTGACGTTGGTATGCCCGGCGAAGGGCGACCTTCCTCCCAGTCGGCGATTCGAGCAAGAATTCTGCGACCAGTGTTGGGACGTCGCGGGAAGATGAAGCGAGACGAGACAGGTGAGTCGCGGGGAGGGTGTGAAATTTTGGTGATGGCTTGGTTGAGGCGGAATCGCAGGATGACGGCGGGATTGACGGACGTTCGTGGGATGCAGAAGAAAGAACCGAGCAACTCAGACATGTGGTGGCGGTATTGGCGGTGGTGGGGCTGGCGATCGGCACAGTAACGCGACGGACGCTTAGCCGTAGGAGAACTCATCAGAAGTCGAACTTGAGTTTGGGTACGATTCGTGGGGTTCGGAAGAAGGGAGGGTAGATTCGGGCTGCAGTCGGGAATAGGCGAGAGAATATCGGTGAGGAAGGGGTGATTACGGGTGGTGGGATGCGAGAAGGCAAGGGTGGAGGATCGTTTCGGGATGGGGGAAGATGATAAGAGATGAGGAGGATTGGAGGGGAACGAAATGGCGGTGAATGGTGGAACGGTAGTGGGAAATCGAGGTTTGGGGAAGGATGGTGGCGTTGGGTCTGGTAGTGGGTCGGGAAACTTGAAGGCAGCGGGATGAGGGGAAGATGGGGAGTCGGGAGGTCGGGTCGTGGGAAGGAAAATCGGGAGAGGGGGGGGGGAAATGCGGTTCGGGAAACCATGGAGGTAAGGCGTGATCTGTGGATGGCAAAATGGAGGTAGGCATGGGTTGACGGAAGGAAGCAAATGTGGGGATGAGTGGGGAAGGGGAGGTCCATGGAGGGGATGATCGGAGGGGATGGCGGTGCTGCGTTCTGGTGGCGGTGGCGGCGGCGGCGGCAGGAAGGCAGCACGTTGGTAACTAGCGACCAAGGCAAGGGGAGGCGGCGGTCTCGGCGGCGGGCACGGCGGCGGCACGTGGTGGTGCGGCGGCGGAGGCGGCGGTTGGTCTCCTTCCTTGATCCTCCTTGAGCAGCCACTTGAGAGAAGAACACCCTTTTTCTTCAAATGACGGCTAGGGTTTGTGGGGGGGTCCCTTCCCCTCTTATAGAGCCCATAGTGGGCCGAGAGAGGAAAGGGCCCACTTGAGGCCCACAACCCACACCTAACCTAATCATAGAAAATAAAAGGTCCACAAAGAGAAGGGCTTACCAAATGGGATCCCGAAAAGGGAAGAACCCACCCGAAAGCCTAAAAGGGAGAGAAGGGGAAGATATGCAAAGGCCCGCTTAAACACGTGCGGGCTAATAAAGTTTATAATGAATAAAAGACTGGAAAGATAACTTCACGCGTGCGCGAGCCCTATGAAATGTGTCGTGGCGAGATGAGGTCCTCACTCGGTGTAGTGAAACTCGGCATCCTTCGTCTTCGCCTGTCGAGGGGGCTGGATGCACGCGGGTGTCGGCTCCTCCGGCGCCGTAGTGTCATGCCTTGCTGGCGACGGGGGTCGTACGCCACCAAATTGTTTTGAAAATCAATGACTAAAGATTGATTCATAGTACATGTTTGGCTTCCATTTATTTCACATTTTCCAACGTCTAAAGTTGCCAACTTACTTGGCAGATGGAGAATGTTGAGCGTATGATGGAGAAGTATTTACGTCACTCATATACAGGGGACCTGACTGTTCAAGTGCATTTTGAGATTCATCCATTGCCAAGACTTGTTTCAACTGCAGTACAACATTACTCATTGTTATCCTCTCTTCTGCATTATTTGATGTGCATGACATGAAAACTTTGACTATTTTCCATGCCACATGACGAGACGAGACCGCGAGGTCGTCAATTTCAAGCGGTATCGCGTCAAAAATAATACCGAACTTACCAATTTGATGAAAATATTATCGAATCAAGGGTATAATGGTAAATACGGGTCGAATCCAGAGGGAATTTAGGAATTTTCAAGCGATCTTTTAGAATTTGGTCAAATCTGACAAGAAATTGATGGAAGAAATTAGGGAAAATGGCATTTTAAGAAAGTAGACTTCAAATTGATTCCACGGAATCAGAAATCGTCAAAATCGGACTTGATTTCGTAGAGAAATCATGAATTGAAGTGGAGAGAATTTTCGGAACGACGGAATCGTGATTTTGAGTGAAATTGTATGAAATTGAAGACTAAAAACTAATCTAAACGGAAATTAAACTAGATTGGAGGATTAGGAAGCAAAAACCGCTCCCACTAATCCCCGATTGCGATCAAATCGTGTCGATTAAGCCTCTTAATCACGAAGAACACGAAGAACGCGATCGGTGGACTCAAGCTGCGATTTCTCCTTCGATACTCGACCAAATCTCGACTTCTACCCCTCCGTGGATGTGGAATTGAGAGAGGAAGAGGAAGAACTCGAGAGAAATGAGAGAGAGAGAGGTGTCTAGACAGTCAATTTGCTTGAATCTCAAACTCGGATGCTTAAAATCGTGAAGAACATGCCCTTTTATAGGGCTTCATTTTGTAACCGTCCGATCGCATGATGAACGGCTGTGATGAAACAGTTCATCACGAACCGTTACCATTAAGTCCTGATCGTCGGATTCTCGATGAAGGGCTCAAATGCTTCATTTGATATGCGTTATAAAACGCCTGAATCGCGCTCGTTGGATCGCGATCTTGCGGTCCAGATGCGATCCGTAGATAAGCATTTTAAAAAACGCTTTAAATCGCCTCCCTTGATTCTTGATCTGACGGTCTGGATGATCCCCGCGCGGTTCAATCTGGACCGTTATAACGCTTCAAAATAGGCACGTGTTTGATCCTTGATCCGTGGGCCGCGTGCCCACCCGATCGGCGCGCGTGATGCCGCCACGTCGCGTCAATCACTCTAATTAAGCACGTGCATCTGATGTTGATCCGGTGTCCCCGCTCCCCGCGATTGACGCTCGTTGATTGATCGTGCTTTCGATCCGACGTTCAGCGCGCGTCCACGTCACCTGCAAGGTAAGTAAAATGTGGGGATTAGTCCCACATGGAGAAATAAAAAGGAGATCGTCGGGTTTATAATACCCGACGATCTATAAGGGTATGACCCTCCCCATATAGGGGAGGACAAAGAACATTTTATATATATAGTAAATAAATATACGTATATATGTCGCGACACGTAGGCGCTGCACGGGGTCTGCGTGGCGCTGCCACGTGGCCCTGCGTGCCACGTCGCATCCACGCGGGCCCCGCGCCCCCTTCTTTTAATTTTTTTATTTATTTTTATTTATTTTAAAACGGTTTAAATAGAAAATAAAATCATTAAAAGTCAGGAAAAATTCAGAAAAATCCCTAAAAGTTGTAAAAATCATATCTTTTAAAATACAACTCCAAATTAATCCAAATTTCTTTCATTTGATCCAGAATTTAATTATCTATTATTCTAAAAGGTCAAATTAATTAAATAATAAGAGTTAAAATTATTATTTCAAAATACATTCATTTATTAAGATTTTAATCTTTAGAACATAAAATGAATGTTTATAAAAGTTGTTTCTCTTATTATTTTATCTTTAAAAACAGTTATAATCTCAAAAAAAATATGGGTTATCAAATTATGAAACTCTAATTTATAAAAATTAACCCTAAATTAAAGTATTTTGAGATTATAATGACTTTTAAGAGAATAATAGAAAAATACATATAAATATGATAACATGCATGTAAATGAAATCATTTATGCTTTAATATGCATGAAAAATCATGTTTTATGATGTAAATATAGCATGTTATCACCACATTGATGTCAAAATTTCGATGCAAACTGGGGTCAATAATATTTTTGATATCACTCATTTGAACCTTCCAAGAAACCCACTTAACAATGTGTATCCTTTCTGCCGATATGATATAGGGATGCTGACTAGAGATAATTGATGAACTCAATTTGGGGGTATTTTTAGTCATTGTTATAAATCAATTTCATGCAACAATATTTTATATTTCCTCACTTTGTATAATGGTAAAGTAAGGGTCGAATCCTCAGGGAGCCTAGGTAATGAGATTAGTGCTTTTAGGGAGAAGAGATACAAATATAGGGAAAAATAATGGTAGAAGAGATTTTTGGAGAAATATGGAAGGACAAAGAAATGGAATATGGTATGAACGAAATTATAAATATATTTATTAATATTATATGATAAATAATGATAAAAATATTTAGAATGGAATGATGGAATAGAAAAATGAGAATGATAGAATGAAAGATTATGGAAGAATGGTGAAAAATCGGGAAATCAGGAAATTGGGTAATGATGGGAAATTTTTTAAATAAAAGAAAACAAATCTAAAATATAAAAAAAGGAAATATATTCTACACTATCCATGGAGGGGATTACAAGAGAAAATCAGATCCAAATCCTCACACAAACCCCGTTTTTTATGCCAGTCCTAGGCCGGGTGATGCTTGACTCGTTACGATCTCAATCCTCCACTTGATCTTGCCTCCACAAAAAACTTGAACACCAAACAATGCCAAGATTGGGCCTAAGCCTCTCCTTTTCTTTCTGGTATCCTGATGCTAAGAGAGAGCCAAAAAACAACAAAAAAGGAAGAATAAGATTCTTTTATAATTTTAGGTTAAGAGGCTCCTTTGAATCAATGGTGGAGATTAAGTCTTTTTGAGTGCAACCAAATGAATGGTTGAGATTGAATCCATAAGCCAAGAAATTAATCTCCTCCTAAAGAGGTGGGAGAGCCGCTTTTAAGGAGGTGGGCCCCACAACCACTTCCTTAGGGAGTGGGTTGACCATTCTCTAAGAGATGGTAACCTTACCACTTCCCTGAGGAGGTGGGCTTACCTCTTTCTCTTCCTAAAAATATGGATCCTTCCTAAAAAACATGAAAGATGTAAATTGATTAATAATAAATAAAAGAGAAGACGTTTGACCTCTTTGATCCTTCAAGAATGCCTTTGACCACCTTTGACTTCTCAAGAATCACTTTGACTATCATTGACTTCTATAAGAAATGGCGTGACTAGTCTCCTAAAAAGGTGGAATGGGTTGACCCCCAAGAAGGTGGTTGACTAACCTCCTAAAAAGGTGGAAATATTTGACTAACCTCCTAAAGATATGACAAGATTTGACTATCCTCCTAAAAAGGTGGAAAGGTTTGACTAACCTCCTAAAAAGGTGGAAAGCTTTGACTAACCTCCTAAAAAGGTGGAGTACCCATTTTCTTCTTCTTCTTCTAGATAATTTTCATCCATGCTCCCATTAACCTTCACCTAGTTCCTTGCATCCACGTAACTCATAAAAATGTGAGAATTCAACCATTTGACTTCCAAGAAGTCAAATGGGGTTAGTCTCATAATACAATCAAAGTATAAGAAATGATGCATGATAGGACTTAGTCATATTTTCATCACATTCAGCCATATAAAAATAGATATTCTCATTCATGTAGTCTTTTCAACACTTAAACATGAAAATATTGAATGTGACATATATTTTAGAGCTATCAATAATCTCCAAGAGAACAACACCAAAACTATACACATCACTTTTCTCATTTGATCCATCATTGTAGAATTCCCTGGAATTTGTTAAAAAATTTCATCAATATATTATGCATATTACATGAAAACGATCAAGAAATCCAAGTGTACCAGCTATTTGAGTCGTTACGTGTGTCAAATTGTGCATTTTGAGTGCTCTCGATAGTCCAAAATCAGCTATCTTTGCAATGAAATCACTCATTAAAAGAATATTGGAGCTCTTTGTATCTTTGTGGATAATGGGGGGCGTACATCCATTGTGCAAGTAATCTAAGCCTGAAATGTAGCTTCTTGTTTGAGGTGATATGATCATACTTTTTTGGTGCGTGTCCCTTAAGAAAATGTTTTTTAATCAATATAAATTAGAATACATTGGGTGACTTGAAAAGCGATACCTACTCTTTCGCTCCAATTTAATGGTTTGACTTTAGACACTGGACCTGGAGAAAGAATAGCAGATTTTAAGATTAATTTCCATCTTGAAGCGGTCTAAGTTCTGTTAATAGCGGAAGGGCGACATTCATTAAGCTTATAAAATGTGAGACACTAATCTTGGAATACTGATTTTTTTATACCTCTGATGTGATCTTGGAGTGGTTCATTGTCCTTGTACTCATAGACAAGAGATAAGTTTGGAGCATCATCATAGTATCTAATTAATGTCACCAAATTTTTGTGGTGCACTCGTGCAAGAAATTGAACCTGGAAAATGAAAATGAGGGCACCATATTATGTAAAGTAGGTCGAAGTATCATTATCTTGCATTCAGTTACCTCTGCATGGAATTCCCTATTTCCTTGCGATGATGATGAGGACAAGACTTTAACCACAACTCTTGTTTCGTTTCTCAAGTTACGCAAATAAACAAGCCCAAATCCCCCCCTTACGGATCTCATATTTAAAATACTTAGTCATTTGTCTAATTTATTCGTATATAAATCTTGGGTTTTCTACTCCCCAAGAGCTTTCATGTCTTTCTACAGTTTGAGTAATGTTATTTTCATCATATTTACATGAAATAATTAGAAATACTTTCATAGTTTGTCAAGTGATAAACAGAGTATCTTGAAAAGCTCTAGAATCGTGTACCTCTTTTAGAATGAGCCTTCCTCTTTCTTTTGAATATTCAAAAGGATACATCAATCAATGTTATGATTGTAACGGATACTGCTACAATTACAAGAATAACGATCTTCTTTTTCTTGCTAGATGAAATGACACATTTGCTTGACCAGTCTTGGATACTGTCATTTAAAAATCATATTACAAAGAGGGCCAATATAATATAAAAAATTATTGATTAAATTACATTATCATTACTATTTCAGTATGGAAAATCATGATATCTATTTCTTTTGGGAACTCTAGACTCACAAATCATTTCATGTATAAGGTTATGGAGAATTATTCCAAAACATGAACACAAGGGTTCCAAGTGAACCTATACTCCTTCTTACTTATGAGTTTGAGAAACTCACCATCCATTAAGTGAATGAAGAAATCCTCTCTAAATAATTGAAAGAGAGTGTAGATCTTAAAGGAATTATTTTCCCGCTTCTCCTATTTTTACACTAATCTAAAGATTGATTTGGTCAAAAGAAATTTAACACTTATCCTTAGATACTTAGAATCCCTTGAATGGACCAAATCAACCACCTTCTACCTTGATATAGGTTCCTATTTGCCAAACCATATACACTATATCATAGGTACCTTGTATAGTTATAAAATAATGATCTCAAGAAAATCAATAGGAATCCCTTTGTTATTAAAACTTCCTTATTCTTTGAAAACCACCCTACTTAGAAACTTCAGAAGAGAGTTATCACCAAGGAAAATCATCATAAGGAACTACCCATCTTCCCTAAAGTATCATCTCCATGATTAAAGAAGAGAAGGAAAATTACCTTTCTTACCGTCATAAGAAAGATGAGGATTGGCTTGAAATCTACCGAAGACTCTTCAAGACAAGCCCATCTCAGTCTCAAGCCATCAGGAGATCACATGCTATCTTATCACACCCTCCCTCCCTGCTGATCGGTGATAGAAAAGAGACAAGAGGACCTCTCGATCATGTTTCATCTACCTTTGAAGGAGACAAGATATCCATGGCCTTGAGAAGTCTGATGATAGCTAAGTCAAGACACGTTTGTACGACGGATGAACAAATCACTCCCGGCTGTTGAAGTCCAAGATAGCTCCTCGTAAAAGGCTGACCAGTCAACTGACGAAACTTCCCCAACGTGTTCAGACCATAGGCCACGCACGTCTCAAACAGAAGCGTTTCACAACGTCAACCCTCACCCACGAGAACAACCTCTCCATGACTGAATTCGGAAGCTGATTTTGTCAACCTCTTCACTCCTCACGGTATCGCAGTTACTGACCATCATGGGACGTCAGCAAAAATTCTCCAATCATCTACCTAATCGGCGTGGACTCCTACCTTCTACAGTCGATCATTTTCACCGACAAGCTCTGCAAGAAATGATAACACAAGAGACTTCCCCGAAAGTGATAGCAGCAGAGAGCGTCAGAAGAAAGATGACAATAGGCTATCGAAGCGTCTCCCATGCAATCGGCATTCCGCCAACATTACATCGACCCTTAAAACATCAGCGATCGACGTGCTATCCTCTCACCTTTCATCATCACGACAACAATGAAGATAGCGACGATGGCTATTCGAGGAGTAAATAATGTATCAGTCCTTACATTCTCTACCGAAGAACCGCAACAGAAAGGCGACATCAAAGATCGAAACTAA
>CM044115.1:9467163-9540780 GCA_024174645.1 Lemna minuta | reverse complement strand
ATAAGGATCATTGATAATATGCATATTTAACTTGAATTCTTATCATATTTAACTAATATTCATGCTTATCTTATGTAATTATGATACATGTTATCATAGTTTTATGAATTTTCTCTACTGGTATGCCATTTTACTAAAGTCTATATTTTTGCGTTATTTAGGGTTAATTATGTGTTTTAGTGATGTTTGATCATTTTCAAGGTGAAATAAATAGAAATTAACCACTTTCTTGAGGTTATTTTGACTTTGGTGGAACATTAAAAGAATAAATTTCAAAAAAAGAATGATGGGATGTGGCGAAATAGAATTCTTAAAGGTTGATTTAACATTATTGTGCATTCATCCTGTTTTCTTGCTTGGATTTATATTTTATGGCATGATATTAAAGATAAAGAAATTTGTAATCCAATGGAGAAAATTTGAGTCAAAAAAGAGTTCTAGAAATTACGTTATAAATTTCCCGCAGTTTATAGATTTTTCTAGATTTATTTTAATTTTTTAGGTATTTTTTGAAATTTATTTCATTTAAAAAATCATGAAAAAGGGCTTATTTAAGCGCGGGACCCCCGAAGATGACGTGATGCGGCGTGCACACATGGCAGAGCCATGTGAGGCCATGTGAACACAGGGCCGCACACGTGGACGCGTGGACTCGGTTGGGCTGAAAGTGTATGTGGGCCCCACGGGTATAGTGGGCCCTGAAGGCATAGCGGTGGTGTACTTAGCCCATTTGGGCGACACAAAGGTTTAGATGTGTTCTACATTTTATACTTGACGATTATCTTTCATATGCTCCGTGTGGGACTAATGTCTTAATTTCCAAGTGACGTGGCATCGCGTGGTGCGTCAGATGAGATCGCGCGGATCGACGCGTGTCGATTGCATGGACTCGAGTCCACCTAATCACAATCAAAGCACGTGCGTAATCGTGAGCCGTCGATCGCTTAAGTCACATCGGATGGTCGCAAGTTAATCACGCACTCGGCAAACCATGGAGTGACACGTGGCCGCGTAAGGACGCTCCAATGAAGATCCGATGGATGAAATTCGGGACGAGTGGAATTGGCGTCGTGGGATTGTGGCCCACCAATTTCACGCCATCTCAGCTATCCAAAGCTCCTTCAGCGAATCAGACGGCTTGCATTTTTCGTGATGATTTCTCTATATATTGATGTTATCTCTATTTTTAAGCTTAGCTTTTCATTCAACGTGAAAAAATTAAGCATTTTTTGAGAAAAATCTTATGTTTTTCGTAATCCCCCTGCATTCTAGACTCAATTGCGATCTTACTAAGGCAAGATGGATGTTGAATCATTGCGAGAAACAATCGGATTCTCCCCTTCAACGATGAACGCACGTAGAAGAAGAAACTGAAGAAATACTCTTCAATCGAATCGATTTGAAGCCCAATCTTCGCGTCAATCGGGTTACTAGTGCGATTCCTTGATAATCTTTGCAATTTATATAGTTTAGATTAGATTTAGATAGGTAATTAGAATTTAGAAGTAGGAAATTTCATTATTTTGCCCCAAGTTGATCGCAGATTTTTGCTGATTTTCAAAGATTTCTCCCTAATCTTAAGTCCAAATCATTTGATTTTGGTTTCATTGCATTCCTTATTCCATCAGCTTTCCTTGGATATCTGATTCATAAATTTTCATCAGCATTTGACCCCTCAATTTAACGTTTGACCAATTGTCGTTCATTTTCAATTCCAATTTGGACGTAGACTACTGAGGGCAATTACTCTTTAAATACGAGGTGAAATTTGACAATTTTGGTCCCTCTCGAATCCTTTGATTGTAAGCTTTCTATTAATATGTGAATTGCAAGATTTGGATATCATTGGTTTAGTGAATTTCAGGATTTTCTCCGAGGTCTTCGTTTCAAGATTTTTCTAATTATTGATTTTCATTAAATCATAATAAATCCAATTCTTCTCTGAAAATCACATATTTTGTATCATAATTCTTCATTTTCCCTCTAGTTTCTGAAAATATAATTTTCATAGTATTTTCTCACCTTTTTCCTCTCTAATTTTATAGAAAGTCAACAGATGGTCAAAGTCAATGCTTTGAGTTTGACTTTTGACTTTTCTTCTTCAAATATTTTCTAAAATTCTTAAAATATTCTCTCTGATTCATTAGTATTAATTTCATTGATCATATATTATTTTCCAATCTTAAAAACCGTAATTAGACCTAAGTTTGACTGAATCAACCCTTCGATAAAAAGTCAACTGTGCTCTGTGTGGTTTGACCCAATCTTTTCACTATACCTGATTTCATATTTTTAGTCATTGTGAGTTCAGAATTATCAATTTTGTTTGACCGACGATTGTGTGTGTTCAACGACTGCACTAAATCGTACCGTCAATCATCCAATTAACCAAGGCTCGATAAATGAAGAAACACCACTTATCGTTGAGCACCACGGCGATTCAGAGGATGAGGAAGAACAATCTAAGGCCATTCCTTGAAGTGTAAATTTTTTATCTTTGGGGAATAGACTTCGTGGGACCTTTTCCACCTTTAGATGGGAAAGAGTACATTTTAGTGCCAGTGGATTGTGTCCAAGTGGGTCGAAGCAATCCCCACTAGGACAAACGATCATCATGAGGTACTCAAATTTGTCATGAGATACATCTTCGCTCGATACGGTTGTCCGAGGGCCACCATCAGAAATGGAGGCTCACACTTCAATAATACACACTTTGATGGAGAATTATCTCAACACAAGAACACAACGGTTCCAAGTGAACCTAGATATGAATTAAGGAAGAGAAATCATTCTCAAAAGCAACAAAAGAGCATCCTCCTCCTTATCCACAAGTTTGAGAAATTATCCATTCATGAAAGGAATGAAGAAGACCTCTCTAAGACATTGAAAGAGAGTGTAGATTCACAGGGAACTATTTTCCCTCCTTTTCCAATTATACCTTGATCTAAATATTGGCTTGGTCACATGAAGTTCAAACCTTAACCTTTAGAACACTTAGAACTCCATATACTTAGACCAAGTCAACCCCCCATATACCTTAATATAGGATCCTTATCCACCCAGCCCAACCACCATATCATAGGAACCTTTGTATATATAACTGATCTCAAAAGAAAATAGGAAACATCTTGTTTTAATATCCCTCTCTTTGAACAACCACCTCTTGTTAGAAGTATAGAAGAGATCTCCATTTTAGTCACTTATGAAAATGACTATCTCTGGGTTTCACAACCCAATTTTGAACAACACCAAGTCAAGGCCTAATCAAGCACTTTTAAAAGCAATTCAATGAGAAAGAAGTGGTAGGCAAGGAGTGAGCCACACAAAGAAGTCCCAACTATCACATATTGAGGACAAACCATTACGGAATATACTAACATCTCTTTCCACTGAAGTTAAGCAATGAAGGCTCAAGCATCACGCACTAGCACATGGATTCTCCACATTAGCAAGACCTTTTCGTTTTCATTCTGGGATACGAAGTATCCGACAGCGAGCCCAACAACAACAACAAACAAAACATTCTACCATTGAATGACTTAACAACAAAAGTTCCGAGCAGAGCAAGTTCCACCGGCAACGGATAAAGCAAGAATACGATCACTCAAACAGAGAAACTCCACGATGCCACAGTTGACCAACAGTTCCAACGACGAGAATATCGTTAGATACGACTGGGTCCGAAGAAGTAATTTGCAAAGATATGATCACCTTCGCGATATTCTTCACGCATTCGAACTGTCGGTTCTCTTGAAGGAAAGAGTCTCAGCCGTTGGATTATCATCCTACGTCAATGACATTAAATGATCCAAGCTTCAATCGTGAGTGTCCACGTGGCTGGATTATAACGGCTGGGATTGGCTGGTGAAGGAACGGCGGGACCCACAAGCCGTTATTTCAGTTTAAGTCTAAGTGTTCTTTCTGTTTTTTCTTTTCTTTTAAATACCGAAAGCGTTTCGGTTAAATGTAAGAGACAAAGTGTGAATGATTTTTCTTTTCGGGTTCTCCATCTTCTTGTTCTTGAACATCTGAGAGAGAGCATGAGTTCAAGTAAATGTTCGGCGGATTTTATTCTCAGCAAGAGTGTGTTCTAACAAGTGGTATCAGAGCAACCGATCCTCGTAAAATCTGCGGGAAATGCCGAGAAGAGGTGATGTGGTGGCTCACGGTGAGAGAGCTTCGACCAGTGAAGTGGTCAAGAAGCTTGAGGTAGTCGCTCCGACGCCTCTAACCCAACTCACCGCGACGAACTATCGTCATTGGGCAATGAGAATGGAGGTGCATCTCGATGCACAAGGTTTGTGGGAAGCTGTTCTTGGCACTGACACGAACAGGCAGAAGGACAGGCTTGCTCTT
The DNA here is from genome assembly GCA_024174645.1 of Lemna minuta. Taxonomy (NCBI): domain Eukaryota; kingdom Viridiplantae; phylum Streptophyta; class Magnoliopsida; order Alismatales; family Araceae; genus Lemna; species Lemna minuta. The sequence goes on along the minus strand of CM044115.1, from coordinate 9,536,424 downwards.
TCGGCGATGCTGGCGGCAATTCCGGAAACATCTGGAGTTCAATTAGACATCAAGAAGACAGCAAAGGTAAATTGGGAGATAATTCGATCATTCCATGTGGGAATTGATCGTCTCGCCCAATCCAGAGCTCAAGGACTCCGAAGAGAATTTGAGAATCTCTCAATGAAAAAGACAGACAAGGTGGGTGAATTCACGGATAAATTTTCAAGAATTGTCTTTGAATTACGCCAACTTGGAGAGAGGGTGGAAGATAAAGAAGCGGTGAAGAAACTCTTGCAGTCAATGCCGCCGAGGTATGACTCCCTGACGCTTTCTTTAGAGCAATTCGGTGACTTAGACTCAATGTCGTTAGTTGAAGCGATTGGGTCTTTGAAAGTTCATGAAATGAGATTGGCTGAGAGAGACTCAAGAGAGGAAGAACAGGCTCTTTTGTCCCGTGCGATGAGTAAGTTCAAGAAAACAAGACAGGAAGACGGACAGACGTCACGCGGAAGAGGAAGAGATAGAGAAAGAGGAAGAGGAAGAGGAAGAGATCAGGGTAGAGGAAAAACCCAAGAAAGTGATGTTCAGAAGCAAGAAAAATCAAGAAGGCCTTTCGATAAATCGAAAGTTCAATGCTATAACTGCCAAGAGTTTGGGCATTTTGCTGATGAATGTAAGAATGAGAAAAAGCCAAGAGTGAGAGAAGAAGTTGCAAACATTTCAGTTGAAGAATCAAGTTTGTTTATGGCCTATACTGAGGATTTCTTACTGCAAGGATCTCAGGAAGATAATCCCTCAAAGAATTCATGGTATCTTGACACTGGTGCAAGCTCACATATGACGAGTAAGAGATCTTTCTTTTATTTTCTTGATGAATCTCTACAGGGTTCTATTAAGTTTGGTGATGAGTCTTCAGTAAGGTATGAAGGGAAAGGATCTATTCTCCTAAACTACTTGGATGGAGAAGAGATTACAATTGAAGGAGTTTTATATGTTCCCTCTCTGAGGGTTAACATCCTAAGTCTTGGGAAGCTTGATGAGGATGGTTTCATTTCAACGTTAGGAGGTGGCATCCTATCTATTTTTGACAATGAAGGGAAGCAATTTGCACAAGTTCGGAAAACAAAGGGTAGCATGTATCTACTTAATTTGAATGTTGCCGAATCCTGTCAAATTTCAAGAGAAGAGGATCAAGAAGTGTGGTTATGGCATCATCGTCTCTGTCATCAGAATTTTCGCGCTATTGATGACATGAGGCGAGGTGAAATGGTAAGAGGCTTACCTAATGTTAATTTTTCGGATCGATTATGCAGAAGTTGTGTAGCAGGCAAGCAATCTCGAAGCCCCTTCCCATCTGCATCATCATTTCGAGCCACAAAGAGACTTGAACTTTTGTATGGTGATATATGCGGTCCAATTACACCGTCAACCATTGGAAATCGAAGGTATTATTTCCTTCTTATTGATGACTTTACTCGGATAATGTGGGTATTCTTTCTGAGGGAAAAGTCAGAAGCATTTAATCATTTTAAGATTCTCAAAAATCTAGCTGAATCCGAAAGTGGTGAAAGACTAAAGTGTTTTAGAATAGATAGAGGTGGGGAGTTTAATTCTGAAGAATTCAATAGATTCTGTGATTTAAATGGAATCAAAAGACAGCTAACTACTCCATATTCTCCTCAACAAAATGGAGTAGTGGAAAGGAAAAATCGGACCATCATGTCATGTGTTAGAAGTATGTTAAAAGAGAAAAACTTACCTCTAGGGTTGTGGGCAGAGGCAGTGAATACCTGTGTCTATGTTTTAAACCGATCTTACACAAAGAGTTTGAAATGTGAAACTCCATATGAGAAGTGGAGTGGAAGAAAACCATCAGTAGATCATCTAAGGGTGTTTGGATCGGTAGTTCATGTGAAAACCACCAGCAAAATAAGTAAACTCGAGGATAGAGGCACTATGATGATATTAATTGGATATGAACGTGGTACAAAAGCATATAGGTGCCTTGATCCACTGAATTTCAAGGTAACCGTGAGCAGGGATGTGATTTTTGAGGAATCCAATAGCTGGGATTTTAGCCAACAGAGAGGTCAACGCTTTGACCTCACCCTTCCTTCTACCATTAACTTGGTAAATCAATCTGAAGTACCAGCTGAAAATCAAGACTCAACCATTGCATCTACTGAACCTACAGAAGAGTATAGAGTACAAGATCAGTCCTCGGAAGAAGACAGAACAGAGAGGTTTAGATCAGTGCAAGATATTTATGAAGAAACACAGGAAGTTGAAGAGGATGAAACGTGCTGTCTTATTGATGAAGAACCTGCATCCTTTAAGTCAGCAATGAAAGAAAATTATGGAGAAGAGCAATGGAAGAAGAGATAAAATCTATTGAAAAAAATTCCACTTGGGAGCTTGTGAAGCTACCCGAAAAGTGTAAATCTATTGGAGTAAAGTGGGTATACAAGATCAAAAGGGATGTTTCTGGAAAAATTACAAGGTACAAAGCACGGTTAGTGGCAAAAGGTTTCAGCCAAGTAAAAGGAGTTGACTTTGAGGAGGTCTTCTCACCTGTGGCAAGGGCAGAGTCTATTCGGATAATTGTTGCTATGGCAGCACAATTCAAGTGGAAATTACATCACTTAGATGTAAAATCGGCATTTCTAAATGGGTATATAAAAGAGGACATATATGTAGATCAACCTGAAGGTTTTTATACAAGCTGGAAAAAGAAGACTATGTCCTTAAGCGAGAAAAAGCTCTATATGGTCTCGGACAAGCTCCAAGGGCTTGGTACAGCAAATTGGATGGAACACTGATGTCAATGGGCTTCATTAGAAGCATTAATGACCAAGCAGTGTACATATCAAACAGAAGTGAAAAGAAATTATGGGTAGGAGTGTATGTTGATGATCTTATCATCACAGGGTCAAATATTGAGGAAATAGAGTCATTTAAAATCTCGATGAAGACACAATTCGAAATGACAGACTTTGGTCTCTTAAATTCCTATCTGGGCATTCAAATAATGCAGGAAGAAGAAGAAATTAAGATATGTCAGACACATTATGCAATGAAAATACTGGAGATTTTCAAGATGACAGACTGCAATCCATCTAAAACGCCAATGGAGTGCAGATTTAAGTTAAACCGAGAGGGAGAGGGACTAGAAGTGGAATCCACATTGTTTAGAAGGATGATTGGGTGCTTAAGGTATCTAACCTTAACACGACCCGATTTGATATATTCCGTGAGTTACCTGAGCAGGTTTATGAGCAAACCTTTTTCAAATCACTTGATAGCCGCAAAGAGGATCTTAAGATATGTGAAAGGAACCTTAGACTACGGTCTTATATACAAAATCGACAAGAAATGCGAATTAATGGGGTACTGTGATAGTGATTATGCAGGTGATATTGATGATAGGAAGAGCACATCAGGTCTAATTTTTTTCTTTGGATCAAAACCGATTGCATGGAATTGTTCCAAGCAGAAGGTAATTGCTTTAGCATCTTGCGAAGCAGAGTATATCTCCTCTACAATGGCAGTGTGTCAAGGGATATGGATAAATTGGTTTATGAGTGAATTAATTGGGTGCATTGAGAAGCGGTTTGATCTATGCATAGATAACAAGTCTGCAATTGAGATCAGCAGAAATCCGGTTCATCACGGTCGGACGAAGCATATCGAGGTTCGATTTCACTTCATCCAAAAATGTGTGGAAGACGGGAAGGTCAATCTCAGGTATGTTCGAACTGAAGATCAAGTAGCCGATCTATTTACAAAATCGCTGGGAATCTCTAAATTCTGCGAGTTCCGGAAAGAGATTGGTATCGCGAGAGTAAAATGAAGCTTAGATCAAGGAAGAGATTGAAGGAAGGAGTCTCAGCCGTTGGATTATCATCCTACGTCAATGACATTAAATGATCCAAGCTTCAATCGTGAGTGTCCACGTGGCTGGATTATAACGGCTGGGATTGGCTGGTGAAGGAACGGCGGGACCCACAAGCCGTTATTTCAGTTTAAGTCTAAGTGTTCTTTCTGTTTTTTCTTTTCTTTTAAATACCGAAAGCGTTTCGGTTAAATGTAAGAGACAAAGTGTGAATGATTTTTCTTTTCGGGTTCTCCATCTTCTTGTTCTTGAACATCTAAGAGAGAGCATGAGTTCAAGTAAATGTTCGACGGATTTTATTCTCAGCAAGAGTGTGTTCTAACATCTCTCACCTGAGTTCCCTCCTTGCCTCCCCCTAGTAAACATGCAGAAGACAAACGGCTTGGTCAAATCCCGTCAACTATCTATCGTGAAGCGTCCCTATCTTATCTCCGCCTATCATTACTTCATACTTGCTCGCTCAAGATGATAAGAAACTAATGGGATGTCCCAGACACGATCGGACTACGGATATGAATCACTCAAATGGAGAAAGTCCACATCTCCAACCTGTCCGACAGAGGACTTCAAAGACAAAAACCTTACCTGACGGATTTCAAAGGATGGAACACAACTTACCCCGTCAAGCCGTAACCGAGACACATCGTCATTACGCATCTTTCACAGCTACATCAACGTGCGCGTGAAGGACGAGAGCTTGGGGAAACCTCTGACTCAATCAAATTCCACGTACGCATCGTGACGATCCCTTCATCATCATCGTCATCACAAATCAAGAAATCATCAAACGGCCATCACAAATTCCTTAAATTATATGGGAATTATCTGAAACCGGCGTAAATTTCCAAGCGCGGGAGATAAAAACTGCGATGCGTCGTATCATTATAACTCCCCTTCTCTTTATTTCTAGAAAATGGAAGTTTGTAAGGAAAAAAAACAGAAGTTGTTTTTGAATAGAATGAATTGTTTTTCGCACAAAATTCCACTATGTTCTTGTGAATCCTGTAACCTCTCCTTTTCATATCATCCCGAACTTCTATCTTCCTATTCTGTTCTCCCTCTCGTTCTGTCGCTTTCACCCATTATCTGTCAAAGAATAACCGAGGAACTCTATTATCGTTTGGCAATTCAGGAGCACCGTCTTCATCTCCAAATCAGGTACTCATCCTCTCTCTTTTCACCGTGAATAATAGTTCTCCTCTCATAATCCGTAAGTCCAACGTTGACCTTCTAGTTTCTACCTATTCTCTGTCGCGTGACTAAAACCCAAGAGTCTCTTCAATATTTCCTCATCTTAATCACACCTTAAATTAAATCGCTCTTATGCTCTTCATCTTCTTCATTTCATAAATCACATCACCTCCTAACCTATCTTCATACTATTCGCAATTATATTCCTCGTCACTGATATTGTCATCCCTACACCTTCTCCTCGTTATAGATTTCTAACATAAACCGTCCTCTTCATTATATCACCTATATCATTCCCTCACCCATCTCTCTTCTCTTCACATCTATACTCATTCTCATTAATACCATTTCATCTTTCTGACTTTCATTCACTCTATCTTCACTAAAATTATACCTCTATTCCCAAATGTTATCAGTCATAGATCCATTCTCCACATGTAGGATCTTTTAGAGTTTGACATCATTGAACAATCACTAGAGAATTCACTTGCTAGCATTTTCATCTTCATAACCACGTCCTATTCATCATAATTACCCTTCTTCTAAAATATCCTACTTCACACTTCCTGGCATTTTTTAAGAAGTACGATGTACACCATCGCGTCACCAGACCATACCACCTCCAAGCAAATGGGCAAGTAGTACCTAACAATTCAAGGTAAACAGCCATCGTCTCAAGCCGTACCTGACATCAGAACCACCTACACCCGCTGACATGGTAAATCTGCATCTTCTCGAGGTACACGAGGACGTGATAACAGTATCACCCTCACCCCCATCGGTAGTCATAGGTTTTATTAGAGTTTCGTCTAGCTGAAGACGATAAAATTAGCACTCTTGGGAGGCACCCCAAGATTATCTTAATTTTTAGTTTTTTTTACTTTGTTTCATTTTTTGTAGATGTTGAAGAAGAACTACACTAGGGAAGGGCGCACGCCCAAGGAATCCCGTGAATGAGCATCAATGCATCAATGAGTTTTTCTAACCCTTTATCTTCTCACCACATTTTTGTATCTTTTTCATGCCATGTTTGGGGTTTTTGCTATATTTTGTATGAGCATGTAGATTTCATTGAGGGCAATGAAAAGTTCGAGTTGGGGGGTGAGGACTTAGAAAAATCTCAACTATTTTTCAAAAATTTTAAAATTCTACATTCTAAAAACTGTTATTTTCCAAATTTGATCCACTCTACCCCACCTTAGAAGTCTTGACATTTAGAGATCCGACCTATTAGAGATGTAGAAGCCAGGGCCTTATAGTCCATATGATTTCATTTGGAGTAATAAAGCTAAATGATCAAGAGAAACCAATGGATGATATTTAGAGGTTGACTTCTTTGAGGTAGGGTATCTAATAGGCACCAAGGAAAAATGAGTAATCTGAGGTTGACTTGCTATGGGATTGAAAATGAGAGTTTTTGAGAGAAGTTAATGTCAAGTTCCTATCCCTTACCTGACATCAGCTGAACTTGCTTACTGTGAGCATTCCTTGCTTCCGAACTTTCCCTTTAAAAGAGTGCAATGATCCATAATTTTTTGAGGCACCTATCTTTCCTTGTTAGACATGTAGTTTTATCTCTTCCAAAGTAGTCAAGTAGTTACACCATTTTGTTTTAAACTTCACTCATGATAATAACACTCCCAAGTGAGTCACACATCCATCACATTTCTTCAATATTTCCCTCACATGTACGTATTCCTTCACATTATACTTCACACTTGTTACATACTCTCTTCAAAAAACCAAAAACTCTTCCATATCCTTATTTCATGTAAATTCTTCTGAAATTTTGAAACAAAAAAGAAAGAAAGAAGGAAGAACAAAGAAGAAAAATCAAGGAAATAGAGACATAAGAAGTGAAAATGATGTAGGATATCTTGGAATGAATATATGTATGAATAAGTTGATGTAAATATGGAGAAGTGAGAGGAATATAATAAGAATATCTAGTGATGATATATAAGAAATAATCCTACAAATGTGTGAGGACCTATGAATGATATCACTAAGAATGATTAATAATATGGATTAATGAATATATGAGAAGGATGATGAATGTAGAAAATATTTAGGATTGATATTATGATGATTAAGGTATTGGTGAGTTAATAAAGGAAGGGAATAATGTGTTTAAGTGAATGAGAAGATATTTAAGGATGGATAAAGTAATGATTAGAATGTGAGATAATTTATGAGATGATGAGGAAGAGCAGCAGGGAATGTATTTTAGGTTGGATGAGATTATGGTAATGAAGAGAAGAGAATAATAGCGCCAAGAAGGGAAGTTACGTGTCCGGAGAGCTTTAGGCAACCGTAGACGTCGGAATGGCGGTTGTTTCTCAGTAGTAATGATCCGCCGAATCTTTAGAATCATCAGGAGTCCTGGTTGTAATAGAGTCGATAGAGTTGACTCGGTTTTATACTTTGGAATCCTGTCGAGGTGCCTTCTGTGAATAAACTGGGGGTTTCGCCGGGCGTTCGTGTTTTGCCTCTTATTGAGCAGATTCCGACAAGTTTGTGTTGACGAGCTACTTGATCCACGACGGAAGTTTGCACCGCGGGAAGACCAAGATCAACTCGTGGTCTTGATATGCATCTCTTATAGCAAATAGGGTGAGATCATAAGCGCCAGCAGTAACACCCAAGTACGCGACCGTTTCCTGTTTGACGACGCGCCAACACTCAAACCAAACAAAGTCCCCGCCGATTCTCTCCGATCTCGAGGAGATTGATAGAATAGATGATGGAGGAAATCGCCGAATCTGGGTTTAACGGTGCTGGGGTTGTGGCTAAGAAGCATCGTAGTATAACTGCAAGAAGACCTAGATTGGATTCTCAAGCTCTGGTTGACGGATCGGATCCATCTCCTCCTTCAACTACTCCTCCTACGGATGGAAGCTCCGGGAATGAACAGGGGATTAGGAGGAAAGAGAACAGTGGAAGTTCTCCTGCTGCTTCTAATTAGGAGAACCCAGTTGGTGTTTTGAACATTTTGAAGGGTCTTTAAAAAGGAGCTTTTCTTGTTTCCCGATAGTCATGGAAGTCAATAGTCGTGGGTGTCAACAACTAGTTGATCGGAGATTTCGTGGATATCACAGCCGTGGGGCCTTGTGCTCCTTGGGAAATAATTAGAAATATTCGCGTATTCTTCATCTCAAATCTCGTTGACTTTGAGTTGACCGTGGAGGACCCCGAGGGTCTTGTTTAACTAGGTGATAGTACTTCTTATTAGCTTCTTTCTTCGAGTTCTTCATGGTAGGCTTTGTTTATCTTCTTTGCTCTCGTAATGGTAAGAAGAGTAATTGCCATTTTCTTCTTCATTTGTGAGGCTTCTTTGATGTTAATCATGACTGTCTTCATGGGCTTTGACTTGAGCTACCACTGAAGTTAGTCTCTTCTGACAGTAATAATATGTACATCTCTTCTAAATTCTAACTATAGGTGGTATTCAAAGAGAGAAGGAAGTTTACTAACAAAGGGATTCCTATTGATTTTCTTGAGATCATTACTTATAACTATACAAGGTACCTATGATATGGTGGTTAGGGTTTGGATAATTAGGAACCTATATCAAGGTAAGAAGTGGTTGACTTGGTCCATTCAAAGAATTCTAAGTATTTAAGGATGAGGGTTTAATTTCTTTTGACCAAGTCAATCTTTGGATCAGTATATAAGTGGAGGAGGAGGGAAGATAATTCCCTTAGAATCTACACTCTCTTTCAATGTTTTAGAGAGGTCTTCTTCATTCACTTAATTGATGGTGAGTTTCTCAAAGTCATGATTAAGGAGGAGTATAGTATTTTGTTGTAATTGAGAATGATTTCTCTTCCTTAGTGCATATCTAGGTTCACTTGGAACCCTTGTGTTCATGTTTTGGGATAATTCTCCATCATAAAAGAAGGAAAATAAGTTGGGAAATATCTTCCACCATCTCTAGCACCTCCACCATCATCACCATCCACATCATTTGGGGAGTATAATTATCATAAGTGGTACCTTCTTTGTTTTTAAAATCCACTTTGATTATCTGCATATTTGCTTTTAACGATGTCATTCCTTCAGAAATAATATCTTTTTATCTCATTCAGACACCACACACGTTACATCCGAAAGATAGTAATCCCTTTGAAATTGCACTCTTATTAGGAGGAAGACGAGCTGAGGGGAATTCTAATACACTAAGTAGCCTCCATTTTGAGTGAAAGAGTGATGTATCTATCGAGAGAGTAAGGAATTACATCTGCTCATGAGAGAGTAAGTATCTCTTCATTCCCATAGCATCAAACCTTAGATATCCTCACCTTGATCACAATTGAGAATTAGACTCTAGCATTAGCCAATGAGCACTACCCTAATATGCACAAAAGAAGTCAACCTAGAGATAGAATCTAGATCATTATGGCCTACACTATGAGGAAAACGTAATCATACATTCATACACTTCACCTCTTTAGTAGTAAGATCAAAGAATGAAAGGACCTTATAGGGAGACTTTATAGTATATTTCTATGAGACTACCAATCACTTAAGTTGGGGGATTGACAGAACGAGACCGCGAGGTCGTCAAAATCACACGATCTTGTGTCAAACTTTAATCCAAACTTACGAGTTTAATGACAATAACTCGAATTGAGACGTATAATGGTAAATATGGGTCGAATCCACAGGGAATTAGGGAAATATATGATGATCTCTCTGAATTTGATCAAAATCGGACCATGAATCGATGATAGAAATTGGGGAAAATGGTATTTTATGAAAGAGGACTTGAAGATGAATCCACAGAATCAAAAATCAATGAATTTGACTTTGATTTCGTGGAGAAATTGAAGACCAAACAGAGGGATATTTTTCTGAAAAAAGAAATCGCGAAATAACCGAAAATAAGAACAAATTCACTTCAAATTATGAATCTAAAATGAAATAAAACACTAAACAAAGATAGATTAGAATAAAACGCAATCACTAACCCACAGTTGCGATCGAATTCATCAAATTAATCGCCGGAATCAAGGCTATTCGTAAAAAATCTAAAAATTGCGATCGTGGAGTTCAAGCATCGATTTCTTCCTCGTCGATCGTCGAAATCTTGATCTTAAGCACTCCGTGGACGGGAAAATGAATCTAGAAGCGATTGGGATCAAGAGGTTCAAGAGATTTGGTATCTAAACAGTTCAATTTCTTTGAATTGCTGTTGAACGCTTTACAAATACGAAGAACATCTCAATTTATAAGAGATTATGGCATATTCGTCAGATGAAACGTATCAACGGCTCTGATGAAACGCGCGGATGCGAATCATCGTCATTAAGTCGTGGCCGTGGGTTTGTGATTGGACGCCTCAAATCAAAGTCATGTCGCATGCATTTTGAAACAAATCGAAAATGCCTGCCGTTGGATCGCGATCAGATGCATCAGATACGTTTTCCGTAGTTTAATCTCGACCGTTATAACTCCTCTTGATCAATGGTCAAGATTAAACACGATCTGGTGAACCCTGATTTCACCACGTACCCCCATTGCTTAAGTGAAGAGCAAAGGTTGAGATCTCATGCGCGATCGGACGTCTCACGATGCCCCACATCACATCGCGCTCCTGATCATCGATCGTGATTGATCAGACCCTCCAGATTGCGCCATATCACCTGCGCGCTTTAAATAATCTGAAATTTTGATTTTAAATTAGAAAAATTGATTTTTAATTCCAGAAAATCCTTAGAAATTCATTAAAAATTCAGAAAAATTCAGAAAAATTCTAGAAAAATCCCAAAAAAATAAGAAAATTCATAACTTTCAAAATATAACTCCAAATTAATTCAAATTTCTTTCATTTGATAAGAAATCTAATTACCTATCATTCTAAAAAGTTAAATTTAATAAATAACAAGAGATTTAATTTTTATTTAAAAAATACATTCATTTCTTTAAGATTTTAACTTTAGAAAATAAAATGAATGTTTATAAAAATGATTTCTCTCATTATTTAACTTTAAAAAACACTTATAATCTCAAGTAAAGATGGGTTATAAAATTATTTATCTTGAATTCGTCATAATTAACCCTAAATTAAAGTATTTTGAGATTATAATGACTTTTTCATAGAGTGATAGATAAATACTCATAAATATGATAACATGCATAGGAATGAAATCTTTTATGCCTAAATATGCATTAATAATCATGTATTGTCATGGCTAATTTGCATGTTATCACACCCCCAACTTAAATGATTGCTAGTCGCTTAACAATTTACTATATAACCTCCCTAGAAAGTCCTTCCATCTATTGATCCTACTACCAAAAAGGTGAAGTGTATGAATGTATGATTATATTTTCCTCATAGTGTAGGCCATAATGATCTAGATTCTATCTCTAGGTTGACTTCTTTAGTGCATATTAGGGTAGTGCTCATCGGCTAATGTTCGAGTCTAATTCTCAATTGCGATCAAGGTGAGCATATCTAAGGTATGATGCTATGGTGATGAAAAGATACTCACTCTCTCATGAGCGGATGTAATTCCTTACCCTCTCCATCGATACATCACTCATTCCCTCAAAATGGAGGCTACTTAGTGTATTAGAATTCCCCTCACTTTCCTCCTACAAAGAGTGTAATTCAAATGGATTCCTATCTTTGGAATGCATCGTGTAAGGTGGCTGAAGGAAATAAAAAGATACTATTTCTAAAGGTATGACATGGTTAAAAGAAAATATGCTGATAAATAAAGTGGGTTTAAAAAACAAAGAAGGTACCACTTATGATAATTATACTCCTAAATGAGGTGGATGGTGATGGATACAGTAGATGGTGGAGATGATGGTGGAGGTAGAGATGATGGTAGAAGATATTTCCCACTTATTTTCCTTCTTTTCACTTCTTATTTCTCTCTTTCTTTTGATTTTCCTCCTCTTTCTTTTCTTCTTCTTCTTTTTTTTAACATTTCAAAAGAATGACATAAGGATATGGAGGAGTTTTTAGGATTTACGAAGAGAGTATGTAAATGTGAAGTGAAGTGTGAAGAGATATGTACATGTGAGGGAAATCTAAAAAATGTAGTGGATGTATAAATCACTTGGGAGTGTTATTATCATGAGTGAAGTTTAAAAAAAATTGGTGTAACTACTTGACTGCTTTGGAAAAGATAAAACTACATACCTAACAAGGAAAGATACATGCTTTAAAAAATTATGGATCATTGCACTCTTTTAAAGGGAAAGTCTAGAAGCGAGGAATTCCCACACTATGTAGTTTAAGCTGGTGTTAGGTGGGGAATGGAATTTAAACTTCTCTCAAAAACTCTTCTTTTCAATCTCATAGCATTTCAACCTCTAATTACTCATTTTCCTTGGTGCCTGTTAAGTACCCAACCCCAAAGAAGTCAACCACTAAATATCATCCATGGTTTCTCTAGATCATTTAGTTTTATTACTCAAAATGTAATCATATGGGCTATAAGGCCCTCACTTCTACATCTCTAGTAGGTCGGATCTCTAGATGTCAAGACTTCTAAGGTGGGTTAGAGAAGATGAAATTTGGAAAAAAGGAGTTTTTAGAATGTAGAATTTTAAAATTTTTGAAAATAGTAGAGATTTTTGTAAGTCCTTGCCCCCTAACTAGAATCTTTCATTGCCCTTAATGAAAACTACATGCTCATGAAAAAATAGCTAAAAAATGTGATGAGGAAAATAAGGGTTTAGAAAAACTCATTAATCCATTGATGCTCGTTCACGAGATTTTGTGCACGTGCGCCCTTTCCTAGTGTAGTTCTTCTTCGATATCTATTAAAAACTGAAAAAACAAAGAAAACTAAAGTGTAAGATCATCTTGAGGTGCCTCCTAAGAGCGCTAAGTTTAACGTCTTCAGCCAGAAAAAATTACAATAAAAACCTACGACTATTGATGGGTCGAGGGTGATACCGTCACATCCTCAAGTGCTCCAAAAAATGCATATCTACCTTATCTGCCAGTGGGGGTGGCTCTGATGTTAGGTATGGCTTAAGATGATGACTGTTTACCTTGAATTGTCGACCGGATTTGATGTCGGAGATGTGTACCGATTCACCATCGAACAACTCGAGAACCAGGTATGGACCATCCGATCTAGAGCGTAACTTCCTAGGAAATAGCTTGAGGGGAAAATTGTAGAGCCAGACCTAGTCGTTGACCTAGAATGATCGTCGTCGGATGTGTCGGTCGTGAAAGGCCTTCGTCTTCTCTTTGTAGATCGCCTCGATCTCGTAGGCATTGTGCCTCAGCTCTTGTAACTCCTAAAGCTGGAGAAGTTACTGTTTCCCTACTTCGTCCAGTCATAGGTTGAGTTTTTTAATGGCCCAATAGGCTCTATGCTTGAGCTCAACCGGAAGATGGCAGGCTTTCTCGAAGATAAGCCGGAAGGAAGACATCCTGATGGGTGTCTTGTATGCCGTCCGGTATGCCCATAGTGCGTCGGGAAGCTTGTGTGTCCAATCCTTCCTCTCTAGTCGAATTATCTTCTTTAGGATGCTCTTGACCTCTCGATTACTTACCTCAACTTGCCCATTCGCCTGGGGGTGGTTGACAGAACGAATCTATGGGGTCGTTAATTCCACACCGATTCGTGTCAACAATAAAAGCAAACTTACCAATTTAAAGATTTATCAACGAATTGAGGGGTATAATGGTAAATATGGGTCGAATTCACAGAGAAATAAGGGATTTTTGAGAGATCTTTTGGAATTTGATCAAATCAGATGACGAATTGGTGATAAAAATTAGGGAAAATGGTAGATTTAGAAAGATAACTCTAAGACGAATCCACAAAATCCAAAATCACTTGATTTTGATTAGTATTCGCGGAGAAACCAAAGAGCGAAGTGAGAGAAATTTTCAAAAATCGAAAGAACAAAATTACCGAAATTAAAGATGAAATTAAACTAAATTATGATCCTAAATTACAAATTGATGATACATGATGAGAGATTAGAGGGAGAACACGTATTCTAGCCTGAGATAGCGATCGAAATGATCCAATTAATTGCTGGATTCAAGGCTTTTCATTCCGCGATTTCCAAAACGATCGTCGGTGTTCAAGAGATGAATTCTCCTTTATCGATGGACCAAATCTCACTTTTAACTACTCCGTGGACGCGGAAATGAGTCAAGAAGAGATTAGAAGTGAGAGATTCAAGGATGGAAGGATGTAGATAGATCAATTTGGTGAAATCATCCAAGAATACATCAAAATGTCGAAGAACATCTCAATTTATAGTGATTTTGGGCGTAACCGTCCATGCGGCGTTTCATTAGTGATCAACGGCTCTGATTAATTGCATTAATGTGAATCATTACCATTATATCGCAGCCGTTGGATCGCCGATCGAGCTCTTAGATGAAGCCATGTGATCACGCGTTATAAAACGCCCTGAAACGATTGTTGCTGGATCGCGATTGAACGCATCAGATGCATTTTTCCACGATTTAATCTCGACTCTTATAACTCTCGCAATCAACAGTCGAGATTAAAACGATCCGGTGTACCCCGATTAAGCCACGTGTGCCCATCGATTTACGTGATGATCGACGGCTGAGATCGAAAGCGATCGAACGTCCCACATGCTACCACGCCGCCTCCTCATCGCGATCGTTGATCGTGATCGATCGGATGGCTCTTATCACGCCACATCACCTGTGCGCTTTAAATATTATGAAAAATTGATTTTAAATTAGAAAATTTAATTTTTAATTCCAGCAAATCCTTAGAAATTCATTAAAAATTCAGAAAAATTCAGGAAAAATCCCTAAAAATTAGAAAATTCATACTTTTCAAAATACAACTCCAAATTAATCCAGATTTTTTTCATTGGATTTGAAATTCAATTATCTATCATTATAAAAAGTCAAAAGATTTAAATAACATGAGATTTAATTTCTATTTCAAAAGTACAGTCATTTCTTTAAGATTTCAACTTTAGAAAATTAAATGAATGTTTATAAAAATGATTTCTCTCATTATTTAACTTTTAAAACCACTTATAATCTCAAGTAAAGATATGTTATAAAATCATTTATCTTTAATTCATCATAATTAACCCTAAATTAAAGCATTTTGAGATTATAACTTAAAATTGCATGAAATGATAGAAATGCACTCAAAGTATAATAACATGCATGAGAATGGAATGTTTTATGCCTTAATTTGCATTAATAAACAGTTTTTTGCACGTTAAGATTGCATATTATCAGTGGTATGGCGTGATGACACGGTGATGTACTCCGTACTTCTTCAACAATGCTCGGAAGTGAGCATCATTGAAGTGTGAGCCGCCGTCGCTGATGATCGTCCTTGGACAATCGTACTGTGCGAAGATGGATTGCCTAACAAATCTCACCACCTTCCGATGATCATTTCTCCTAGTGGGGATCGCCTCGACCCACTTGGACACATAATTCAACGCTACCAAATGTACTCTTTCATGTCAAAAGGTGGGAAAGGTCCCATGAAGTCTATCCCCCAAAGTTCGAAGATTTCCACTTCAAGGATTGGCCGCATCGGCATTTCATCTCGCTTGGAGATGTTGAATGCTGCTTGACATTGTAGGCACTCCATGTAGAAACAATGGGTGTCCTTGAGACAATTCGTGTCAACAATATATCCAAACTTACCAATTTTGTGAAAATATCTCGACTTGAAGGGTATAATGGTAAATAAGGGTCGAATCCACAGGGAATAAGATATTTTCGAGAGATCTTTTCAAATTTGATCAAATCAGACAAAAATTGATGTGAGAAATTAGGGAAAACAGTAGATTTAGAAAGATAACTCAAAGACAAATCCATGGAATCAAAAATCACTCGATTTGGATAGGTAATCGCGGAGAAAGCAAAGAGCGAAGTGGAGAGAAATTTCCAAAAATCAGAAGAACTAAAAACAGAAATTAAATAATAAATTAAACTAAATTATGATCATAAATTACAAATTGATGATACATGACGATAGATTAGAGGGAAAACATGTATTCTAACCCGAGATAGCGATCGAAATGATCCAATTAATCGCTAGATCGAGGCTATTCATTCCGCAATTTCGAAAACGATCATCGGTGTTCAAGAGACTAATTCTCCTTAATCGATCAACGAAATCTCACTTTCAATCACTCCGTAGATGCGGAAAGGAGTCTAGAAGAGATCAGAAGCAAGAGATTTAAGGATGGAGGGGTGTAGATAGATCAATTTGATGAAATCATCCAAGAATGTCTTACAAAATCGAAGAACACCTTAATTTATAGGTGATTTGGGCGTAACCGTCGTATGGAGGCATTTAATCTTCATCAACGGTCCATATTAAATGCGTGAAGGTGAACCGTTAGGGTTAAATCTCGATCTTTGGATCGTGGATGGACTCTCCCGATGGTGCCACGTGTATGCACTATAAAACGCCTTGAAAATGCATCCGTTGGATCACAATCTGATGCCTTTGATGCGTTTCAGTGCGATTAATCTGGACCGTTATTACTCCCATTTAAGACACGTGCGTTAATGGTGATCCGCTGGACTTTGAGTCCACACGATCCACATGCGGTATTCATCGCGCCTTTGATCCGACGCCTCGCGTTAATCCATGTCGCCTGCATTTAAAACGAAAAGTGGAACTTAGTCCCACATGGTAAAAATAAAAGGGACTCGTCGGGTATATAAGCTCCATGGATTTAAGCGGTTAGCTTAAATCCGATTACGGATGCTTATATGTACTATAACCCTATATTACGAGTAAATATAAATATGCACACATGTGTCACTTCCACGCCACGCAAGCGCTCTCGTGGGTTTGCGTGGGTCTGCGTGGCTCTAGAAAATATCTCAATGTTTCAACCCTTATGAACTATTTTACACCCTTCAAACTTAAATATAACCCTTCATAATGAAGATCTCCATGAAATCTAAAAAATTATGCAGATCCATGAAACATTGATAGAAAATCATACAAACAACCATAGGAAACATTGAATTGTTTATGAATTGTGACGAAATATTGATAACACACTCATTATGAAGAGAAATGTTTCATCATTATTTTGTAGAACTACTTATTTTTGTTTACTTCTAGAATATATATAACTCAAATATGAACCATTTTTCTCTTTCTAGGCAAGTAATATGTCAGATATGCAGGTGTTTGATGAATTGAGTTACATCCAAAATGCATGTCTCTCGTTATTATCAATTCATTGAACACATTAGGTCAATCCATCTTGATGAAAAATTCCATGAGTACAAGAAATAGAAATAAATTGTTTCATATCTCCTCATTTTCCCTTCCTAGATGATGTACACATTAAAATTTTATTGTATAAAATTCAACCAATCTTAAGATTTGCAATTACTAAATTACTTTAATGAAGAAAATCCCTCAAGAATAGTTATACTCTATGAACTTAAATTTTTTTCCCTCATACTTCCTTGTTTATGATATGTGGTGTATGAAGACAAATTATAAGAATATTTCCTTAAACTTATTATTAGTAATCGACTTTCATTAATCTATTTTTAATGGTTCGCTAAGAAAAAAAAAATGACTTTAATAAGAAAAAAAAATATGATTTGAAATATATTTTAGTTTCTCAAAAAACTAAGTGAAACAGATTGTCCCTAATGTAGAATAGTAAATACAAAACCCCCACAAACAAGTGTCAGGAACTACATGGTAAGTATGAGACATTGAAATTTACACTTATCAATAAATGGAATATGAGTCATCCATAAAATTATATATAGGATAGTTCTTATAGTATTTACTATTCGTGTGTATATTTATCTGTTTATGTGGTGCAAGTAAAATTTTCTTATAATCACATAGACCTATTTCAAGTAAATATTTGGGGCATGCTTGATGACTCAAAAGTAAAGAATGATTCTCCCTTATTAATGCATTTGTCTGTTATTATATATATATATATATATATATATATAAAGAGAGAGAGAGAGAGAGAGCATGGAGTAGTTCTATGTTTTCAAGAGCAGTTTTCAAGATGCTTCTTTATTAAATATATTTTAAAAAAATAAGAATATATTTGGACATATGGATACTTTTGTCTTAGGTTTCATCGAGACAATATGCAAGCTAGAATTACAAAATATTAAGTTGAAAATGACATCAAAAAGTTCAATATTTAAGTTAAAAATGGCGAACCTTGAATGTCGTTGGTACTTCCAAGTATGAACCTACCAAAAATTCAAAGAATCATTATCAATGAATTGTCAATTATCGCAGTTGATTAATGATTAGCTCAAAAATGCCAGAAATTTAATTTCAAAGTGGTGCCCTTTTCCCCACTTCTGTCCACATTATTTTTATTGTTGGCAAACATTCCAGTTTCTCCCCTTGCACCATTCTCCTTCCCCTTTCCACCCCACTTATACATTTTTCCTTTTTTTTTCTTCTCTTTTCTGTGCTCTTCTTTCTCCTTATTTTTATTTTCTTTTTGTATTCTTTCTCTCCCTCTTTTTTATTTTCTTCCTTTTTGCTTTTTTTCATGTATTGTTCTTCTTTTCTCCAACCCACAGTATCATCATTTCTTACATCGTCCTTGGCATGGTAGAGGGTCCACTTTTCAATGACTAGCCCTAGTACTGTGCGCCACTACATTGCAAAGATCCTCGATATTAGATTGAAAGGCCCCATAAAGTTTCATCATTAAGTCAAAAATGACATAACTCTCAGGCCTAGAGCAAAGGTTTCTTCTAAAACCATGTGTCCTCTGAGTTTTGGCTAGAAACATTAGTGGCATAATGAGTACTTTTCCAATAGGGGCACTTTTGTGGGTACTTCCAAGTATGCGCCTTAAAATTTTTAAAAATCATTATCATTCAATATTGGCAATTAAGACACTGAATGAGGATCAATAATATCAATGGGCTTCTTAGAAATGGTGTTGCTTCTCATCATCGCCAACATTGTTATTTTTTTCATGCTTTGATTTTTTATGCTGTTTCTTTATTCCTATTCTCTTTTTTTTGTGAGGTAGGTTAATTTATTTTGGCAACCTTTCTCATTTCATCTTTATATGCATCATAGCTTCTTCTTTTTTGGAAGAAAACATGGATGATCACTAACAATCAATGATCCTTATGGTATATGTGATATTTATGTACTCAATGACTATACACATGTCTTGAAGGATCATCCCTCTATCATGGAGATATTTTTTTATCACGACACATGTAGAATGAATAATAATGCTTATTTTCATCACCAACCCTGCAATGAAAATTAATGTCATAGTTACTTCAAGGAAAATTATTTTAAATTGATATTGAAGATTAAGAAATTATAAAACATTTAATTGCATACAATAGTATAAGTATCGTTAACCAAGAGTATTGGATTAGACAAAGGATGAGAATGATAGAAAGTTCCTAGAAAATGCTTTTAGTGAAGTAGAAAAGTGGATTCATGTAGGAGCATTGTATACCTTAAAGTAGAGAGACCTTAATGAGGAATTAGAAGCTTCAATTATGGGTACATAAAAAATGGGAGAAAATCAAGTCTAACAGAGACTTCACTAGAGACCACTGTAAAGATGAAATGGGAGAACAAAAAAGTATCCTAGGCCTACAATCAACAAGAGACTGCATCCAATATACACATGTAATTAGAGCCAGTATAGTGCATATTTATTAAGAAAAAATATTTCACATGCTTTAGAAACTTGTACTAGATGCTGATGCCAAAATGTCTAAAACAAAAAATGGCGACCCAAATTGTGAATTCAATGCATACTAGTCAATTATTTCTCTGAGATGTACTTGATTGCTAAATAGTTAGAGATAAGTATATATACTTGGCAAATATATGTGATTACTAAACACTTCTAGTCTCACATTTGCATGCATTGAAGCGATATATATATGTAGAACTTGGTATAGATACATGTAGATATATTTCTATCTATATAATAGCTAAGTACACAACTCAAAAATGATATGGATATTGGAAGAAGTGAGAATGAGGGAAAATGATGATCTAACCCCTATAGAGAGTGAGAGTTATATTTATAAAGAACAAAGTGGTTGTCTTGTTTAGGCCCAATAAAGACTAAGATGTCAAGAACACAACTACAAAAGATAAATCCACAAAGATATCTTTTTGCACTCCCCTAATGCTGGAACATAGATGTCTAATAATCATGTCTTGTTAATGGAATTATGAACTGTTATAACATGATTTAGAATTTTTAGCTGCGAGTTCTGATCATTACTTTAATATCAATGACCAAATTCCATGTGACCCAAATAATTTTTTGTGGCGAAATGCATAAATTGCTGAAAATATTTCTAAAAGTGATTGAAATAATTTTTTTAGAATTTATTTGAAAATTACCCAAGTGAAAGAAAATGAGACTATATAATGGTCTTTAGTTTTTTTATGTTCAAGAAAAAAAATGATGTAGAAGCTTGAGTGGTCTAAGAAAGAGATAAACAAGATGTTTTCACCAAAGAGGATAAATGAAGACCATTTATTTATTACAATGGAGATGAATGTCATTGAATTGTGAAAAATAGAAAAGACAAAGATCATCGTTAGTTCATGGAGAAAAGTTCAAGAGTCTTAAAATGAAGCACAATAAAGAATATCAATTTCCTTACAAAATAGGTTCCTAAAAATATGATCTACAACAAAAATAAGAGCATATGTTTGAAATAGCTACAAAGGGTACTTTCTTATGAGCATGATTCATATAAAATGATAAGAATCTCACATTAATTATGTTTCTTCATCTCACTCCTTAATTTTTTGTAAAAAATCACCTCATGAATTGAATCGATCATTTTCTAAAGTTTTCAATGTATTATGCGGATATTTGTTTGACATAAGTTATCTTTTGCGGACCTTAAGATCTTAATATGGTTTCAAATATTATTTTTGGCATCATCCTAGTGAATAAAAATGTCCTTTCCATTTTAAGGTATCATGGTAGAAATATTTGTAGGTTCTTGAAGGCTTCTTATGCCATCAAATTTTTCTTGGGAAAATATAATATCAATATTTCTTCCGCTATTTTAAATATTTATACTCTATAACATTTAATATGTTATATTATTATAAATTAATTCTTCCATACATTCCCCTACTTTCTTTATGTCTCTGAAGTTCTCACTCTTTATCCATTAAGAGAGAAAGCGGGAGAGATCCAGATTTCTCTCCATCTGCTGTCCAGTCATCCGGATTTCTCTCTATCTGAGGAGGGATAACCAATTTACTGTCCCCGGCAGATAGAGAGATACAGAAAACTGATTCACATGCGCCACATAAGCCAGAGGTCAACAGGGTCAGACCCAAAACGAACATCAATCAGCGACGTCTGTTTGAATCCCAGTTCGGTCCGTCGGATGGATCCAAACGGCCAACAGACCCATGTTCGTCGTTTGACCTTCTACCCTGATCCCTAGTCAATCTTAACATATTGCGGTAAAATTTTGAAAATTAGATAAGGAATCTGTTAAAAAGGCGGGGCAACAATCTTAACATATTGCAGTAAACTTGTGTCATATTTAAATTTTAATTTTCGTCGAAAAACTCAAGTGCTTAGCACGTAAATCTATGACTTATTTTTTCGATTTTTAGTTTCTACTAAGAGATGAAAGAAATAGTTAATACGAACAAGTCAAAAAAAAATTCTGATAAACGGTACATTTCATGCCATTATAAATTCGTTAAGTTTCTCTAAATTGTTTTGAAAATCAATAACTGAAGACTGATTCATAGTACATGTTTGACTTCCATTTATTTCATATTTTCCAACGTCTGAAGTTGCCAACTTACCTGGCAGATGGAGAATGTTGAGTGTATGATAGAAAACTATTTACCTCACTCGTATATGGGGGACTTGACTGCTCAAGTGCATTTTGAGATTCATCCATTGCCAAGCCTTGTTTCAACTGCACCACAACATTACTCATTGTTATCCTCTCTTCTGCATTATCTGATGTGCATGACATGGCAACTTTGACTATTTTCCATGCCACATAGATGTCAAAATTTCCATGCAATCTGGGGTCGATAATATTTCTGATATCACCCGTCTGTACCTTCGAAGAAACCCACTTAACAATGTGTATCCTTTCTGCCGATATGATATAGGGTTGCTGACCAGAGATAATCTCCAAGAGAACAACACCAAAACTATACACATCACTTTTCTCATTTGATCCATAATTGTGGAATTCCCTGGAGTTTGTTCGAAAATTTTCATCAATATATCATGCATATTACTTAACAAGGATCAAGATGAATTAGATACTTACAAAGGATCAAGATATCCAGGGGTACCAGCAATTTTAGTCGTTACGTGCGTCAAATTGTCCGTTTTGAATGCTCTTGATAGTCCAAAATCAGCTATCTTTGCAGTGAAATCACTGGTTAAAAGAATATTGGAGCTCTTTATATCTCTGTGGATAATGGGGGGCGTACATCCATTGTGCAGGTAATCTAAGCCTGAAATGATGTATCTTCTTTTTTGAGGTGATATATTCATTCTTTTTTGGTGAATGTCGCTTAAGAAAATGTTTTTAAATCAATATAAATGAGAATACCTTGGGCGGCTTGAAGAGCGATACTTACTCTTCGGCTCCAATTTAATGGTTTGACTTTAGACGCTCGACCTGGAGAAAGAATTGCAGATTTTAAGATTAATTTCCATCTTGAAGTGGTCTACGTTCCGCTAATAGCGGAAGGGCGATATTCATTAAGCTTATAAAATGTGAGACGCTAATCCTGGAACACTGATTTGTCGTACCTGTAATGTGATCTTGGAGTGTTCCTTTGTCCATGCACTCATAGACAAGATACAAGTTTTGAGCATCATCACAGTATCCAATTAATGTCACCAAATTCCTGTGGTGCACTCGTGCTAGCAATTCAACCTGAAAAATGAAAATGAGGGCACCATATTATGTAAAGTAGGTCGAAGTATCATTATCTTGCATTCAGTTACCTCTGCATGGAATTCCCTATTTCCTTGCGATGACGATGAGGACAAGACTTTAACCGCAACTCTTGTTCCGTTTCTCAAGTTACCCAAATAAACAGGCCCAAATCCCCCCTTCCCGATCTCACATTTAAAATTTTGCGTCATTTGTCTAATTTCTTGGTATGTAAATCTTGGATTTTCTGTTCCCCAAGAGCTTTCATGTCTTTCTACAGTTTGAGTACTGTTATTTTCATCAGAGTTACCTGAAATAATTAGAAATGCTTTCATAGTTTGTCAAGTGATAAATAGAGTATCATGGAAAGCTCTAGAATGGTGTACCTCTGTTAGAATGAGCCTTCCTCTTTCTTTTGAATAACCAAAAGGACACAGCAATCAGCGTTATGATCGTAACGAATACTGCCACAATTACGGGAATAATGATCTTCTTTTTCTTGCTAGATGAACATTTGCTTGACCAGTCCTGGATACTGTCATTTAAAAATCTTCGTATAAAAAGGGCCAAAATAATATCAAAAAATATTGCACATATTCAATTCCTATTACAGTTTTAAAAATCATGATATCAGTTTATTTTGCGGACTCTAGACTCAAAAATTATTATATGTATATGGCCACGTCTGTGTGGATCGTTTTGTCATGGTTATTGAGATCAAAGCGAGGTCTAACAAGGGTTCCGGCTCTTTAAATCTGACTTAAACAAATAAATGCATAAGATCTTTTGGTTAAATAGACTAACCTTATGAGCAGATCACCCTTTGATTCTCTTCGGCAAAGAGCCGACGGAATGGTTCCTAGAGCTTCATTTCCAGTTATATTTCTACAACATCAGATTACGATACTCGATTAGGCAATGCAAAGAACGGAGGCGACAATGGACTTCTATCAGTTTTGAAGGTCACGTACAGGATTTTAAGGGATGACAGAGCTCCAAGGGTATCTGGTATATTTCCTTTCAAATTATTGTAGGACACATCTCTGCAATTGAGTTGCATAATGAGAATTTTTCTTGGTGCGATTAAAAAGAAAGACATTAATATTATGTGGCCGTGGATTGATGACATTTATGCGTGTAAATAAACACGAATTTGAATGCTTACAAGGTTAATAAATCTGTCAAGTGGCCCATTGATGATGGGATTGTGCCATTCAATCCGGTTGATGATAGGTTCCTAAGTAGTTGAACTATATAGGTCAGAGACAATATCTTCAATATCGATTTGACATTTGGTTAATACTCACAAAGAAATAACCGTCGCAACTCGGGAGATATAGTTGCAACCAACTCCTTCCCATGCGTACTGTCTAGGACTACAAGGGTCGCCTTGCCAGTTTCTTGTGAGTCTGAATCCTCCCTTGATATCTTCCATCGCAGAAACTGGTAACCAAGAAAAGAGAGCGGGGATGATCGGGACAAATGTAAATTAAAAGAACAGACTGACCAGAAACTCTAAATTTGATGGTATTGTTTTTCATGCGTGCGTCTTATGCATGTCGATTGCAATGATGATAAGATACATAAGTATTGCATACGATAAATATTTTCCTATGGTTTGTGTTTGTAACGAGACGGGAGATTATTCAATTAGGAATCTTCTGTAGAGGTCTCACCATCGCGGATAACAGTTTGTGACTCGTTCTTGGGTCTCACAATGTAGCTCTCTAGGGCATTGATCATGAAGGAGAGTGTTGACAAGGCTTGGGCACGTATGGTCATGTTAAAAAAGCCGTCTCTGCCTACGACAGACTTAATGATTTCTTTGTGGTCTGCTTTCAGGTAAGGAGGTGTATAGCTTCCAAACAAGAGAGTTTCGCGGTCTCCTTCGTAGATGTTCATAACTCTTACATCGGTTGAGCTTGGTCGAATAAGCTCTGCAAAGTGCATGACAATGTATACTTTTTCTCCGGGATTTCCGTAAGCTGCAGTGATGATCATATAATTATCCGTGCTTGAGGAAGTAACAGCAGTTCTGAGAACCCTTGAGGGCACTTGAAATGCGTCCGCTGATCCGACCTCTATCTGACTTGCGGTGCTTAATAAGTAAAAGGTGCTGGTGAGACCGAGCCAGATACGGTCGTAAGGGTCGTCGGGGTACCTGCATTAGTGAACTTATTTACTATTCTATTCAGTCTTGGAAAAGAAGTGGGCGCCGAGAGTGGCGAACAGCGATAACTGTTTGTTTGATTGTTTGATTCGATCGATCTACCTATGATGATCATGTTCTGATTGATAAGCATCGATCACCGTAATGATCTGATCGTCGATCACATTCTTTTAAAATGTGATCCTCGATCTGATCGACTATGACCCCTTGAAAATGAGACAAAAAATAAAATGGGAGATTAAATTTTGGAAAATGACAAAAATACCTCCCATATCAGATCGTTATTTAAAGGAGTGATCCTTGATATTATCAGCGATTGGTGATCGTATGTCATGATTAATGATCGGAGCAATGCATTCGATCACATCGAGCTAACTACATCTGCTCGATTCAATCACTGATCGCCGTTTCCTACCCAAGGGCGCACATGTTCGTTTTTTAATGACATTTAGATGAAAATATCAAGACGAGGAAGAAAAGACGGATTAGACGATGTATAAAAAAAGAGAGAAATTAAGGACAACAAAAGTTAGAAAGGAGAAAGAAGAGACAAGATAGAAAGATGATGGTAAAGAGGAAGCTAACAATAGTTACGGTAATAATAATAACAGTAATAAGATGATGATGATGATGATGACGGAGGAGTACACGAAAATGAGAAAAATAATAAGATGATAAAAAAGATGGAGGTGACGGAGAACAATACAAAAAGATGATGAAAAAGAGAGATGATAAAAAAGATGAAGGAAAAAGAAGAACGATGATGAGAAAAATGAAAGATGATGACGAAGATGAAAGAAGGAGAACGATGATTAGGAAAAGGAAAGATGATGAAGAAGACAAATACGGACGAAGAAGACAAATATTATCGAGCTTTACCCGGTATCCCAATACGTGACAAAAGATGCAAAAAATAAGCAGACATATGGTCGACTACCTCCGTAGATCTGCGTAGATCTGCGTATCCGAAGATCCAAGGACTGAATCCCGAGCGCCACAGGATACAAATTACTCGGAAGAGGCTTCAGCTCGAGCAGCGAGATGAAGGGCGTCCCTTTGCCGGTGTTAACTAGACACACCTGGACAATCTCTCCAAGTAAAACCGTGATAACTTCGGCTATATACCCGCCGCTATATCCCATCTCAACGGTGGTCCAGTAGTTGACCCCAACGTGAAGATCGAAGATGGGGGAGAAGCCTTGGCCGTCATAATTTCCGTAATAAAATCCAGCTCGGATCAGGTATTTCCCGCCTAACTGTACCGGCGATATCTTGTAACAGTTCCTGGTCGAATTTGGGAAGCTACGAAGCGTTCCAAACTGACGCAAGTCCGTGTTGGAGGCGGCGAGATCATTCTTCCCGGTGTCAATGAACTGTGAATCATCCGTGTATGTGAGACCAGTGGAGGAATCTACATAGCTGGATCCTCCAGTGTAGCCGCAGTCAATATTTATGAATCCTGAAAACAGCGTTATCACGAAATCACTTAAAAAAGAAAGCTCTGGACATGATAACCAAAAGGAGACTTACCATTCTGAGACTGTGCTAGAACGAGAAGAACTCCAAAGGGCTGGAAAACGCAGCACAAGATCCAAAGGATGAAGGAGACAAGGCAAGGATTTTGTCTTCTTCCCATCCCCTAAAAGCCAGTTCCCTCACAAAGGTCTACGGAGAGAAGACGCCTGGATCAGAAGATTGTCATCATCATCGCCATCATCCAAGCTGTCGTCTCCTTAAAATGCGGGGATGATAGCAAGAGCCTTGACACGTGATTACCTGCTCTGATAACCGAATGGTACGGTTATTCGGAGGGTTGCCGTCGCTCTGCCTGTCAATGGGTCGTCGAGGCGACGGACGTTGGCGTTGATCTTTCTGTTCTTTCTGCGCTGGTTTTAGTTTCTGTTATTTTTCCCTTTTCTCCTTAGCTATTTAAAGGACTGTGGGGGGGTCTGAATCAGAAGCGGAATAGCAGTATTTTTCCTGTTACCGCTCTCTCCTCTCTCTGTCGATTGGTCTCGTGATAGAGCGCGAGTAATCTCCTCACTTCCTCCGATCGAGTTTGATTCTAACAGGGGATGTTTCTTTGAAATGCGGCTTTGATTACAAGGGAAACTTGCGTCAGCTTGTTATGTCCGAAAAATTCTTTTCACGGCATTTGTATTTTTTGCAGAAGAGGAGTGGGTGGGACCCCAGTATATAATCATATACAATAGTATATGAGCGAGAGAGAGAGAGAGCGAGAGCGAGAGAAAGCGAGAGAGAGAGAGAGCGAGAGCGAGAGAAAGCGAGAGAGAGAGAGAGTGAGAGCGAGAGACAGACGGACAGACAAACAGAGCGAGAGAGAGACACAGAGAGAGAGAGACACACACACACACACACAGACAGAGAGACGGAGAGAGAGCTCTGGAAGGTCTCTACCGTAAAAGAGAAGGGGAGAACATTACCGAATGGCCATGAAAAAAAACAGGGCCGCAACACTTCTCATTAGATTGACGACCCTCAATATTTTTTTAACAACTCAATCCTGAGGAAACTGGAGTCAGGATTCTTGCTCAGTAAGGAAAGCATATGCGGAGATTTCTGTGCCAGTGTAACGTCCTTCTAAACGAAGTCATTTTGGGGGTGGCTGTCGCTAACTACTCGCCGTTGACATTTTGTCGGAGGGTAAATAGGAAGTCATTTTGGGGGTGGCCTTCGCTAACTACTCGCCGTTGACATTTTTCACGCAATACCGCGTCTAGGTCACTGAAATATTAAAACGTAGCATGAGCTGGAAACGAATTACTCGTACGTTGAAGTCTTCCAGAGAAGAGCAAGGAAAAAAAAAGCTGCACTTTTAATAATAGGGTTAGAAAGCCAATAATTCGATTCTAGTAGTAATCAGTGCAGAAAGTCAACGGCTCTGACGTGATGTGTTGCTAGCCGAAGCAGACCAAACGTCTGTTTCAATGTCCGTTTGATGGCAGAAGAAGTGACAAATCGATGAAAGTCTTTGTCAATTCACGCGATACGGAAAATGACAGGATAAAACCCAAGATTGTCAGCATATCAATCGTCTATAAATAATAAAATCTGATTCATTCGAGGAATCTCCCCCGTTGACCACGTAGACGCAAAATCTACTTTACTGAATATAAATCTCTATTACTATTTATTTAGTGCGTAATCGGTGAGATGAAATCTTTTTGTGACGATGTGGAGCGTGAACGCTGCAGAAATGGTTCATGATGCTCCTCCTCCAATCACGTATAATCCAGCTAGATCCCCAGCCTCGATGTCCCGGTTTTCATTCAGGGTTCCTACACCAACTCGCGATAGGGCTCTAGATTTCCTACACCAGCATTTACGGTGGCGCCTGTGACTAGATTCAGCTGTTGGGCCTGGCCGATACTACTTTTTAACCGCTGCTCAGGCCCATTACATAAAGGAAAAGAAAATGATTATAAATTTCCCCTAATATTTAGATAGGTAAATGTAATAATGAGACACACACACACAAACTATATCAATACATAAATAAATTTCTTTATTTGTATATTTATTTATTTGTAAACTGGATTGCTCCAACCCCTCGAGCTTGGTTGTGGAGAGCGTTAGGCTTCCACCATCCCACGCTTGCTCTAAGCCCTCCTAGAATAACTGTTCCTCTTCTTCAAGTTTGTTCCCTTGAACCCATGATCCTTTCCACTTTCAGGTATAATTTTACCCCTTATGAAGCCATTTTTCCTCTAATTTCTTTTTTTTCCTGAAACTGCAAAAATTGGTAAACAAAAACCAAAAAGAACTTTTTTTTTTCTTTTACACTCCCCTCAACTATTATGGTTGAGGTCTCTCATTCCAAGTTTATTAAGTTGTTAAAGAGTGATATTCTCTGACTTTTAGTGAGAATATCAGCATCTTTTTCCTCTATCACAATGCATAGATTAGAAATTATTCCAAGGTTTATTTTTCTCGAATAAAATTTCTATCAATATCTATATGTTTCATCCTACTATACAGTATTGAGTCAAGTGCACTAAAAAATTGTGATTTATTATCACAAAATACTTTAATGGGTTGAACAAAATATTCTCATAATCCTCATAGCTCGATAATTCTATATACTAGAGCTCCAAGTTCAGCTTTGATGTTTGATCTTGAAACAGCCTCTTGTTTCTTACTATTTCAAGTAACCATACTTGAGGTTCATTGATAACATGTTATTTATACATGAATTTACATGATTATTAATGCAAATTAAAGCATTAATTATTCCAATTGTATGCATGTTATCATATTTTAAGTATATTTCTATCATTTTATATAATTTCATGTTATGATCTAAAAATACATCATTTTATGGATAAGTATGCATAATTAAACATTATGATTTTAATCCTAATTATATTTGAGATCATAACTATTTTCTAATGATGAAAATATAAGAGAAAAGATCTTTATTTATATTCATATATTTTTCTTAAGTTATTTTAGAAAATACATGAATATATTTATTTAATTAAAATTTATTCTCTCACTATTTTAATATTTTGACTTTTTATAATGATAGATTATTCAATTTCTCATCTAACAAAAAAAATTTTGAATTAATTTGGAGTTGTATTTTGAAAGTTATGATTTTTCTAATTTTTAGGAATTTTCTAGATTTTTTCTGAATTTATTTAACTGTATTTTTTATTTTTAAACAATTAAAAAATGTTTTATATTACCGTGCACTGATGTGGCGAAGCGCTACCACGTGCCATCGAGCAAACGCACGGACATTCATCTTTAGTCTATGTTTTGTCATTCATCTTTAGTCTATGTGAGATCCTAAATAAATCAAAATTGGTAAAAATCTGTAGGTTTAATTTTCATTTTTCCTAAATAAAAGTCTTAAACCTATGGTTCCCTTTAAATATCTCAAAACCCTCTATGAAACTTGTGAATGATTAGTCATGGTTAAATTCATTAATACACTCAATACACTAATATAATAGGCTATATCAGGTCTAGTCTAAGATAGATAATAAATCTCTCTATTTATTTCTACTAGGATCCCTCATTCAGCTACTCATATGAATTTATGATTAGGGTCAGTAGGTCTTGATATGTGTTTACTCTAAAAAACATACAAATCTATATGTATTTATGTTGACTAAGAAAAATTTGAGTAGATGAATAATTGACTCCAATATCTAAGCAATATTTAAATTTGTAAATTTATTCTTTCAAAATTCATGCATTAATTTTTTTTTCTTGATCTTTTAACATCCAAATGATCATCTCTTGCAGTAAAAATATCATTAACACACTCTATAAGTTCAAAAAACTTTCAAGAAAGAAACCTTAAAAAATAAAGCATCTCCATCGATTTTTTTTGTGTCTCCAAAGTTATCATGATTGTTCTAGAATATGGACAAAGCAAGCCCCTCCTGGGAACTTTTTTAATCCATATATCATTTTATCCCTAAAGACTTTAGATGTTCCACATTTAAAAATATGAATTTTCATTGAAAAACTCAAGATTATCTATTACTATTTCTAGATAATTTTAATGTCTATCTAGAGAGAAAAAATATTGAATAGTAGAAAGTCAAACATAAATTCTTATAAATGAAACATTATGCGCCAAGAAAATTCATTAAGCTTCATTAAGAAGGTTTGAAGATCAATAATGGAGTCTCATACATAATAAAATGTTCGTCCTTTGGTTTTTTTAGATTTTTGGAAGTCTGAAGCTGCTAAATCACCTGGCTGATAGAGAGTGTTGAGCATATGATAGAAATTGGACGGGCGGAAAATCATAAGAGCGTGGGATCGTGGCCCGTCAAAATTGCGCGATCTCAGCCGTTGATCGATCATCACCAAATCGGACCGTTCGCGATTTTCGCGCGACTTTTTTCTATAAAACGGTGTTCTTCCTCTTTTGTAAATCAACTCTTGATTGAATCGTGAAGAAATTAAGCAGTTTTTGAGCAAAATCATGAGTTCTTCGTGATTGCCCCCTGCGTCCTAGACTCAATGCTGATTGGATTGAGACAAGGTTGATCACGAATCGTTGCAAGATTTGATCAAATTCCCCCCTTGAACGCCAAACGTAGGCCGAAGAAGAAACCAATCAAATACACTTCAATCAACGCAATTTGGAGCCTAATCTTCACATCAATCGGGTTAGTAGTGTGAATCAATCATTTCTCTTGCAATAATTGTAATTTAGATTAGATTTAGGTAGTCAATTTCAATTTAGAAATCGATTTGTTCTTCATTTTTGCCAAAATTGGGTGCAGATTTTTGCTGATTTTGAAACAAGTATTTCTCCCGGATCTTAAGTCCAAATCATTTGATTTTGGTTTCATTAGATTCCTTGTTTCATCATCATTTGGCCCTTCAATTTGACGTTTGACCATCTGCTATTCATTTTCAATCTGAATTTAGGCGTGGACTTGCGGGGGCCATTACTCTTAAAATACAAGGTGAAATTTGACAATTTTGTTCTCTTGGGAATTCTCTGGTTGTTAGCTTTCCATTCATATGTGAATTTCAAGTTTTGGATATCATTTGGTTAGTAAATTTGATGATTTCAGCCAAAGTGTCCATTTTGGGATTTTTCTGGTCTTTGGTTTTCAATAAATCATAATATATCCAATTCTTCTCGAAAAATTACAAATTTTATATCAAAATTTTTCATTTTCTCTCTAGTTTCTGAATATATAATTTTTTGTAATATTTTACTCTCTTTTTGTTCTCTGATTTTACACAAATTCAAGTGTGGGTCAAAGTCATTGATTTGACCTTGAATTTGTTACATTTCTTTGTCAAATGAGTTATTTAATTCTTAAAATATATTTTCTCATATATTTATATCATTTCTATTGATTATATATCACTTTCGTTTCTTAAAAACCTTAATGAAATATAAGTTTGACCAAGTCAACGCTTTGATCAAAGTCAACCGTGTTCTCTGTGGATCGACCTAATGTTTACACTATACTTGATTTCATATCTTTGTAATTGTGAGTTCAGAATTATAAAAAAAAAATTATCAATGTTTGTGTGTTTTCAACGACCGCATAAATTGTTTCATCAATACTCAGCTTCGGTGCTTGATCGAGCCACAGTAGGCTATTTCTTGGAGTTCCATGATAAGAGATTGCGACCAAGATAAATCAAGAACCCACTTGTAGAGCGTATGTCAGAGGGGTCACCGGCCCAATCAGTGTCACTGAAGGAGGTGAGTAGCACAGGGGAGGTACAAGTAAAATGTAATCCGTGAGTGACGGTGCCTTTGAGATATCGAAGAAGGTGCTTCAGACGAGCCCAATCGGCAACCTTTGGGGAATGCATGGAGCGGCATGCTTGGTTGACGACATAGGAGATGTCAGGACGAGTAAAGTTTAAATATTGTAGAGCACCCACAATTCAACAATAAAGATGAGAGTTATCGGGGATTATGGATCGAGTTGTTGAGCATGTCGTAGGGCTCGGCGTAGGGAGTGGTTTACAGTGTTCCATTTTCAGCATGTGGAGAATGGAGAGAGTATACTAGGAGTTTGTGTAAGTGTGAAACCATCCCGGTGCTGCTGAAGTTCAATACCAAGGAAGAGAGATGTGGGTCCAAGATCTTTGAGGCGGAAGTGATGTTTGAGGGAGGTAATGAGGTTGTGAATTTGAGAAGAAGATGGTCCAATTACGAGAATGTCATCTACGTAAATGAGAATGTAGAGAGGACCAACAGTAGTGTAGTATAGAGATGGGTTAGTCTTTGAGCCTTGAAAGCCGAGATCAAAGAGTTGCCTGATGAGTTTTTTATACCACTCCCGCGGTGCTTGTTTGAGGCCATATAGAGACTTTCTGAGTTGGCAGATGTGATGAGAATGTTGAGGGTGGTGGAAGCCGGGCGGTTGATCCATATAAATGAGCTCATGTAGATCACCATGCAGAAAGGCCATGGAGATATCCAATTTTCAGATATGCCATTGTTTACTGATAGCACGGGCCAAGAGGAGGCAAATGGTGGTGACTTTAATGACTGGACTGAATGTTTCGTGGTAGTCAAATTCCTCCCTCTTGATGAAATCCTTTAGCAACGAGGCGTGCTTTGTACCGGTGAGAGACACCGTCGAGAGAGGGCTTGGTTTTATAGACCCATTTACATCCAATGACAGGTTGATTGGTGGGTCGTGGGACTAGTTGCCTAGTCTGATTTTGCAGTAGTGCATTGAATTCATCGTGCATGGCAGTTATCCATTTCAGATGTTTGGATGTAGAGAGAAATGTGGTTGGCTCAAGAGAGAGCGGGGCAGCAGTGTCAAGACACAAGGGAAGGGGGTATTTGGGTGACTGTGGCGTTGTGACTAAGTCAACCGTGCGGAGAATGTTAGAGAGTCGTCTTGTTTTGACACAGGATGGGGAGGTTTGGGAATCAAGATTTGAAGGAGAGAGGGGATTGGTCAAGGGAGTATGACCAGTGAAGGATACCTCAGAGTGATTGGTATGGTTGAGGGAGTCATCAAGGGAAAGTGAAGAATCCTGATTGGATGGACCAGGAAGTTTCGGAGAGTGCGATATCGGTGATGCAGGTGAGGAAGGAGGTGTGGGGAATATAGGTGTTGAGTCAGGAGATGGTGATATTGACTCAGAGGTACATGTGGGGAGTATAGGTATGGGAGACGGCCCAAGAAGTTCGAGTGTCGAAGAAGTTTTTGAGTTGATGATGAGAGATGAGAGTTTGTACAGGTAGTCATGTTCTTGAAAGATGACATCACGACGATATAGAGTTTTTCCACTGGTAAGAGATAGGCATCGGTATCCCAGGTCAAATGCAATGTAGCCAAGAAAATGCATTTTTCTGATCGTGAGTCCAATTTGGATGTTGCATATGAGCGAAGACAGGGGTAGCATGTGCAGCCAAAACTCTTTAAGAGGGAGCATGTTGGTTCTTGATTATAGACAAGGTGATAGGGAGATCGGTTTTGCAGGATGGATGTAGTCAGTCTATTGATCAGGTAGACTGTTGTGCATATGGCTTCATCCCAGAATTGATGCAGGACTGATGAGTGTCGTATGAGAGACAGGGCAATTTTAATGATATGTCGATGTTTTCTCTCGACGGTTCCATTTTGTGCAGGTGTGTGTGGTCAGGAGACTCTGTGAGAGATACCTTGTCGCATGAGATGTTTATAGAGAGCTTGAAATTCGCCTCCCCAATCTGACTAGAAGCTTATGATTTTCTGACTAAATTGTCGTTCTACTCGAAGTTGAAAATCAAGAAAGACTGAGGGAACATCACTTTCCAGTTTCAACGGATATAGCCAAGTGTACCGAGTGAAGTCGTCGACGAAGATAACATAGTACCTATTTCCAGTATGCCAGATAACAGGTGAAGGTCCAAAAGTCCGAGTGAACAATTTCAAGTGGATTAGTTGTCTGATGGGTTGACTTTGAGTATGAAAGACGATGTGATTTAGAAGTGAGACAGGCATCACATGAGAGAATTTTATAGAGTGGGAGAGTAGGAAGTCCATAGGTAGAGATAATTCTCTGTAGAATTCTCATATTTGGGTGACTGAGTCGATGATGCCACAAATCCGAGCCTATATTCTCACCGACATTCGCCTCTGGTGGATGAGCTTTGGCAAGAAGATATAATTCGTCCTTAACCGTGCCCCAGAGTAGTGGTCTCCCGGTTTCCTCGTCCTTCACAACACAATAGGTTGCATGAAATTCAACAAATACCGCATTATCATTAGTCAACCTATAGACTGAGAGTAATCTCTTCCGAATTTCGGGAACATGAAGGATATTCTCTAGTTTCAGTGGATGAGACCGAGATATTAGAGATGAAGAGCCAGTAGAGTGAATTTTCAAACCTGTTCCATTTCCCACTTGAAGTTGATCAGGACCTTGATAGACTGTGGGATCAATGAGGTTTTGAGCATCATTAGTCACATGGTGCGTTGCGCCACTCTCAGGATACCAGACTAAGTGATCGGGAGGTGAATTACCGGCTACAGATTAGTGGTATAAGCCTGTGGGAACATTTGATTATTCGGATTTGTTGGAGAATTTTGATTCCCATAGAATGACTTGTTGAACCGTTCTCTGCACTCGAGGATGCAATGTCCAAATTGTCCACAGAGTTGACCTCTCGTAGTGTATCGTCCACCATTTTGACCTCTCCCTCTATTGTTTCTTCCATTGTTGCGTCCTCTGCCTTGGTCAGAAGAAGTGAGTTGGGTTTGATTAGCAGCAGGTGGAAACTCATATACTGTTGTGTCTTTGGTGAGAGTTGAGAACTTCAGGAGTTCATCATAGGAATTGATTTGGGCAATGAAGTCTTCAAGACTCAGATGAGTTAAGTTGGAGGAGATTTCTGCACAAAACGCTGAGTATGATGAACCTAAGCCACAAAGTATGGCATAGATAGACACAGTCTCTTGAACTGGATATCCTGCAGCAGCTAGTTCATCGCATGTCCTTTGAATGTCCTGCATAAACTCAGCAACAGATCGAGTACCTTTTTGGGTGTTATGAAGACGATTATGTAGGTGCACGATTCGGGAAGGATTAGTGGAGGAGCAGTGTTTCATCAATGCTGACCATGCTTCCTTTGCGGTGATCTTTCTGACTACACATGGTAGAACCGATTTGGAAAGTGATGTTACAATAAGTGATAAGACCTATTGATCTTGACGCCACCACGTTTGGTAGGCAGTGTTGACGACAATTCCACCTCGATCATCAAGATGTGTGGAAATCAGCAGATCTTGCGTGAGTATATAAGCAAGATCGTGGCTATTAAGCAGTGGGAAGAGTTGAGTCTTCCAGAGGAGGAAATTATCCCTCATGAGTTTGATAGGCATATGAAGACCTACCAAATGAGGCGCAGTCGACTGAAGAACAATGATTGCTATTCTTCCCTCAGGCTTCGTGACTTCCGTAACTGAAGAGAAGTCCGCCATAGTCAAGATTCCACCAAGCCGCTTGGCTCTGATACCATGAAGAGAATTGAGAGAGAAGAGAGAGAGAGAGAGGAGCGCACTTGTAGCAGCGTGAATCTTGAATTTTATATATATGTAAAAGTCCTTTACATCGATCATTTATAGTTGATCAGAGGAGGGTGAGAGAGAGTCTAAGTCGGTGTGCTACAGGGCGAAACGGTTATAACCGTTTCATTAAGTTGTGATCAATTGGTCCAGCTGGCACAGATGAGGCGTCGGACGCGACTGATCGGTTAACGTCCTGAACAAGATGAACATTTGCTTGACCAGTCCTGGATACTGTCATTTAAAAATCTTCGTATAAAAAGGGCCAATATAATATCAAAAAATATTGCACATATTAAATTATAATCCCTATTACAGTTTGAAAAATCATGATATCAGTTTCTTTTGGGGACTCTGGACTCAAAAATTACTATATGTATATGGCCACGTCTGTGTGGATCGTTTTGTCATGGTTATTCAGATCAAAGCGAGGTCTAACAAGGATTCCAGCTCTTTAAATCTGACTTAAACAAATAACTGCATAAGATCTTTTGGTTAAATAGACTAACCTTATGAGCAGATCACCCTTTGATGCTCTTTGGCAAAGAGCCGACGGAATAGTTCCTAGAGCTTCATTTCCACTTATATTTCTACAAGATCAGATTACGATACTTGATTAGGGAATGCAA
Source organism: Lemna minuta (assembly GCA_024174645.1). Lineage (NCBI taxonomy): Eukaryota > Viridiplantae > Streptophyta > Magnoliopsida > Alismatales > Araceae > Lemna > Lemna minuta. Next base: position 9,499,634 of record CM044115.1, on the reverse strand, counting down.
AGAACGGAGGCGACAATGGACTTCTATCAGTTTCGAAGGTCACGTACAGGATTTTAAGGGATGACAGAGCTCCAAGGGTATCTGGTATATTTCCCTTCAAATTATTGCAGGACACATCTCTGCAAGTGAGTTGCATAATGAGAATTTTCTTGGGGCGATTAAAAAAGAAAGACAGTAATATTATGTGGCCGTGGATTGATGACATTTATGCGTGTAAATAAACACGAATTTGAATACTTACAAGGTTAATAAATCTGTCAACTGGCCCACTGATGATGGGATTGTGCCATCCAACCCGCTTGATGACAGGTTCCTACGTACTTGAACTGTATAGGTCAGAGACAATATCTTCAACATCGATTTGACATTTGGTTGATACTCACAAAGAAATAACCGTCGCAACTCCGGAGGCATAGTTGCAACGAACTCCTTCCCATGCGTACTGTCTAGGACTACAAGGGTCGCCTTGCCAGTTTCTTGTGAGTCTGAATCCTCCCTTGATATCTTCCATCGCAGAAACTGGTGACCAAGAAAAGAGAGCGGGGATGATCGGGACAAATGTAAATTAAAAGAACAGACAGACCAGAAACTCTAAATTTGATGGTATTGTCTTTCATGTGGGCATCTCACGCATGTCGATTACAATGATGATAATATACATAAACATTCCTTTCGATAATTATTTTCCTGTGGTTTGTATCTGTAACGAGAAGGGAGATTATTCAATTAGGGTTCTTCTGTAAAGGTCTCACCATCGCGGATAACGGTTTGTGACTCGTTCTTGGGTCTCACAATGTAGTTCTCTTGGGCATTGATCATGAAGGAGAGTGTTGACGAGGCTGTGACATCGATGGTCATGTTAAAAACGCCGGATCTGCCTACGACAGAATTAATGATTTCTTTGTGGTCTGCTTCCAGGTAAGGAGGTGTATAGCTTCCAAACAAGAGAGTTTGGCGGTCTCCTTCGTAGATGTTCATAACTCTTACATTGGTTGAGCTTGGTTGAATAAGCTCTGCAAAGTGCATGACAATGTATACTTTTTCTCCGGGATTTCCGTTAACTGCATTGATGATCATATAATTATCCGTGCTTGAGTAAGTAACAGCCGTTCTGAGAACCCTTGAGGGCACTTGAAATGCGTCCGCTGATCCGACCTCTATCTTACTTGTGTTGCTTAATAAGTCAAAGGGGCTGGTGACGCCGAGCCAGATACGGTCGTAAGGGTCGTCGGGGTACCTGCATTAGTGAACTTATTTACTATTCTATTCAGTCTTGGAAAAGAAGTGGGCGCCGAGAGTGGCGAACAGCGATAACTGTTTGTTTGTTTGTTTGATTCGATCGATCTACCTATGATGATCATGTTCTGATTGATAAGCATCGATCACCGTAATGATCTGATCGTCGATCACATTCTTTTAAAATGTGATCCTCGATCTGATCGACTATGAGCCCTTGAAAATGAGACAAAAAATAAAATGGGAGATTAAATTTTGGAAAATGACAAAAATACCTCCCATATCAGATTGTTATTTAAAGGAGTGATCCTTGATATTATCAGCGATTGGTGATCGTATGTCATGGTTAATGATCGGAGCAATGCATTCGATCACATCGAGCTAACTACATCTGCTCGATTCAATCACTGATCGCCGTACCCTACCCAAGAGCACACAAGTTCATTTTGTCATGACATTTAGATGAACAAATCAAGACGTGGAAGAAAAGACGGATAAGACGACGTCTAAAAAAAGAGAGAAATTAAGGACAAGAAAAGTTAGAAAGGAGAAAGAAGAGACAAGATAGAAAGATGATGGTAAAGAGGAAGCTAACGATAGTTACGGTAATAAGATGATGATGATGATGATGATGATGATAGTGACGGAGGAGTACACGAAAATGAGAAAAATTATAAGATGATAAAAAAGATGGAGGTGACGGAGAAGAATACAAAAAGATGATGAAAAAGAGAGATGATAAAAAAGATGAAGGAAAAAGACGAACGATGATGAGAAAAATGAAAGATGATGACGAAGATGAAAGAAGGAGAACGATGATTAGGAAAAGGAAAGATGATGAAGAAGACAAATACGGAAGAAGAAGACAAATATTATCGAGCTTTACCCGGTATCCCAATACCTGACAAAAGATGCTAAAAATAAGCAGACATATGGTCAACTACCTCAGTTGATAGTCGTTTCCGTAGTTCCAGCGGCTCTGAAGATCCAAGGACTGAATCCCGAGCGCCACAGGATACAAATTACTCGGAAGAGGCTTCAGCTCGAGCAGCGAGATGAAGGGCGTCCCTTTGCCGGTGTTAACTAGACACACCTGGACAATCTCTCCAAGTAAAACCGTGACAATTTCGGCTGTATACCCGCCTCCATATCCAATCTCAACGGTGGTCCAGTAGTTGACCCAACGTGAAGATCGAAGATGGGGGAGGAGCTTTGGCCGTCATAATTTCCGTAATAAAATCCAGCTCGGATCAGGTATTTCCCGCCGAACTGTATTGACGATATCTTGTAACAGTTCCGGGTCGAATTTGGGAAGCTACGGAGCGTACCATATTGACGGGCGTACGTGTTAGAGGGGGCGAGATAATTCTCCCCGGTGTCAATAAACTGTGAATCATCCGTGTACTTGAGACCAGTGAAGGAATCTACATAGCTGGATCCTCCATTGTAGCCGCAGTCAATATTTATGAAGCCTGAAAACAGCATTATCACGAAATCACTTGACTAAGAAAGCTCTGGACATGATAACCGGAAGGAGACTTACCTTTCTGAGACTGTGCTAGAACGAGAAGAACTCCAAAGGGCTGGAAAACGAAGCACAAGGTCCACAGGAGGAAGGAGACCAGGCAAGGATTTTGTCTTCTTCCCATCCTCTACAACCTAGTTCTTCCCAAAAGGTCTACGGAGAGAAGAGGCCTGGAACAGAAGATTGTCATCATCATCGTCGTCGTCATCCTAGCTGTCCTCTCTTAATAATGCGGGGAAGTTTCTGTTTGGCTTTGATTGCGAGGGAAATTTGCGTCAGCTTGTTACGCGGGACAGAGATATTTCATGACATTTGTATTTTTTTTCCAAAGGAGAAATGCGTGGGACCGGAATGGAGGATAATATCCTATTACTAGTTTAGGAGCGGAGAGAGAGAGAGAGAAAGAGCGCAAGAGCGAGAGAGAGACCGAGAGAGAGAGAGAGAGAGAGAGAGAGAGAAAGAAAGAGAGAGAGAGAGTAAGCGAGAGAGAGAAAGAGAGAGAGAGTGGGTGAGTGAGAGCGAGAGAGAGCGAGACAGAGAGAGAGAGAGAGCTCTGAAAGGTCTCTACTGTGAAAGAAAAGGGAAAAACACTACCGAATGGCCAGAAAAAAAAAACAGATCGGTAATACTGCAAATTAGATTGACGACCCTCAATATTTTTTGAAAACCTCAATCCGCAGCAAACTGGAGTCGGGATTCTTGCTCAATAAGGAAAGCATATGCGGAAATTTCTGTGCTTCCATAAAGGTCGCGCGGTATATCGGAGGGTAAGTAGGAAGTCACTTTGGGGGTGGCCCTCGCTGACTATTCGCCGCTGACATTTTTCAGGTAATACCACGTCTAGCTCACGGAAATATTAAAACGTTGCATGAGCTGGAAACGGATTACCCATACGTTGAAGTCTTCCAGAGGAGAGCGAGGGAAAAAAGCTGTTCGTTTAATAGGGTTAGAAAGCCAATAATTCGATTCTAGTTGTCATCAGTGCAAAAAGTCAAAGGCTCTGCCTTAGAGGAAACTACAAATGGTGTGCTGCTCGCCGGAACAGACTGTCTGTTTCAATGTGCAGTTGATGGTAGAACAGTGACAAATCGATGAGAGTCTTTATGAATCCACGCGATGCGGAAAGTGACAGGATAAACCCCAAGATTGTCGGTATATCAGTTGTCTATATTTAATAAAAATCTGATTTATTCGAAGAATCTCCCGTTGACCACGTAGCCGCAAAATCTAATTTACTGAAATATAAATCTCTATTGATATTTCTTTGGTGCGTTATTCACGAGGTGAAATGTTTTTGCCACGATGTGGAGCGTGAACGCTGCAGGAATGGTTAATGAGGCTCCCCCTCCATAATCCAGTGTCGATGTCCCGGTTTTCATTTAGGGCACCTACACCAACTCCCGATAGGGCTCCAGATGTTATTCATGAGAATATATCATTGCCCTCAGCATCCATCGGTGGCGCCGGTGACTACATTCAGTAGTCGGGCCTGGCCGATACTACTTTTTAACAAAAAAGAAAAGAAAATGACAAATTTCCCCATAACTATTTAAATGTAAATTTATTTATGTATTTGTAAACTGAATTGCTCCAGGCCCTCGATCTTCCACCATCCCTCGCTTGCTCTAAGCCCTCCTCGAATAATTGTTCCTCCTCTTCAAGTTTGTCACCTTCAAGTTTGTCACCTTCAAGGTTGAGGTCTCTCATTCCAGGTTTATTAAGTTGTTAAAAAGTGATATTCTCTGACTTTTAGTGAGAATATCAGCTTCTTGTTCCTCTATTGTAATGCATAGATTAAAAATTATTCTTAGGTTTATTTTTCTCAAATAAAATATCCATCAGTATCTATATGTTTCATCCTACTATGCAGTATTGAGTCAAGAGCAGTTTCATGAGTTGACCAAAGATTTGTGATTTATTATCACAAAATACTTTCTTGGGTTGAACAGAATAATAGTTAAAGTTCTCATAAGCCACTTAGCTACATAATTCCCTATACCAGAGCTCCAAGTTCAGCTTTGACATTTGATCTTGAAACAGCCTCTTGTTTCTTACTATTCCAAGTAATCAAATTTCCTCTAGAATAAGTAAGTATAGTTGAGGTTCATCTCCAGTCTATGTGAGATCCTTAAAAATTCAAAATTGGTAAAAATCTGTAAGCTTAATTTTCATTTTTCCTAAATAAAAGTCCTAAACCTATGGTTTCTTTTGAATGTCTCAAAAGCTTATATGCAACTTGTGAGTGATGAGTATTGGTTAAATGCATGAATTGACCTAGTACACTAATAGAATATGTTATACCAGGTCTAGTCTAAGATAGATAAATAAATCTCTTTATTTATTTCTACTAGGATCCCACATTCAACTCCTCTTATTTATGATTAGGTTCAGTAGGTGTTGATATGTGTTTACACTAAAAAACCCTCTTTCTGTTAACAAATCTAAATGTATTTATGTTGTCTAAGGAAAATTCAAGAGATGAATAATTGACTCCAATACCTAAGGAATATTTACGTTCTTGAATTTCTTTTTTTGAATTCAATATTTACATTCTTTAATTTCTTCTTTTGAATATTTACGTTCTTTAATATTTACCTTATTTTTTTATTGATCTTGTAACCTCCAAATGATCATCTCCTGCAATAAAAATATCAATAACATACACATTAAGTTAAAAAAATTTCAAGAAAGAAGCCTAAAAAAATAAAGTATCATCTCTGTGGATTTTTTTAAGTCCAAATTTATCATGATTTTTCTAGAATTTGGAAAAGAAATCCCCTAGGTGTTATTTTAACCCATTTATCATTTTACACATCCTAAAGACTATATAGGGTCCATATTTAGACTCATAGCCAACAGGTAGACTGATGAAATTGTCTCGACCCAACTCCCATGTAGAAAAAAAAATTCCCGTCCTATTAGTGTAAATTCCACCCTTTATGAGAAACTAATGCCATGATAACTTTAGTTATATTCATGTAAATAGTTTAGGGTAAAACCCTAGGCTACTAGGTTATCTTTACATTCTCAAGAATATTTCTAGTGTTTTCTTCTAAATCTAAGCTTGAATTACTATCACTACTCATTTTGGGTATTGGAATCGAACAAAAAACTTAATAGCACGTGTTAGATATAGCCCATTGGGTATAAAAAATTTTCCTACCTCCAAAAAGTCATTGGGTATATATGCTACATAAGAACTCTATATTTATGCATGCTTGGGTGAGAGTATTTCTAGGATGATTGAGCTCCTTGGAACTGCTCATGTTTGATCTTGCTCTGGGCATATTAGCCTATAATCTCTTTATTTGTTGAGTGGTATTAAAACAAACTCTCCTACATAATTCTTGGAGCATGTTGTTGAAGTAGGAGAGCTCTAACTCTATCCAATATATGCCTTGTTTTCCTCTCAACTAGTCCATTGTTACGAGGGTTATAAACAAAAGACATTTCTTGCATGACTTCTTTTCTAAATAAATTTTGAAAACCATGCAAAATTTTCATGAATATATTAGATCTACACCCTCAAAAGAGTGAAACATCCCAAAGGAATACTTGAATCAATAGCGTCAGTGACCCTAGAAACGTTAGTGCAACACTTTGAGGTTGCCTATCCCATGGAACTTCAAAATACACTTTGGGGCTTTAGGATGTACTAAATGTTTTAATTTTGATGCTTTAAAGGATAGTGGTTCCAATTAAAACATATGATAAAAATTTCAAATACGAATGGAGTATACAAAGAAGATGACGTACAATGGTTTGAAAAATTATGATAAATTTATCAAAGAAACAAATTTTTTTCTAATTAAACACAAATCAAACCATTAGAAAGTTAGACTCTTTCTAAAGCCCTCATCCCCAGCATAAACATTTCATTGTACTCTATGAAACAATCTTCCACATGTGATCATGAATGATAAATGATATAAAAATTGTGGACCATGGGCTTAGAGGAAAAAATTTTGCCTCCTATCATGGCCTGTATTCTTCATCACCTAAGAAAAACCAAAAACAACTAAAAATAAAGATACTGTTGGGATGAATAAAATTTATAAATTAAGCATCCTAAAGAGTATCAATTTCTCCACATAATAGAACCTAAAAACAGGTTCAACCATGTATTATAGGGGGAGAATACACTTGACATATTTATATAGGGTCTTTTGAGGAAGCAATCTGACTTACTCTATGAAAATTTATGCAGGATCCTAATAAATTCTCAACATATCACATAGCTTATGTAAGTTCATATCACTTTTCTACTACTTTTATGAATCACTCCATCAAATATATTAGTTTCTATCTTAATTTTGAACATATTGTGTTAACATATTTCTTATATAAATTATTTTTGGAATATATTAAGATTATAATGAAATGATAACTCATTTCTTTTTATCAGCCCTAATGAATAAAAATGTTTTCATCATTTTAGGGGGTACCATGGTCGAAGTGTTTTTAGGTTCTTAAAGGCATCTATGTCACCTATTTTTTCTTGATAAAGTACATTAGGAATTCGTAATTTAACTTTTATATATTTTTGACTTATAATATTAAATCACTATCTTGACATGTATTGTAACTTATAGAGGGCACAATTTTACGAAATTTGATGAAAAACAATTGGGAACGTGAAAAACAATTAGCACAAAAAATTTTAAAATGTTAGGAATCTTTAACTTTCTTTTTTTTATGCAAGCCTAGTTAATTCAAGTTACCTATGGGGCTGAGTTACTTTAGAAAATAGAGTAAATTATTTCAAAATTATTTAGCACAAATTTTAACACAAACCAAAAAGTGGATAAACTAAATAGCTATATGTCTCGAGTCACTTTATGCAACTCTATTCCTCAAAAAATGGAATCTATTGACCAGAATAAATGATAAAATTTGGGATAGAGTATGTACAGTTTTTTAGTTAAAAATATTACTTTTCATTGAAAAACTCAAAGTTATCTAGGACTATTTCTAGATAATTTTAGTATTTATCAGGAGATGAAAAATATTGAACTGTAGAAAGTTAGAAATCAGGTTCAACAAAACTTATCTATATTGAATGGTAGAGATTCAAGGAGACTTGTTTATATGGTTCATTCATCTGGATTTTATGATAATTAGTTTGAAAGGAAAAAAAGAGGCCAGTCTATGCAGTTTTTATTTTCACAATACAAATGAACCAAACGAATCTACGTTCAAAAACCAAATCACACATTATAACTTATAAAAAGTTGTAAGGAAAAATTACGTAATCATTCATGGATAGAGTATGGGTTTGCAAGAAAATTAGAATTATTTATACATTAAAAAACCACATACCTAATGCAACATCTATCATCCGCTGCTTTCTAGAGCGCAAGGTTTTTTGTTAACTTCTCGTAAATGCAGCGCATATATCTGCATTAAAGATAAATGAAACACAGCTAACATTATGAAAATGTGTTCCGCAAGTACTACATTTTAAAACCACCAGTCTGAAAATAATGGCATCCATTCTAACTTCTTTACCAGAAGAAGAATTTATTATCATAGCTCTTTGAATATATTTTTTCATCAAAAAGCTTTATTCATATCTATCCATTTATCATGATGAACATTCACCTAGAATTTAAGTTATTTCAAATTTACACAGAAATCAACAACAAAATGGGAATTTTCTATTACCTAATACGGTTTTTATCAACAAAATAGAAAAATCCTTGGAGAGGCTTTTTCTGCTAGCCCATTACTATAAAGAACATGAGAAGCTCACTTATGTAACTACAAGAGGTTTAAAAACAACTCTAAGGAGATAAATAATAAGGCTCAAACAACTAGATAGGAATTCAATACTCATCTTTTTTAATTAAGACAATGTTTATTTCTTATAGAATGATCACATAATCTCATCAGGAATTAAACATTACTTGGGGGTCAAGGGTCCCATTACATCACTCTTAATGTCAAGGGTATAAACTATCAAAGAAAAATGTCAATAATGTTATTTTGAAACCAATTTGAAATCTTGCATTGTTCCACTTTTGCGTGATCCAAACAAGTCCTTTTAAAAAGTGAATTGAGGAGAGTATCTTAGAACTGGAAAAACATGATTTTTAGTTTTCTGATATGCATAATGTGACTCAAGCCTTAAGTCTAATCGTGATTTCATTGTCCCTTGTTAGCATTGCGCCCTTGATCTTTGAAATTCCTCTGAAAATGGATTTCAGATATTACCATATTTTAAGGAAGAGAGAGAGAGAGAGAGGAGGAATATGCTCCATCAATTATTAAGAGAGATAAAAAAACTATAGGAGGTTATTAAACGTGAAATTAAATATGCTGGCCATTTTTAAGGGGGGAAATACTCATTATCTGAGAAACATGCCTTCATGAATGCTCATAAACCATTTATTGACCGCCATGATAGGTCTTAGCCATTTTTAGAGAGAAGTGACGTTTCTAGAAAAGGATTTCTAATTTCAGTCATATATTTTATTGGCATTATCTACTCTTCAGTTTCAATCAGCTTTCTTTTTTATGATGAATCCTTTGAAGCCATCTTTCTCTGTAGATCATATGCGTCATTGATATGTATGAGGTTTCTGTTTTGGGAAGTTCACCTTCTCTAGGTGGCAAGTGACACAATCTGTGTTTGTGCCCTCAGTGGCTTTAGGGTTATTCACAAGAGGACAAACTAGTCAATAACAATGAGAATAGTATGGATGAATATGGAAATAGATGAAAGGTCAAATAGGAAGATAGGCATACAAGGGCAGTGTTTCCTTGCTTTCTGTATATTATTCAAATTTCCAACGTTATTGGCAAGATCAATAACTATCGACCATGGATTAAATGTTTCTTTCCAGCTCTTTTGCACTATTTCAGCTCAAATCACTCCTATAAAAATCCAACAAACCCTCTCTCTCTATCTACCAACCCATTTCAGCCATGGAGAGGGGGCAAAGCTTCAAAGAATAGTCGACGACGCCGAGAGGAGACTCTATTTCACCAAGAGGAAGGCGAGCATGATGAAGAGGGTCTAAGAACTGAACATCCTATGCGGCATACGGCATCCATCATCATCATCAATCCTATCCATCACCCTGAAGTCACCAATCATTAATGCCTTTTTCTATAATATTCTAGACAGTCCGTGAGCATCTTGAAATGACATTTGACCAATGTCATTTCAAGAAATTTCTAGAAGCTCTCTCTCACACAAACTCTCTAGCTTATCTCTAGTTTTAAGAGCCTTTTGCTTAGAAACTCCCTTGTGAGTGTGCCTTAAGCTAGAGAAGGTTAAATTCTTAATCTTTCAAGTGTCTTGGTGCTTACACACCCAACAATACCAAGAGACGACGTCATCAATCCTCCATCGCTACAAAAGCCTCTTGGAGAACCAGAGAAACCAAGATCTTCAGAGTATTCTCCGTCGACAGATGAAGAAGACTGGAAAAAGTATGGAGAAGGAGATCAAGGCTCAGAGCAACATTTACTTGGAGTTGCTCTTAGCCTAGTGTCTCTCTGGATTTTACAAAGTGGAGGATTCCATGGAGATAATGGCCCTGGAAAGTCTCACGGGGAAGAAGATCGAAGAAATCGACTCTGCTGTCGCATCTCTTCGTGCTAGGCAGACGATGTCTGGCGTCTGGATCGGCAAATTCCGCCGTTCAAATTCAAGCGAAATTCAGGGTATTTCTTCCTTCTCGAAATTGTTTCTCTCTCTGGACTTTTGAGTGGAGAGATTTGCTGTTTTTCTGACGTTTATTTGACGATTTGCCCCGATTTTGAATGGAAACTTGTTAGGCCAATCGGAAATGAAGTTATTAGTGGTAGTCCCGGTCTTCCGGGTCCAGAGTCTGACGGAGCTGAAAGAGAGAGAGTACGAGAGAGGGAGAGAATATAGAATGAGAGAGAGAGAGAAGCGATGGAGAAATTAAGAGAGAGAGAGGGGGAAAAATACTTAGGATAAAAAACTAGAGAAGGAGTGACAGAGAGTATGAGACAAGGGGGGAGGGAAAATTAGAGAGGGAAAGACTAGAGAGTAAGAGACAGACGGAGAGAGAGTATGAGATAAGGGGGAGTTGAGAGAGACAGGCCCAAGCGTCGCTCTGATTTGAGTAAGATTTCTTTCCTCGTTCATCCGAGGGAATCTCTATGCTCTTCGTCAGCATTGGAGAAAGATTCCATTCATTGGTTTTAGAAAGAGAAGACCGTTTTGTCTTTCCAGCATCGGTTAAGATTACTGCCAAAACAGGAAGGCCAGCTCTCTCTCTCTCTCTCTCTCTCTCTCTCTCTACGTTGGCTTGAAAGGGAAAGTGATTACCTTACACCAAGAAACAAAAAAGGCAGCATCATGATTAGATTAGCTCCTTAGAATACACAAGTCCCCATTTTTGAAAGGCAATATATAAGAGAACTAGAGAAGCCCTCAGCATTTATTTTTCATATGCTAAAATTTTGTTTGTGATATCCCTTGATGCCATGCAAGCGGCATGTGTTACAACGACCCTCCAGGCGCATGTTCTTTCAGATTCTCTAGCTTCGTTCTCGCAATTTAACCTTGTAGAATCTCTCAATTTGGTAAATGCAATGGCAGGGTTTTCTCTTCCACATGGTACATTCGCCATGGTTATCTAGCTTGCCGGGCGAGCCGTAGCGAGCGAGTTTACGTTGTTGTCGTTGTTATCGAGCTATTGCTGCTGCCTGGAGTAACGCATTATTGTCACCTCCAAATTATTTATCTTGATGTCATCCTGGTGCCTCGTTAGCACCTCCCTGCTAACCTGTTGGCGCTGCCCTGCAACATCTGTGGCTTTGATGTCGTCACTTCCATGGATGACACCATCGAGTGCCCCTCCTCCATAGCCACTACCTGATAGTGGCTCTCCTACACTGGCCATGGCCAGAAGCCCGCCCTCCTACCCTGGTTGCCATTGGTCTGTTGTTCTTGTGCCCGAGACTTTGTCAAAGGGCGGATCCCTTGCCCTAATCGCCTTTAGGGCAACCTTGCATGCTTTAGTTGTTGTCAAGGCAACAACGACACGGCTCATGCTGACGTTGCAGCCATGCCGTTAAGTGGTGGCCCTTCTGCTGCCCTTCTCTAGCCTTTTTGACGCCATTGGCCCTCCTATTCCCTTGCCACTATTGATGACATGCCTCCTGCCATCGCTGCCGTTGGCAGCCAATCTACAGCCCTAGACACTTCGATAGCCCCGTGCTGCCTTAGAAACCATTGGATAGCCTTTGTCTTTGCCGTCATAGGACCACCCTTATCCCCTTGCTACCACCTTGGTGGTTACTACCATTGTTGCAAAAGTAGAGCTGTCTCGCCTCTTTAGCCACTACCATCCAGTCATCCTTGTCGCCCTAACCATCATTATTCGCATTTTTTCTACCCGTACTGCTGAAATTATCGCAGCATGCTTGTTCCCTTGCTCATGTCAGTAGCTGCCCTTGCAGCCAATGGATGCCAGCCCTACTTTTCTCGACATTTTTCCTCTGGTTTTCACCATATTTTCATGTGATTTCAAATCGATTAGAGTATGGCTAGAGTTGGCCCACTTGGGTCTTAGCTTAGGTGTGACGTATCTCTTAGTAATGATTGTTGGGATTTGAGGTTTTATAGGCTCTTCAAAACCAATTTAAAATGAATGGAGAACTCAAAATATAATACACCATGAATGATGACCCCATCATCTTGCGCAAATCAAAACGCTACACAACTCTATTCCTTGGATGAGCTTTTTGAAGTTGTTTATATGTCTAACCTCCAGTGGTATCCATACAAATGGTTAGATCTCATTGAGATCATTAAAGTTCTCAAGGAGAACATTGAAGATCTCAAATAGGTCAAGTTATCTTGCCTCCTTAACCGCTACCATCCAGCCATCCTTTTTGCCCTTGACATCATTTTTATCATTTTTTCTACCATTATAGTCAAAGTATGGCAGGCATTCTTGCTTCCCTCGTTCATGTTAATAGTTGCCCTTGCAACCAATGGATGGCAGCCCTACTTCACTCAACATTTGTCCTATATTTTTCACCACATTTTCCTGTGATTTCAAACCTATTAGAGCATGGCTAAGGTTTTCACATTTGTGTTTTAGCTGACATAAAACATATCTCTTAGTCATGATTGTTGGGATTCGAGGCTTCATATGCTCTCCAAAACTAATTTAAAATGGATGAAATCAAAATCATAACAATGGAGAACTCAAAACATAAAACTATTTTAAATTATGATCATGTCATCTAGTACAGATCAAAATCTACCTTTACACTATTCCTAAGATGAGTTCTTTGAAGTTTTTCATATGTCCAATCTCTAGAGATATCCACACAATCTCTAAATTGATGATCTCCTTTTAAACTTCTTCTTTGATGCCCTGTGAGATCTTTGAAGATCTCCTAGTTGTCTAATCTCGTTATAATAAAGAATAAGGGTAAAGATTTCTAGAGAAGAAGAGAAGATAGGGGAAGGTTTCCCAACAAAGCTTACATGAGCACCTATAGGGTTGGGTTTTATAATCTGGCCCATATTTATAGAGTTCACGTGTTATAATCTTTTCACAAAAGTTCTTGAAAGAAATCTATATCGTCCAAAGCTCACTAACCTTATGTTTGTGACCCTTGATGTGATGTGATGCTCAATAAGCTCTAAAAATTTTGAAAAAAAATTGAATGCAATGAAAGACACTCAATCGAATATTCAAGATATTGAGGCACTGAAAATCAATGATCCTCTCATCTAATGTAGATCAAATTTTATATTTAGAAGATTCATTTAAATATTTCTTAAATTTTTTCAAGTGTCTAACCTCCAAAAATAATCATTTGATTTCTGAACGATTATATCTCCTTTTCAATATTCTTCGCCAAGAGAGAAAGAAGAGAAAAAAGCGAATTTTCACAAAGTTCATATAATCACCTTAAGTTAGGGTTATTCTCTCCTTATTTATAATCATTGAGTAGATAAAATTTTCATAAAAACCCATAAAATTATATCTATATCTACTAACATTCACACGTGTAATATTTGTAGCCCTCTAAATTTATATATCTTGCTAGTTAATAGCTCTATTGACCTAATAAACATTTAATGGTGAACCTTATTAATTATCTGCTTCAACATATAGATTAATTAATCAAGGATTAAATTAACCCAATTGACAAGTCAAGTTCCTTGTTTGTTAATTACCAAGGTACATTATATGTTCTAGGAGATGTGGAGTGTATAAGAACTCTTGTATAGAAAATTTTTTATGATTATTTATTATGTATGTATAATCTTTCATCTAGGTAAAACTCACGAATGACTTTGGATAAGGTGAAATTGTCAAAACCTAATCAGTCACTCAAGTTTAGTACTAATGCATTGTTATTTCCATTACCTTGGCCCAAGATTTCATCACATATGATTCCTTGAGTCAGTCTCCTCAAATACCAAGAGCAGACAATTCTATCTTAAGCATAATATCATCTTCAAGGACTTCATGTTATATCTAATATTTTAATCACAAGATCATCTTAATAATAATACGTTTTGGAAATCTCATGGCTAGGGATTCATAAGTCATAATCAAATTAGAATCATTTATTCATAAGATTTCTTAGGTATCTAAGGTCAAAGTAGCACATACATAATAGTAATCTAAATTAACCTAATTAATATTTAGGTGTAATACCATCTAGAAATTTATACAAATTAATTTAGTGGACTCTTTCTTCAAAAAAGCGCCTAGTTTCTCCCTTTAGAACCTCTCCACCAATAGTCAAATGATTAGACATACTCATCATATGAGTTAGATTGGATTATATTATTATTTCCAAATAATTTAACATCTTTCTTGAATATATCCCGAATAGGAATTTTTAGTTCATATATTTAAATACTAGTAATTATTGTATTATGATCTCATCATGATTCACTCAATCATTACAAACGTTCATGAACTTCATTACAAACATCGTACAAGAATGGCAAAGAATAATTTTTATTTCAAAAAATATAAACGAGATACATGAAACTTCATAGATTTGTCTTATAGGCCATGTAATATATATCAACCCTCTAAGTTCATAGATTTATCTTGTTAGTAATTCCATAGAATTAATAACATTCATTCACCAACTTTATTAATTAATTATAATATCAAATTATAATAATCATAGATCAAGTTTACTTAATTGAAAAGTCAAGTTGCCAGCCCATAAAGTGACTAGCTTTATCTCGTGCTCTATAAAATATATATTATATATTTGAACTCTCTCATAAAACCATTATTTTCATTAGTTATTGTTTGTAAATAATTTTTCATTAGTGCAAGACTACCAAAATGACTTAGGGTGTCATAAGTTGTCAAATCCCACATTAATAATTCTATTTAATATTAATATATGGAGGAAATTATCAAGAACACTGAATGATATTTACATTACCTTAGCTAGGGATTTAACTTCCTATCATTCCTTGAGTCAATCTCCTCTTATGTCAATGAAATATGATCCTGTCTTGACCACTCAATCACGTGTATAGACTTCATGTCATATCAAAGCTTGGATACCTAAAAATCTCTCAATTAGAGTTTTTTAAGGCATTGTCAAAAGCCAAAGGTATCTTACTATTTTGTCATTTATACGGATCAATTCAATTAACGCTTGCTAAAAGGTACCTAATAACATGCAAATTATAAATGAAAATATATGATTATTAATGCAAATTAAGGCAAAACTATTTCATTCTAATGCATGTTATCAAAAATTTTTAGTGTTTATCAATCATTCTATGACAATTAAGTTATAATATCAAAATGCACTAATTTAGGGATAATTGTGATATAGTAAGAGAAATATTTTTTAAGATTAGATTGTTCACATTTTTATTTGAGATTATCCCCATTTTTAAGGTTTTAATGTTAAATAATAAGAGAAAATACTTTTTATACACTCTTTTTTTTCTAAGTTTTAAATTCCAAAAAAATGAGTGTATTTTTGAAATAAAAACTTATTCTCCTGTTATTTATTCAATTTTACTTTTTAGAATGATAGATAATTTAATTTCTAATCTAAGAAAACAAAGTTGGATTAATTTGGAGTTCTATTTTAAAATTTATGAATTTTCTAATTTTTAGATATTTTTTATGAATTTTTATGAATTTTTTATTCATTTAATTCGATTTATTTTAAATTAAAATGAATAAAAAAATATTATTTTTTCACATGCTGACATGGCAACTAATCTGGCACGGACAAAATAGCAGTGCCATATGGCGACATATGAGAACACCACGTGTCACACAGTGTATATGTGAGCACGCGTGCGCGTGTGTGCGCGTGTGAGCGCTTGTGTACGCGTGTGTGTATAAATAATGAGATAGCACCCTTTACAGGATTTTTGCTATCTCATTATATACACAGGACTTATATACTCACGCAGTTCTTCTCATTTTCGTCATGTGGGATTATGTTTTCTTTGTTTTTGTGTACAAGTGATATGGCGAAAAGTAGAGCATGTGATTCACATATTAAATCGCGATCATCGATCTACACTTAAGCGGCAGAATCTGATTGGGCTATGATTCATTTTTAAGCCTTTTAATCTCTGCAGATGATTTGAAGAGTTATAACGGCTAAGATTAAATGTGTCTGATAGACTTTGATGGACGCGTGACGATATCTCGAGCGTTGATTGCCGATCAGACAGACATGTGAAGAAGAATCTTGCAACGATTCTTCTTCACATGCGACGTGACAAGATCTAGGTGCTTCATCTCCAATCAAATGGGCGCGACTTAATGGCAACGATTCGCATTCAAGCGTTTCATCTGAGCCGTTGATTGATGATGAAGAGTCAAATCCAACAGTCACGCCCAATAGTGCCTATAAATTGAGATGTTCTTCGACGATGTAAATGATTCTTGGGTTTTTTGAGTAATCGAACTATCTAGACACCATAATCCTTGAATCTCTTGCTTCTCTTCGCTTTTACACTCATTTTCGCATCCGAGGAGTGTTTGAAAGTGTGATTTTATTGAGAGAGTAGGGAGAAATTGATTCTTGATCGCCAATGATCGTCTGTGAATTCGCGGAATGAAAAGCCTCTGATCCGGCCAGTAACTGGATCAATTCGAGCGCTATCTTGAGTTAGAAATCGTGTTTTCATCCTAATCTTTCTTACTATAACATTAGATTTTAATTTCGAATCGTAGATTAAGTCAATTTCGTTTTATAATTTTGATTTTTCTCTCTTCTTGATCCGAATTTCTATCTAAATTTTTCTCGTTAATTTATGTGCAAATCTTGATCCAATTTCTATGATTTTTGATTCTGCAGATTTGCCTTCGAGTTATCTTTCTAAAAAATATCAAAATCCTTAATTTCTTACCTCATTTCATTGTCCAATTGGATCAAATTTTAAAGAATACATTAAAAAAATACATTAATTCTCTGTGGATTCGACCCTTATTTGCCACTATGCTCCTTAATTCACGATTATTTCTTTAAATTGGTGAGTTTAGCCATTATTTTGACATGTATCCACTTGTTTTCAACGACCTCACGAATTCGCACCGTCAGTACCCAAAATTTATTCGTCATATCTCTATACTAAAAGCTAAAGGATTAGCCAAATTACTATTTGATTGACAATTAAATATATATACACTAATAGATTGAGAATTAGGTCCATTACT
Organism: Lemna minuta; assembly: GCA_024174645.1. Lineage (NCBI taxonomy): Eukaryota > Viridiplantae > Streptophyta > Magnoliopsida > Alismatales > Araceae > Lemna > Lemna minuta. The sequence continues at coordinate 9,482,201 of CM044115.1, read as the reverse complement.
GTTTTATGATTTATAGTGATCAATTCAGTGAACTCTCTCTAAAAATTTTGAACAATCTCTTAGGTGTCTCTACACTAATGGCTAGAGGATAAGATATGCTCATCATATAAGAGAGGTTAGATAATATTATACTTTCTAAATATTTGTTAGCTTTCTCAAGTATTCTTTGAATAAAAATATTTAGAATATATGTTTAAATATTAATATTTATATTATAATCTTATCATAATTCATTTAGTCATTACATTTGTTCATAGAGCATTACAAACATCATAAAAAATAACAAGAAATATAATTTTGCTCAAATAAATATAAATGGGACATAAAAGTGTGATTAGCTTAAAGGCCACATAATATCCATCAACATTTTCTCTTATAAATAGAAGCTAGTACTTTCTTGCTTAAAAATCATCTACTATCGAAGGTTTTACCATTAAACGAAACTTCTAATGACATTTACTCCTTCAACTTTAACAAATAATAGCCACTTAGAAGAATCCAAATCATTTTTCCAATGAATTGGCTTGCCAAAAAATATACAATTAAAAGATTTACTGAAGGTTTGGCATGCACAAATGCAAGCAACAAAACACTTAGTTTTTGAACTCGACAAAATCAGTCAAATGTAGAACTCAAAGAATTTATTTGACTACAAAGAGATAAAATGTAAGATGGATATAAAGAATAATAGATATATAACTATTTATGTACATAAACACACCCACATATAGATAAAAAAAAATAGTTAGGGGGTAGAAAGAGTGAAAGATGATAGTCTACAACAAGTAAAAACAATGGAAAGACAATACATAGATGTGATGCTTACATAGATGCTACAACAATGATAAGGGGTAAAAATATTTGGGAAGCAAGCAATGTGACATGAAGGTTATTTAGGCATTCACTTATCCTAAGGTCAGACTCCTCTCCTCTCAATTCCTCTTGCTACTAAAGTAAGCTTCATCTTCCATGCACAGCTCTCCACTCCCATCTGACTTACCTTCGCCGTTGGCTTGCTTTCTCTGAATATGATCAGAATAGACATCCATTGACTGTAGTATATGATCAGAATGAAAAATGGAGCACATTTTGATATGAACTCGCCAGTGTTGTGTCAAATTCCTAATGAATCCTCAAATGAAAGAAGATGACGTTTTTTTCCTTATGCATCAAGCCCAAATGGAAGAAATACTACACTCATTGACGTCAATCCTAAGTGAATACAAAAATGTATTTCGTTCTCAAAAAAGGTTTTAAAAATTGGTTCCAAAGCATTTCTCCAACCAGAATTTTTTTTTCTTTGATCTAAGTCCTCAATCATTTTACATTGTTCTTACTGCTGAGCTGGAACTCTCCTCCAGGCTTCCCCCTTGTTCAATTTTCAGATTTTCGTGCACCTTTACTTGCTTTGATGAATCCTGGAGCTGAAAACAGAAAATTAGGAATAGCAATAGTCATTATCGTGGATATAAGAGAATGACAGGGACCAGACTTCTTGTTAGAGAGGGAAAATGAAAGTGTCATCATGGAGATTCCTAAATATACACATTCTCCATGCCTCTATTTAGGGTTATGGATCAAGCATTTGATAGATTAGTTGATCGTTCCACGGGGCCTTAAGAAGTGCTTAATTGAAAAGAGTAAGATGAAGGAAGATTCAATCTTCAGATAGATCTGAGGCAGCCAGCTATTGGAAATGCAACAGAAAACGTTTTGGGGAGAGTCAAGAGTGATGTCAACCTCTTCGTCAACCTAGGCTTCCCCTAAGGCTATAGCTAGGAAACCACCAGGGAAATAGACACTGCACAAGAGAGAGTTAGAGACAGAAATCAAACCAGAAAAACATAAATGATTAAGTGCGATCAGTGATCTGATAGCCCACATGAAGTAAGTTTTAGAGATCACAATTTTATTGATCAATTTTAAGCAATTAAAATAGATATATGTTCATAATCGATGAGAGATCTATCAATTGCCAGATCAGCAAAATGACAATTGATTGATCAAGTTCACCCCATCCCTACTCATCTATTTGCCATCTTCCAGTGTACATTCCAATACAACCTCTATCCGGGTTGCATCAGAGAGCAAGCTTTTTGAATTTCCAAAAGAGAGAGTAGAGAGGGAGGATTTTATTAGGGCCCTTGCTGCACATTAAATAATGGGCAGATCACCTAAATCAATCAGCCATCAAATGGCTGCTCACTGACGATCAGAGGAGCCCAGCAACTGCGTTCATATGATGGTGATGATTGTGATAATCCCCAAGCTTATTTCTGATTAAATCTGAATTTTTGGTAATTTATTGCACAAACAAACTGACCCAGAAAAGAAGCACTTTCCTATAACTTGAACAGAATATGTTACTGATCAACATACTCATAACTATAAATCCATTTATTTTCTAGATTTCAGGAGGTAAACATTAGAAAGAGAAACCTACGCCCAAGCTCTTGAGACTGTCAGTGACTTCATCTTGTTGCTGTTGGAGCGTTGTCCTCAATTCTTGAAATTCCTGCAACCAAATTATATCCAAAAATTAAGAATAAAGAATATGTTCAAGGAATATTCACTGAACTCACGTTTTTGAGTTTTTCTAGTTCTGTATTCAGTGAACTCTTCAGATCGGAAATCTCCTGAAATTGATAGTGCACACTCTTATTAAAAACCCACGGAATAATAAATCATCAAAACAATTTCCAGAATGATAACCCACATTCTTGTAGCTTTTGACCTGCGTATCGAGCTTCAACCTCCAATTTTGCAGCTCCTGAAGAAACAGGGAAAGAAATTTTCTATTCATACAGACCAAGTTAAAAGTAGAACTTCTGGTCCAAAAATTAACTGACTTTCTTTTTCATTCTTTCTTTTTAACTATTTATATGATACTTAGGTGTCTTATTCTTTTTTTTTGCTTCAATGAGTAAAATTCATAATCTGATAACATGACATACAGCCAGTTCTTTTCAAGATGAGGAAAAGTAATATTTTTCCACTGCTTCAGGCCTAGGATTATCCGTCTCAAATCGAAAATGGGATTTCTGATCCAATAATTAATTGGCTTTATTTTTTTCACACTTTCTGTTAACAATGTTAATCACATTAATCAAGCTTCCTCTTCGGCTTTTGTTAAACTGTCAACAATTAATTATCTATGGCATAAAATCGGTACTCCATTGTTTTCAAGATCAAAAATAACGAAGATTCTTCAACTGCTACGGCCCTTGGATTATCCATTCCAAGTCAAAAATGGGATTCCTGACTCAGTAACAAATATGAAGCGTCCTGTGCATTTTCGATAAGCAGTCTACGATTGATTATCTATACCGTAAAATCCGTATACCATTGTACTTTTAAGATCAAAATAAGTGATGATTTTTCACCTGCTTAAGCCCTTGGATTTTCTCCACCAGTTCTTCCCGTGATTCTGCTAATTCCTGGTAAAATTAAGATAAAAAAGATTACCACAGAGAGAGAAAATTAATTTAGATCGGACACAGAATTTTACCGCTAGCCTTGAATCAATTGGTCGAGCATCTTCTTTCTGCAGATAAAAGTACACGACAAAAAGTTGGTTTCATTTGAGAACAATGTAACATCGAAAGAGAAAACTAGAAATTGGGAACTTACCAGAGAGGAATCAGAGTCAGTTGGACGAACGGAGGAAGGGGAACTACTATCCGCCATCGATAAGATTCAGGGTTTTGGGATCTAGGGTTTTCCGGAGTGGCGAGGAGAAAGAGATCGTCGCGCCAAAAAAACAAAATTTCGAATCTACACCAGTTGTGGGAATGTCGATGACAGGTAATAATTTATTGAAGGAACGGAAGAATTCGAATTTCATGAAAGTGGGACATTTGAATTTTGGATGTATGGCAGCTGCTTTTATAAGAAAAAAAATATTTAAAAAATGAAGAAAAGCCTAATAACCATGCAAAAATTTAAGAACTCAGCAATGCAGACATGGATCGTGAATGAAGCTCGGAAACTTCAAAGAAGCAAACCGAGTTAAAGAGAGTAGGGAGCGACACGCAGAGATCTAGAAGACGTCAAGGGATATTCATTCTATCATTTGCAAAAAGTGGATCTTTCTCATTCATGGGTGTAGCACATGTCTAGAACATGTCAAATGCAAGAATTTGCTCATTCATTTTGCCATTCATGGGTGTTGCACATGTCTAGAACATGCCAAATGCAAGAATTTGCTCATTCATTTTGCCATTCATGGCATTCATGGGTGTAGCACATGTCTACAACATGTCTACCATGTTAAAGCTTCTCAAGAAGATCTATGGCATACCTTTCTTGGGATATGAATATCACTCCTTAAGAGTGAATTTACAAAGGTTTTTCATCTCAAATTCAAACTTCTAGCCATGGAAGTAGGGTGCATTGAGTGGAGGTATGGAAGTCAACTTGGGGGGTTTCACATAAAGAAAAGTACTGAGTCTAGAAGATCCGGCCAAGGAAGCATCGCCTGTTCTTCTCGTTGAATCCGGCACAAGGAGTTGTGTCGGCTAACCATGTGCATACCATCATGAACGTTTTTCACTTCCCTAGCAATCCTTTGAAGTTATCTTGACTCCTCGACAACTAGAACTTATGGGACATGAGGTCCCCTAACAGGCAAGGGATCCAAGAGATTAATAAGAAGACATGAGGATTTCAAATAACTAATTCACCCATCCTCTCATAGTCTAATCCATTCCCCTTCCAAGAATTTCTAAAAAATCATGAAGATCAAAGTCCACAAGGATGGTTAGGTGCCCATACAAGGGTGACTAGCACAGCTCACTTAGTCATTTTTATTAGAGAGAAATCCTTCTCTCTAAGAGACTCGTATTCTTGATTGGTATTCTTGAAATTCTAAAACTACATCTAAATTTTAAAAAAACCTTCCCTACTCCCGCCCTTAAAAATCCATGGAGATCGAGTTCCATGAGAATGGGCAAGTATATAGGCACATTTAAAGAGCTAGCTAGCTCATTAAGCCATTTCTATAAAGATTAATTTCATTCATGGCTTGATCTTACCATATAACTTGAAAATATGATCAGGATATTACAATTTTAAGTCAGCCTTACTCCCTCCCCCTAAAATAATTGTGATCATATTCCATGAAAATGGGCAGGACCTATGTAGAGTTTATGAGCTTGGCTAGCCCATTAAGCAATATATCTATAAAAGATAATCCATACATTAACCACTTGACCATGTTCACTAGACTTGAAACTATGATCACTATACCTCACAATTTTAAATCAATCCTCCTCTCTCCCCTTGGGAAAATGATGAAGATCAAATTCCATACAAAAGGGTAGATCCTTGGTAGAGTTAATGGGCCTAGACAGCCCATTAAACCATTCCCATTAAATGCAAAGTTCTTCATCCTGAGGCTTGATCATTACCGCTACCGAAAAGATTTAAGTCAACTTTCTTTCCCACTAAACATGACGAAGATCAAATTCCATGTAAATGGGATCGTAGCTTTGCACAGTTAATGATCTTGATAGACCATTAGCCATTTCTAACAATGAGAAATCTTTAATGTTGGGCCTAGTCATGACCATGAAAATGGGTAGGTAATTATAGAGAGTCAGTGGATCCAAACAAGCCTATTAAGCCATTATGACCACTATACCTACAAATTGTAGGTATAGGGACCCTTGGCTTCTCCTTTTCTCTTCATCAAGGCCAATGTATGAGGAGGGATGACGAATAGCTAACGGATGACATGGCTTGAGGAGAGGCATCCATGAGAGAGGGTGAGAATTTTGGGCAATAGCTCGTAGAAAAGTCCTTGGCTTTGTTAGAATTGATCTCGCCTTGCTTGTCTTAAACTTGGATGTCCAATAATATAATATTTAATATAATTATGCGAACCATATCCAACTTGTTCTATGTTGATATATATATCCATCATCCTATACCTAGACATATGAATATTCATTAATAAAGTTAGATTTTTAGCAATCAAACTATTCTTTAAAAAAATTTTATTTCAATGTAGTTTTATTCATTGTTGACGTAAAGGGAGGGTGTAATCGAACCGTGATCGGGACCGTCCAACCCTAGTCAAGGAGGGTGTAATAGGACCAGGATCAGGACCGTCCAACCCTAGTCAGGGAGGGTGTAATCGGAGCGTGACCAGGACCGTCCAACCCTAGTCACGGAGGGTGTAATCGGACTGTGACCAGGACCGTCCAACCCTAGTCAGGGAGGGTGTAATCGGACCGTGACCGGGACCGTCCAATCCCTAGTCAAGGAGGGTGTAATCGGACTGTGACCGGGACCTTGACCAGGACCTTGACCGTCCAACCCTAGTCAAGGAGGGTGTAATCGGACCGGGATCGGGACCGTCCCAACCCTAGTCAGGGAGGGTGTAATCGGACCGTGACCGGGACCGTCCAACCCTAGTCAGAGAGGGTGTAATCGGACTGTGACCAGGACCATCCAACCCTATTCAGGGAAGGTGTAATCGGACCGTGAGTGGGACCGTCCAACCCTAGTCAGGGAGGGTGTAATCGGACCGTGACCAGACCGCCCAACCCTAGTCAGGGAGGGTGTAATCGGACCGTGACCGGGATCGTCCAACCCCAGTCAGGGAGACTGAAAATTAAGGTCGAACCGAACTGTGATCAAGGTTGACTGGGACCAAGACCGAGACAGAATAAACGTTTGGACCGAGTAGTGCACCAAAAACCAGACCATGACCCAAGACTGTCCAACCATACCTACAATTCCATGAAATTGGGCCCACTAAGTCATTTGTAATAAACGGAAAACCCTTCATGCTGGCGCCAAAACATGGAGCTCTCCCTCTCCGGGAACTCTCTCAAGACTTTCACCCGTTCTCTCTCCTGCCTAGCCCGCATAGGGAGCGAGCTTGTCCTTCAGGCATCAACTTCCCAGGTGAGGTCCCCCGACACACGATTTTTCCACCATCTTGGAGTCAATCTCACGTGGCTTTTTCATAGTTGACCTTTTTTATTCTGACTCAGTTGTCTTTTCAAACGATCAACGCTTCCCGCACTGCCTATCTGTCTATTTCATTTAATTCTGAGTTCTTCGACACATTTGCTGTGAGGCCTCCGGATGGAAATGGCGAGATTCGGTGTAGCTTTTTGTTGAAAGCCGTCTGCGCAATATTCAGGACTCCAGCGAGCGTTGTGGATCGTCTTGCTGTGATTCTGTCGTCGCCGGATGCCCCAAAAATTCGGTGGACTTTGGATTGTTTCAGTGGTGGGTCTTGCTAAATGATTTTCATTTCTGAAATTGTTTTAACTTGTATTAATTGCTGGACTTGGTGGGTTTTTCCTAAATGATTTTCGTTTTTCTGTATTTATGTCAGGAAATTGGCGGGTCTTTGTTAAATGATTTTCGTTTATCCGAGTGTTTAAAACTGTATTAATTCAAGGAAGAGGCGGGTCTTTCTTGCCTTCTTTTCATTTTTCTTGATTTATTTAACCTGTATTAATTTTTTGGAACTGGTGGGTCTTTGCTAAATGATTTTCATTTATTTGAGTGTTTAGACGTGTATTGATTTCAGGAATTGGTGGGTCTTTGCTAAATGTTTCTCATTTATTTGAGTGTTTAAACCTGTATTAATTGCAGGTATCTGGTGGGCCTTTCCTATTTTATTTTTTTATTTTTTTGAGAGCTCTTTGACCTGAAAGTAAGTTAAGGAATTGGTGGGTCTTTTCTGAAAGATTTTCGTCCTTTGAAGTGTTGAAACTTGTATTCACTATCAGGAATTAGTGGGTCATTCTGAAATGTTTTTCATTCTTTGAGTGTGTTTAAACCCTTTTTAATTGTAGGAACTGGTGGATCTTTCTTAAATGATATCATTCTTTGAGATTGTTTTAACCTGTTTTAAATTCAGGAATTGGTGGGTCTTTCCAAATTGGTTTTCATTCTTAGAGTGTGTTTGAAACTCGTATTGATTGCAGGAATTTGTGGGTCTATGATACAACCTGAGAGGCGCGTGACCAGCCCTGTATATAATTCATATATAAAGAGGATTACATTTCAAAGAAGAAGAGAAGGAATCAACTCAGAGAGTTACATTAGTATTAGTTTAGTTTCCCTCTCCCTCTGGCTCTGTCCTCTTCCGGAAGAATTCAGAGTTTCTTAGCTGTTATTTACTTCTCAACTGATGCTCTATCCCTACCCCCAACCCTCTGCATAATATGGAAATTCTCAATGTTAGAAGTGTGTGGGAATAAATGGTTACAATACGATAGATTCCCATCAGAAATCCTATCAGTCTTTCATGTATTAGTTTCATTATCTGTAAGTGTTTAACTTCTACCAAATAAAGGGAATTTGTAGGTCTTTTGTGAATGATTTTCATTTTTTTAAAGTGTTTAAACCTTTAAATTAATTTCAGGAATTGGTATGTCTTTCTTGCATGATTTTTATTTTCTAAAAAGTGTTTAAAACCTTTATTAATTGCAGGAATTGGTATGTCTTTCATGTATGATTTTCATTTCTCTAAAAAGTGTTTGAAACGTGTATTATTTGTGGAAATTGTGGGTCATTTTGTAAATAAGTTTTCATTCTTTGAGTGTTAAAACATGTATTATTTCTAGGAATTGGTGGGTCTTTCCTAAACGATTTTCTTTCCTTTTAGAGTGTCTAAATGTGTTACAACAACAGGAATAAAGAAGACATACTGGATTACTTGCAATGTAGAACCCGATGTTCATCAGCTTTCACTTGAGAGGGATAGGTATCCTAGCAATTTCGTGGTGAGACCACGCGATCTTTCACGCCTGCTGACAAATTTCCAATCATCACTGCACGAGATCACAATTATTGCCTCAGATCTCTCGGCTGATGTATCAGGTGGGAAGGCTGTTGAACTTCGCAGCTACATTGATCCTCTGAAAGGTGAATTTTCCAACTAATCACTTAAAACCTGAGAAGATTTCAAGTTGTATCTAGAATTGTTCATGTTTCTCTCTCATCAGACAACATAGATGCAGCATTGCATACGCAGCTTTGGATAGATCCAGGGGAAGAGTTCTTCCAGTATGTACATTCAGGGGATCCTGTTGATGTGACATTTTGTGTGAAAGAACTGAAGGTGGTTCTTTTTGTTCCAATTTATCCGATCCTGTCACTTATTTTATACAATTAAACTAAAAAACTGGTTTCTTAGGCTTCAGGGGTTAGCAGATTGATCTTCACGGTTATCAGATGATCGTAATGACTTGGATTGATTATTTCTCAATCTTACTCAATCCATATCATTGAGCACTTCTCAAAACTCAAATAGATCATATTTTCCTTTTCAATGCTATGTTGCAATATTCATGGGATTATCTGACTAATCTAATAGGAAGTTAATTTTTCTGGAAAATTAGGCGTTTCTTACATATTGTGAAGGATGTGAGGCCGATATTCTTCTGTGTTTTGAGAAAGCTGGCGAGTAAGTTGATGCTCATGTTTCATGGCTATATTAATTTCAATAATTTAACTAATTTTGGAAATATATTTTTCAACAGACCAGTTCTTATGGCCCCTAAGTTTGACTCTAGTGATGCATGTAATGCGGATTACAATGCCACTTTGGTTCTATGTACTATGCTTTCTTCTCAACTTTCTGAGGGCCCACCAACATCCAGAGTTGACTCTGAAGCAGAACAACCACGTGCTGGAAAAGGTCAATTGGGTGACTTTCTATTTTTGGATAGTTGACTTTTGTGCTTAACCTTTATGTCTGATGTCATTATTGAAATGATGGCATTGGCCAGGTGATGCAAACAATCCTGATGCTGTAAATGATAGAACAGTCAGAGGTGATGGGAGCCCTAGTCAAAATACCTATTTAGCAGATAAATTTAATGGGTTGTTTCCGTATCCTTCAGAAATGTTCATTTGTTTAGAATGATTATGTGGTATGTTCAATTATTGTTAGTATGTGCCTTTACTCAAGTCAACAAACAGATCTGCTGGCCACGTGGAAGCTGACATGGAAGTGGATGAATTTCAGGGTGAATAATCCTAAATTTGTGAACTTTAATGGCGCTGTTCGACATAATTATTGTTTTGTTTGCAGGAGGTGAGGAGATGGTTGAGCACTGTTCAAATCATCATGCTAGCAATTGGTTGAATGAAGATGAAGACGATGATGAGGATGATGGGGAAGCATTCATCCCATCAACACCTCCATTTTAGACATACAAACTCAGTCAACTGCTTTATAGCCAAAGTGGGGTTTAGTTATTTAATTGATAAGTTTCATATTCCAGGCTTTCTTTGTGAAATAATGGAGAGGAACATTCTAAAGTGTTAGGCTACTTCCATTGGGCCCATGAGAGCCCTCTCTCTCTCTCTCTCTCTCTCTCTCTCTCTCTCTCTCTAAATGGTCTTTTGGAATCTCTCTTTTTTTGTTATTAAGGTTTTTTCTGCCACATAAGCTTTACTGATCATAAATTATTGAATTCCCCCTCTGCTTGATTTGTTGATTATTCTTTAGCTGTAAAAAGCCCATAATAGCATACTGATGGAGGTGTCAGGGGCCACCAATGAATGGTCAATGATCAATTGAGGCTTTGGATGGACTCACAATAAACTGGGTGAGCTGGCACTTATGACCAAATCAGTAAATCACTTATAAATAAGGAATGAATGAGCAAGTGGAGGGTAGTTAGCATCTTTTAGCTCTTGAGGAGAGTGAAGGAGAGGCTCTCAGAGCTCCTTTTCCATTTTTTAGAGCTCCCCTATACATATTACTTCTTTACCAGACCTCCATTTTTTCTTGCAATCAAGAGTTTGCCAAGTCAAGAACTGTCTCTTGATCCAATGGTAATAGGATCAAACTCAAGAGCTCAAAGACAGAGAAGCTCGAAACTCAAATGGAGAAACTCAAAGAACAATGCAACAAGGGGCTTATGGAGAAAATAAGCCATACTTATGTGGTCGAGTAGCCATCGTTCGCAAAGATGGCGAAGCTCGAAGCTCAAATGGAGAAGTTCCTTATAAAGACAATGCAACAAGGGCCTAATGAAGCAACTCTTGTTCCATTTTCGGAATCAAACTATAAGAGATCAAATGCTGCCAAGAGGAGATATATCATCCCAACCAGTGGCACAAAATCTTGCTATGGATTATTTGAGAATTTCCAGAGGAGGTTCACCTATTTTCAGTGCTTTTCTTGTCTTGTCTCAATTACATACCTATCAAGAGGAAGATGCTTTGAATTGGCTTTTATGGGTTGAGTGCCTCTCATTTAATATGGGGATGGAGTTTGGCAATCAATTGAATGAATGATTCAATTCAATTCAATTCAATTCAATTGATACTAGTCAAGCAATATGGATCAGTAGTCTCCTATTGGTCTGAGTTTTATCAGTTATTAGATCTGTCGACAGGCCTTCCTCAAGATCTGTCTGAGCAAATTTACTTGAAGATACTGGAGGCCAAAATTTGATCAGAAATGGCTGTCAGCTGACAAGTCAGTGGATGTCATGGGCACCTTGCCACAATTCACAAGAGGTGTAAGAACCACCTTAAATAGATTTTTTTTTTTTTGCTCGTCTTTTTCTTACCTGACAGATCTTCCAAAGTTTTTTTCAATTTTTTTAAAATTGTTTTTGAACAGGTTGCTGGTATCACATTTCTTTATAATGATCTACTCCAAGCAAGCAATGTGGAAGACAGAAGAAGGCATACCCTTCCCCAAGTAGGACACCAATGTCTATATGCCTGCTAAGGCTAACTCATAGATCCAAAACAACATTGAATCAATGGCCAGAAAAGTGATACAATCCCACGATGTACCTACAGAGAAGGAGCTAGATGAATAAGAATGAAGGTAATGTATCTAGAGGAGGTAACTGGACCGGTGGTAACCTTGCTTGTTGTGGATTCATCTACAAATAAAGGGGAATACGTTAGGAGAAAGGGGAGAAAAGAGAGCATTGTTGGCTGGAAACTTGGAGGATTGTCCCTGGGAGCAAGTGGATGCATTTGTCTGGAGCGCGAAGAGGTGTCCTCTCTATCACCTTTGATCTACATGGTATCTCTTCCTTGGGAGTCAAGACCGAAATTCAATTGCTCTGTGGCCTGTACCTAGGTATGGTAAAAAATTCCATTGTTTCTAAAATTTTCTTGAAAAGCACTGTTTCAGAACGCTTCTTGGACTGATTGAGAAAATATCATGTTTTCATTGAGACAAAAGTTATATTTTAAGAGACATAAGGATGACAGTGAAGAGATAGAGGAAGGGAAGACGATTGGGCCATTGAAGGGATTGTTCTTCATGACTCCAGATACGGGCTGCACCTGGACTGGTACCATGAAGACAGAGAATAGGGTTCAATCCAAGGATGTTTCCATCCTGACTGACTTGGAGGAGTTACCATTGCCAGCAAGTGAATTGTATCAATATAGCACAATTTTTGGAGATGATTTTGGTGTCTGGCACATAGTTCCTATAGAATTGAACGACAGCTATGATTCAAGATTTCCTTGCATTGCCACTAAGCTGAGTGAATGTCAGGGACACTCAGATGGGTGCACTTGCATTTCAAAGCCTAATCATGAAGATGACGACACAGTGCAATCACTGAAAGTAGAGCAAGATTATTGATATCTTATAATTTTATCAAGCAACAAGAAGCTGTCTTGTTGAAAAATTATCAATGGAAAAGCAAAATTACTGGTCATCAAACCAGTGAATGGTTTGGATGGCAGACAAAAGGATCTTCCCAGCTGGAGCTAATGAAATCAGGATCAGAACTAGAGTGACCCCGCTCTCCTCTTCCCATAACTACTTCTTGATGTTCCCCTTATTAGCTGATGCCTCCTCATATATTGATCACCCTTGGATTTCTCTTTCCTGTCCATCCCAAGATTCAGTCAGAATCTTGAGGTTGCTTCTTGATGTTCAGTTCGATTCTTCATGTTGCTTATCTATCACTCTAATTATATATAATCTAACTCATATGATGAGTATAATTTATCTGATGGTCAATGATGTGAAGACACCAAGGATAAATAGTGAACATTCTTTAAAGAAAGAGTTCACTGAATTGATACATATGAATTCCTAAATAATATTATACCTAATTGTCAATTAAGTTTATTTATATCAGAGCTGTGTATGTGTTCCTTTGACTTGAGATACCAATAAATGGATATGGTGTGATCCATGATGATGACAAAGAATCTTTAAAGGCAATTCTGGGGAGAAGCAATTAACATGAAGACAAGCTGGATTCTGAAGGAGAGATCATCGGTCACATATGATCTCCTCATGGACAAGTGAGATTATGGAAGGACCCACGATTAAGTGGGCAAGGGGACAGTGGTAACTGAAGTGGCTAACTTAATCCTCCCTGAAAACAAGGAATGTCTAAGAAAGGGCAAGGAGGTTTTCACCTTGAAGTGTTGAGGAGGGTGCAGGAGAGTCTGTAGAATCTTCTTTCCATTTCTCTAGAGTTCTGCCATTTCCAGAAGGTATGTACCAAAGCTGCCCTCTTCTTCAATATTTTTCCTGAAGTAGAAGTGTTCTTAGAAGTCAAGATCTGCCTCTTGTCTCAAGCCTTGCCCATTGACTTTAAGTCTTTGTGAGACTGTTGGTATAGAGGGCCTTTAGCTGTTTCCCCTCCTGTCCAAGACTTCAGCCTACTTGAAATCCATTTCCCAGGTCATTCTGCCACTACCTCCATTTAGAGAGGAAAAAATAAAAAGATCTACACACTTTATTGTAACCATGCTTGCACATTTCATCATATTTCCACATTTAGAAGAGCCTTAGCGACCGACTCCATGAAATTCCCCTGCAATACAACTCTTTTTGCAGATTTCCCATGGGAGGAAATCTTGTTAAATATTGTTAATTCTCTACTTGCATTAAGCATAAATGATGTGAAGCATTGAACTGATATAAGCTGGTCAGCAAAAAGACTAGAAGAGATGGAGGCCACGGTGATTTATTATTATTATTATTATTATTATTATTATTATTATTATTATTATTTGAATAGCTCAAAGGAGATAAGTGATGGTGACGATGATGAAAATTACACAGGCCATCAATGGCTGAAAGTTGGGTGGTGATGATGATAATGATGGTAATGAATGACAGTAATGATGGAGATGATGACCATGAGCACAAGGATAAGGCTACCAGTGATAATGTATACAGGTCTTCAGTGGATGATGATGATGACGACCACCAGGACAAGGACAAGAATGATTCTCAGAATTACAGGGGATCATTGGATTAAAGCTAAATGATGGATGATGATGACAATGATAATGATAATGAGGAAAATGATGGCAATGATCATGACAATAGTTACAAGCAGAAAAATGATGAGGATGATGACGACAAATAACAGGTCTTCTAAGGGTGAAATTTGAATGATGATCATGATCTTGATGAATGATGAAGACAGCAGCAATGATGATGATGGAAGCTAAACATACCAACAGGTGGACCGAAAATTCAGGGTGGGCAGTGAAAGGGTGTCTCATTCATCTTAGGACAATGTCCATTAGACAGTCATAAATCTTACCTTATAGAAGCTGCTCATATCTCTACTTTAAAAGCCCGCTGACCAAACCGCACTACATTTTTTTAAAAGCTGAAAAGTGATAATATACAAGAAACATAGGCAAAAAAAAAAACAAAAAGCCAATAGGAGTGTTTTGGTTCTTTGAGGGCTTACACAGATGATCTGATTCATCTAAAACTTTACACTTTTCCCACCTGTCCTTTTCAATCTCCAGGACTATTTCAATAATGCGGCAATAAATAAATAAAAATACCTGAACAGATAGATGACGAGCAAACTGACGATGATGATGATTGGTCACAGAGAAGAGAGGGTGGTCAGGTCAAGCAAGTGGCGCATTGTGGGCCGACCGTGGGGGCAATTCCATGGGGATTTCAGGCTGCTTAGATTCTGGACAATCTGCCACAACAAAATATAATCACCGGAAATAGAGATAGTAAGCACTCTGTAGATTTCTAGGGTATCACAAGAACCCCAAGATTTTTCTCTCTTAAGCCCTTTTTCCAA